>JACAXG010000014.1:10866948-11466948 GCA_018881555.1 Amblyornis subalaris | reverse complement strand
GAAATTAGCCTTCAGATCAAGAACAGCTGCTGAGGTTGAACCCCTGCAAGGCTGAAGCGATGACACTCAGGAGCAGGTCATATTCCAGAGACACAGCCAAGAGAGTTTCTCCTTTCTCCCTCCAAAGCTCACAGCCCACATGGCTCAGAGTACCAAGGAGCACTGAGGCCCAGAAGGACTCCCCAGGCTCCCCACTGAGGGCAACAAGCTGAATGCCTTGATTTCTGATTTGTGCCTTTTTACCCTGTCTTCCTGTTCCCTTAGACGAGAATTCAAAAAAACATATGTTCCCAGGAGAGGGTTCACCATAGAGACTGGGACATGAAAAGGAGACATTTGCTTTTCCTCATTTTTAAGTTCTGACCTCCCAGTTCTTTTTTAAGCCCTGGCACTCCTGATACTCCCCACTGCAACACTGCAGCTCCAGTCCCCCCGTACTCTACCAGCAAGCAGTGGGGTGGGAGGTGGTACCTCTCAAGGAAAGCATAAAGGCAAATTGCAGGTTCACCCCTGCCTCGGGTGATGGCAATTGAACACCATTTTTCCTGTTAGGGCTATAACTTCTGGTTGTCCCTTGCAGTCAGGTCACTGCAGCCATCTCTTATAGGCTGTAGCTGCAGCCCAAAGCAACTGTGACACATGAGCAGCAGCTGGTGGGASGCACAGCTGTCTGACAGCTCCATGAATTGGGCAGCCCTGAGCACACCAGAGCTGGGAATACAACCCGTTCTCTGCCACCACCCTGAAATGGAGGTCCTTTTTTCCAAAAAATCCACAGATCAAGCCGTGGCTGTATCAGTGCCTTCACTTCCCCCTGCAAAACACATCCTGTGCACACACAACAGCTCTGCTGCCCAGGACAGTGCAGACCCCAAGGCCTCCAGAGCAGCTGGGAAGAAAGGTTTATCCAGCCAGGAGGCCCGGTGGGGACTGACCCCCCCCAGAGAAGACCAGCTCCCTTGGATTTCTTTCTCCTGTGTGAAAAACCTTTTCCCTGAATTCATTTACAATATGAACACTCTTTCTGTCTGTTCTCTTTCTCCCCACAGAAAAGCCCTGCTTTTAATAAAGCCTTGTAAAGGRAGGGAGAAAAGGGCTGGACATGTCAAAGGCTACTATTATTACTGCCTCCTTGTGACAGGCACAGAGGAAGGTGGCTGCTTCAATTTCTAAGACAGACAGACAATGATAGGTAGCAGATGGATGGACGGGCTCCTGCTGGGAGCAGACAATGAATTTCATTTTCTTACAGCACATCTACTGCAGAAGGGGGATGATACTGCAGTATGTGTGCCAAGTTCCCTTCACTGGAATGGATCCTGCACAGAGCAGCCTCGCACACAGCAGAGATTTTATATATTAAACAGGAAAGAAAAAGGGCTGACTTACAGCTTTTGTCTTCAAAATCCATTCACAGTACAAACCTAACAGGAAAAGGAAGACTGTCCCACTTTTTGCAGCGCCAGGAGATGCTTTCGATACAACCAGTCCCTCAAGACGCTTCACAGGTTTGCACAGAAATTGCTTTTCCCGTCAGCGGAGCACGAGCGCTCCTGGACAGAAAGTTGGGGAGCGCCGAGCAGCCGCGGCTGGTGGCAGCCGGCACCGGGGACACCCCGCGGCTCCCCGTCCCCAGCCTCCCCTCCCTCCCCGTGCGGCCGAGCCTGCTCCTCCGGGCTGTGCCGAGCCGTGGGAAGCCTCGGGGCTGCAGCCCTCACGTTTTCCAGCGGTCCCCTCGCTGTCACAGCAGCCATCCCCTGCTGTCCCCTTCCTCCCGATCCGTCACATCCAGCCACCTGCAGTCAAGGTGAGGTGCGAGTGACACAGGGAAAGGGGGAGGGAGGACGTTTGCTTGAGTCATCCCAGGCACCGCAAGGCCTTTTAAATTATGTTGCCGGTTTGAAAATGGGTTTAGAGCCTTTCAGTGGTAAATTTGAGTCTAAGCACACTGCTTTTGCTCTCTCTGAAATAATGTGTGTACATACACATAAATATCTCCAGGCTGCRTCCAACCCCATCCATCCCCGTCCTGGAGCTCCCTATTAGCTCCAGCATCCTGGCGTGTAGCCTAAAGACCTTTCAAGTGATGCATTTGAGAATGATTGGTTATTATACTATAAGAAAAATAATTGCCTGGCCTGGGGGAGGCAACTCAGCAATGAAGACTAACATAATCCACCTTCGTCTGCTTTTCAGCTTCAGGATGTTTCCTAAATGACATCCTTGCAGAGCACAGAGATGGTGAGTGCTCCTGACCAGTGCCTGGTCTGGAGAGCACCTCATCCTTGTCATGGCCAGCTAGACCATCCTGTTGAGGCTCTTACTCCTTGTACAAAAGCCCTTAAAGCACTAGAATTCCTTTTCTGTGTGTTTTGTGCTGTTAGGATGCAAATCACCTGTGTCTCACCTCAAACATCAGAACCAAATTCATCTCCCACTGCAGCCCTTGCAATGTCACTGATTGCCCCCAGCACTGGAGGCTTTCTAAGTCTCAGTACTTAGGACCAGCTAAATATCAGCTCTGTGACTCTCGGAGTATTCCCTGTCATTTAAAAGGTAAAAAAATAAAATAAAAAGGAGAGTGCTGTGCTCAGTGTAAACAGTTAACTCCTTCAGCTCTGCAAAGTATTTTAATATTAAGGCAACTGACTCTAATAAGCCCAGAAATGCAGAAGTGTGTAAGGCTGAAGGCAAGACATGGGAGGGTACAGAGGTAAGGAAATTACCTGGCACAGAGCACCTCCTGAATTCTTTTGCAACCTATTCCAAGCAAGACTGATCCCTTTCCTTCCCGAGAAAGGTCCAGCCCTTCTCTTCAAGACCCCAGACCAACACACATCGCAGTATTTGAAATTGCATCCCAGTCCCCTAACCTGGCCACCTGGGAACGGTAGCCCTTGCTCCTAATTGACACCAGTGGAGTTAACAGGGTGCTTTCTRCAGGGAGTACCGAGGGCAACGAGCAAGATGAGCCAGTCTGAGCTTGGAGATGCACTTACAACACTGTCACCCCACACCATGGGGCACCAGAGACTGGGCATTCTCTTGAAGGCTCCCACCACATCCCAGCGAGCRCTGAGCAGCCCAGGGCTGAACCGCGGGATTGGGCTGGCCCCATTTGCAGGGAGAGCGGTGCAGGTCTGTGCTTAGTGCACTCAGCTCCCTGCAGAAACATTTCACGGAGCGCCTGCAGAGGCAGTCTCAGCTAGGATGGATCTGGTGACCCACCACTGTGATCTGCCCCACTCCAGGGACAGCCTGCACACCCCACAGGTTAATTGCCAGCAGATATATTGTTCCTCAGAGGCCAAAGGCAGCTGCTAGATTGCTAATGGCAGGGACTGCTCTGGCTTGCAATAGAGTTGAGTACTCCATGTCTACATCTTTGAGCATGTCCTACTTCCCATGTCTTTGTTCACATTCCTGCAGAAATCTAATAGGCACCGAATATCAACATCTGAAACAGAAGAAAGTCCATAGCTGCTCAAAAATATTTGCTCTTCTTTCCCTTTGTACATTGCCTGATCATTTGATCCCGCTTTTGCTTTGCARTAAAGAGAATAAGGACAATGTTAAAGAAATGAGATGTGACGAGTGACCTTCCCTATAAACTCCATAGGCAGAAAATGAGGTTGAGCAGTAAATTAGAAAGTACCTGTCAGAGCTGCCCTTCCAGATCACTTGGAACCACAAGGGAGGAATTGCAGCTATCACCATAGCAATTCTGCAGACTCTATTTTATATTGACCTTAAGGTACTACTGAATGTATAGTGCTAGAAGTGAAAATGGGTATGGATGGAGTGGAACCATATGTACTGTCACTGATTATCCTTCCTAAAGAGACTCTGAGATTCAGTGGGGCAAAAAAAATCTTGCTTTTTTTAGTGGCAGTGACCCCTAAGGACAGGAGTGCCTGGATCCTCCCAGTAGCTCTCATTCTCACTAGAATGGCAGAGGATTTTGGTGTAACCCTGCAAGGAAAATCTTCTACATCCATCATACATACATCCATCACCAGCCAGTTTTAGCTGTCAAATTACAATAGGTGCCTCACATTTCCATGCACAGCAACTGTTTTCATAAAATAATTAGAAAACATGAACTGAAGTTGCAACAGTGTTTGACTTCTGGAAGGTTTTTTTTTTAATTTTCTTGCTCGGCACAAAGATCTTTAAACTTTCAAGCTGAAGTAATTTATCTTCATGATGCCACCTGCTGACCACAGGGAAAAGGTCACTGCTGTTACCAATGACAGCATCCCAGCAGAACATCCGCTCTTAGCATTTCTCCTCCTTCCTTCCCTCTTTCAAGAGAAGGTCAAGCATCACCTCTCCTCCAGGGAGGAGTGACTACTAACATTTCCTCTTTGCATTAGGAGCAGTTAATGGAAATGGTAATAAATCACCCTTCATGTTCTCATACAGACAGTTACAGAGAGCAAAGACCATCTGCCTGTCTGGACTCCCACAAGGAGCCATACAAGAAGGGAAAAAAAATCATCTTCTTCACAAAAACCTCAATTTTTAATCCACAGCATGACTAAAACTCATGGCCCGAGCCTCTCTCATTCCTATCCTGGAGGAGATGCTGTTGGAATCTTTTGTGTGGCATTGTCAGCTATGTCATGCCAGTGTGTAACTGCTCTGGACAAAGTCACTGCACTCCATACACTCACAGACCCGAACGGGAATATGAAGAACTTAGGATCTCAGTGTAAAGGACAAAGTGTGAGTGGGAAAATCTGAGTCAAATGGCTGACTGAGATCACAGTGCAAGGCCACAGCTGGACACAGGTGTACCAAGCCACAGCTGCATCGCTGGCCAGGACACACTGACACCTCCCAGCTCATCTAGACTTACACCTGTAAGAGGCTGTGTGTGAGGGGGATGGAGCAGTCCCCGCCTCTGCAAGGAGATGCAGAATGGAATTATCCTGTTGGTCTACACAAAGACTTACAGGAACACAGGGCAAGAAAATGGGAAATGGTAAGGATGAGCTACATCTGGCCCCTGCTTCTTTTTTCAGACACGTTTTGGACTCAGTAGGTGATACAAAAGACAAATTCAGGTGCTTGGTGAAATGAAGGGAAGGTGCAAACATTTAAAAATCTCTGTCAAAGAGCAGTGATGGTAGTGCAGTACAGGTGCCAGCTCTGGAGCTGTGCTAATGATTTCCTTTTCTCTCAGACATTAATGGATGCCACGGACTGGCAGTACAACATATTTGAAACCCCATATGACTGTTCACTGCATATTTTAAGCAAAGCTGGTGGTACTTGTATTTTATCACCCCATTTTTGTTATTGTAAGTCATTTCATTTACAAGGTATGTGGCATGAAACAAGATGCACGTAGACTTAGGTGAAAGCATATTTAAATAGGTTATGTTTAAATAGCATCTAAGTAGGTGACAGGTTGTGCTTAACATGTTTAAATAGGCTATTTACTTTTTTTCAAGTTTAGTGCTTAATCAAATGGTTTGCTTGGCAAGTGTAGAATGAGCATCCCTAAGGCAATAGGAGTCAGACAGAAAGCAGAAAGATTGCCTTCTCTGGGGCTTCTGTGGTGCTAAAATTGCACACAGATTTTTCACACATGCTTTGGCCATTCAAGCAGATCAGGAACCTCATCTATCCTAACATGCTTGCTTGCTTGCTTTATTTCTATGTGGCTAAGCATTTGGAAAGTCAGCTTCCAGCTGAGGACACCCATCCCCTGGCCACTGGAGCCATCCTGCAGCCCTGGTGCTGCTGCCTGCTCACCCCAGGCACAGCGGGGCCTTACAGAGGGTTACCTGTCCTTCAGCTTCAGCACTGCYCTGCTACATCGAGAGATGCAGAGCAGAAAGTTAGTCCTGCTTCTGCATTCCCCATTTTTGTATTTTTCTGATGCAAACYGATTTTATTCAGAAAGTGGACACTCGAATATCGAAGAGCATCAAGGCTATAAGGATCTGTATATCCCACATCAAACAAGTTCCCCCAAAGTTTCAGCTCATCAGCAATTACATCATCATACGTTAATGCAACCTACCCCTTAGCCAGAAGTGTTTGCAGACTAATCAGTTACCTTCATGTTTATCTGCCAGCACACTGAAAAATGTGGGATTTTAGGAAATTAGTTTCTAAGCAACACCAGCAAGTGAACAGTGAATTGAGCAATGAAGAGGTGGTTCATTTGTAGGGTGACAACTAGAAATGACCACTGATCAGCAAAAAAAATACACATTTCTTTCCTTYCCCTGACCCTTCACAGAATTCTTTGAGATTGGACCAGCATGTGAAGAGTAGATCAGGGTGGGGAAAGACTAATATAGATCTGCCTTTCAGAAATACTGGAATTAAAAGTTATTGGACRTTGGTTCCCGCTCAGGTTTCCTGAACTGTTTATTAGATATTTCACCACCTCCACCTCTCTAAGATTAGACAACCTTGTGAAGTTACAATTCCTCATTCTGTTCTTTTCTAATATTTTTCTTTCCTTAAATACAGAAGAAGAGTGCTGTGGAAAAATTAAAAAAATAAATTCTTAGTGATTTTCAGTWTGTACCATGAAAACAAAGAGAATTGGTTTGCTGATACAGAGAGTTTGACAATTCCTCCTCTGTTTCCTCTTTCCTTCTAGGCTCTCTCTGTCATACCCAGAAAAGGCTGTTGCCTTCSTATCAGTTGCCAGTCCTTTCTTTCCCTGACATCCCRTGTTCARTGACACAGCCGTGACCTCTAGGCTRGCRAAGGGGTTGGAAAGGATATTTTGAATTACCAACCAAAGAGGCAAATTTTCTGTGAACAGCCTAGTTTGTTTTCCTTTGTGTCTATAGGAAACGAATGAATAATCTGCCATATTTGCYTCCATCAAGCTTTGAGAGTCAATGTAGGTTTCCTCTTGCTCTCCTTGAGACTGCTTTGAAGGCCTATACTAAAATAATGAGGCATTTTAAAAAACTTTTATACTACCTGAACTCATCCATTTCAAACACTTAGCTGACTGTATCCCTTTGATCTCCTCTCACTGGGAGGGGAGGTGGATTTGAAAGACAATAGAACCTTTTTTTTAAAAAAAAAAAAGTTATTTGCTGAGCCCAACTCACTTTATGTTCCACTTTCTGGAGAAATAGCCTCTAAAATGGCAGATAAAAGCCTGAGCTTCCTGMCTCACTCAGGGAATTCTGGTTTTATAGTTGCATTATAAATACTTTTTCTTATTTTAAAACATGTGAAAGACATCAAAGAGACACAGCCAGTCCCATTCTCTGTGACAGAAATACAGTTAGTAAACTGAATATTTCCATGGACTACAGCAAGAGCTCCACAGCATCCTCGGCACTCAGGGCACTTGTAGGAAACCAAACCCTGTCTCAGCACTGCCACACCATGTGGCCCTGGATGAGCCACTCCCCTTCCTGTACCTTGGTTTTATCTGCTCAATCCAGATTACTCTAATTCTCAGTTTCAGCAAGATACCTATGCAATAARTTTATAGAAAAGGTTGGCATTAACCTCTGATAATGCCTTCAGATGTCTTCAGAAACACCTTTTGTCAACATCCCTCTCCACAGTTGGGCTCTCTAGCTTTTCTTTGCCTTTGGGAAGTTGATCCCTGCTCTTGCTTGCAGGCTTTGATCCCATCATCATTCCTCCTCTCCAGGCTTTACCTGTCCTTCCTCTCGCACAGAAAGGGTTTCGAAAAAGAGACAGCACCTCTCACGGAGCTGCAGTTCAGCCTGACGATCTCCCTGGAGCAAGAGACCCACTGAGAACTGSTGAGGAGCCCCTGGGGCTTTGCCCCTGCTGAGGATCCCCACAAGCAGGGGTCCCAGATGCCATCATCTCGCCCTTGCCCCCACCTGCAGCCCCCAGTGCCCCTTGCAGCGGCCCTGCAGGAGGTGGCACACCTTTCCTGGGCACGGAGGGATGCTGTGCCTGGAGGCAGGAGCGGCGCGTTGCCGCGCTTTGTTGCCCGGAGCCTGCGGCAGCTCGGGAGCGCGGTTTGTGGAGCTGCCCTTGGAAGGTGAATCAGGSAGAGCTGCTGTTTGCCAGCACCTCTTGTGAGGCATCTCCTTTAGTCTGAATTGTTAGACAGTTTAAGAGCTATTGGACGTGGGGCCAGGTTTTGGCAGCGTTGCTGCTGCTCGGGCCATAATCTCTCTGCCTCTCATTTGTTCTCATTTGCTCCAGGCAGCAGCTCTCATGACAACTCTGTGGCAGCACATCCTTCAAAGGCCAGCAGCCACATAAACAAACTGGACTACCAGATATTTCAGCAGCAAGTCTCAGCYAAGGAAGGAAAGCCCTTGAGTCCTTTTAATAAGGCAAGGGAATGTAAAACTGCATCCCTCCCTGCAAAGCTTTGACCCTTGAAGGTAGTTGCTACCTCAGAGAGGAGTCAAGATGTTTGGGACTKCCTAGAGAGGAAGAGAGGGAGCAGGGTGAGCAAGGGTAAGCAGTAGGAAAATGGAGACATGGTAGGAAAATGGAAAAAAAATAGAAAGTAGTAGAGGAAATTCCCTTTTCCAGCCCAGCTGTTAGCAGCATGAGGCAAGGAGAGAAGAAGCAGGACACTGGAGAGTTAGGTGAACAAGCACTGCACTCCAAGCTGCTGGAGAGGCTCATCCAAACACACYTCAGGATTTAGTCCTGCTGCAAGTTTTGCGATTAAAGCGTGAGGCTTCCCCGGTGAGAGCTGCCACCCTCATCTGCTGTGATTCRAATTCCAGAGTCCTCTTCAAGAGGGTGTGATCGGTGACCCAGGCAAGTCTTTGTTTGCACAGTTGTCTCACTGCTCTCACGCTTGCTGCTGCAGGATTCCTCTCGCTGCTGGGCATCTCAATAACACAGTGCAGAAATGAGATGTGTTATGGTTTTGCAATATAACCTGTGCCTTATTACCSAGCAAATTTGGCCTTGGTATTAAGGTAACCAAAGCAATATAAATTCCTTGGTGAAGGATAAGTGCTTTTTACTGCAAAGCAAGGATGTTCAAAGATATTTGTCCCRGTTTAATTAGTTTTCAAAGGTGGCTATAAATGAGCTTTAAGCCTCCAAACTGCTGGGGGAAGCCCAATATTATATCTCTGTGCAACGTGACAACAAATAACCTTAATGCCTATTCTTCCACACAGTTCCCACCTTCTCAGGGCCAAGCAAGCAGTGTATTTATGTTACTGATTGAAATAACAGTTTAGTCTGACACTTGGTTTTACAGGATCTACCTGAGAACAATCAATCCTGCTCGGGTCCATCTCCCAGAACRGGAGTGCCACCCTCACTGACAGCTGCACCTCCCTCCCGGCAGAGACGAGACCTTTAAGACAGCAGAGCGGATTTAGGCACTCGTCCAGACCAGTCCATTACTCTCTCCAGACCACGGGGCAGCTCTGCACGATCCCCATGACACACACGGGGAAAATGATGATAAAGGAGAAGCAAAGGAGTTGCTGCTGCCTTCAGAAACACCCTTCATGCATGCAGAGCACAGCTCACAGGTGAGCTGAGGGGGAGAGCTGCAGAGCTGCACGCTTGTACTCCCAGGCATGTCTCAGCAGTGGGATTTTGATGGGGTGGGGAATACCTCTGTCCAAGCCCGTTATTCTCCCCGTTTCATTATCTAATGGTCCCTGGCTGTGCAGCAACAGTATAAAGAGTTTGGGGCTGATTTAATTTGCCAGAGATTTCATCTGGGTAGCTGCAAGAACAGTGATTTCTACGACGTGGCACAGCAGCAGCCGCTCAGCCCCAGATCTGAGATGGCTCTAGCCCAAAAGAAATATGAGGTGCTCATTTACATCAGTTGCAGTTTTGCTTTGGAAAGAAAATAAATTCCACTAATAAAGAAGGACMAATCCCTCTGACACATGCACAGAAACAGCTGCCTAGGAAAAAAGGGCAACGGTGTAGTATTGTGAAGGAACAGGAAATATTTCCATGGATTGTTAAGGTTAGTCTGCCACTCCTTAAAAGCAGTCAAATTAAGTCGTTTTGGTAGAAAATCCTTATATTCTAGGTAAGCAAAGCACTTGGGCTGTATATCACTGTTCTGACCTTCAAGGGGACTTACACAGAGGTATATATGGACACACATATGGGGTAATATATAGGGGCTAATTCTGACCCAGTTACACCCTCTGATTTGTGCAGCAAAAAGTCAAAGATGAGCCAGTTAATTTCTTCTCTCAAATCCCAGAGGCAGCTCCCTGGCAGTCCCAGAGAGACACGTCTGAGCACAAGCGAACTGGGCAACTCAGGTAAATTGTCCTTGGTCCCCAGGTTGTAACCTCCACTGAGGGCAGGCATACCAAATCCCTGGCTCTTCTCACCCTTGGCTTTCAAAACTYTCTACAGAGTCTTCAGGATCATGCATTTCATTTTAAAAGAGAGAGAAACTGAGGCACGGCAGTAACGTCCCCAAGGATGTGTGACAGTAAGGAGCTCAGACCACTTAAGAGCTCTCAGCACACTACACAACACCGGCTCACAAAGAAGAGCTCAGACCACCAGGTGTTAATTCAACCCTGCTGACTTTTCTGTTCTTGTTTTTCTGACCTCCCTGAMTCCCTCAGCCAAGCCCTTATCAGTCCTGCCTCAGCTCCCTCTGAGCCTGGGGCAGGTCAGGAGGGAAAAAAGCTTTATTTCCTTGCGGGGCTGTCTGTGGGGAGAGGGGGGAAAGATGAGAGGAAAAYAAAGAGGTTTGAGTGAGTTTGGAACTGTTCAGCCTTTCCTTGTTTATTTGAAATTATTTTTTTCATCTGTTTCCAGTTTCTGGGGAAGTTACCCCTCACAAGAATACCCTCAAGTGAATCAGCAGAGGATGAAGGGTCTTTTGAGAGAGATGAAGGAGGAGCTGTGGTGTTAGAGACCTGCCAGCTTTCACCAGACCACCTAAAAATCACAGAGCCGTAGGAGATTAGCTCAGTTGGTCAGAGCGTGGTGCTAATAACACCAAAGCCATGGGTTTGATCCAGGCCATTCACTCAAGAGTTGGACCTGCTGATCCTTGTGGGTCCCCTCCAACTCAGAATATTTTGTGATTGTGTGAGATGGGCAACACTCTGGACTAATTTGTCAAAAATGAATCACTTCAACCCATCCTAATTTCTTTCTAAGGGAATACTAGCATCTTGTGGGTAAAGAAGCACAAATATCAATGAATCCTGACTTTCCGAGGTATCTCTCACGGTCCCGTTGGGGTTGCCATGGGCAGGCTATGGAAACAYGAACAGGTAGAGCTGTGATGAGGCAGAAGGAAAAAACCAGACTCCAGGAGCCGTTTCCATTGGCTTGCTGACAGTAAAAGGCAGTATCTGCAGGCAGCAGCCCCGGTCTGCTACCACTGGAGGCTTCCAGCACAGAAGGGAACAAAGAAGGGACAATCTGCTTACTGGATCTGCAGACACTGCTAAGCTGGGAAGAGCCACGAGCATGTTGTGGGAATGTGAAACAATTCAAAATAGGTGTGACAAATTATGGAAAAAAAAATTAAACAGTGTAATGCAGCAAAGGAAAAACAAACAATGTCTGAATTTCATGTGGAATAGTTCACTGACATCAAGGTGAACTGGAGGGCAGCTGGCTGAGGCAGGTAGGATCCCGAAATAGGGACATCACACATGTGCTGTACAGCCCAAAGACAGAAACTCTGCAGGGTGCAGAACCCCCCATGCTTCCCAGAAGACACATTTAGAAAGTCCTCCTCTTTATCCAGTTCTGCCAGAGTCGTGTCCAGTCCTGGAATCACAGCTCAGAAAAACGAGGATGAAGTGCAGACTGAAATGTTCAGGGGTACAGAAAATTCAGTGAGCTAGACAAGGGTGAAAGGGGAACTGTTTGGCTTAGAAAAAGAAGAGGGGAAGCACTCAATGGTCTGCAAACAAAAGGGTACTACAGAAAAGAAATTTTAAGTTGTTCTGTGGTGGTCTGAACAAGAAGGAATGGGTTTTGACTGCAGTAGGGGAAATTCCAAGAACATTCTTAATATTGAGCAAAAAAAAAAAAAAATGAAGAAGGACTRGAAATACTTGTGCATGAAAGAYCTGGATTCTCCAGACCCTAAAGTCTTCCGTGAACAGTTTAGAAAAGGATCTTTCAGAGGCACAGCAAGGTGAGTCAATCCTGCCTTTAAACAGGAAGAAAGGCACAGACTTATGGCCTTTCCAASCCAATTTTCTCTAACTCCTGTGACTTCTATTGTTCGTACTTGCCTTGCTAAAATGGAACAGTTTCTCATCTTCCTTGAACATACTTTGCCAAAGACAGAGCAAAGAAAAAAAGACATTTTAATTGGAATCTTCTCCATTCACCTCCCATACATCTCCCACAAAACAGAAAAACAGTTAAGTCATCTCTTCCTAACCACATTCTCCCATGAGGTTTTTGCAGGGAGGAAAAAACCCAGATCCATTAAAACAGCAATATTGCTTTTTTTATTGAAATGAAAAGAACTAAAATAGTTCTTTTCCCCACTGAAAAATACAGAGGTGAGTGGAGAAGCAGCAGACGGGCTTTATGGAGGCGTTTGTCTCTGAACTCATCAAGATAGCAGCGATGCTAACATTGGAGAAGGACAAGGTCCTGTGTGCTTAACAACCCAGAGCAACACTAAAAATTGGGGAAGGCTTTGAAGTATAGCAGACTCCTGTAACCAGTGAAAACTCGTGTGGGTGTGGGGGTGGATTTAGGTGAGCAGAAAGTAATTTCCTTCTCAGGTAAATTCAGCCCAGGTATTTCTGCAGGCTACAAAATTTGCTCCAGAAAAATCTCATGAGTAGCAGCTCCAAATGGATTATTCAAGCATTTTACATTTATACCACAGCTTGCAACAGGTATGGGGGTTTAATACTGTATGTCTTCATTCCAAGAAGAGAGTTGCCAAATTCAAATTGGGGGCCAGATTTTCCTAAAGGAAACCAAGAGATGAGGCTTTTCTCTGGAACCATACTGAACTAATTCTGAAATCTAATCATGCAAACTCTTTGCAGACATTGACTTCGTGTCTCCATTCTGCAGCTGGTCAAGAAGAGTGGTATTAAACTTTTACATACACACATACACACTAAYGATTTTGCATTTTTTTCTAGCTGATCCCACATAAAATCCTTTTTGTACATATTGATCTGAGAATTCTGGCAAGAAACAAAAGCACYAAATGAGGCAAACTGAACTATAACAGGAAAAAAAATAGGAATAGAACTGGAACTGGAACCAAAGCCACATGAAGTTTTGTCTGCCATCTCTCTTTTAAACTGCTCCCAACAAAATTCATGACTCTGGAGGGTATAGAAAACTCGCATGCAAGCACAGTCCACGGTCATCAATCCCACTATTGTCTGTGCTAGGCACAGGCTTGGGCTGTAACATTTTTCTCCTCCCATCCATTTTTTGGATGACTGGTGAAGCTATCAGCCCTCACCTGGTCTTCTTACTGGTTGGCAAAGCCCAGGAAACAGCACCAGCTCTCAGGGAAGTCAATGACAAAATAGAACCTGCCTTTGTCCAGACAAATGCTGAGGATTTTGCATCACACCTCGTTCACTGAGTCCCTCTTTCAAGAGGCTTTTGGTACAAGTGGTAAATAGGCCTTGTCCCTGGTGCTTYATAGACACACACAGGGGCAGCATCACTTGTGCAGTCAGGATCTCACGGCGTCCCAGAGAGCAGAACCCAGGAGAACTCCAAGGACCAGAGCACACCAATTGCTCCTCTTGTTTCCCCCTCACTGTTTTGTAACAAAGGCCACGGGAGAAAATGCTGCCAACTTAAGAAATATGTTATTTAGAGCCAAGACTCCAAGAAATCCCTTTGCAGGTTCTCCTGAGGACTTTGTGCTGTTGTAGCTGCCTAGGATGAATGACACCATGCAAAAAGAAATAAAAGTCCTCAAGGCAGCACTCRAGGTCCCTTATTAAAGACAATTGAATAATCTGTCTGATACAGTAAATTTTGCAATGAACTAATGAATCACAAGGAAGGAGTTCAAAACACAATATCCAAGGTTTTCTTTACTGTGAAGGTAGTGAGACAGTGGCATGGGTTAACAGAGAAGCTGTGGATGCCTCACCCCTAGAAGTGTTCAATGCCAGGTTGSATGGGGCTTAGAGCAACCTGGTCTAGAGGAAGAAGTCCTTGCCCATGGCAGGGGGGKTGGAACAAGATGTTCTTTCAAGTCCCTTCCAATCCAAACAATTCCAGGATTCTGGGATCACAGGAGAAAGGGACAGGCAGCAACTGACTTATAGCTGGCCAACAATGTGCATCCTCTCAGGCAATGCTTATTCTCTTTGTAACTGCCTCAAGATATTTTTAATTCTACTTTTTATCCTTTTCACTAGGCATGTTCCCAGCTGGAGCAAAATAAATTATCCTTAGCTATCCAAACGAAAATTAAAAAGCATCAGTAGGACTTGACTAACATCTTAACACRTTCCACATCTCTTCCAAACCCATATTATCATTCTGAATAGGACAGTATAATCAATCCTCTCCTACATTGTTTTTACTGTTCTAAGTAGCCTTTTCCTTTACTCATAGCTGTGTTGTTGCATGCTTGCAACCTGCCAGAAAGATCTTAAAATAGGGAAACTTTTTGGCTCTTTCCCCCATACTCCTCTAGTAGAAAAATGGCACCAAAAAACCAATCCTGCAAGGTCACCTTATTCATGTGCCCTCAGACTGGTCTGAATAGTCTGACTACCTGTTATCCACAGCTTCATTTGCTGAGAATGGCACTGATTACAGCAAACCTATTCCCACAAGTTAGGGACAAGCCAGTGAGTTTGTTTGAATGGCAGCTTCACACACTCATAGCTTCATCCTGAGGTAGCAGTCAAAGATAGTTGAAATGGTTCCAGCCTAAATAGATTAGGTTTCTTCAATCCTCAAAAGAAACAGCTAAGGGAAGTATAAAAATATCCATTAAATCAGGAGTGGCGTGGAGAAAGGGAATAGGTACAGGCTGCACATGCACTCTGTCCACATCGGAACTAAGGGCTATCAGACAAGACCATAAGAACAGGTTCAAAACAATCCAGAGGAGGTGGTTCTTCATAAACGTGTATTGCAGCCGAGGAACTCATTGTTCTGAATGTTGTGGATAACAGAAGTTGACACAGGCTAAAAATTGGAACATTTCTATGAGGAATAAAGTACAAAGACAGACACTGCCTTTGCTTTACGGAAGCCCTGCACCACAAACTGCTGAAAGTAAGACTCTTTAAAAAACTACCACTATGCTTGCCTGTATGCTGCTGTAACTGAGGCACTGGGCTGGATCCAGCATGTTTATTCTTACATTCTTATAAGAGTTTTTTGAACAAGACAAAAGATTGCTGGGAGGAAAAACAAGGTCAGGAAATAATGTTATGGAATGCTTTCAGTATTCTGATAAAAACAGAAGAGAAAGAACTACTACTTTTCCAGAAACTTCAGTTGAAAACAGTGCTTACAATGTTATTTTCCAAAATGTAGTCGTGCTTCTTGTTCCAGTAGTTACCTTGGTGTCATGCCATGTACTTCTCATTACATTTTTGAGTGAAGCTTGCTTTGAAGTGTTACTCTGCCATATATGTACCTGCTSTTTATGTGTGTCCTCAAAAAAATTGCTGGCTTGGGCAACAGAACATATTTCTGGTCCTCTTAACTCCTGCTTGCCCTAATATTGAAGAGCTTTGCCCTCCTCTGTGTGTCACCAAGAACACTGATGGCAAAGACTCAGTCGAGCACCCAAGGAAAGCCTTCCTGAAGGTGTCTGGGCTTGCATGAGGAGTTTACACTGAGCTTGCAAGAATTTTCTTGATACAGATAAGTCACAAGAAGAAGACCCAGAACAGCTCCCAGAGCCCCGATATCTTTTTGGAAAAACAAGCTAACACATAGCTTGTAAGGAAACATATTTCCAGTTATAAGATCAGGCATCCCTAAGAGCTTGTTTGTGTGTGGAAAGTTCTGACTGATTTAAAAGCACATTCAGACTTGCAATGGCATGTACAAACCTTGTCAAAACTGAAGTGGGCCTGCTGCTACTGTTCCTACAAGAACCAGTCTCTGTGGGATGAGCAGGAACTCCATCCCTCACCATTCGTCACTGGGTCTCTTACACACGAAATTGAGCCCTTCAYGAGACATTAAAAACAAAGGGATATTAAACACATCTAACATTTGGCGACAAAACTTAGGAGAACAATCTCGCAATTTCATATGAAGAAAAGGGGCAGTTACATTTGGAGATGCCTCTTGGCAACAAGTCAAAATTCTGGCCCACTATTKCCCTGAGGTATGGGAAGACAGAAAAAGTAAAATAATCCGTGAGACTTCAAACAATAATAATTTTCTCTAACTCCAATGGGATTTGGAAGACTCAAATCTAAGGTGTCCAAATAATGCTTCATTTCTAGCCACATGCCTGCAATGTAAATGACACTTACCCTGTAAAAACCCTCAACTCTTCCTCTTCTGATTTACAAATTTATTCGTAGGAAAACACTTCAGTCATCACTGAGCTGTGATTGCCTCTTGGGTGGCAGGCAGCACTTAAACTGCTCAGAGCTTGAGGAKGCAACAAGATGAGACACAGCCAAGAGAATTATACCTGGGCAAAACAGCCCAAATCCCCAGGAGCACTTTGGCTCTAACTCTCACTGACACCCTTGGCAGTTTGGCCCTAAATAACTGCAGGGAGCTGTGACAGTGCAGTTACTCCAGACAGGGTTTGGTCAGCGTGAGCAGTAAATGCCCTGTCCTCTCCAGGAGCTACAGCGGGTAATGGGAAGTTGAGACACATTCTGTGTTACTCCTCCTGCCAGTAACAGCCTCCAGACAGAGCAGCTGGGACAACCATGACACAGTAACCAGTCTCACGGTGCYCTGCTGGGTGGGTGATAACGCAGGAGGCCACCCCAGTGTCCACAGCAAGTCCAGGCAGCAGCATTTACGTGTGTGTGGCAGCACGTTCCAGCTCTGAGTAACTCCCAGCAGGCTGCCAGCCCAGCTTCCGCAAGCCTGAGGAATTCAACTACCAGAACAAAGTGTATGGGCAGACATTATGGGAAGCAAATTATCAGGATTACTATGGTAACAACRCGGAGTGAATGATGACTTCAAGGTCACGACAACATATGAATCTTGTAGGAACAGCTAATTGTCTGAGACTGCTCGCTGACACTCACTGACACCACAACGTATTTTTCACTAAATACCTTAGWATTTTAATTTTGCTGCCTCCAGCTACTATTAACATATTTTGCATTCATTTTTTGTATAAATCCCCAGTAATGTTTCTCGTTAAAGTTCCCAAACATATATTCAATTTATATTTAATAAGACAGTGTGAGTTAAGTAAATGAGTGCTCATTAATTACAGCATATGTATAGTGGACTGAGAGGATTAACCAGTTAATGTTTGCAGAGAGTTCTGAAAAATGTAAAAAAAGATCTAAACATGAACTGTGCTTTGGGAGAAAGGAGAGTGAGGAGATGAAGAGATACAGAACATTATACCTAACCTTTAATGAACACCTGTTAAAATCATGTGTGGTTTGTCATCAGTGTTAATTGYAACAAGAAACTAGCTACATGTTAGTTAAAATCTGGTTTATCAGCTGTTTCTTTCTTTTCTGTTACAGGTAAATGGGCAAAATTCTCTGGTTCTGTCTCCACTGGGCCAGTGTCACATAACATGACAAGCCAAAGTTATCCAGAGTTACAGGATAAGCACCAAGAGGGGACAGTGTGGCCCAAGGGCAGGAAGAGTGTTTGAAGAGTCCCCAGTGCTGACTTGCCGAGTCCCAGTGGTCTTCCACTAAATGTAAAAGACAAATTTTTCTAATGCTCCCACCCATTTTCCATGGCACCCAGCAGGTCCCTGAGCTCAGCACTGGCACTGCCAGCTCCTCTCTGCCCGCAGGGGGGAAATCACCAAGGCTCAAATCTTCCCTCTCCTCCTCCCTTCTCTTCATTATTTCGACTCTTGGGCACTGTCTGCATACTTGGAGATCTGCCTGGCAGCATGAATGAAGAAAAAGAGCCCTAAGAGCTTTCTAGCACAGTCTGCCAGTGGCAGGGAGAAGGCAGCTTGGTCAGTGTTAGCTCCACTGCTCCGTGGGCTGTGCTGAGACAGCTCAGCCCCCACAGCCCCAAACCCTTCCAAATCCACACAGCCCCAGGGCTGACAGCCTGCTCTGAGGCACCAACTCAGGGGAATGATGGACCCTTGAGCCAGACACAGCCAAAGCTGTCCCATGTGCTGCACYAGCCCTCCTCAACACTCAAGGAATAACCAGGGAGTATTTGTGGGCAGMCAGCCAGGAAGATTTTAGTGTGTTTCTTTGACTTTTGCCAAGGTAGTTTATTTTATACAAAGCTGGATAGAAGGGGCAGAACAAAATAAGTCACCCAGGGAAGAGTTCTTTAGACAGTGTAATTGATGTAGGGCAGTATAATTGATGTAGGTTGTATATTTGCAGAGCTTTCCAGGACAACACACTGGTAAACCTTATGCTCCTGCTAAACAGCCCTAGAAATTAATTTGGCTGTCTGCAAACATAAAGTAAAAGAGTCTGCCTGACCTCAAGGTGAGTCTTTCAACCAAAAYAGGACAAGGAATGTGCTTCCCCCTTCACCTCCTGAAAAGGTAATAAAGTATGATGAAGCAAGTGAGCCTACCTGTGACAGGCTGCACACCACCTTGGCTGTGCTGTGTCCTCAGCAGAGCCAAGGGCCGAGAGTGCAGGGACCCAAACTTCATCCCACCTTCGTGTGAGGCACTGAGTAAGAGGGAAAACCAGCACAGTATCTGTGAGGGGTCCTGCTGGGGCTTGGGTGGCACTCTGGTACTGTGGGAGGTTTAGAGACATTCTAGGTTGTATCCTGGTCCTGTCATACATCCTTAGGACACAGTACCAGCTGCTAGGATGCTCCCATCCTCATTACCTTCAGGTGAGAAATATCAGCAAGGGGTAACAACATGCCTTTGCAAAATGAGATATGGAGGTACTATTGATAGGCAGGAGTCTGAGCGGAGAAATGCTCAGATTTTGCTCATGACAACAGGGTCTGCTGCCCTTGCCCCCAGGACTGGATGAAAGGACACAGATGACTGAGTGTACACCACTCTCATCTGAGACCCAAAATTCTACCAAGACCCCTTCAAAGAAAGCTGTTCAGGAGCTGTTGCTCCTGGAATTGCAGCTGAAAACCAGAACTGAGGGGAGGAACCACACCAGTGAAACATTTAGGGCTATATTCAGGGAGCTTTCATGAGGGTTTCCTAGAGCCTGGTAGGTGTAGGATCCCCATGCTGGTGTCCCCAGTGCCCTCACACAACGGTCAGGTTGGTGGTGTTGTGCATGAGTATTGCAGTGCCAGCAGGCAGCCCAGCTCCCCACCAGCTGCCAGCCTCTGCTGGCTTCCCTCTCCTGCTCAGCCAGCCCCTGACAGTCCCTGACAGAAAGTGACTGAAAACCACTCTGTGTTCTGAGGCACCAGAGCAGTCATCACCCAGCCTGTTTTTAGCCAGTTTCCCGACAGAGATGAAGGGCTATCAGGGACAGGGCCGGTGTTGGGTGTGGATGGGTTTCCATGTCTGCCAGCAGCTTGGACAGAGAGATCTCTCCCAGCAGCCAGGGGCTGCAGCCTACACGTGTCCCATGCAGGTGAGCTCCATATCCAGCACCCMAAATCCCGAGCCAATCATGTACCTATTAACCCCTGAAGTCGGGGGGAACCTCGCAGCTCTAACTCCCACAAGATGGGACAGTCTGTTAGCAGTCTCTGGGCTGTGATCTACCTTGAAAGCCCAGGTACAAAGCAACATATCCCTGAAAGTATTTGGTCAATTATATACTCCAATTTATGGCAGCCTCACTTCCATAGCTGCTCTCTGTCTGCTGCAGAGAAAGATGGCTCATTGCAGTCCTCCTAGGGAGGCACAGCCCCGGGCACACCTCCCCACAGGCTAAGAGAAGCTTCTGGAGGTTGTCTGGRTACTGCTCTGCAGCAGCACCAAGAAAGAGGAAAGCCCTTGGGTGGCAGGGGCAGAGAAAGCAGAAAGCTCAACAGCCAGATGCAAGRRTGCCTRGAGGACAAACCAGCACAGGACAGCTTAGTTTCCAGCAKTGGCTGCCACTGGGCTTCATTTTGCCCCCAGAAGGGCTAATGACCTGCTTGCATGATGTTTCTGCTGTCCCACCAGCCACCCTATTAGCTTGAGGGGATCTCTGGGTAGCATTCCCCCAGGAAAACCTCAGCTGCTTACATGGCTCCAAGCAGCTGCTGCCAGCATGCCTGGGGTGCTGCTCAGAGGAGAAGCATGTCTCCTTTCAGGAGAATAATCCTCACTTGTTCAATAGACTTAGGAGGGTCTCACTGGTAAGGAATGCTGGATGATTTATTCAGCAGTGCCTTTCTCCTGGAAGGACATAAGCCATTCTCTTAGGAGACCTACAAAAATCACATTAACACTAACATGTTCTTTGATGATTAGAGAGTTTCCCTGGCAACACTCCATCAGCACAGGCTGGCAAAATATATTGTCATAATTGGAGATAGACTTTTCCCCCTTTTGCATTACAAAGTAATCCAGCTGAAGGACTCTAAGTGGATTCTTCCACATATGGTGCCTATTTTCAACTCAAACTATCTCCCTTGAGATTATGGAAGAAGCATGTTTTCAGGAATTTCCCCATACTGCCAGTTGTGTGCTCATGTGGTTTCGTTTAACACAAAGCAAGAACTGGATCCCCTATCAGTTGCTCCATAGCTCTTGCAACATTTAGCTGAGTGTTTTGTATTAATGATGGTCACCATTAATAAAACAGTTTGTAGGTTAGGAATTTATACCACCTTTTATAATTAATAGGCATCTCTTCCTAAATCTCCTCTATGGTGCTTTATGTCCTAAATTCTCAAAGCACTTTCCCTTCCTGTCTAGATCCCACTGGCAGGCCATAATCTACCATAGACAACAGGCTCAGTTTCTAACTGGGAAAAAATGGAGACATGGCAGGGCACCAGCTGGTGCAGTTATTGCAAGAAATCACAGCTATCAGACTTAATGAGAGACACCACAGCAACTATTCGAGTAGCTGTTGCACCAAACATCAGCTGAACTTCTTTATTCTTCAGTAGATAAGTGCAGACAAAAATCTCTAACATTTGCTAGAARCATTGATTAAGTTTGCAAGCACCAGCACCCACTCGGGGAAGCCAACCTGACCATAATTACCTGTGTAACTAAGTCACAACAAACACTTCCCTGGGAAAAGATAAGAGGCTTTAGGAACTGATCCCTGCCAAGACCTGTTCCGTATTCCCAGTCTGGCTACTCAGAAAATTTAAGCAGTTTCTAGCCTCAAAGATAACTTGAGGCAATCACTGGTGGAAAGRCAAAGCCTTGATCTCTCCCCAGAAGTTGGACTTGAAGAGTAATAACAGGTCCTGAAGAAACAGGAAGCATACATYATTTCTGTTAAAAGTACAGAATTAAAGTTATGTTAATAGAAGTCATTTAGCCATCTGAGCAGTCTCCTAGCAATTGCATAAATTACTGACTGAACAAGGAGTTTCAACCAGAACATCATTCCATGGACAGACCCTGACTGATTTCCAGGCAAGCAATAACAAGCACTCAGGAGGGAGCTGCCCTATCCTCAGAGGAATAGAATTAATAAGTCGCAGAAAGCTGTTTAATAAACAAATTCCCCCTTTTCCTCATGTGAACTGTACAGGAGCAGAGTATGTGAACACAGAAGCCTTTGCTATTTCTGTGTATTTCCCAGACCATTTCCTCATCAAGCCCTTGCCACTCACTTTAAGCCAATCACTTCTAAGCCCCAACTGCTTTGATCTGCAGCGCAGAGCCCGTGGCACTGCTGACACCTCCCGAGAGGGTTTGTCACCTCTATAAATCCATGTGCTCCACTCAAGACAGTCTTTTGACTGGTCTCTCTCTGCCTCCAGGGACAGAGYGGCAGAGTTTGGGTTCAAATCTGTTATTCGCCTCTAAGACTCAGCCATTTGTATCTCATAAATTGCAGTTTAGCAGATAGATTGAGATGCTTCAAGTTTATCTTCTCACACAAGTAACAGCAAATTGTAGTGTGAGCCCTGTGTGTAATTTTGCTCAAGTGCCCTGAGGCTGGGAAGTGGCTCAGGGAAGCTGTTTTCCTGGAGATGAGCACTTTCCCTGTTACCATCTTCCCAACACAAAGCTCCCTCAGAAGTGGCTCTGAGGAAAGTGATGGATACACTGCAGGCAGAAGCTTTATAAATGGCCCAAACTGAAAACCCATACAGTGAGCTAAAGCTGCTTGTTTGAGAGAAACCACTGCAGAACTTTTTATTGAGTTGGAAAAAAGGTCATTGGACTTCTGTTAATTGTACCTAAAAAGGTACATTCCTAGGGAACAGCAACAGTCCTGCTGAATCACCATGAGGAAGAGCCTGTATCTAGGCAGATCYGGCTTTGCAGAAGAAAAGCTTCAAATTCTTTAGAACTAGAAGGATTTGAAAGAAGAGCCAGCTGTGCACACATTTAACCCAGGAGAGCTGGATCCTCCAGCTACTAGCACTGAAGTTTAGCACCAGGGGCAGAAATGGGTATGGGAATCTTGTTTTCCTTAGGCATTTCCATGTGTAACTGTGGATGTAACCACGATCAGTTTATCTATACAGTGCCCAAAGCAATCTCAGGCCCAACCACATCTCCACAACCAAAGGCACAGAGATATCACAGTCTGGCTCCAGCAAAGGCTAATCCAGATTTTCAGAATGCATAAACAAAAGATTTGTAGCAAATGCTATTTTTAGGACTGTGATAGTGCCAGACTGGAAGGAGCATCTCTGTCCCACCTGAATGCTCGGAGTGCCACAGGGTGATCCATCCCAGAGGACAGACTGGCACACCTGCAAAGCCACAGGAACACCCCAGATCTCCTTATGACCTGCGCCCACACAGAGCTGGGTTTCGTGTGTGCAGCAGCAGTTCCCCCATGCAAGACCCTGCCAGGCAACRGTGAGGATTTGGGGCTGATATTTGCGAAGCCTCATCTTCCCCTGTACGGGGACCCTGCAGCACTGTGGCATCTTGGCCCCCTTCTGCCACTGGGTTTCTGAGGGGAAACAGAAAGGGCTAGGGCCAAGACTCCTTGTCCCAAATTTCTGTGGCAGGTTCCATACCTACGGCACTGATGAGTGCAGAGCCTCATCAGCTCCCTTTGGAAACTGGCTAACCAAATCTTCCTGTGGCTGRAAAAGCTGCAGCTCATTAGCAGSAGCAAGCAGRGGAGGGGGACTGGCACAGGGCTCTRGCAAAGGTTCACCTCTRAGGAGCAAGCCCATCACCACTGCTGCTTCCATCCAGCTCCAGCGTGACCTCTATTTATTTACCCACGGCTCTCCACAACCCACAGAGACATCAAGTGGCCAAAGATTCCAGCTGCACATGACTGAGATCTCAGACTTGCTGAGGAAGGTTTGGGAGGAGAGTGGAACAYCTGAGCTTAAGCAAAGTCGGGTCACTCACAGCCCAGCGAGGAATTTTCTCTCCATGTCTTTACTCAACGTTATCTCATTTTATTCTTCCTTTCCCCCTTTTGATTATAAGCCTAGTAAAAACAATCCCAAAAAATACAAACAGAAGAGAAACTAGAGGATCCCTGAAGAYTGAATGGACACACCCACCGGTCCACACAGACGTTGCCCCTGCAGAGTTTGTGACAAAGCCCCTCAACACAACAATCCACTAAAGGAGACCCTGGCACTGGGGCCTGTGCTCAGGCAAGAGAGGCATCATAGTAAACAGGTTGTGCACATTTATTTCCTGGAGCCTGCCCTCTCCCTCCCTCTCCCCGTATAAGTAAATCAGCCTTTATTATTATTATTGGTTTGGGTTTTTTMCCAACATCCCTGCTGTGATGTTATCAGCAACACAAAGCAGAACAGAAGAGAGGGAAAATGTCTTTCTCCCAGAGAGCTGAAAAAAAAAMACATTTCAAAGCTAATCCTAGCCCCAAACTCCCATCACTTGCTCCTCCCTATTCTTTCCCCGCTGATAATGAGGGYCTATGGCTGGGGACCTCAGCAGCAGGCACAGGAGCGCCAGAGGTGCTGATAATGCTGTCAGGAGCCTGCCAGTACCTTTTGGGAACCAACTTACTACATCTTGTATTAAATAATTTGATTCAGAGGGGGGTTCTCTCCCACAGGAAGCTAAGAGGGTGAGGAAYTACGAGACAAGGGTTGTGTGCAGGTTTAAGAGGTGAAGGATAGTTACAGCTTTTGCAAACCAGCCTTACAGGTTTCCTGTGCTTCAACTGAAACACCACAGCAGGGAGAAATCCCAAACATYTCTGCTCCCTGCAGTGCTATTCCAGAAGAGACTTTTGCTTTCCCACTCCCAAGCAAGTCCCACCTCAGTCTGCACAAGGGCTGAGAGCATGCTCAGAGGTCGTGATCATGCCTCTGTGTCTGCAGCTTCCCCAGGAATCACCTTAATCAGGTGCATAATCAGTCCCTCCTGCTTGGAACAAGTTTTCAGTTTCCTAGGAGGAACAAGAAGGAAGAGTCCTGGGACAGAGACCAYGAACACCTGAATAGAGAGGCCTGGCTGAAGGCATGAAGAAATCTTTCCCCAGCCACAGAGSAGAGAAGAAAGTGTGCACCAGGAGACACCAAGGACGTGGCTAGGTCAGCTCTCGGTCTCCCTGCTGCTGTAAGTTTGCCAGCATGAAATGAAAGCCAGGTGTGAATGGATACAAGCAGGGATTGTTRCAGAAAACCTGGATTAAACCTGGCAAGAGAGCAGCATTTCACACTGAAGTTGAGGCACCCAGCTGAACCAGCAGCCCTTCCAGTCGGGAAATATTAAATCATGACAAATCTCCCCCAAGACACACCTTCACTTTTCCTTCTCCCACTGTTTCCTGTGGAGGTTTAATACCCAACTCAAATTCAGCTGCCTGGCTCTGGGGAGGATCAAATATGGGTTTCTTCCTGAGCAGCAGAACATGCAAAGCCCATTCTCCTTCAGCAACCCCCAGTGTGGATTCTCTAGCTCAGCACCCACAGCAATACCTAAGATGGCTCTGACCAATTTGACTAAAGCTCACCTGTAGGTTCCAAGGGCAGAGGAGCACTGAGAGAGTTTCAGCTCAAACCACAGGAAGCCAGGCAAGGAAAAAGGTATAGCCCCAAAGAATCTCCGCACAGAAGAGTTTCCCCAGCTCAAACCAACACCTCCACAGTAGCTAGAAAATAACTGCGTTAGACAGAGCAARGCCTGTTTTACTGCACTTCAGAAGTTCTCTCTGGGGAGACCAGAGCTCACCAGGGCTCCCAGCAGTGCCCTTTCATACTCGTTTGAAAATAACATCCAGATAAACTCTTTCCAGCTGGGTTTGTCTCTCCAATTCAGGTTTAAAAGCTGTGCAGACTCTATAGCACTGACATTGCTGCAGTKAGAGCTGCATGAGGAAATTCCACGTTTAAAATGCAAACTTTGTTTGCTGTTACCCTCGGTCCAGCACAGGTTCTGGGAGKGCAGGTAGGGATAGGCATCACCCCTGGGTGTTTCCTCTTCTGGCAGTGGCACCTCTCTGAAACTGCCCTCCTCCTCCTGTCTGTAGGTCGGGACAGAAACGCATGTAGCTGCTCTAGCTCTGTGGATATCAAACAGACAGCTCTATTAAACCCAAAGGACAATTGTCCTCTCTGTATTTCAGATCAGTCTAAAACTGTGCTACAGGGGACAATTAATCTTCAAAATCAATTTTTTGTCAGGAGGCTAAATTTCGATTGTCCCAGGAATGGTGGTGCTGGGCTGGTAATAACTGCCTGATGAAGCAACCTCTGAATTCACTGCCCAAGAGAACACTTTTTATTAATAACTTTTGTCACACACCACAGGTCCTTTTTTGACTTTGAGAAAACATGTTGCTTTATTTACTGTGTTAAAAACCTCAAGCTGTCAGGAGTCAGAAGATTTGCTTTGGGTTTTCATTGCATTGTGAGACAGGGAGTATTTTAAGTAAGGTATTCTCTTTTTCCCCAGCAAAACCCTCAGTTTCTTCAAGAAGAAAGACAATAAAAACGCTATTTTTCCTTCCTTTGCATTTGTGGCCTTTTTCCYCATGCCCCACTCCACAGTAATCCCCTGATTCTCCCTCTGACTATTTATCCACACAGTCGCTTGCTGTCTGGCTGCTGCATTTGGCTCCCAGGCTCGCTGCTTGCCGTCATCCAGAGGGACACAGCTCCCAGAAGATCCTTGGAATCCACATGAACATCAGCTCCATCCATGTGCTCAAGGTGAGGCTGCCCCGGGACCGTGCATCCTGCGAGTGCCAAGCTTGGCTCYCTACAGCGAGGATATTTCAGGTTTTAAGCGGTGACACTGTCAAATGCCTGAGGCACTGCAGCGGCAGGACGGATCCAGGGCTCCTCTCTGTCTGAGGGACAATGAGGCTCCTCCCGGCACCGCTGCCCTTGCTCCTGGGAGCTCATCAGAGAGCAGCACAGCTTGAGCAGCAGGGCCTGRAGAGCAGAGTCTTCTCGGAGCAAACCTGTGTAGCCAGCACACTCTCCTGGCTCAGTGGAGACATGGCTTTGCATCTCAGCGAGCAGGCGGAACAAACCCCCGSGTTTCAGCTTGCCAACCACCTACTTTTTGGGTGCAAAAAATACTGCTTTGCTAATGCAGAGGGTGCTGCCTGGAGGGTGTCTAGATCTCCTCGAGCCACGGGAGCTGGTGTCAGCCTGAGCCAGGCACATCCCACACTCATTGCATCTCCTGGTGTGCCAATATACTGATCCCCTAGAGCATACTTCTGAAATCCCAAATTTCCCCCGGAGAGCTCTGGTGCTGGCAATGTGCTTCATACACCTTGCTTGGCACCAGGCCCCTCTCTCTGGCACCCTCGACCCTGCCAACACTGCACTTCCATTGAGCTGGACGATGGCCCCAGCTCTCCCGTTTTCTGCTACAACTTCCTGTCCTTCGCAGCAGAGGAATCCCCGGTGTGTCAGGAAATTGGGCTCTTCAGGAGCTACTTTTACTAGCAGAGAGATACTAATGAATTGAATTGCCGTCAAGTCCCTGCATGTTCTTTATTTCCAGCTCACCCAGCTAAAGCTCATTTGATTTTAAAGATAATCCAATAAGCRTCAATTAATAAAATTAACTTTGCAAGGATTGGATTTCCCTAGTGCATGAGACAGTCAGATTAAGGGACAGGCCAAATGGGAAACAGAGCTGTAACTTCTGTTATTAAAAAGGCATTTCTGCTAAACCCTGGACGTTTTCCTTCRTACAAATGAAAGTTCAAAGAACTCCTGCCCTGCAGGAGGTCAGGCCAACACTGTCTGTGGGTGATTAGATTCATCCCAGGTGCCATGAGACAGGCACTGCACMGGTCCTGAGCAGCCAGGCTTGTCCAGGCTGGTCCTGCAGGCCCCGAGAAGCCGGAATGATGCTGCAGGAGTGTTACAAGCAAGRCAGACCTGCCAGGTCCCAGCTCACTATTGCAGGCTCTGCTGTCCCCAGATTCACTCTGAGCCCTGTCCAGTCCACCCAAGCTGGAGCATCTCCAATCATGGAAACACCCAGTGATTTTCCTGAGGAATGAAACAAATAGAAGGAAGATTGGAAGAGAAAGGAATATCCACCACATGCTTGGAAGTGAGGACAACAGTGTCTAAAAGGCCTATCACAGTGCTCCTTTGCATCCTGTAACGTTTGTATTGCTATTTACATTAGCTGATCACAGCTGGAAGAAYTCATTCTCTCTTACTGATGGCCAAATTGAGCTAAAAGCCCTGAAAACAAAGGTTTGGTAAAAGCTCTCTGCTGTCCAAATGTGCTGGTGAGTGGTTAGCACCAAATGAAGCTCTTTGAGTTTTAACCACAGAACCATTCTCTTACCACAGCTGGTGTACTTGTGAGACAGTTCCTGTACAYGGCTAAAGGCAAAACACATCACCAGGACTCTCCTGAGCTGCTGGAGCATTTTCAGCACAGGTCAGCTCCCGAGCACTGAGATGGGAGTAATCCCTTTAGTGACCCCAAATACATTCTCAAGCACACAACACACTTTGACACTTCAGTTCATACATCATGAAAACACCATGTGTGCCAAGGAAAAAAAAAGGAGCAAAATGCTTAGTTACAAGGAAATGCCATTAACCAGCAGTCTGGGGTTGCTGCAAGACCGAGCGCAGCCCATGAAAAATTAAAGGCAACAGAGACCTCTAATGCATCACGTATCAGGAGAACCATTAAGTAATCAGTCAGCATCCAGTTTTATAGGGCATTTTGGGCATAATTCAATCTCCATTCATTTTAGATCATTTCCTTAATGAAGTAATGCACTGGACATAAATATTTCAATGCAACTCTCCAATGCTCTGTAAGTAGTAAGCAGCTTTCAGTAACACAGAACCCAATTAAGATGTAAAGGATAAAGACTGACACGAAAAAAAAAAAAAAAAAGAAGGACTAGGTGCGGGAATAGCGATGTGCCTAAGTGCACAGGATTCTGGCATATAGATACAGCTGTGCTCCTGAAGAGCTGTTACAGGCAACAAACGAGATCAGAACAGAAGAAAAATCTGGGGTTATTAAGATGGTACTCTGCAGCTAGACTGCCTCTTCCTTACATGGGCACCTCAAGCAATTTGGGGTAAGGATTGCTCTTCTGTTTCAGGTTTGTACAGCACCAACACAGCGGGATGGGGGTAGCTCCTGCAAGGGAACTTCCTTGTGCCCTGCTGAGCAGGGATGCTTTTCCCACCCTCACGCACAGCAAAAAGGGAATGCTTTAGCAAGAAGGGAATGCTTTAGCAAGAAAGCGTCCTCCAGTGCTTTTTCCTGTCTTCCACAGCACTAAGTGGTAATTTTGCTACAGAACATCTCTCTTCCACAGGTTATAGTGGCTCAGCAAGATATTTAAAATACTTAGTAGTAGGTTACTACAGCAGCTCTGTACCAGCCCATACCCCATCCAGACCCTCCTGTACTGCCACTCCTGTCCCCTTTGGAGGGGAGGCTGCCAGGCCAAGTTTTCAGACAGCTTGTCTGACACATGGGTATCCAATACAGGTTCTACACATTCAAAAGCCATTGCGAGCTTCTTCACAAAGAACCAGCCACAGGTTTCTCTGGGATTCACACCACAGTATAAGATTCTCCAAAGSTCAAAGCACTGCGAGCCCAAGAAAACCATTTACTGCCTTTGAACCACAGGCTGAAGTATTTCACACCAAAAGTTACAACAAACATGGGGGAGGTAAGATAGGGAATTATTTTTAGCATGTAAGAGTCAATTTTTAATCCTCTAAAGAGTAAACCAAAACAAAACGAGAGAAAAGCTGAAATCCATCAGAAGGATGGGAAAAAGAGTCTTTCCAAGTGTGAAAAGGCATATTCCCAGGAAAGCAAGCTGGGAAGGGCTGGTGATAAAAGGGAGGAGTCACTTGCTTCAGGGCATTAAGAGCTTATAGGAGAAGGTGGTGGAAACTCTGGATCGTGGATGGAGCCGGGTGTGGGTGGTTGTGTTGTCAAGCAGAACTCCCGGTTCTTTGGGGAGTTTTGTCTTTATGTAATGTTTTAAAACTTGTCTAACTTTTCCTTTTTTTTAATGTTCTGGTAGCTGATGTGTTGTATTGGTAGTGAAGAGCATCCCTGTGGCTGCCACCTCAAGCGTGAGGTCATGGCAGCTCTACTCACGGCTCATCAGGCAGTGAGCTTGCCCTGGGCCTGAGGCAAGAGCCCAGGGAAAAGCACTGCCYCGATCTTCCCTGCATTACACTGCGAGGGGGCTTTTATTATTTAAATTCTGCTATTTCTGAAGTTTTTCAGTGTTTGGCTTTGCCACCTATTTGACATTATTMTAATCAGCGTCTCTGCCGCACAATTTCTGTAAGGAAACAGAAGGTCCTTTCTGGCCACTAGAGAGAGCCCTGGGATAGAACGTGCTGCTGGAGCATCCCGGGCCCGGCCACAGCACTCCGACGGGCATGGGGGCAAAAATAAACACTTTAAAGGAAAATAAAGCATTTTTCAGCCTTCCTGACTTTTTTTTTCCCCTCACCAGAATTTATCTTTATTAATCCAGGTTAACTTTCAAGACTTTCTTTTCAATTTGCTCTTCGTTTCTCAAGGGAGAGCTGGTTTGGTAAGTAAACTGCTGTGGTTTTCTCCTATCCCTTGTTAAGGATATTTGGGAGAAAAAAAAATTCTCACCAGAAAGGACTGGATTGCATACCACGGCTGGCACTAAAACTGAGTAAAGGTCACTCGTGCGAGAAACACAAAGAAAGTTGATAATAGAGCCAGTAAGTGAGGTAGAGGTATCAAAATATTTCCAAGGGAATTGGGAGCCCTTTTTTATAGTGGAGAGGTATCAGTGTTAGCTGGCGTGGAGTTTTATCCGAAGGCAAAAGCAGTTTAGTGCCACACAATATTGGAACCTGAGCCTTGCTGCCAGGCTGGGTTGGAATGCTCCAGCCCTGAGCTGGGTTCACGCAGCTGAACTGCTTTGGGACTGACTCAAAACCTGCACAGGGCAGTGCCCTGCACACCCTGAGGTCACAGCTGATCAGCACTAACTTCACTCTGTGCTCTGTGGTACCCAAGGAATATGATTTAAGGAATAAGCCCTCCAGCTCCTTGCCTGGGTTTGTACTGCCTTCATCAATATTCCAGTAACCCACGAAAAAGGTGACCACATGTACTTAAATTATTTGTTGTTTTATTTCTGCAAGAACTACCAGTCCTCTGATTTTCAGGTTTAGTAGCTCATTTTGAGTGTTCTCTGTTCAAAATTCAGGTGGATTGGACTGGGTCACAGGGTTTGGTAGCCCAGATGGTGAAATTTTCCCTTGGTCCTGGGGACTTTCTCTCATTCTCTCCCAGGGCATATGTGCTCTATTTGTACAGCTGAAGTTCAGGACACTGGGAGAATATTTAGAGAAAAGAAAGTTTTCAGCTGAGCAGAAAGTGACTTCTAAATCACAGCAACTGGTCCTGGGCTCTTGTCAAGCAGCACACCCTTCCCAAGACCAGCTACCAGCATGTCCCACAGAAAACAAATGCYACCCCTTCTTGACTTACCTTCCAACAGGAGCCACTGCTGTCAGCCAGGACCCACAAGGGCTCTGGTCTTTTCACAACCAAAAGCAGAACACGGAGAAGAGCAGGGCCAGGAGGGATCAGCTTTGGTTGGCTGTTTCAGCATCCTGATGGATGAGACAAGCTGGAACCACCAAGCAATTTTGCACAGCTGATTTAACTCSTGGCATCAGGAGAGCTGGCTTGGGTTCCCAGAGGAGCAAGCACCAGGAGAACCTGTTTTTCTGTTGCTGTTAGAGCATTCCAGTTTTCTCTAGCCAAGATTTGCCCATTCCAGACACCTGTACTGCTGCTCCTGGTGCCTCCTTTCCCGGGGGCTGTTAACAGGACACAGCTGCTGTCAGATCTGCAGCCATGGCCACACTTGGAGCAGCTGTGGGTCCTCTCTGCCTTGGGTGTTGCAGCAATGCATCCCTCTTYGCCTGTGGGATGCTCTGCACCGAGTTCCCCAGGTTCCTTGTGGCAACAGTGGCAGTTGTGTCTGTGCACAGGACTCATTTGCTAAGGTTGAGGGCTTTCCCAGTAGGACAAGCTGTCTGTGTTTTCTAGCAGYCTAGAAAATTCCCTGAGAAACCCTCGTTCTTGGTGCCTCCCTTTGCCTTTGGAGAGGGAACTGCAAGCAATCCCTTCCTCCGCACCTGCCTGCACGCTTGGTGGGAGGGATGTTCCTGGACATTAACATGCACCTTCAGGCTGGCCTTCAGTGCTTCAGCAGTTGGGAGCAATCAACAAGTAAACAAAAACACACAAGTGAGGTGTTTGAGTGGGGTTTATGTGTCCCTTGGCAGGCTGAGCAGAACTTTTTGGGATAGTGGGATTTGTGGCAACTGGTGGCCACTGCCAGTGGTGGGAATAAACCTTGAGTACCTGGGCACCTCATCCTCTTCCCGAATGCCACCTCCCCTTGGTAAAACTACTGCTGTACCAGCAGCTGTTAAAACTACAAATCAAGCTCTTTCCCAGCCTCGCTGGGACAAAGCTCCCCCTCCCTAGGCACCCTCTGGTGTCATGCACATCCATGGCCGTGTCATCGCTCTCGGGACACTGCCTGCACCTGGGGAGGGTGGAGAGGGGAGGGACCCAGCAGTGTAGATCACTGTTGGGTCAGAACCTGTCCCAGCTCCATGCTCATCCCAGGGAAGGGGATGCTGGTTCACTTCTGCTCTGCTCACCTGGGCATAAACCCCACTAGTGAGACACACACAGGCTCCTCTGGCTCACAATCAGGCACTGCCTGTGTCAGACGTGTTTGCAGTAAAATGAGACACCATCCAAATCTAAAATAGCCAGGAAAAGCTTGTCCTGTGACGTGGCATTAATGCTGTTTGTACATAAATAGAACCCATGTGTAGCATGATTTCCAGCCCCCAGCAGCAGCCAGGGGCTCGCTGTGCCTGTGTGTGAAGCSTGGCCTGGAAAGGCCATGACGTGAGTCACCGAGCTGGAGTTAGGATGCTGTTTGGGGGAAAAAGGGCAGGATGGGAGCTATTACTAAGGCAAAAGCAGTGCCAGGGTAAAGGAAACTTCGTGAAAACCGAGGTGTCCGTACCCAGAGCTGCTGCTCACCAGCAACAACCTGAAACAGGAGCAGGTTTTGGCAGAGTCACTTGAGTGCTTGTCTGGGGCTCTCCGGGGTCAGAGAAGCACAGACATTCAATAAATATCCAGCAGCCAGACTCAAGTTCTGTGCTTCTTTTAAACTTGGTTTGCAGCCTGATCCCAGGTCTCATTTACTAAATCTAATTTTTGCCATTAACTCTGTCAGGAATTCTGGCCAGAGTGAGTCAGGATAAAACTGATCGATTCAGAGCACTGTTGAAGGATCGCTGAAATCATGGAAGAAGAAATCCTGGTGATGGACACATGTACCTCAGACCTGAGATAACTGATTGGTGCCAGGAGCTGTCCCTTGTTTGACAGCAGGATGGTGCAAAGAATCGGAATGTAGGGGCTAGTTTTGCTCAATATTGAAATTGAGAAGGAATGGTTTCAGGAATAAACCAGGGTTTCCCATGGCAAAGAGGATGTTCTCCCCTTCCAGCTATGTTGTAGTCCACCAGATCTCTGGAAAACAAATTGGGAATGATACATACCTACCACGTGTACTACAACAAGTCGTTTGTACCTCTGATACTTCACCTGTTTTAGATTCTGGGTTGTTCTGAAACCATGATTTGCCACCTGAACAGAAGGAGCATTGGTTCCAGGTAGGGAACCCAAACCAGTATGAGCCAGGGTGGAAGATGAGGACATGCACACAGGCAGGAGAATGCAGCTGCCATCTGCAACTCCTACCTTGGAGAGTGGATGGAGCAGCCAAGGGGGCAGTCTGGCTGCTGCACTGGGGACTTTCAGCAATGCCCACTGGCTTAGCTTTTTCAGAGATGGAAGGTACCTGGGAAACCTCGATCCATCACCAATGGCACAATGGATCCACCCAAAGAGGCACACCCACAGTCTGAGAGCTGCATGCAACTCAGAAACTCAGAGATCGAAGTCTTCTGATACAGAAAAAAGTCCCCAGGGGCTCTTCACTGTTCTTTTTGTGGTCCCCACAGCCAGTCCCGTGTGCACATCRCTGCAGCAGGTGAAAGATGATTCTGAGGCCTCCAGCTGGCCCCRCTCCCACCACAGCCTAATGCTCCAACAAGTGCCAAGGCTGGCGTGAAAGAAGCCTTTCAGAGAAAACAGACCGACCCAGTCACTCCAGACAMGAGGCTGCAAGGGGTTGTAAGTTGGCAGAGCTCTTGGCACTCCCCAGGGCCCTGTATTTACAACCAGGCTCTTCCCCTGCCAGCTATGTCTGTTCTGCTGACTCCCACTCACTGCTAACACCTAAGTGGCTCCAAGATGCAGCTGGGGAGAGGTTAAGATGACATCAAGGCATTTGAAAGCACTGGGGCAGTGCTGTGACACAGACCCTCATCTAGCCCCAAACCGAAGTGGGTTGGAGTGCGAGCACTCACTCGTGCACCCAGACCTCTGGCCCAYGGACAGAGCCTGGAGCACCCTGTGCTGGGGTGCCAAAGGGTTCTCTGCTCCCCTGTGCAATGCTTACACTTGGGGAGCAGAGAGAAATGACTAAATAAACATTTAATAGAGGTTTATGGTTTGGGTCCAAGAGCCAGAGTTTATATTTAGTAACCTCCCCTTTATTTTAGCATGTTCAGTCACAAACTGAGTTTGTGACACGACAATGGCTTCAGGTCTGCTCAGGTTTGAGCTGCATGTGGCTGCATCCTCAGTTGCTGCCTTTGGAGACATCAGTCAGTCCCAGGGCATTTGCCATGTTTMCTTCTTGCCTTCTGTCCCACCAACCACTGTAGGTATGAGTTGTTCATGGGAATCTTCAAGCAGGCTTTTTGCAGACTTAAAACTATGTTAATGAAATAAAAAAGAGCATCCTACCCTTGCAAATAATTATACTGCTTTATTTTTCAGTATCACAGTCTCAGGAAATGAAACAGTCCAGATCTTTTCCAAGATATTACATAGCCTTTTTTCCATCTGTCTGTCCACAAAAYAATCAAATTAAATACAAATTTGTTTGTTTGCTACATTTATTACAGTGGAAGAACTTAATTGTTGGTAGAAGCAGCTAAGCTTCAGGAACAAAGGGTGGAACAAAGTCTTATTTTCCCCTGCWTTTGTGTAACCCACTTAGGTTTCCAGAAAAGGACACGGAGGGACAGAAGGATGTGGTGGATAACAAAATACAGCGGTTTATTGAACGAAATGGGGCAAGGCAATGTTCCCTTTACATTCAATGACAATTCAGGAGTATGAAGCAAAACATGCTATACACACACACACACACACAGACACACAGACATGATACTTTGGTTAAATGTCATTCAGAAGTTCTATGCCAAACCTGGTAAAATTATAGAGTGAACAGTCAAAATAAACCAAGAATAGGCTTGCATAGACAGATTATTGTCAGTGTGCAATTTATACTTAAGGATTAGCTGTTACAATGCAGGATACACTCGCAGCTTTGAGGAATTTAAGCCTTCTGACTAATCCACCTCCTCGCATTGCTAATACTTAGATTCAACAGGCTGAAAGTTTACCCTGAAGAGCTAAATGAGACAACTGCAGTTATTTATCTGAGGCAATTAACTATATTGCAGTGCACAGATGCAGCTGGAGACAGACAATGGAGTCTACTTAGAGTGAACACTGATACAGTGGAACTTGTTTACCATGGAGTAGAAAATACTCATTTGTGTGTGCCACTGTCCTCTCTGGGACTCTCCTGGAAGAGCCCACACTGCACAGCTAAGCCTTGCCCTGTGCTACTGATGGGGACGAGGTGGCTGATAGTATCTCCACCCTGGAAGATGAGGCTTGGGCAGCTCCTCGACATGAAACCCATGTCCCACAGCCTGTCCTGGCCAGGGCAGTCCAAGTGGCACCTGTGTGCAGCACAGCCAGTGCCTCCCCAGCAGCGCTGCACAGCCACACATGTGCTACAGCACATTGAAGGAATACAGTGAACTGGGATCTCTGTAGGTTTGTGCCTGTCCTTGGCAATAAAAAGAAGACAAGCTGCCGTGGTGTGCTTCATGTGAGGGACTAYGTCCCACACCCACCTTCCAAAGCAACTGCAAAACTAAGCCCTGAACATCGTGGGAGARTGGGGCAAGACCGACTGTCCACTGGCTGGGGACAGATATAGAGCAGAGTAAACCTCAAAGACACCACAATCCTGATGGGAACTCCTGCTGCAGCACCCACCACTGCCAGGCACAGGACAGCACCGAGCTCAGTCGCCCGTCAGGCCATGCTGTGAGTTGTGCTCCAGTTCCTGTTGCATCCCACACAGTCCTGCAGTGCCAGTGCTGCTGGGAGGGACAGCAGGAGCCATCTGSTCACGGGGACAAACACCCAGGAGAGAGTTCCACAAAGGAAGCCACGAGTTTCATGGACTGGCTGTGCTAAATCACAAGAGTGTAAACTAAGTAGGGGAATCCTCACACTGTCTCCAAGTGCTCCCCTTTATATATATAAATTAGCAATCCACAGTTAGTTTGCATACAGGATAATATGAATTAAAATAAAAACCTTGATAATAAAAATATATAATATACACATTGATCAATAGCAATAMACTGAATGAAAACACTAGAATGTAACAGTGGCTGTAATTTGGCACAAAATAAACACACAGAGGTCTAGCACTGTAAAAATAACAATCCATTTTTTTCYATAAGTAGAGAATGTTATCAATCCTGATTCAAATCCTGACAGGTGGGAATGCAGAGATATAAAAATACTGTACATAMAAGATCCCTTTTATAGAGAGAAGCAGACTGCAGCATCTGTAACTTCTATCCTTCTTCCCCAAGAGGAGAAATTCAAYGATGAGAATTCATGAATCCCTTAACAGCTGATATTTCCTCACCCCACCAGGTTCAAACCTATGAAGTTCTTTAAAAAAAGATGAAATCAACCTGTTGGCTCCACCCCCGTAACAACTGCTTCTTGCTGCAGGAAGCTGCACAGTCCACAGTAAGACAGTGTTTCATAGCAAGGTGACTCAGGTCAGCCTGCTGAAGACATCGAGCATCCCTGCRTGTAAGGCACGATCCCTCCAGGTCACCCGACCTCTCTTCTGCAGACCATTGTGCTTTGGACGGAGGTGAGGAGGTGGTGAGAGCTCTTGCTGCTGAGATGTGCCTACTAGGAAGATTAGGAAGTGCCAGGATTTCAAGGAGATGAATTTTCCACGTGGTGCCAGATGCCTTGTTAATGCAGAGTCAGAAAGGGATGCAGGACCTGAAGGACCTGGGCAGGGGTCCCAGCAAGGGCTCCAACATGCTACTAAATCCAGAGAAAACCCACAGGCAAAGCTACTGAAACTTGGCAAGAGTAAGTAAGTAAAAAATAAAGATATTTAAACATTTTTCTGTCATATGAAAGAAATATTGCTCTGAGTGTTTCTTTTAAAAAGATCAGCTTCATTGTGCCTCTTTCCAGGGACACACATACAAGGTGCTGATTTTGCATCTCACCCACACAAGCTGCATCTTCGTAACTCTCAGCAGAACTGTGGCTGCTGAGCCCCAAGAGAAGTGGCTCCTTTGTTCATCCATGATCTTAACCTAACTATTGTTGACTTCAGTGGGACCATGGAATCCCGTTCCAAAAGTGGTCACTAAACATGCAAGTCCAGTTGCAACCTTTGCCTCAGGGAGTCTCTAACCTGTATGACTGCACAGGGACCCCAAGGTCTACCAGATGAACAATTGCTCTGTTCTTACCCCATTTACTACCTGCTTTCTTCAGCTACCATTCCTAGCACTTCTATCCCCCTTCTAGCAAAACCTTAGGGCCCCCCTCTTCACAAGGGCTATGGAATAATAAAACAGGAGAAAGACTTACAAGGGACAGCAAATGAATAAAGGTAGGGATTAAGAATAAAAAAACAAGGACTGAGGGAGGATACAGAGCAGAACAGCCCATTCAGTACTCCCTGAAGGCATCCAAGGAAGCAGCAACCRGTCCTGGAATCCTTCCCTTGGGCTCTTGTCTCTTGGTGCCATGGCTGGACAGCTTGACTGGCCAGAGAAGGCCACTAAGGAGATCCTACAGCTCCACAGAGGAGGCACTGAGGTGTTTTTCAGACTCTACCCAGCTTCCAAACGAAATCAACCAGAGTTTTCTCTCACATTTCTATTCACTACCATTGAAGTCAACAACTCAGATATTCCCAAGCATCCCTCCTGAATTAATAGGTTCTTCAAACATCAGAGGGCTCAGGGCCTTCATAACTTCTCCAATTAGGATAAGACAAAAGTTACACTAGCCAGCTGCAGTGYAAGAAAGTCCACCACAGCCAGATACAGAGGCCCACGGAGGGCTGAATTCCTAGCTGGTGATTTCCCCTTGCCTTCTGCAGAGAATCACCACTTTTCTGCAAGCACAGCCAGTACAAAGCTCAACCATTTTCTGATTTGGCAGGACTTTTCTCCATCCAGTTTTCACAAGTGCACCAGGTGATACAAGCGGCACTGCCTGSACTAGAGTGTTTGTAGGAAGTGTTAATTCTTAAAACCCCACCAGGCATCCATTCCACAACAATAATTACTCTGATGGCAATGGAAGGAAAAAGCCCACAGAAAAAAAAAATGGCATTTTCAGCAGTAGAAATTTTGACTGTTACATGAAATATAAAAATAAATTCTTACAAAACAAAATCTCGGTAGACGAGGTTGCCACACTGGGCAAATAAAAAACAAACAAAAAACCAGCATCTATGTTGTTATTTTTCTGGATCCTTTTAAACAACAGTAACACTTCTGAATGGACAGAGACAGAAGGAGAAGAGGGAACAAGGCAAGGACAGTAAAATCTAGCTGCTGGCTGGGATATTTCCTGAGAAGTTGCAGCAAGCAAGACCTTGCAAGTCACTTAAAGGTTCATGCAGGCAGGTGAGCTCWCAGTCTGGAAGCAAGGGCATGCAGGCAGCACAGAGTCCTAGTTACAAGGTTTTGGTTATTGTATCCCTGGAGCAGAGGTCAATCAGGGGTTACATGGTTCTTCACAGGTACTGAACTGCTGCCAGTGGGCCAGTGTGRGTAGGAAATGGAAGTTTCTTGAGTTGCTGGTCAAAGCAAGACATGGGCTTGTGCTGTGGTATTAAACTTGCCCCTGCAACTTATGTGAAAAAGGAGTTSCCCTGTCTTCCCAGTGATTTGGCCCAGTTACTATCCTGACCAAGGACAATAGCCAAGGTTAAAGCCTTGTAGCTGCTGTGGGGCTTGAGTTGTGCACTAGAGAAACAGCAGACAGCCAATCTCCTCTAGGTGCTCCCTCCCCACAAAGCTCCAGAGAGCTGTCAAGGCCTCTTTCACAGGCAGAGCAGGGGTGAGAGCACAGCTCTGTGTCCYCTCCTCTGCAGAGCCAGCGGCAGGACTGCAGCTGCTGGAGATGACAAAGAGCATGGTGGAACAACTCTGTGCTGGCACTGAAGGAATTGGGCTGCAGGGGCAAGGCAGCAAAGCTCATTGCCACGAACTGGGCTGGTACATGTTCAGCCTGCACTGGCTGAACAGACTCCAAGCCAGTGTCCAGATGGTCAGCTTTGTAGTTCAAAAATACACCTGAAAATAATGGCAAAAAAAAAATTAAAAAGACAAAAGAATTGAGATGAGGGGTGGCCAAGGGAAAAGGCTACGTTTTTCATCAAGAGAAAAATTATTTTCAAAGAGTGGAGAGAAAACAAGCCAGGGGAAATCACAGCATGGGAAAATCTATACAGACAGCAAACTTGCAGACCCTGCTATGCCCTAGAGAGCAATGATTTTTTATTCCTGACTGGAGCCTGCCTGGGGTGCTGGATGGAGCAGTGGAGAGGGAAAGCAGCCAGCACGGACATTGTGTGGACTGCTCAGCACTGCGTGTCTGGCTCAGGTTGCCTGTAACGGTAGATTTTGAATACAGTGCTCAGTGCCCGTATGGCCCTCCTTCAGCCCCACATTTCCAAGTCATATGCAAGTTCAGAAACAAGTTACTCTACTCCAACCAAGCTAGGAGTTACAGGAGATCCTACTCGGCTTCAGTGAAATTCCTTGGCTTCCACCACACTGAAGCTCAAAGCAGGTGACCACAGAGGTCCCTTTAGACACATAGATCTGTTTGTATGAGTTGTCCCAAACCACAACTCACAGCTTCTTGAACTCCCTCACAAGTCTTAAAAGTCATGCACACAAGGTCTAATTTCAGTTGAAATTGTCTTTCCTTTTAACTGTTCTATCCTATATCCTGGAGCTAAATGTCTATACACACTCTATTCAGATTGTTGGAAACCCTAGAAAGAAATACAGCAGTTAAAAAATTCTGTTCCATAGGCAATTTCTTCCTCACCAGCCCCAGGGTTTGGCTTCTGCTGGTATGTGTTTGAAAATGCTCTCTCCTTCCTGCAAGCTCGTATGGCTGTCAGGTCAGGTTGACTCAGCTGTCCTATCCAACACAGGAAGAAACACATTTCCTCTTATAACTCTCTTTGCTAAGTTATCCTAATACAGAAAGGATTTGTACTTCTGATGTTCTGCTGCATTGCCATAACCCAACTCATTTCTTCAATTTTCTTCCATTGTACATGCATCTCAATTTGTCCTACTTGTCAAAGCTCCAGCCAAAGCTGAAAAAAAAAAAAAAGAGGAAAGCCTCAAAAGAATGTACGAGGGAGCTGTTGAGCCAGCTGGTTGATTTGCACAGCTCAGTGGCAGCTAGATTATACTGCACTGCTCAAGTCATCACAGACGAATAAGAAATTGAAACAAACAATTTTCCTTAATATGATGACACTTAAAGAGATGATCCTGGGAGTGGAGGGTGGGCCTCCCATCAGGTCAGGAATTGAGAAAGTTGCCTGGCAATTCCAGTAATGTTTGCTACAGAAGAGTCAGTACCAAAGCAAAGGCTAGCACAGTTTACTGCTTCCTACGGGAACCTGGAAAACAAAACAGAAAGGAAAAAAAATCTGTGAGGCCAGATCCTGGTGAAAAAACTGCTACCTGCAGTCATATTTTACTTGTTCTGCTCTCTTGTCCATCTGACTACTGGTAAAGTCAAAGGCCAAAATGGGAACCATTTTGTTACATTACTCAAGCAAAAGGAAGCATAGATCCACAAGACAGGCAGACATTCACATTTCTGCTAGGTATGAATGGTGCTGCAGCCCCATTGCACAGATTCACTAAAGCAAACAGACCCTAGAAAGTGCCATCAACTTTCCAGCTTGCTTGATGAAGACAGAACATAGGTTTCCCAAACTTTAAATTTCAGAAGGTGTCCACATTTAAGTCTCAATAGTGCAGCTGGAAGAAATCTGAGAGATTGAGTTAAACTCAGACTGCCCCTTTCCTTCCCCAGAGACTCTACAGATAACTCAGACAATGGGCATTCCGATTCAAAACAACTGCAGGGTGACCCTACCCACACTGCTCTGTGCCAAGAGACTTCAGGAAACAAGCCAACAAAGCAGTGCTGAGATGCTACAGAACAAAACTAGCCTGCTCTCAGGACAAGTTTGTCTGATCATCCCATCTGCTCACCAGACAGGCGATACTGTGAGGTTTTGTCTTGTATTGGATTGTTTAATACCAGTGAGTCAACTAAAATCCATCATGTCCTTGTCTTCATGTCATTTCTCCATCATTTGCTACCTGGATTTACAGTCATTCATCATTGAGAGAGAACAGAGGACATGCAGACAGCAGTTTGACAAATTCCAGGCAAACTAAGTCAGTTTTCCATTCTCTCAGCCTGCAACGTGCTCAGCAAGTCCAACCCAAGCACTGCCCAGCATCTCCTGCCTGCTGCGGTACTAATTCCCATTCCTCTTCTCTATTCATACCACTTTCAAACATTCTGTCCTGCAGGCTGCTTGTTTGAGGGAAACAGCTCACAATAACCCAAGTGCTGGGCAGCCCTGGCATTGATCCTACCTTTAGGAGAGTGCTCAGGTTTGGGGATCTGGCGCAAGGGGCTGGGCTGGCTTGAGTAATACCGAGAGTGTTCAAAGTCGTCAAGGTGAGGCTGTGACCTGCCAAGCAGAGTGTAAAAGGAGTGTTGGGAAATAACTCAAAGGCACAACAGTGTGGCAAGAGCAACATCTCAGCTGTCTGTCAGTTTGATGCAAACTCTGCCTGGCCCAGACCTTCTGCCTGCAGAACAGCTCCTCTGAGCACAGCCCATTACTGTTCTGCAGTGAAAAATGTATAATATTTACTGCTTCTCATGGACCTCTCTCAATAATGGTTTCAATTGTCAGGAAATTAAAAATTTCCATTATGAAGTTTGCTGCAAACCTCACTCAAAGGAGCAGCATTTCAAAGTGGTTAATGCTTGGACAGTTTTACTCTCAGAGTATTTTAATACCATCTCTCTCAGTCTCCACCTGCACACCTCATTTGTTGTTTCTTTTGCAAATTCAACATGAATTTCTAGGCTTCTTTCTAGAATGGAAATCAAAGCCACCAGGGTCACTTCCAGGGTTCAGTCCCTCATGAGGGACCAAGGGACTCAGAAGCAGCCTAGGGCTACAGCATATTCCCAGTTTGGGATGAGGCACCCCATAGCACAAGGCTCTTGCTTGCAGGCGAGTGTCCACATGCAGCAATGAGAGCTGTGTACAGGGCTTCACTGGGAGCGAGGACCCAAGGGAGCAGCTGTGCAAATGCACGGTGATTACTCCTTCCTGCCCAGAGATGACATTTGGTGTCACATCCCCAGCAGCTCCTTAACCCTCTCAATGTTTCTCTGCCATTTAACAAATGTCACTGCACAAGCTCATCAATCTCCGTCAGCACCAGGCATGGAGACCAACGTGGACAAGTGCCATGAGCACAGTGAGTGACGCACGTCACCGAACACCTCACGAGCTGTGCGCCCCACATCGCTCTGCTCTCCACCGAGTCCCTTGTGGGTGGGTCAGGCTGGTCATCCCACAACCCCTCCCTACGGCTCAGCTTCTCAGCAGCTTCCCAACTGCATTCCCCGTTTTTACCAGCCAGTTCAAGCTCACCTTGAAGACCTGTCACTTCTGTGTCGCTGAGTTTCGGGCCCTTCTCTTGACCTTGAGCGCGTGGGCTCCCCTGCATCAGGCTGATGGGAAGAAGGGAAATCAGCTCATCTGTGTGCCTTGCAAGACACCAGCCGGTGCACTGGGGCTACCACAACTCCCCGCAGTTCTTTCATGCTTGGTTTAGACACACAATTAGCTACAGCCAGACATGCAAATGGCAGCATCAGGACTAGTTTCCGGTAAACAAAACCCAGCCTTGCTGAGCCAAACTCACTTTTTGCGCTAAATACGTGACCGCGCTGGAGGACCGTTCTGAGACTGGGGTCAAACACAGTCCATGTGTAAGGACTGTGCACAAGGCTGGGCTGAGCAGGAGGGACCAGCTGCAGGCAGCTGTGCTCCTGCAACCACTGAAACTCAGTAAGGAGGCGGAATACACCAGAGCTGCCTCCATCTGGCCCCAAGATTCACACCACTTCCCCTTTAGCACCTTAGCAGTGCTGACCATGAGATCTGTTTCCTATCCCCTTCCATGCTGGCTAGCCAAGCCTCTCTGGTATTACTCCTACAAAAACCTTGGCATGATGGACTTGGGACTTTCATTACACAGCCAATTATGAGGTAGAGTGACAAATGAAGCAGCTGCATTGCCCTTACACAAACAGAACTGACTGCTGCTTTTATTGCTGCAGTTGGGATTTCAGCAGAGGGAAGGTCCTGCACCAGGGACTGGCAGTACTTCAGGGCAGCCACAAGGTGCTGTGACATCCAGTGCCATCCTCCAAGGCCAGAGCCCAAGGACTACCTTGTTTGAGGCTGAAGCCAAAAGCATCTAACCAAGGAGGTGGCTCCAAAAGCCTCAGGAAGCAGCTGAATAACAGACAGCAAGACCCTTTAGATGCATCACCACCTTTTGCTCTCACCACACACACTCACCTCCCTCTGGAAATGGGAATAACGTTATAGCACCTTATCTGTGGCCCCTCCTGAAGCTTGGCATACCTTCCAATCTTGATCATGCCTCCTCCTTTCAAAAGAAGACTTTTCTCTCTCTTTCCCTTTTCTTAAAGCCTTTTTCTCCTCAGCCATCAAGAGCCGAGCAATTTCCTAGAAGGGAAACACAGATTGTGTCAGACAATTTTACTGCTCTTGTGGGTTTGAGTTATTCAAACCCTTTCCCATGGACAGCTGCTGAATTGGAAGGGTACAAATCCAGCATTTCACCCATCTGTGATCAGAAATCAAGTGACAGAGCAAAATTGAGACTGATGACATGCAGCATACCCAGCAGCTTCCTCATTTGCCAGAACTGCATTTGCAGAGCCTTTCTGCTCTCAATTCCTTTTCCTTAAAGGGAGTGGTAGTTCATCTCACAGCATTTTGGGTAGTCTCCTGTGGGGCTCAGTTGCAAGAAATGCTCTTACAGAACCATGAACTTTCTTCCTTTGTCATGGCTGCAACAGGCAGTGCAACTCCCTGCTTAGCCAGCCTGAGCATGAACATGAAATCCATCTAGGAGCAAAGCCCACTGGAGCCCCAAGCTTCCCCTACAAGGAGAAAAATTAACAACTAGAGGGACAGAGGGGACAAGGGGTGTTCAGCAGCTTCCACAAGTAAAGGAATTCCACAGGTATTTGACTTGTTGCTCACCTCATCTTGGGCTACTTGCGCTGCTTTCTGATCTGCTTCGTTAGCCTGGCGGAAAAAAAAAGCAGGGAAGAAAAAACAGAAAGAAAAAATAACATCTCTGAATTATTCCTACTCATTAACTTACTGGGCAGGGCAAGTAGGTGCCCACACAAACACACTACCATCCTCTCCAAATATACTCAGCAACCTCAATGCTTACCTCACAACCCAACACCAAACTGTCACTTCAGTTTTTCAGCTGAATTTTGCCCTCATGTATCTGCCAGGCCACACCACAATGCATCTCCCACTCTGCTGCCCTCTCTAAGATGGGCACTGGCCTGTCTCATTTCTGAGCTGACCACACTGACCACAGGCCATCTTTACCTGCCTGGAAAAATTCATTTGATACTGCTCTGCTTCAATACTCTAATTTTGGGATGTTTATTTCAAAAAATAGGACTTTACTAGCTGGAAGCCACTGCCACTCTGTGTGCACGTGTGTATGGATAAAGGTAATTAGCAGAATGCACAGTAGGTCTGAAAGTCGCTCTCATATATAAAAAGTTTACAAATAAAGTTGTCATTGCTGGCTGCCTTAGTTCCTTCTAGTTGACTAATGCATCCTGTCTACTTACCAGGAGCTCTTCCTCCTGCAGCTTCCGAGCAATCTCTGCATCAGACAACTCCTGTTCCATTCGGGGTGCATCATACATGGCTTGTTTCATCCCCCTCAAATTAGTGCCTACAGAATTGTGAGAGAAAACAATCAACTCAACCATTCTCCAAATGCTTTGGTAAGGAGATCCCCACCATCTCCTCAGCCATCTGCAAATCTCTCACTCAAGAGAACCAGATGCCACCAGAGTGCACCTCCCACACTGCTGGTTTGAGAGCACCTTTAGCTGAGGTGCAGCACACGCCTTAAGGAGGTTTCTCTATGCACACAGAAATATCTGACACACCACGTCTTACATAACAAATGCAACCCTGKGGCAGAACAGGCCAAGTCCCTTGAGCCAGTCTTTGATGACAGCAATGCTAGCAAAGGAATTGTAATTTGTCACACTCTGCATTGATACAGATGCAAAACTGGGCAGCAGAGAGCAGCCCAACACCTGATACAAGCACAGCAGAGTCTGAGCACACTGCTGGAACAGCATGGGCTGCAAAGGTTGCCTGGGACAAGCTCACATGAGGTTTCAGACAATTTCTTCCTTGGAATGACCCACGAATTTTACAGTTCACTGAGAAGACAGCCAAGTGAGCATTTTGCAAGCATATAGTGTGTTCAGTTCTTGCTTTGAATATAGGATTTTGTTATTTTAAAGCGAAACCTGATTAACACCTTCCACTTCCCTAGGAAAGCATTCATATTACGAGGAAGAAGAATAATTGTCCCAGTATCTCCAGAGACAGACACACATTATCATCCTCACCTTATCCATATGAAGATCAGTTAGATGGCTTAAACATAAGCCTCCCCATGCTTTGACAGACATAGATCCAAGTCTCTAAATGCCTGCTTTCACTAGGTCACCCCTACTTCCACTGTGGCTTTAAAAGTAGAAAGATGGATTTGGAACTTTAAAGGCYCCAGCTCCCAAATATTACTGAACAAGAACTACACAGGTACACATTTCCCAAAAAAACTCCACTTGTACAGAATTTGATAAGGACCCTGTCTTACAAATAGGGTCCAGTGCCACTACTGAACTTAGCCCAGAGTGTGTCGATTAAGCTACCAGCAGGGTTTTCAATCACAAGTGGATAAAAATTGCTGGGTTTTTTGGTGTTTAAGCAAAGYGTCCTCACTTACAGTCCTGCATCTCAACAAAATACAAGCATAATCCTAACATTTGGGGTTTTGTTACTTTTTTTTTCTCCTGTGCAAGGAGACCACTGCACAAAATGTATCATGAMAACATTTGTTTTCTTAAAACACAGGATACTGAGGGCACCATTTCCAACAATACCTTCTTACCCATCCACTCCAATGCAGGGAGTCTGGCAACATCAGGACATGAACAGAGCAAGAACATTAATGGGTAAGAAGAATCCTGCTAACTCAGGGAAAAACCTGGGCAAGATTCTCTGTGTACATATTACAGGTAGATATTGGAGACAAGTATCTTCAAAGGAAGCAACACATTTCAGACACCAGTATGGGGACACAAAGGTCCATCCCCACATGTATACACACCTTCCCCACCACTTGGTTACCTGAGTCTCGCTGGCAGTCTCCAGCCTTCCCCTGGCTCACAGCATGTGGGGAGGGGGAGTGTCTCCTGTGTCCTGCCCTTTTGCAGTCTCTGGCCTCATCCCTCCTATGATCACCTCTAGATTCAGCATCATAGAGTTTCTCATCATGTGCCGTCCTGTGTGACGAGTGGCCCTGACGGCGAGATTTGTGTTTTCYGGGGCGCACCAGCTGGGTGCCACCCCGATGCCAGGTCTCCTGGTCAGCCTCCAGTTCCATGTCAAGAAGGGGAAGGTGCTTTTCTCTGTCTTGCCTTGGTGGCTTTCTGCTGTGCCATGCCTCTTCTGTGAGTCCATGCTCTGACTCCAGGTCAAGACTGAGAGGTCTCCTCGCCTTCTCTCTGCCAGCTGTCCTCCTCTCCTGCAGCTCCCAGCTGCTGCTGTGATCACAGGCACGGTGCTCAGTCTCTCTTTCCAGGTCAAGGCTGGGATGTCTCCTGGACCTTCCCTGGCTGSCTATCTTCTGCTCCTGCTGATGGCCATTGCTGGCCTCTCTCGGCTGAGGAGACCTCCGAAGGCCCTCTGAGGCGCAGTGCCCGTGTTTGGGGGCACCGCTGGGCAAAGGTGAGGGAGGTCCTCGGTGCTCTCTGTGCTGGTGCCTGTGCCTGCCATGACTGTGAGCCCTGGGAGGTTCAGAAATCTCTCTGGGGTCACTGCAGGGGTGCTCTGAGCAACGGGGGGACAAACAAGGAGTGGGTTAGTGGTACAGGGGTTAATGGGGGCTCAAGGCCAGACTCAGAGCAGGYATGTGAGGGAGCTTGATACGAGGTGCTGAAAATGCAGGCAAAGCATGACGAAAGAAAGAATAAAAAGAGGGACAGATAAGGCTTGCAGGATACAACATGGGACACAGTGAAATGACAGCCTGGCTAGCAGGGCAGCACAAGAGGCAATGAGGCTGGAGCAGAAAGCACAGGTCCAACCCAAAAGTGTCTGAGCGCTTCCTAGACAAGAACAAGTCAATATGGAGACAAATGACTTTTAATAATGCCACTGGGGTGAAAAACAACGAAGAAGGCAGCTCATCTCCTGATGACACATCACTGCTGCAGGAGCCTGAAACCACCTGAGAAAGGCTTGCAAAGAAGGGCACGAGATGCAGGCAAGGTTGGAGGGCAATGGGGGGCATAAGGCCAGGAGGGGCCAAGCAGAGGGGTCAGGTTGGATCCTGGTTTATAAGCACTGGTGCCTTGCCCTGGCTTCAGGCAMAAGGCTTTTCATCAGAAGAAAACAGTCTCACCTAATTGGAGGGAAGACCCATATAAAGCAGAAAAGGAGGAGACAGATGGGATGGAATTTTTTTTTCTTTAAAAGCAAGAACAGGATAGCTGCAGCATCCAAACATCTTCCAGCACAGACTCACGTATCTCTTGCAAACCAAGAATATTCAGGGCCTGCACTTATTCATTGCCTAAAAACAAGTTTCAGCTCTGAATGCAGAGAGGGTTACAGAAATTTAAGGGCAGGATAAGAATTCACAAAACCCAGGCTCCCGACCTCAGCAATGAAGCTAGAAAAACTGCTTACTTGGCATTTTGGCAGGGCTGTTTCCTCCGTGCTTTCCAGAAAGCAGGTAGAAATTTTCTTTGCTTTTAGTTTCAGTAATAAGCTTGAAACCGCTAGGAGAATGCAGCAGTCTGCCTGCATACAATCTATTAATTGATTTACTTTTTCAATCAACCTATTTGCTAAGAAAAATCATTGCACTGAGTGAACTATTGTCACTCTACAGCTGCTTTTCTAAATGAAAAAAAAATGCCTTGAGGCAGAGTCTGATTTGAAACAGAACTACACGCACAACCTCCCGCCAAAAAATACCAGCAGCAGCAGACTTTCCTCCTCAACTGTCCAGAGTTTGTTTTACTGTATCTCAGAGTATTTAAAATAGATTTCACTGCACATGAACCGCATTCTGTTTTAATAAATAGCTCTGTCTCACTTACAATCCATCTAGATTTCAGAGGGAGAAAAACAAACTTCACACCAAAACTGAATGCTCCCTTCAAGTCATTCTATTCAGAAAAAACTTTTTCAGAGCCAGCAAAAATACAGCCTACAGAAAATCCAACTTGAAAACAAGTCTGTGTGACTTTTATCCAGAAGAGGTGTATTTTTAAAAGTCCAAGAACTGTAACAGGAACTCCTGTGGTTACTCTTTAACTGGTTGGGTTTTTTTCTGTTCAGTTTTAGATCATTCACATGATTTACAGAAAACAAATATGCAATAAAACATCTTAAGTGACTTACTGAACAACAGAGACCAAAGTCTGAAAGCAAGAGTCAGTTTTTGAACAATACTCACAAAGGTCTAAAAATTAATTCAATTTTGTCATTAAGGAAATCTCAATAAATACAACAGCAGAGAGCAGGAGAACACAAAAGAGCAAAGCGTGGCTGTGCTGGGAAAGGATTGCCGCACGTAACACAACCATGCCAGACAACCCAAGCAGAAGATTTGCTTTTGGGGTACCTCAGGGTGATTAATTCATCAGCAGGTGCTGGTTCCTGCTGCATTTTGCACAGGGGCCATGTAAACACTCTTTAGACCCTGGTGTTACTCTCTCAAGCAGCAAGTGACTGAGCAAATACAAAAATGTTTTTCATGGCACAGACACTTGTGGGAGGAACTGTGCCTTTTTTCAAGTTTATTTTTCCACTTTTAAAGAGCTCACATTGCTTCGGAGCAATAGGCCTAATCCACATTCCTCCTGGATGTGGATAAATTTTAACTCTGTCTCAAACAGAARAAACAAAACAAAACAAATCTAAACAAAGTAAGGGCTTTTTATTTGTTTCGGTTCACAACTAATGAGGACAATACAAATCAAGGTTGCTGAAGCCTAATCAAATGGTGCCCAAGCAATTAGGAGGTTCCAGACCAACAAACTAGATGATCCAGGCACCAAAATCCACTCCAGTCCTTCACAGCTTTTAAGGAGCGCAGATCAAGAGCAGCACTACTATGAGTGGTCAGGCAAACACCTCCTACCTCACCTTCAAAATTAGGGATTATTGCAGGAAGAAAACTTAGACCCACAAGATATCCTGCTCTCCAAATCCACACCACAGTCTCACTTCAGAAAGTCACGAGCTTTTATCAGCTGATTTGTTATAAAAATCCATCCTGTCCTATCATCTCTGCAAGCACACTGTTACCTATATTGTATTTTCTAAGAGACTTCTCCCATYTATTTCTGAAAACCTGAAGTGTGGGTTGGCTGTAAGACTCCAAGATCAATTTTTCCCAGATCTGCACATGTAGCAGGACTTGTGGTCATGAAGTTTCCACTTGGTTACTGTTTAGCACTTTTGCACTTTGTGCTTTGTACTTTCTTGGCTATCTTTGAACTTCTTGCAAATTGAAACTAAAATACTTGTGTAAGTTCAAATGAAAGACTTTAAAACTGTCAATGGCATTGATGTTAAAATGAGAAAGGAGGTTTGATCTTCATCCTTACAATCTGTTAATCAAAAGCAACCCATCTTCCCCACCACATTTKTGAAGAAAGAACACAGGAACCACCACCAGTGCACAGCAAAGCCATCCCCAGATTGCTCCATAATTAAACACACCCTGATTCTCTCCTTCCAGTTCAAAGAAGGTCTGTATTCAATCACAAAAGCTGACCAAAAGGAAGCCATAGAGCGCTGCGGATCATATCATTTCCACAATGTGCAGTCCCAGATGACAATCACAGCAGAGACATTCTGTGTAGATGACCTTGTTCTTCAGTAAGTCGTTCAAAGCAGTTGTGCTAATTTTACAGCGTTGGGTACATACCTGCAAGGAGCTATTTTTGAAATGCAGCTCCATGAACCAGCATTTTTTYCTTCATGTAGCTGTGCCAGCACCACAAATGAGCACATGGAACTGTTTCTCTTCAAATGTAAGCATGGAATTGCATTGGCATTTCTCCCCCAACTTGGTGTCACACAGCAGTAACTGCTTTATCAGCTACTGTCTTTTTCCACAAGCACTTTTAAAACATACATGTGTGGCTGTACTTGCACAAACACAAACCACACACCCTATCCCTGCCATTTAGGCCACCTTCTAGGACAATAAATATTGTAAAATTGACTTCTCTGTTCTTCTTTATTAACTATTTCCTGATTATGAAATAAAGTCTGATTCTGACCCTGGAAACCGATGTAMTACTACAGTGCTGAATGCAGGACTGTAGGATAAGGGAATTTTCCTAAACAGAGCAGTCAGACCACCAGGTTCACCTATACTGCCATGATCTTGACCTTTTATCTAGAAGAAACATACCTCCATTTTCTGCATAGTAGCTCTCCTCATAGCCTGTGTGACCCTGGGACTCTGGGTAGTGCTTCTTGCGCTTTTTTTCTTCCTGCAGTTCTTTCTGTTGTAGGAGACGGGCAATATCCTGCAGAGATGGAAGAAAATATACATTAAATCACCACTAAATCTCCAGATTCTTTTATTCAAATTCTTTATTTAATTATTAAAATCCTTAAAAAAAAAAYACCTTAATTTTTCAGACATGGCAACAACAGTTACTCAAATTCAACCCCTGAGTGCGATGAGGCTTTCAACCTAGTGGATGACACATGGGACAATCTCAACTATCAGTATTCAACCTCACCCAGGCCCAGCACTGAGATTCCAACCCCATGGCAGTTTCACAGGTTCCTGCTCTTCCTGCACACAAGCCTGCTAAACCCTAATGGCCAAAGCAGGGCTGAAGGGACTGTGTGTGCAACTTCAGGCTTTCAAAAGGATTTGGAAGTCACAGAAGTGCACACCCACTCACAGGAGTAGGCTGGATCTCCCCCTGCACTCCACCAGGGAAAGAATAACACAGAGTCAAAGGCTGTGTCCAGCTGAAGGCACTTCTGACTGGAAGGAGCTCCCACAGCAAATTATGAACTCGCTTCACACTGGCTGTAATTTGCAGGGACTATAGGATGCCAGGCAGGGAAATGCATCAGTTTGACAGACAGAGACTGAAGGAAAAGAAAATCGAAGCGACATTAGGAAGAGCAAACTAGGCAAAAGCAGGAGCACAGCAGGCACCGTGGCCGTTTGTCTTCTGTCACAGTTTTGGTAGATATGCCAAAGAGAAGAGCACTCCATTTTCCTAATTGGTTTTCCTTCGAGATGACTAATGGATCAACAAGGGCTAGGAACCGCAAACAGCTCCCTGGGGTTTGCTCCTCTGAGGCCCAGCAACTTGTAAGTCAGTAGAGCCAGTCTGAAGCCAGGGAGCAAAGCTTGGAGATACCAGCAGGGTATGCCAGCCCTTTGGATGCCATTCATTTAAGCTTTCCTAATCCTCAGGACCTTTACAGAGCCATGCATGTAAAGTGGACATTGCAGGCAGGAAAGGCATGGCTGAAATGCAAACTAAGAGTCAACACCCTCCCGAGCACAGCCAGCACCGGAGGACATTGGATGGCTGTTCAAGTACAAACTCTTATTTCAGGATTCAGGTAAGATCTGGTCTGAAACCAGCTCTTTGGAGGACCTGGGCATGCCACAGGCTCTTTCCAAGCAAAAAAACTAACCAACAAACCAAAACAATAACAAAACAAAAAAACCTCCACAAAGTTTTTCCTCTGACAAGGTTAACCTCTTCTAGCAACTACAGTAAGTCTATAAATACATGAGCTTAAGTACATTATCTCCAGGACTGAGACAGCTCAGGACTTGCAAATCCACACAAACCACTTCTTACAAACAGGATTCGTAAGCAGGCAGGGCAGGCAGGCTTAGTGCTTCATTTAAAAATCCTGCATTTCAAAAGATTCTCTTTCAGTCCACAGCTACATTTCAGSCACACTTGGGAACTTCCCATGAACCAGCAGGAAGAGAAAGAATATTTATGTCTTCTCAATGCTTTATGCCACAGTCAATTGAAGCCTGCTCCCAACAGCACAAGATGGTCAGCATGCTGGTTTGACAAGTTGCAAAGACCTGCTGTCACCCCTGCAGTTCTCTACATAAAGCAGGAAGGAAAGGTGCAATTCCCCAAGTCAACTTTAGTTTTGTATCTCCTTTGCCTTCCAAAAAAATAAGACAGATTGCCACCTTTTTAGGACACATCCTGTAGCCTCCCAGCCCATTACCCCACAAGCTTCTCTTGGAAGCCAAGCTCTTTCCATCTGCTTGGGCAGCCTTTCAGTACTTGCTTGGAATTAATGGTATAAGAAGAAAATGAAGTCTGGCAAAAGAAACCGATTCATCTGTCAGGTAAGGGCAGATTCTTATTTCAAGCTCTCCCAGGAAACACAGCCTTGTTTTCAAGCTCATCCTATACAGAAAATGCCACCAGGTGCCTCTTGAGCATCTTGAGACTACTCAGGCTTCCCAGGAAACCATCTGTAATCAAAAATGGGGACACACTCCAGGCTCACACAGATGTTCCTCTACTTTGTGGGTTTTTCTTAAAAATTTCATCTGACAGGCTGACTCAATAAGGTGACCAACAAGCCAAACCCTTTGAGCACCATGGACAAATCACACTGCCCACTCTCAAGCAACAGCAGTAGAGCAGTATTCTGAAGTCACAAAAGGAATCTAGCAAGAAACCGTAAGAGGCTGTTCAGGCTGTGAAAGACTAAATTGAAGAATGGAGAAGCCACAAACAGATGGTTGGGCTGACAGCTCTGCTGAAATCTTTGCATCAAAGACAAGGAAGTCATGACCTGGGATTCTCCCATAAGCAGTACCTGTCTTCTAGCATTTGAGAAAGCAAGCAGGTCTCAGAGTGTATAAACAATTAGAACTTCCTACACCAGGGCAATAAACACCTCAACAAGACTTAGCTATTACTTGCCCTCTTCATTAGGAAGGCCACTGGCATCAACAATCCTTGTGACCCTTGAGTGTGAGGACTGTGACTCTATCTTATTCCTGTAACAGGACTCTCCAAATTCTCTGTGCATACAGAGATCTGTGAGGACAAGGACTGCCACCATGCAAGCCAACTCCTGTGGCTACTGGCCAAGAAATGTCTTGCTACAAATAGCCCTGCCATCCCTGCCGCTTTAAAGGTTACCTCGTCTTTTTCCTCTTGCCTGCGGCGCTCCTCTGCTTCAAACGCAAGCTTCACTTGGATTTCCTGAGCGATCTCACAGTCCTGTCGTTCCCTAGAAGGCAAGGAGACAGGGATTACAGGCAGCTGAAGTCACAGGCATCAGTCAGCCCAGAGAAAGGGATAAAAGAGCTAAAAAAAATCCACCTGATTTACACAGAAGAATTATTACTCAGTGTTAGTGCAGAGCCTATGAATCCTCACCGAGGACCAGGACTCCCTGTACTTACTGGTAGCCAAATTTAGAAAATACTTCCCAAAACACCCACAGAGTACAAAGGAAAAGAGATTCGTGGGCAGATTGCTAAGAAAGGAAGCAGGTACCACAAAATAGGGCAGGCCAAGGTAGCGCTCAAGAGTCCACAAACTATCTAATTCTGCCGAGTTGTTGTACATGTGGTATCAAAGGAGGGGTTCAGGGGTACGGTTAGCAGGCATTTCTGGGAAGTGGTTTTCACGTGTAAGCCAAGAAGAAGAAGAAGAAAGTGCAGGAATATGGTACAAAGGCCAAGTAGAGGCTGGAGGTGGCAGTTCAGTAACGAATGAGAAATGCCACTGAGGTGTGACAAGACACAAAAGCAGGACCAGTGCCAAGAGGCAAGGGAGCAACACGTGTCAAAACAAGGGGGAAGGAGCCATTGCCAGAGTGCCAGTGTGGAACACAAGACTGCATTAACTGGGGAGAGGGAGAGACTGGAGCAATTGCGACACGAGAGTTTCAGCTGTGCAGACAGACCCAGAAGGCTGGAAAGCATCTGCAAGGACAGTGCCACGCCCAGCCACATGCTCCAATGTCCAGCAAACAGGCTGGAACAACGGCCAGGGATTCCTTAGGGCAACTCAGAAAAGGGCTGGGGGATTTGAGAACAAAGATTAAAAGCTCTCTCTTTCAGCACTGCTGAGACTGAGCTAAAGATCAGCTTCCACCAGGTCAGAAAAGTCAATCCCTGCAATTGCAACTACTGAAAGGCAAGRCATAGAAGGAGAACGGCTGGGAACAGCAACAAGCAGAGTCTGCTTTATTAGAATACACTGACAATGATCAGATAGGTGACAAGAAGACTACCAAGAGCATACTATGGAAGACAAGCAAATAACTGAAGAGAAGCAGGTTGAGCTATGATAAAGCTGTGCTATGTGGGCTAGAGCAACTAGTTTTACGTTTGAGCAAGAATCTGGGCATAAATAACCTGATGAATCTGGAAGCAAAAGGACTGGAAGAGTGTTTAGGACATGAGCAGAGGAAGTTAAAACACTTTTAAGTGCAGACAAGCACTTTTGGTTGCAAAACCAAGAAATGCAGCATGGCTAGAGCAGCCAGTGGCACAAGAGAACCTGCTTTTACAGAAAGTGAGGAAGAATGAGAAGTGGAAAGAGTGGATATGGGGCTCAGGGTGGAGAGGAAGGACATTGCAACAAGGGAGTTCAGAGGACAAATGGCACTGAGAAACAACCCATCTGTCACAGGCAACAAAAAGGTACATGCAGCAGGAGGGGAAAGAAGATTATTTCCGTCAATGGCTCCTTGGAAGCAGACCTGCCATCAGGCTAGAGTTATCAATAGGTCAAACATCTTAGGACATCAGTTTCTTTCATCCTGGTAATAAAACCTGGCATTTTCCTGTGTGTGCTTCTGGGGAGAGATCTGTTCAAAGGCACAAGAGTTCACACAGCAGCAAATCTCGTTCTTGAACCTGCCTTATAAAAAGGAACCTTGGCAAACCTGGCACCAGCAGAGAACCACAGCCCCCAGCAAAACAATAGCTGAATAAGCAAATCCTAGGGAGCAGGCTGTCAGCAGGCCTGGTGGTGGATCCCTTATGACCCCAGGCTCTGAGGACATGAAAGCAGGTAGAAAATAAGTTAGAAAGGTCAGACACATCAAGGCATTGCACGTCTCCAGTTCCCCTGGCACCTGTGAGCAGAGCTAAGGTGCCAAGTTCGTCAGCACAAACTGACTTGCTAAATGCTTAAAATACATCTTATTGCAGACAAACAGGACTGAAAAGTAACTAATCATCTTTCACAGCCAAGGCAACAAGGTCATTGCCTCTCCATTCGCAGCAAAGAACACCAGAAGTAATGCAAACACAGAAGCATTTTCTTGTTCCTGATAACACACATCTTGGAATGCACCGTATCAATTCCTAAGGACTGAACAGCCACAGAGGATTAGATTTGGGGGTTTATTGTTCAGCAGTCATTAAATACTGAGACTTGATTAGTTAGTCAACATAAACTAATGTTTTAACTTGTGTGAGCATAAGAAAATAGGTTAAAGAGCTTTGACAGCTCTTCTTGTCCTTCAGTCTCTTTAGGGTGAGTTCAAGTGCCCATCAGACCCCAGAAATCAGCCAGAGCAACATAAACATCACCATTCCTGAACATCCCACTCATGTCCTTCTTTCCTGGGCAGCCAGGAGTGTTAAGAATGTTGAGAAAACTCTACATCAGTTTATAAAAAAGAGGAAAAACCCAAAAGTCTGTGTGATCAGAAAGCTCCCTCCCATTCACAGTGACTGTAGCTACTAGTTGTGGCCAGATGAGGAGAAAAAAAAAGGGAATGTTTAAGGCAACTGTTCACATCAGTGCAACAGAACCACCACAGCACTGGGAGCAAAATGGGGAAAGAACATATTTTCACACTATTTTATTTTAGTAATCATGCTACTATGCTTAGCAGTGTGCAGGCTGCTCAGCTAGATGCGAGAGATGCTTTTAAAAAAGCATGAAAAKAAGGTTTGGTGCTTCCTCTAATTCTTAAAAAGAAAAAAAAACATTTCTATTCTCTGACTTATCTTCACAAAGTCTTTCTGCGAGAATTTAGGATTTGAAAGACAGAAGAAAGCCAATAAATTTGAAGAGCTGTTTTATGTTTCCTGTTTCTAAAGACCCCTTAGTTCTGCCCTCTTACTCCTCCCATTACCTTRTAGTGTCAAACTGTCCTAAATGATACAGAAAGCAACAACAACAGGGATTACTCTGTTGCCAGAACATGCTACTCTTGGACAAGGAGGAGACAGYGGGAATGTACAAAGAATTAAGGAAGAAAAAGATCCAATTACAAAAGGATGCCTCCAACTTCTTTTACTATTCTTGCAGAAGACCTCATGCTCTCAGAAGCAGAACTGTTGCTGACACAACATTTTACATCAGCAGTTCTGCCTCTGCTTTGGCTCACAAAGTTCATAAATTCCATTTTACAGAGCCCTACAAGAAAATTGTTTGCAGCTCCCAGCAAGTTACAAAGAGGAATCATCTCTGCCATACAAAATTAATTTTTAATGTTGTCATTTACTCACCCACATCTCTTAATTAGTAATAAAGACAAAACTATTGAAAGAAAGCACAGACTTGAAAGATACAGATGTATCTACCCAGCACCGCCTCAGTGTGCTGGGAACATTGAAAACAGTGGCTGAGCTGTCACGCCCCAGCTTCAAAGCTCTCATGAGCCGCAGCTTTGAAGCCAGTGCTGTATCTCCCACATCTGCAACACAGAGCTCTTCTACTCCATCGCTGGCCCTGTCGGAGGAGCCGCCCAGGCTCTGTGATCCACCACCAACTGTACCTGGTGGGTGGCATCCCAGAGCACAACCAAAGCCGGGAGGCAGCACAGCTGCTGGGAGATGCATCCTGCCTCGCAGACTCTGTATTCGCAGGGACYCCCGTCCCGCCACCTCGCACGAGTGGGATCTGGCTGAGCCCTGTSACACCTCATGCCTTGCAAGTCCACTCTGGATTGGAAAGCACAGCTTGTTCTGCCCTGTGCTGCTGTGTTTCACTTCTACGCCAGCTCCAAAGCTGAGAGCCGTGGCACACAGAGAGCCAAACCACAGGCCACAGGGTTAAGATGTGGTGTGTGGGGACTGAGCAAACCTGCAGAGCAAACTGGATCACTCACTAAACACCCTCCCACAGCTGCTGGAGAATTCAGTGACTGCAAGAGAAGGCCTGTCCCCCAACACCCATCCCCACACCACCCTGGGGCAGCAATTCCCGTTCCCAGGTCATTTCACACTGAATATCTACAAGCACAAATGGGGGCTTTCAGCTGTCAGTGCAGCAGGACACCAGAAAGCATCACACCCAGCTCCTCGAAAGCTTTCATCCGGCACAGTGCAAACACACCAATAGCTGCAATTTCCACAAGAGAGAGAATTCACTGTAACACTGTATTTCTGTGGTACCCTTCCTTCTCTCTCAGACTTCAGCCAGGGACAAGGTCAACACAAGCGGTCAAGTTACTCCATTTTGACAACAAGCAGGAAAATGGGAAGGGCTCCTTCTCATGGACAGGCAACAGAATCTAAAGCAGGATGAGGTCCACGACCACCTAATGCCCACCCTGTTCTCATTACTCTGTGCCAGAGCCTGGTATTAATAGTTTTACAGCAATGGACAGCCAAAGTAARGAAGAAACAAAAGCAAAATGCTGATGAACCTGAACCCCACATACTGTCAACTCAAAGCAGCTGATCTTAGTGCTCTGACCAAAAGGAAGAAGCATTCTCATTCCAGCAGCTTCAGCACAAACTCACAAGTCTTTTTGGTGTTTCTGGATTTGAGCACGTGCTTTCTTATCCTCCTCTTCCTGCAGCTGCTTGGCCATCTGCAAGTCATGTTGCACCAGACGATTACGCTGAACATTCGTGGCCAAGTGATGCTCAACTGGAAATAAACACAGACAAGAACCCTCAAATCAGGCTGCMGAACTTAACTGTGTGAACGAGATAAACCAAGTGGGAAGGAGATTCCAGGTCAGACAGGAAGACAGATCTTGGCAGGGAAACACCAAGCAATATCTCTAAAGGTGGGGAAGTCCTGAAATGAAACTGTGCTAGCAGCTTGCGATTGCCTTGTTTCAGCGCTGAGGGGGCTGTATACGTGTCTGTTACCAAAACAAGATCTGCATATCTTAACACATCCAGGTTTATAGGGCATGTTTTTTAGGCTWTGAATTTCATTTTCTGACCACAGAAAATCACCCTAGACGAATGAAGTGGGTCTGGAAGGGACCACCAGAGGCCAGTGAGGATGAGCAGAACCTAAACCACTTCTGATGGATGCTTCCCTAATTTGTTCTCAAGAACCTCTAGGGAAGAGAACTCCTCTCACTCTTGGTATAATCGGTTCCAAAAATCTCACTACCTTTATATTTAGCAACAGAGCAACTTAGTACTACAGTGAGTTCTTTACCATACATGGATATTGCCTGCCAGAAAATATGGCTATGTGAGCTGCAGCCCAGAGTCGCCTCTAATTCAGTGGGCTCAGGTTCCAGCACCAAGGGCACAAGCAGCTGCACCCTTGGTGGAGCAGCTGGYATGGCACTAGCAGCTGGTACTGGCAGATACTAAATGGGTGAGAAACTGATTAGAGAGGCCACCACACCTGAAACTGCAATGTAAACATACCCAAAGTAACAGATAAGCATACAAAAAAAAAAATTTAAAAAAGAAAAAGCACCATTCACTTTGAAGTTCCTGGCTGTACTTTTCTTTCTCCTTTATAAACCCCTCTAGTGTACAGCTGCCCTACCTCGAAGTGTCTGAAAAGGAAGCCTCCTTTCAAATGGCAGGCACCGGCAATTCTGAAATAAGTAAACAAACAGRCCTCTTCTGGTGGTACTTCAGGTCAGACTATAAAACTTGAAGTTTCCAAAATTGCCCGTCATTTCCAAAAACCTTGCACAGCAACRAAACCCCAAGTGCACTCCTACACGCAATTTTATCATAAACAGCATAAGCAAACTCAGCTCTAAAGGACAGCACAAAATTGAAATATGAAATGCAACTATCTCTAGGGTACAATGTGAGCTGGAGCAGAATGCAGTGTAGTGTTACAGGATAGTGAGGACAGCAATAATAAACTGTATTCCATTAAAAAGAATAAAAATTAAATAAAAGCAGGAAGCATTTTTCTTAGCAAAATCAAATAAAGCCAGGTATCTGTTGGGACAAGTTTGCTTCAGTTGGTTCTAAAGATCATTGCTACTTACTTTCTTGTTCCTGTAAATTATGGGCCAAGGTATGATCTTCCAGAATAGCGAAGTCTCGACATACTGGACAGGGAAACAAAGTAAAGAGAATTAGCACCAGAAAAAACAAAGACAAAAAAGCATCAGAAGATCTACGGGAGCCAGGGGAACATACAGACTTCTGACACACTTTCTACCAGCCAAGGTCTGGACTTGTGTTTTTCCGCCCTCCTGCACTCATGTCTATTTACTTCTTTGTCCCTGTTGCCATAAAATGCCTTCTCCACTCTCCCCTTCACCTCTACTTCAAGAACAGAACTTCCCATTCTACCACTGGATCAGACCTTATGTACAAACCTCTGCATTCCATTCAAATTTAAACCAATGCCCAGACTGGCTGCATTCAGCTAAACCCAAGGGCGAGTGTTTGTGCTTACTGYGACTTTCTGTGCCAGGTTAAAGAGTCTCAGAGTAGTATTTTCACGGYACAAAGGATTCATGCACACTGGCACCTCTCCAGAGCTGAGCAGACTGAACTCCATGGCTCTCACTGCAAGGAAGTTCTACCAGCTCAAGCATCATTTTTTAGTTCTTTCTTGTAACTTTCACCGACTGTTTCAAGTGCAGATGCTGGATTTGTACACAGAACTCGGATATGGGATCAACCAGTGTTACAGGCAGGGATAAGTACAGCTTCTTAAAAAGATGCTGAAAATGACCTTGAGACGAGTGAAACGGGAAACGGACGATCTCCTTTTAGCACCGGTTTAAAAGCAGCAGATTTTTGCCAACGCCTATCACTTTCCCACTTGAACTTTCAAAGGAATGCTCTACCTACACCGTAGAAAAACACCAGTGTGTATTTTTAACTTGTTATGATAGGCAGTAGAGCAACAAAACCCAAGTCACATACATACTGGGACAGGGACAGACACACAGGTGGTGAGTTCACATCAGCTTCTCTGTGAGCCAAGGACAAACAGGGACCTGTGCCCCAAAACTGCAGGGTGGAGCCCCATTTCACAGATCTGCCAGACCTGGGGTTTCTGCCTGCTTTAAGGGGAGTTTAAGGCAGTGACACTGAAAAATTTACACCAGAGAGGTCTGTCACTTATTTTTTCCCCTCAATATGACAAGCTAAGCAGCTTAACAGGACCCGAAGAGGGGAATACCTCCCACTTGAAACAYGCGTCACAAAGCGGAGAACTACGAGGTGCTTCTGAAGCCGCAGAGGGAAGTACAGACTCCTCCTGCTGCGCTCCCCTGGCAAAACCTCTGGGGAAGACCAAGGTTTCTCTTTAGCAGAGCACAGGCACAGCCTAAAAGATAAAGTGAAAATAACCCCAAAACCCCCAGAACGTATCAAAAGTACAAGGGGAATTTATGAGGATTCTGTTTGTGAAAGGGTTCAGCATCAGAAAAGATAAAACATTTCCATCACCGCAAAGGGTGGGAAGAACAAGGAAATGAGAAGGTAGCTGCATTTTCCAGAGCCACAGTCCCACAAGCTTTCCCTCTTCTCACAGACACACATGCTCCACTAGAGAAACATCAAGACATTACTCTGCACCCAGGTATCTTCACAAAATACCTGGAAGAGTTTCTAGTTGTGGGTGCTAAGAGATCAGATAATGCTTTACCAGATTCAACGGAATTTTTGGCTGAGTCTTTCCACACTGGAGGATGTTTTAAGATGACAAAAGCTCCTAACAGCCAGAACAGCACTTCAGGGAAGAACAGTGACACGCAGCAGGGCGGAGATGAGGACAAAGGTTACAGTTATACGATCCCAGAGCGGCTCACTCTAAGTATGTACAAATCTGGATGGTGTAATTAAGGTTTTGTTGTTGCTTTTTTTTTCATTGCAACTTCTTTTAAAAAAGGAAAGATGATACGAAACTAAATAGCACTGAAACACTTCCAATGGCCATTTCTGTACAAAGAAAGAAACGTTGCCCTGAGCCACAGATCTGGATAAGCCACAGCTGAGATGCAGGCAGCAATGCTATTCACAGGTGACAAACCCAGGGTGCTTGGTGGTCACCAACACATAACTGTTACAGGATAGGGCAAGGGAATCTTGCCCATACAGACTATTCCTGTGATCCCTAATACTACTGCAGCTTCCTAGAATGATTGTTGAACRACCACCTTCTGCTTACAAGAAGCATCATCTGGCCTGCTGGAAGGGCACACCCAGCTCAGAGGTTTAAGCTCTACTATCAGTTCAGAGCTAATCAAAGATACCTCAGCACAGAGCCACAGTCTGCCCAAATCCAGGCCTGTGTTATTACCACCATGTGTTCAAGAAGCAGCACTTGCTCTTGACTGTCAAAAAAAAAAAAAAAAAAGAGGGAAGGGGAGGGAAGTGTTATTTTTAACTGCAATAGGTCCCTGAGCAAGTCCACTGCACAGCCGCCTGAACAGCTGTACTAGCAAGACAAGGCAGGCAGCACAGGAGCAAGGATGAACACTTCAGAGCTACATTTTTCTTTGCATACAGATTGCTGCTGTGAGAAATGCTTGTAAAACTGCATCCCAGCCCTTCCCAACCCCTTTCTGCACAGGCTCATGCACTGCTCTGATCCCTGTGGTATTCAAGAGCTCTATCTTGTCAGTCATGGTGCTGATGGTGCTGGCAGACCTCTGCTCCATCCTCCCCCGAGACACACACATGCATAGGAGGACTTTAGCTCTGTTTTTGTTTGCTTTTACTCCATTCTACCCACACCCAGACACACTTCTCTGGAAAAATACACGTTACAGAAACATGCCTGGCACACAGGCGAGAAAGTGGGAGGGCCATGGCAGGACACTGCTGCTTGTCTTTTGACAGTCTTGCACCAGCCCCAGGAAAGTCTGATCTCTTTCACTGAGCTTTATTCCTACAATACAGCAATGATTGTTTAACTGTTTTGGATTAATGGGCCACTAAAGACTTCCTAAAGAAAGTAYGGCCTCAAAATAAAAAGGCCAAGGCCATATACTATTGTTTTGCACAGACAGGCCTGCTTCTTCTAGCTGTTCCTCCAGAGGTGTGCTGGAAGTAGTCCATGGGTCTCCAAACAAACAAGGAAAAACTCCTCAAATGTTCAATTCTTACAGACTACAGCTGAAAGCTGCTGGATGTCAGAGACGTAAAGCAGGGACGMAGGTTCCTGTTTAGGCTGTTTTGAAGCTCAGTGCTTGGGTCAGGAAGCACATACAGCCCAGGGTACCACCTTCCCTGGTGCAGTTCCCAGCTCCTGACCCAAAGTCACCTAGCTGAGACCCAGTGCCAACCCTACCATGGTCACACAGCACCCAGACCTGAGGTTGTGCCCTGCCACAGCCTGTCCCACCTCCACACAACAGTGACAAAGCAAGTGGGGACAATGCCCTGGGATGAGCCACCAAGTTGCAGGGTTTAGACATGAATACAGGGCTGGGTCTTAAAACRGCGATAAGAACACATCAGGATCCAGCACAGAGAGGGGAGCTGGAGGGTTACCAGAGATACGCTCACTGGAAGCTCCCAAGCGTCAGGGCTCCCTGGTGCCTCCATCTCACAGAGGGCACAGCACGGAGCAGACTGGTGGGGCAGCAGCAAGCCTTGGGTTTGTTCACACGTTTGGATTTATTTGTGCACTGCAGAAGCAGCCATTTGGCTGCACACACACTCCTGTTCCAAACCCAAACGGATGGCTCGAGCACACAGCCCTCTCTTTGTGCTGCTGGAGCGGCTGGCAGGGCAGACAGCACAAGACCTTTCGTCACTGTCAGAAACTTGGCTGGGCTGGCTGCCTCCAACTCRTCTGAGCACATTATTCTCAAGTCCCATCAGCCTGAGAACAACGTGCTAAGGAAGATGAGAACATCCAATTACCAACACAACGAAGCACTGTCAGACAGCCAGGTGGCAAGTGATGGGGACACCTGCAATTCCCTAGCAAATTTGGGGCTGATGGCAGTGCAGAGCACTCCCTCACGACTAGACCCAGCACCCATGGCACCGAGTCAAGCATGACAGCAGCTGCAAGTGAGGCCAAGGAAACCAACCCTCCCATCCTTGAAGACTCACATCCAACAATGAGGCAACTATGAAATAATCAGAGATGTGGAACAGCCAGGCACGGTATGAAATGAAGTTTCATCTGCACTAGTTCCCACCCCCTGCCYAGTCTCAGCAGGGTACAGCACAATCATTACCAGGTATTATGTACACTGGGTTTGTGCTGAGAAATAGGATRGTCCCAATGACAACAGACTCCATTTTTCCTCTCTGAGATCCTTCACATTTAAGGGGAAAGAAATCTGCTTCCTTACTCCCTAACTGTATGCCTAAAAAATGAAAGGTAAGATTAATATTACTTTCACTGCTGCAAATTAACTTGACTTCCCATCCCTAGGCTGTGGCTGGGAGCCACCAGGCAGTCAAACAAGCAGCAGGGGTGCAATCAAAGCAGCTACAATTGGCAAGTCCAGTGAAGCATGAAACATTCACAACAGTACAACAGGTTTACCACAGTCTGATTAAGCCAATCTGCCTTGGCACAGCAGGGAGCAGACCTGGAATACACTCTGGCACAGCTGTCAATAAAAGAAATGCCAGCCCAGGAATGCCAGTGGCTGCTACAGCCAGCAGAGGTGCCAGCCAGGGAGGACGAGGGCAGAAGCATCATCCTTTGCAGCAGTGGTGGGATCCAAAAGTCATGCAATGGCATGGAAGAGAGAGCTCACTTGCTTGAGGGATCCCCAAGAGCCTCTCTGCAAGCTCCAAGCACAGGTCTTCTCCTGTGGTAGTTCTCACCGGAAATATGCCTTTTTGTGCATCAGAGGCTCTTGGAAGCATGGCTGCAAGCCCTGCCTTTATGGCTGAGATAAGGAACTCCCCAGGTAGAATAGCTTGGCAAAATTTCATGAAATAACCTCTTCCTTTTTATATGCTGCCACTCGTCTCACCAACTTTCTCCACCATTACCTCAGCTCCACAGCTCAGCATTTCTAACACTCCAAACTGCTTCAAACAGAGTGAGGTAACCACAACAGAGGAGTAAAGGCAGCCTTAGATGTTAGTGATACTTAGGTGTGTGACAAAGAGGTAGGTAACACCCTTGTCTCAACAAGAGGTCAACYCTCACTGGCTTTTCAAGCAAGGCTCACAGCAAAACACCCCCTCTCACCTCTGCCTGAAGTCTTAGACCATGTTTTGACATCCACAGGAGGTCCCAAGGGCCCCCTTGGTTCACGTGGCCCATATAACATGTCTGGGACTGGCCAGTTCAATGACCCAGGGACCACAGATGTGTTCCAAGCATTTCCTTTTGGGTCTTAAAAACCATTTCTTGCTTCCCACCCCCTCCACTCCCAGCATTTTCCCGTCAGCATTGTGCGCTGGGTAATTCACAAAATAAACTAGAAGGTGTGAGTCATGCTTAGTTTAGAGCATCTGCAGTTTTTGAATTCTGATCCGAAGGACAGGAGGGAGAGGAAAGACAAAAGTAACAGGAAAAAACAGTATTGTCAGCTAAAAATCACTGTTTAGGGCCTACAGAGCTGATAAATTAAGTAGCAAGCAGCAAATGTAGCCTTTTACAAGCCAGCAGTCTCAGGAGGATGCCAAGTTATGAAGATTCCCACAGATTAGAGAGAAGCTGGGACCTCTTAGAGACTCTTACCAGCAGGGACTGGTCAGGCCACTCCAAGACATGTAATCCTCCAAAATGTGCAAACTGTATCCCTGAAACAAAGCCACCCTGACCAAGCAGCCAAGCAGCCAGAGGTGAGGGGCTACCCTGAGGGCAGCTTCCAGAYAGAACACACAACTGGGACGTTTCCTTCCCAGCCCCAGCAAAACTGCTCTGTGAGATCCACGGCCCAACCTCAGCAATTCCCATTTCTGCCCTGCCTCTCCCATCGCACCAGGAGATACCCAAACTCCTGCTACCACATGTGGGTGCTGACAGAGGCTGGCTAGGACATGTCTGTCTGCTGCAGTTACACAGACGACATTCCTAGGACTTTGCTCACCAGGCCCCATCATGCCAAGGACATCAAGAAACTCATGCAGGGAGAAGGTGGATCCCAGACAGAGGGCAGGTCTGGGCAGCCTGAGAAAGGGAACAATTTCTGCTTCTCAGCCACAGCACCAGAGCATCACATGTAGCTGGGAGCTACAAGGCAGCACAGGGAGACTGGGTGACTCCATGGGGAACCAAACTGAGGGGGCTCGGCCTGATTTTAAAAATGTAAAYATGCAAAATKATAATTATTWAAAAAAAAAAAATCATCAAACCACCATGGTTTTTTTACTAGCAGTCTTGGCCCAGAAGCTAAGAACAGCTTGGGATTTGGGAAGGAGGTCATCCTCTCTGCACTAAGCTAAATGCCTTGAGGTCAAGGCCATGAGACTTTCAGGCTCTGTCTGCACCATTCTCCAACTMTAAGCTCTCACCTGCCCAACATTGCTTTAAAAAGGAAGACTGYGTATGCATTTTGGAATCAAACCCTCAGAAACTGATTCATTTTTTTTAACCTGTCTTGAAACAGAAATCATCATCATTCACAAAGTGCCTTCTCTGAGGCTGCTAGTTTGGCAATCTCACTTCTGTAAAGAAGCCTGCAYACTGTACCATAAACCAGTTCTAAAGATGAGAGAGCATCTGCTGAACACCTCAMAGGAGAAGCTGATGTGCTTACAGTGTAAACAGGAAGCTGGAGATACTCAAGATAGTGAAAAAACAGCACAAGACACCTCAAAAAGGTTATCATTTGGACATGCCCCAGCCACAACATTTGATAAAATTTATCATTCTGGTTTTATAGAAAAGGCTGCCATCTTTTTYATCACTGGATAATTCCACCCTACCTAGTTTCATCTGCAGTGTTTCTAAATAAGAGCAACTCTTCTTATCCTCAAAGCTTAAAACACAAGCCATAGGTCAAGAATGTTAAAGACCATYTCTTTGACTTCCAGAAGAAAATGATGAGTTGAAGCACTTCAATCACAGAACGAGAGAATAACTTACGTTGAAAAAACCATGAAGTTATCAAGTACAACCACTGACCCGGCACTGCCAAGCCCACCACTAAAGCATATCCCTTWGTGCCACATCTACACATCTTTTTAATACCTCCAAGAATGGTGGTATTACTACTTCCCTGTTCCAACCACTGGCCACCCTTATGCTGAAGATGTTTTTCCTAACATCCAATCTAAACCTCCGCTGACATGACTTAAGCCAACTCCTCTTGTCCCATCACTTGGTACATGGAAGAAGAGGCCAATCCCCACCTGGCTACAACCTCCTTTCAGGGAGTTGTAGAGAGCAATAAGGTCTCCCTTGAGCCTCTTTTCTTCAGGTTAAACACCCCCAGCTCCTGTGACCCTTCATGGGTCCCCATTTACAGAGTACTCTGAATCACAAGAACTTTCCAATACCCCTAAGTCCTATCGCCAACATTGCTGCTACAGCTGCTGCTTTCTGTTCCGGGGCTCAACACATACAGTGTTTTGACACTTTGAAGCAGAGAGCAGATAGATAAGACAATACATGTTAATGTCTGCAAGTCGTTACCCGCCACGCTCAGAACACTCATCTCTGCAGAAATTTTCTAAGTGTCCCAATGTCCATCTGCCTGTCCAGGACCATCTACACCCAAAAGATCACCAGTGAGCTCAGCCACCGCAGTGTGGACCCACCAGTAACACCCAGGTGGACAGGTACCAAAACTTTCAAGGTAGATTTACTTGTCAGGGATGGCTTGGCTGGTTTGACACGACAGCCAAATAGTAGACCTCAGGCAGCCAAACACCTCACTCACAACATCTGAGATGTAACTGGGTCTGTGTGTGGAAGATAATCTCAACCATCAATGAGAACAAAAGCTGCTTGTGTAGTTCATCCTCTCCAGCATTCGACACAGCTTCAGTTGACTCAGCTAATACCACATGCGCAAAATGAACAACCAACAGTAAAGACAGGGAGAAGTTTTCCTAGAAGTCAGTTTTAACCACTGCCTCCCAACCATGGACCACAGCAAAACAAACAACACTTGCCTCCAACAGCTGTGTTTTACCCTCACTTTGCCCAAAGGCAAACTACCACGCACGCCACTGGAGAGCCAGGCAGGAGAGGTCAAAATCCCTGGCTCACACAGACCCCATGAGCACTACTGCAGCTGTAAGACATGCCTTCAGCTGTGTCCCATGGATTGTATCATACTCCTTTTCTCGAGGGTTTTCTTGTTTCTTTTGCAGACAGGATGTCATGGCAGTTGTAGCTTTAAGCCCAACACCACTCATTTAGATTGGTGTAAGGGAGGGGAAAAAGAAAAACAGTCTCCTTTCATGTGCAACTCAAAACAGCCACCYACTCAGAGAACTGCTCGGGCATGGAGCTTGTCAAGAGATTTGCACTATACATACAAATTCCCTTACCCCACACCCATCTCCAATAGTGATGGACGTATTTTGTTGTTTCATTTGTTTAATTCAGCTTTTATTTCAGCATTTTAGTCAATTTTACACTACACAAAACTTTTAGAAGGACATACTGAGTTTCCCAGATCGGCAAAACTGTTCTCTGATGAATGCACACCTAAACTCCCTTTTCAGTTCAGTAGTTTCTCTGCAGAGAGCTAGCAGGCCCACTTGGCRGTTCAGCGTGGCTTTCAGGAGCCACAGCACCCTGGATTGCAGATATTTCACCAGCATTTCTAAGCCCTCAGGCTGTGGTGAATAACCTCACACAGCAGCTCCAAAGAGGCAGGCAGGCAGCCCGGAGCAGAGATAATGCAAAGTGTCAGCTCTCCCAGGCTTCTCCTCCAGCTTAATCCTAAAAGATAATGTAGCAAAATACAAGGGAGACMGGACATGAAAACGGAGGTTTCAATGCCCCTCTGGTGCAACTTCATGCCCTGACTCAGTTTGGTGACTGCTTACAAAAGGCTGACTGGTGGAAACCTCACACCCACGCAGAAGGTGCCAAGTGCCAAAAAAAGRTTCAAGTTCCTCTCTAAACCCCCACAGTGCAGTTTTACACGACAGTGACCTGCAGCTGTACAGAGAAACAAGAATCTCTGGAGGAAACAAGCAGAATAAAGACTTCCTCAAGATGCCACTTTCTCTTCAGCTTTTGGGTGACTATAGCCWACCCTGAGACTGCTCCGTGGCTTGTAGCTACACCAGAGCTACAGCTGAAAGGACACACCACAGTATCAGCGCACATTCGCACCAGCCAGGTTTTATTCCTCCAGATCAGATACCAAGAGAAGCAAAGCTCCAGCAGGATGGGCTTCTGGGCAGCCTCCCAGCCTCGATGGAAACCCTGCCAGCTGCTGCATTTGAAGCTGAARGTATCTGAACTGATCTGCAATCAGCTTCCATTCTTGCACAGATTCATATCAGCTTCCTTTTCCCTAGAAAGGTGGCTCCTAGGATGCAAGTAAGGACTCCTGTCTGTCATCCGTTCAGCTGCTGCCAGCACTGCAAATCTGCTCTGCAAGAACAACCTTCCTCTACCTACCCAACCGAGGATATTCTGCTTTGTTTCAAAACCCTTTTTCTTTGCTCTGCCAGCTTCTCACGGGTACTCTCCCCTCTCCCCCCTTGCTTCCTGTGTTTAAGTTCTCCAGGTTTATTACTCAGCTCTSGGGAACACAAAGTATCAAAGCTGGCCCCAGATCAGTCAAAACTCCACATCCATCTACAAGTCACAAATCAGTAAAGCTGCAGCACTAACAATACACGTCCCCTTTCCTGTCACAGCCTTGTGTTGGCACACTGCCATCAGTTCAACTACAGATTTAAAACAGTGGCATACGAGGGTAAGAATAAGTCCYTGGCATCTGAGGCCAGATGGACAGGGAGGCAGAGCTCCCTGCATCATCCTGAAGCAAACTGTTTTGTGGCATCCGAGCCCACAACTCACATGCACTGTGAAGCACGAGGAAGAAGCAGGCCGGCAGCCTTTTCTCCTCTCTGAGAGCACAAAATGAGCTCCAGGTCAGTAAAGGTAAAATTTTTTGCTTTGGGAACYGTATCACCTTCAGGTGATACTGCACACTTACAGCTTCTTAAAAAGAGAAAAAACAATTAAAAGAAGAACAATTAAATCAGGACCAAGTAAGTTCACCTGTTACACAGCCAGAGCTGATGCTGTGGGCTGTGCCAACCACCTGGAACACCAGGTAACCGAGCACTGAGCTGGACACAAACCTGCTTTTTCCATCTTGTATCAGGGATGTGTGGAATCCAAGCAGGGCTGTGCAACCCTAGCCAAGGACCCAGTCCTTCCAGCACTGCAAATAMGGTCAGGAGAGCCCAGCCTTTTCCCAACATCAACTTCCTTCGGAAACCTGGCGCCAACCAGCTGGCCTGCAGGAGAGCACAGACCTGTGAACAGCAGTGCTCTCCGCCCGCCACAAAAACAGCCAACACCCTGGTGGCTTGGAAAATTCCCAAGCCTTTTCCCTGCTGTCCTCCACCACTTCAATCGAGCCCCCAGCAGCACTGCCAAAGGCTCCAGGAGGTGCTGGTGAATTTAGGACATAAATCCTTCCCATCCCACCAGCCAGCACCCCAATAATGAAACTAACATCACAACAGAGGGAGAAGCCATTTCTTTCTGCCAGGATGCCACGAGTAATGCTTGCCATACCCAGAACAGACACATATGATAAGCTCAGTGCCAAGTCATTCTGAAAGTCATTCTGCTGTGCAGAGATGGAGAAGCTTTCCATCCACACCAAGTAAGGCTGCCCTGAGCCAGTCCTGCATTACCCCAACCCATGTGCCAGGTCAGTGGCAACAGTCCCTCTGCAAAGACCATTCCCAACCAGAACACGCTCCAGCCTCTTGTCCTGTCTGGATGTAAAGAGCCAATGCTACACAACTCACTTCTGGAGGGGTTTATGCAGAAGGGAATTAAAACCTTGCCTTCTCACTGCCAGGAAATATTCCTGTTTGCATAAACTTCCACCCTTTTGCTCCATTACTTCTCATGTCACTCCTGTCAGTGCCCTTACAGCATGTCTGAGTCTCAGTGTTTTCAAGTATTTGCTCATTTATGTCCTTTTCCCCTTTGTCATCACCCACTGACCACCACATACTGAGCCCACGTAACATTTTCTCCTACAGCTGATTCCTCTAGCTACCAAGTTCTGGTTCAGCGAAGGGCTCAGGAAAGGATGAACGAAAATGCACACAGGAACTCAGTTTTACTGCACATGGCTTGTTACACTTCCTTTAAAAAGAGAAGTGAAGAAGAGTGACTCACTTAAAAACCCACTTCGACTTTCTGTCCTGAAGAGCACCTACTGCAGGGCAGAGATACCAAGAGCACACAGACGAAACTTCAATCAACCCAGGCCCGAGACAAAAAGATCTCACTATTTTATGACTTTGGCTGACAGAGCGTTGTGGCAGTGGCACCGTGGGTTGGTGTGCAATTAAAATAATCATCAGTTGAGCTTCTGGAGCCTCACACAAAATACTTGGGCAGGTGCAGATGGGCTGTGCCAGACTCTCATCCACACCTTTCTCCCCAGGGAAAGTAACACTTCTGGCAAGCTTAATTCACAGCGTGCCTGGGGTTACAGGGTAAATTTTATATGCACCCAGGCCTAACTGATCCCCTTGGCTCAATGCAAGGTTCACAACAGCCCTGCCTTGCACCTCTTACACAGACAGCACGATGCTGCTCTCTCCTGCTCTCTTTCCAGCCCTGCTAAAAGTCTCTCCCAGCAGCCATACAGCGTCAAGGCCACACAACACTCACTCAGCGAGCTGTGTGGTATATTTTCAAGTACCGAGAAAGAAAACGGCAGGAAAGCTCCAATTTCTACTTCTTAAAAAGGAAGTATAAATGAAGTGTCAAGGGACTTCCACAAAGTCCTGTACGCGTTCCGTGGAAAAGCCAACACTGTAAGGTGAACAGAGAGCATTGCTGACACATGTCAGCCGCGAGGGAGACAGCAGCTTTCCCGGTGGAAATGTCCAGCAAAATGCCCTTCGCTCCCTGCAGTGCAACCTACCAGCAGCACAACAGCAACCACCTTTATCACCTTCTTGGAGAACGACTGAAGGACAAGCCAGCAGCAAGTGCCACACCAGAAAACAGACCTAAAGCTTCTCAAGTTTTAAGGCAGTTTTACCAACAGACCAACCTCCTTCCTCAGTCCTTCAGCCTTCAAACCAGCAGGAGCAGCAGTGAAGGAGCAGGAAGCCAGCCAGCTGGGAACACTCTGGGAAGGGGACAAGAAAGCAGGCAGGGAACTTGTCGCTTTGCCCTATAAATCACCACATTCATGTGAACTGGATGACTCTGAGCAAGAAAAAGAAAGCTTATTCCAACAAAACCGAAGTTTCACATAGCCCCAAGGCATATCCCATTGTTTCTCCAAGCAAGGTTTTCCTTGTGCCAGAGAGAACTGGCCTTTCCTGCTCCTAGCAGCAGCCATGTCCAGCTCCTGCCTAGCACACAAGCACTCTCTGACATTTTCCACGGCCACAGGAAATGAACGATTAAACAGAGGCGTGTGGTTACAGTAAACGCATGCTCAGCTGGGATCAGTACTCAGAGACCAGCAATGGGTGATGGATGACGTCCTAGTAGTATCATAAAGAGGAGATAACCCCCCACTGCATCCCCGTAGCCCCAGGAATCGCTGCAGAAATAGGCTGTGCCCTCTCTTATCCCCGTCCAAAAATTGGTCAGGAGCTAAGGAAACATCTCTGCAAAAAGCATCAACAGGAGTCTGAAAGCTTTCCTGTGCCAAAGACTGCTTTTGGAGCAATCTTTTTGCCTCAGCACAACCACCACATCAGCTCACAGAGGACAAGTGTTAAAGATTTAGGGATGGGAGGAGGCAGACCTGCTTGCTCAGTTGCCTCTCAGAGCCAAGAGCATGAAATATGCTAATCCTGCCCATCTCTGCCAGGCACTGCCGACCCAGAACCACTGAATGCATAATAAAACTTTCACCCAGCTTTAACCAGAAGTGAAATGAGTACCACAGCCTCAGCTACTGAATTCATGCATGCTGGAAAAACAGACCTCCTATTACCCAGAAGAGCTGGACATGAACCAGTGACCTGTGTCTATATCCCATCACTCAACACCTCTCTGCTGCCCTCAAGCCATCCGTCTTGCCTGAATTTTTCAGAGCCCTTCTACATGGAAGTCACAAAGCAGAAAATCATGATGCTGCAAGGAAAAATCCCAGCTGGAGCCAAAGAGCATGGGGCAGGTGGCTTCACAATGACCCCACTGACCCTTAGCTGCTCTCAAAATTGTTGCCCTGATTATACTAATCCAGTTAAAGGCCAATGCTTCCTTCACATGAATACAGCTGACAGCTCATCCCTCAAAACCATTCCCCTGAAAAACCCCTAAGCAGAATCCTTCCTCATCAGACACTCTGCCAGCCATCAACACTTCCTGAATCCCCTTCCACCTCTGACAAACATCAAATTTCTCCTGTCCACTGTCATGTCGCTGAGCACAGGCAGGCACCAAAGGCCCCAATGTAAGCCAATAACTTCAGTCTGTTCCATGAGAACCTGACACATTGCACCTCAGAGCTGATCCCCCTCCCCAGTCACTTGGAGGGTCAGCAGCCAGAAGGTTTTTATTGCAGGAGTCTCAGCACAGGTCATGTTAAGCTGCAGAGGTCAGCAGAAAGGTCTGCAGCTGGGAGGAAGAGGAAGACTGATACTAACAGCAAACTTTTATTCAATTTATGCTAAGGCAAAAGAGAGCCAGCCAGGCTGCCTGCCCCAGAGAACACCTTGCCAAGGGAGAAAATATTTAAGCGCCTCTCGTTTCCCCAAGGTCGCAGGTGGAGCTGTATCTTTTATTATCCGTTTGGGATAGCRGCCTCTCGGGCAGCAGACTGCAACCAGCAGCATTCGAATGTACAGCTCAGGAGCTGCCGAAAGTCAAATCAGGTGCCTGACAAAGAGTAGGAACCACAGTGCGAGCATTGTTTTCGTGTCTCTCCAAGCACAGGTGCCACAATCAGCCTTTGTCAAGGCTGGAGCTCCAAACAGCAGCATGGCAGGGTCAGTTCTAATAACTGGCCCAGATGTACTGCTCTTGTATTTCTTTATAGTACTACTAAAAATAAAATTCAATAAATACACTTCACTCACTGCAAACTTCCACAGTTCTACAGAGTTGCACGCTGCTGGGGCAGAGTTTAGGGTCCTCCACCTTTTCTCTCCTCAGAGAGGATTCAAACCAGCAAGAAGATTAGGAGCCCCTGGAAGGACACCCGAACCTGGGTTTTTCCTGCCACTGCAATGGATGGGGGACTGACCCTCAGTCTGAGCACAAAGGTATCCCCTTCACAAAGACGTTGCCTCAGACCTTTTGAAAGGCAACAGCAGACAGGACCACAGGTATATCCTCCAGAGAGGGACAAAGTTTGCACAGCTCCAAAATACCTCCCCAGAAACACCTCCCRTGCAGCTCTGCCTGCCTGCATGCAGCCAGGGATGCCTCTAAAATCCAAGGGCTCATTTACAACAGGCAGACAAGGAGAGGGTGTAGCCCTTCCCAAGCACAGCAAGAGATGAGAGGCAGTCAGATCAAGTAGAGTGCAAAACAGTTCTACTTTATTTGCTTTCTAAGTACATAATTAAAATAATATTTCTAGGATGTTTTTGTCATCAAAAGGCTCACAAATGAGACCCCTAGTAAAAAAGATCTATGCATATCTGAGCAATCTCCTGAGGCGGGTCAAAGTGCAAACAGCAAAGGCTGCTTTGTGAAAAGCAAGTATGTCACAGACACTTTGGAGTTGAATAGAAACGCAGGCAGAGAAGCTCAGGCCACAGATTGCAACTAACACCAAAACCTTCAACAAATAACTTAAAGAGGTTTACTGACCACAGAGGACAGATCCACTTTACTACTCATGGAAAAAGGGGTCTGTAACACCAGGCTGCGGGAGCAAGGTCTAGTTTATACTAGGAAATGTGTGTTTTGAGAGTGTATTTTACCCCAGTAAACCCCTGCCCACAAAATAAACTGGACCAGCTGAAGTGGTTTTCACCGGCAAAATGCCATCCATATCAGGCCTTCAGCTGATATAAATGCTTTTAGAAATAAAAAAGGAAAGTAAACACAAGAAGCAAGACTTCCTGCAGCACCTAGCTATGCTTATCAGGTTCTCACTGCTACCACTGCACTGAAATGATCTCACTTTTAGAAGAGTTTTTTGAGATCACTCCAGAAGAGGAGGATGATGCTGTCTCGCAGCAGTCCTGGCTACCTGCAGACAGGGAGAACCTGGACACACCACCTCCTCTCCCGAAGCAGAGCTGCTGAAGAACAAAGTACTCAAGCCAAAACGATGTTCCTCATCGTTAATGAATGACTAAACTGACCTTTACCCCAGACAAAGAAAGGGAATGCTTTTTCCAGAAGGATCAACAGTGATTTCTCTATCAGAAACAGTAAATATTTCCCTAGGTATGGCAGGCAACGCATTTCTTTCCTTGGTTGACATTAACACAGAGCATGGAAAGACCTAATCCAAAGCATAGCTCAGCCTCAACACTTTCAAAACAAAAACAAGTGATGCCATTATCATGATGCGTGACACATGCCTGAGGCTTTACAGAACATGGCTCAAACCTCATCTACTTTGCACGTTGCTCTGGGACACTACTTTAATCCCATTGCTATCAAGTAACAACAGATCGTAGTAATAGGACACTCTTGAAGCTTAAGCCACACTATACCATAGGTACAAATTTCCCACTGACCGGTTGAGTTACATTGCAACTCTGTAAATGTACATTCATTCTGCATGTAAGTGACCTTAGCTCAGACCAGTTAGTTCAATTCAAAAATTAATCAAGCCAAATCAGATCCAGGCTACTTAAATTCCGAATATGAGCATCTACACAGGGATTTAATTCACTGTAATCAACCCACTGGAAAGGTTAATTGGATTCATTTTCTTGAGTAACCATGTGTGGACAGACTCTAAAGAGGAGACCTCGACCACACTAAAATGACTAATAACAGTTTTGCTAATGACTTAATAGGAGGAACATTAACCCCTAAAAYGTCAGCTTCAGCTTTTGTTCCAGTAACAATAAATGAAGCATTAAAGGATGACAAGAGGTCAAAAAGAACCCCCAGGTGCCTGCACAAACATGTTTGCTACTCTTGGCTGGYTAAATCATCAAATTCACAACTGCTCTTTTGTAAGAATTGAAATTTGAAAAGAAAAATGACCAGTGGCAAGGGAAACAAGTTTAAGGCATTTTGGGTGCTTTTAGTCAGGAAACCAGTGTTATCTATTACTAGAAAGTAAATCTAAACTAACTTAATTATTACAGAGCTTCTACTGGTTTATATCACAAATCACTGTCAGAAAGAACAAACTATCTCGCACAAAGCTTTCTAAACCCAAAGCAGCTCCAGGGCACGTTTAATTGAGCTCAAAGGCACACGTGTGAGGCAGACACACTGCTAACAGGGAAGCCGAGGCCAGCCTGGCCCAACAGAGGATGAATCCGTGCTCTGAGCATCGGCCAAGCCAGCGGGACCCACCGAAAGCGAGGRGGGCACGGAGGGTCTGCATGGCGGGAGCGGCTGCTTGGCTCTCCAGAGCTGAACACAGGCCAGTCTTCATAAAAACCCGTAGGCTTAAGTGTTTATAACCGGGGCCTCAATATCACCAGTCCCCCTCAAATCGCCAGATTTGTGGCTATTCACAGTTCTGCCCCCATATTTCCAACGCCCCGAGCGGAGCCTCCGAGCCYGGCCGAGCCGTGACTGCGAGGGACGGACATTCCTGCTCGTCCATCCCCGCAGRGTCCCCCGGCTGCCTCCTCCACCCCCGCGGGAGCGCAGCCCCGGCCGGCGCCCCCAGCCCGGCTGCCCGGGCGCGGSGGGGGGAGCGCGGCGGAGGCGCCGGCGGCGGCCTCGGCCCCGGCGCAGACAAAGGGCTGCGCCCTYCCCCAGCGCCGCTCCTCGCCTCTCCCGGGGACGAGCGGCGCTGCCAGCCCGCCCCCCGCCGCTCGCCGGGGAGGGGAGCCGGGAGCGGGGCCAGCAGGGCGGCCGCTGCTCTCCGTCCGGCCAGCGCCGCCGCTTCCCCGCCGGACACCCCGCACCGGCAGCGGGACGGCCCCGCACAGCCCCGGTACCGCGGCCGGAGCACGGAGCGCCCCGTCCCCTCCCGCTGACCGGCTCCGCGCCAGCGCCGAGAGCCGCCCCGGCGCCCGGAAATTGCAAAATAATAATATTAAGAAAACCCACCCCAAACCAACAGTTTCTCCCCCTACCTCGCTCCCATTTCCCCCCCACCGCCCCGTCCCGTCCAGCGCCCTCTCGTCCCCCGCCGGGGTGACCCGCACCTTCCTTGACTCCGGGCAGCTTGGAGTGGTCGATGCCGATGCCGGCCATGGCCGGGCCCGCGCCCCGCTGAGCGCGGCCCCGCCGAGGGCAGCGCGGCGGTGCCGCCCGCGCCCCGCAGCACCGCAAAGTTGGGAGCGGATGGAGCCGGCGCGGCCGGGCCGTACGGCGCGGGAGAGCGGACAGAAAGCGCCGGGCGGGGCGGAGCGGGGCCGCCTCGCCGCCCCTCGCCCCCCTTCCGGGGAGGCGGACGGGGGCGTCCCGGGCTGCTGCCCCCTCCCCTTCCCCGGCGGCTCTCGGCAGCGGCTCAGCGGGACGGGCAGCCTCCGGGGGCGGTTATTTATACGCTTGGGTTTGGGGGGTTTTTTTATTGTTTTATCGGTTTGTGGGGGTTTTTTGGCTGCTTTGAGGCGGCGGCGGGAGATCCGCTCCCACGGCCGGGGCGGCCGGTCAGACCGCTCGGACAGCGCGGGTCCCCCGGCGCTTTCCCGTGCGGGATGAGGCTGCCTCTGCCCCTTCATCCCCACAGCRTCCCACCCCCGTGCTCGCACTGTCCCGCCGGCCTGGGAAAGGCGACGTGTCCCTGTCGAGCCTCAGAGCAGCTGCCCTGCGGTGTCACTGTCCCTACACCTTGTCCCTCAGGGCGGCGGACTCGGGTGACTGTGTTGGGACGGGCACCTCTCGAGGAGGGCAGTGCAGGCGAGAGATTCCTGGTCAAGGAGCACCGTGAGAGGCCTTTGAACCCCACGAGTGCTCTGCCACACGCGGGTTAGTGCCGGCTTTCGGCAGGGACGGGAGGACTCACGGCTGCAGCCCACCTTGGTTTGCCTGCTGGCAGCGAAGAAACAGCATGAGATGATGTCCCGTGGGCAAAGGGGAGAAGATAAGAGGAAGAGGATTTGGGGTTTAGGGATGTCTGAGCTTCTCTGGGCTGTGCTCAGCACAACCAGTCACTCGTGTCAGCTGTTAAGTGCTTTGATCATAAATGTGTGTGGCTGAGAGCTATGCAAGCAGATGATGAAGTTAATATTGCCACATTAGAAATAAACGGCCTTCAGCTTCTATGCCCCTGGGCCACGGCCCCTGTGCCACTGGTGAGTAGGGATATACAGAGGCTGAGCCTGTTTCCTGCTCCCCCTCTCCCAGCTCTGCACCCTGGGTGACTGGGATGGGACCTGAGAAGGAGACAGAATAGGATGTCAGATGTCAGAAAAAAAACATCAAAAGGAATAATATTTCAATTTTATTAAAAAGCAAAAACATTAAAGAAACTGACTTAAAAAAAATTAGAGAATTGGTTTCCAGAGGGTTTACCCTTGTGCTACTCCAGAATTTTCCAGTCCTGTTTCCTGAAACTCAGGAACTGCCTGTCCTTAATTCTGCCCCTTTCGAATGATGCTTCATCAACCCCAATGTGGGTATGCACAGACTTTGTCTTTGATTGCTTTCACCTTCCCTTAGACTGCTAAGCTTTCTCCACAGAAAAAGTCACCGAATTGTGTGTATTTGTGATCCCTCCTCCCATACACACACCCAATACACCTCTCCTGTGTGCTGACACAGGCTGAGAGCTGATGGGCCTCCTGCCTAAAGGGCCGTGGTACCCAGTTACTGAGAGGGGAGCAGTGCACAGCTGACCCCCCTACACAGGTACTCCATATGATCACACAGATGGGGATTAGTCACAGGGTCTTGCCCGTCCAAGGGGCAGCTCACACAGATTATCTCCTGTCACAGTCCCAGCTCTGCCCAGCTCCTCCCTCTAATCCCTCTGCCGTCCACACAAGTGGTACAACTGGACTTCTAGGAAATAATCCCCATGGTTTCAGCCAGCTCCATGCTTAGGAAGTGTCTAAAAGTCCATTTCTAGTTTCACCTAAATTAGACTTTTTCTGAACTCAGTATATTCCTCTGTAAATTCTCCACCTTTTACTTAATCAAGCTTTTGATCACTTAATAAGATTTGTTATTGGACAAAAGTGAGGACAAAAGAGGCCAAGCAACCAGGACTATGCAGGAGAAGCGGCACTGAATGTACTGATCTGACACAGGTCACAGCTTTCCAAGCCCAGAGTATGGTTTTCTCCTGCACTTCTCTCAGTATAAAGTATTCAAGTCAGAGCAGCAAGAAGCTGAAATCCTGAGGCATTCGCATTTACATAGCAGCTTTAATGCAACAGAGCYACTTTATGACCCTACATTTATGAAGAAAGCTTTAAAGCTAGCCCTCCCAATGGTCGTGCACTTTACTCCACACACACAGCTCTTTGCTCTAATCTTCAGTAATGAATTTGTATCACATTAAGTTGTCTGTCTAGGGCCAAAACCAGCAACATAAATTAGTCATAAACCTGCATTCAGGAGATACCATGCTGGACTGATGTGACTGGCTGCTGCTACGAGCGCACTGTGTTCCTGGCTGTGTTTAACTTCACTAGAGCAGGATCTGGTACCCCATGCTCAAAGTCACAGCAGAACAGTTCCTGATTTCAGGTTTCTAATACACAAATTATGGGGTCTTCATGCCTTCCTGTAGCTTCCTCAATATTTATATATCTTGCAAGATGTGCTGAAGCTCAATGACAGCCGGTGGATGGTGAGGTCTGTTACAACCTAAGAAAGCTACAGGAACACAACATAAGTGACACTTTGATCTTGCTGCTGGAAATGAGGGGAACATCTCTAGTTGTGAGAGCACAGAAAGGCTGGAACAGGCTCCTGGGAAGGGTAGCGCAAGCAAAACCCTGGCAACACTGTTCCCTAAGGCAGTGTACTGCACACCAAAGTATTTTCTTTGCCTTCTTGACATCAGACTTCCCTCTCATCTTAGCTTAATTTTTGAGAGATGTATTCAGATGAAAAAATCTCTGAAACTGGAAGATGGCATGAATCACTTGATTACAGAAGATCCAAAAATGACCACAGCAGGACTGGGKATGAGAGGGGATTAAACATGAACCAGGGAATGAGTTACTGATGTAATGCTAGCACTGCAGCAGCATCACATCTTATGCTCCCAAAGGGCTCCTCAGCGTGGTCGATCTCAAATCACCCTCCCAATTCTCTCGTGTCTACAAGCTGCTGCTTCTAGGCAAAAAGCATGGAAGGTGTTTGTTCTGTGAGACTGTCATCAGCTTTTCCTGTGCAAATTGTACAGCCCCTAGCTTGACAAGTAGTACATGTTGCAGTGTGTAGGTGAATCCCAATAAAGCTGGGAAGACCAGCCACTTCCTTTCATTGAAGATAACAAAACAATGACATTTCAATCTTTTATAAAAGYAGGCACTTACTCTCACAGGAGCTTCTGTTGGAAGACAAGTCCGCATCATTTCCCATGACAAAAGCAGAATTTGATCTGACTTTAACTCTTCTCTCGTGGAGTRATTTCATTCAGAAGAGATTTTTCAGAGCACTAGTCCAGCCCCCTGCTCAAAGCAGAACTAGCTACAAAATCTGATGAGGTTGCTCCGTGCCTTGCCCAGGTGGGTTTTGAAAATCTCCAAGGCTAGAGGTCACACCACCTCTCATTGTGATTTTTCTCCTTGTATCTAGGYGGACTTCTCCTGGCTGCAGCCTGCAACCCTGGACTCTTGTCCTTGCACTCTGTGCCTAGTTTGGCTCTGTACTTTCCAGCAGCTGCTCTCCACGGCAGACCACATATTCCAGACCCATCCGTGAGCAGTGTGCTCTGCCAGACAGCTCTGGGCAGGGGCTCAGAGATGGCACTGCAGCTGAACTGTGCCACCACGCAAGCATTAAACACATGGGAGTTCCAGGACTGGGCATTTTCCCTACCTGCATCCAGGCATCTGATCTGTCTCCAAACAGTGGAGTAAGCCCAGATTGTCACACTGGTGCACCACACAACACTCTCCCAGCTTTCACAGCACTGAAAACACTCCTGAGCGTGAGAGGGTGCACAAAGGAGAGGCTGGAATTCTAAAAACAGGGGGAAAAAGCAACACAATCTGGACTGGCCTTCAGAAAAGGCACAGTGAGCTTTGAGGGGCAGGAGCTGCCAGGGAGAGCACTGGGACTAGCAGCTAGGAATGTTTTATGCTGCTGAGATCTTTCTCCAGGCAGGGAGAGACAGTTTTGTGCTTGCTTCTTAAATAAACTGGGCACCTCTCCAAGTTTCCTGCTGTCATTTTAGGTCAACAGGATAACAACAACTGTGAAATAAATTAAGCCTCATCAAGATGTTCACTTTAGACAGAACAGTCTTTGTTAAAGTTTCCTTAATGACAGAAAAGCTAACTTCCAACTGATGAGGCTGCTGTCCAAATAGACACAGAGGATAATGATCCTACAGGCAGGAACTTGTGCATCCATTAATGATCAATGCAAAGGGATGGGAAAAAATGGTTCTAGGCGTCTCATGCTATCAGGTGCTGCACAAACCCACATCCAAAAACACTGTGTCAGTGGAGGCTGATGCCAATGAACTGACCTTGGGGACACGGGCTCTTGTTTTTCTCTCTGAAGTCCAATTCCTGTATAAAACCCAGCATATGGCTCCATTCTATCTGCAGGAAGCCTAAAGGATGTGGGTGCACTGTTTGCCTGCTGTGATAAACAAAAATCAATGTTTGGGGGCTCAAACAGGATCTGCCCCCAACCTGGGGCAGTGATGCTGCAGGGCCTCCCAGGCTGGGAGGCAGGTGATGTAGTGATGCAGGGGGAAAACAGACAGGGGAAAAAAATAACACTTCAGACATTAACCTCCCTGCATTTCTAAGCTAAGACTCTTCAAGAGAGGTTTGAAGTCCTGTGCCAGAAGGGCGGATGAGAGGAAGCAAACATTACAGCATTGGCAAAGAGCACCAAGAAGCAGGTGTGTAATTTCCGTAGRTAGCTGAATGGTGCCTGTGGGAATCCAGGCTCCCTGAAGAACAAGGAGAGCAGAAGCCTGCAAGGATTAAGGTATTATAAAGCTCACCAGGGGTAATGAATGRGGTGATTGCAAAGAATGAGCGAAGAGGAAACTGAACTTGTGCTTACACATAACATAATGAGGATCACTAGGAAAATCATGAGCCATGCTGCAACAGAACAAGGGGTTTTCTTGACTGTCAAGGTGAAGAGTAAACCTGTGCAACCCGGAGTCAGGTATGCCTTCCAAAAATCTGCCCTAGAGAGACATAATACTAAAAGTGTTACATTTTGCTRCTTTCTTCCCTCTGTACCTTTCCTTACACTTATGTAAAAGTAACAGAACCCGGCAGAATAAAAAGTTATTCACCTAGTGCTCTGCAGGGAGCTGCCTCAAACACACACACCTGAGGCACAAGAAGCCCGACAAATGTTGCAGCTAGTGGTGAAGCACCTTGGTCATTCTCAGATATTCACAGCCACTGCCACCTGGATGAAACCCTGGCACACTGACGTTKTAAGAGGGAATTTAGTGGGGGCTGAAGTCAGTGCAGTTCTTGCCTAGCAGTTGCTTCGCCATATTCCACTCAGAAAAATTTCTAGATCTACCTAAAAAAAAATCACCTATTATGACTGCACCTGCCCATCCCTTTCTGGATTTAAAAAAACCCCAAAAATTTCCTGTGTTATGGCTTGTTCCAGCTTCGTTTCCCAAGCTGCAGGGTGGTAAGGCATGGATATGTCCTACAGCCTCAGCTTGAGCCCTCATTTCAAGTCATGATTTTGTATATGCAAGTCTACAGCCACAGAGCATTGCTGTTCACTCAATAAATCACCCTTTTGCASTTGCAGAACTCTCAGAGTCACAGCAGCTCAGCAAATGGAAAGAAGACAGGGAAGAAGACAGCCTCTCCAAAAAGCAGGGTTTATGGTTATCTGCACAAGTTTCACCAAAACACTACAGAGCTGCGTGTGCTCCAAGCCCTCTCTTGGGTGACCTGTAGTGACAGTTTCCAAAAAAAATGCGCAACATTTCTCAATAAACCAAAACACCAGATGGTAACTGAGAGCTGGAAGAGGGAGAAAGGGGAATGACAGTGAAAGCTGGCACTGTTAGCAGATAGAATTGACCTCCACAACCTTAAAAGTGCCCTTACCGGCATTTTTAGCAGGAAAWTACCCAGCCTTGTCTTTATGGCCATGTTGCTCAACGTAATACATGCACAAGCTGCATTCGTCATCCAGGATGAACTCAGGGCTTGCAGAAAGCAAGTCAGAACAGAGAGGGATCGGGCTCAGGGTAAGTCTGATGGTATAACCAGGTCATTCCAGACCATGCCTCTTCAGGACACTGTCCTGGCATGGGGGTCAGATTAGTCCTACACAGGCACACCAATATTTACCACCCAGGAGCATCACTGGAAATGTCTTTGAGACCAGCAGGTCATGGCACATTTCAAAGCAGAAAAGGTTTCTATATTGCCTTCCTCTCCTCACCAGGGACCTCAGCCAAGTCACCCCAGTCAGTAGGAAGGCTGAGTCTGGAGGAGGTGCTTCAGCTCAGGATTAAGAGGCAGAAGTGAGAATTGTACCATGACTGCCTCTGCTCCCTGTTTTCTCCATAGGCTGCCTCCTCCCACATCCAACACCTCTACATTCCTGATTTACTCTTTCAGCCCCTCACTCCAGGGTGACTCTTCGGAGCTGGCTTGCTCTCTGAGAAGTTGAATGGTTTCCTGACAGACCCTGGWGTGGAAGTGAAAGCCAGGCAGGCAGCCCAGCTGCACTTCTTACCCTCCACAGCCCTAACCTCGAGGAACTGGTTCTCTTTAGCACGATGCCCATCGGATGTGAGCTGGTGATGCCTCCCTCTGTGTGATGCTTGGTTGCCTGCAGTGAGGTGGCAGCTGAGCTGCTCTACACACTGYCTTGGACCTGTCCCTTTTCTTTCTCTAAGCAAGGGTGCAGTGGAACCACAGCATCTAATTTTATGTCAGTAACAGGCCAAGCAACAGCTGAGCCCCAAAGACAAGCATATAGAAAGGGGAACAAATTGTGTGAGTCAGACTAAAAGCTTCATAAATATTGACTGGTTTTAACAGTCCYCTAAGGAACAGAGAATCTCATTTTATAACTACATTTCTCTCCCCATTATGCACTCTCTCCTCTCAGGAAGCTGCAAGGGGAGCTAGTCTCCTGGCTTATGAGCACAATATTTTAATTCTTCTCTGCAGTCAAGTTGCTCTGGCAGGGGCTTTGCACCACACATCAGCATATATATCTGAGCACCTTCCAGTGGTGCTTTAAATAACATTCCAGAGTGGGCTTTGTTCTCTCAACTTTGCCCCAGGATAGAAGTGACTCAGGCAGAGGAGAAATCAGACATTAAATGTGTAAAGGATGAAGGCTGGAGAGCCCAGGGTGCATTTCAGTACCTTCTCCTCTGATTCCTACCAGATAAAGCACAGTTGGAGACCCTGAGGAGCAGACAGATGCAATAAGAATGTAGATAGAAGAGACAAATGGTACTAAGTCTACAGTGGTGACACAGGCAAGAAAGGCAGACACCGTGGGAGAGAGAAAGGACTTGGCTACAAAAGATGAACACAGTTTGTTGTGCATGTGAATAGACAGAGGGGATAGAGGCATGTGGTGGGACAGGGGGAACACTAAGTCACTGCCCAGGATRGGGAGCAGGAGGGGTCCTGTTTTTCTGACATTGCGTGCAAAGGCCAGTTCACCCCTGCTGTGAGGGCAGCTCTCCTCCCTTGCCTGCTAAATGCTCACCAACTTCCCTGATTTGTTGGCACCATCAAGCCCCCATTCTGCCTTTCCCTCTACAAGGCACGTCCACTCCCCATTTCCAAATTTCTTCGTTATTCCCCACGCACATCTTACTTTTAGGTACATTCTAGGCAAGAAAACAGTGACACATGAATGGTTACCACATAGTGTGAAAGTCCTGTCTCTATCAGCTGAGACTGCCTAGTCGCAGCCAAGTCTAAGTCCCACCCTTGGTGCAGAGGTTATGTGACAGTTCACACGTGCTTTCCTAAGTAAAGACACTTCCCTGGCAGGTCATCCCTGAGCAGGTTGTTTGCTTTGGGCTGAAACAAGCTGTGCTTAAGTGRAGACCATAAGACCAGACAAAGCCTGTGGATGCTGATGAGGTTCAGCTGAAATATATAATGCATGTAAGGTTTTTATACATTCTCAGGAAGCCCTGAAAAAGAGAGAATATTCTTTTTTTTTTTCCCCAAACCCCAAATGTACAGCATACAAAGTGGTCTGGAAACCTGCCACTCCAAGCTGGCTCTGGAAAGTAGCCCTTYTATATTCTCCTGTTTTCAGCAGCTCGACACTGCCTCCTGCATCGAGTCACTCAAAACCCCCACTGAATTCCATGTGTCTGAGGTTTGCTTTGAAACAGTAGGGCTTACTGCTTTGGGGTTAAACTCAGGTTAGCTTATCTGGGGACTGCAGTCCTACCTTCATTAGAGCTAATGGCAAAGCCCAAAGTAACTTCAGAGAAACTGGGGATTTATATAACACACCTGAAAGTCTTCATCACTCCAAGATCTACCAATCCACCTCACAGAGAAGAGGGATCTGTGCACAGAGAGAAGTTGAACATTTTGAGGAAGATGATGTCAGAGAGCAGCAAGGGCCAGCCACTCCCTGGGGAACAGGGAGCCAAGTGCAGTGATGCTGACAGCAGGACAGGGACCCATCCTGAGAGGGGCAAGCAGGGCTTGATCAGACTGTAGCCAGGTTCAGTCAAGAGCCCCAGTGCTCAGGGAAGCCCATGATGATGAGGCAGACCCCAGGTCAAGATGGAACTCAATACACTGCTCAGATCCAGGCCTGATGACAGCAATCAGGGACAAAAACAGCTCAGTGAACAGCAGACAGGCCCACAGAGATAGGACATATCTGAATTCATATCTCCAGCATAGCTCTGGGAAAAACAGGAGACCAGGGCTGAGATTAAATGGATCTGTTGAGCTGGTGGACAGAGAGGGTGGTGAGGCCCCACCTGAGGATGCTCAGGACCATTAACACTCTCTCTGCCACACTTATTCATCTCTCTCACACTCAGAGCTGGTGCAGCTGGATTTGGTGGCACCTGCTTGGGCCAAGTCTTCTCTAATCCTGCCTCTGGGCTACTTGGGTTTGTTAACCCTTGTTAATTTTCCAGTTTGGTTGTGTTGGGTTACCTGAAGTCTGCATAGCTTTGTAAAAAGAGAAACTTCTCCATGAAGAGGCTTAGGTGCACCAGGACCATGGGAGATAGAGATGGAGCTCACATCTTCAAGTTCTCATTATCCCTGAACTCCAGACACAAATGCTCAGTTAATGATGTAGAAGACATCATCAATGAATGAAGTAGTAGAGAGAATATGGAGACTATGCTGTTTTCCTATTGAGAATAAAATACATAAGAACAATAAAATGTAATATTATTTCCATCTGGATGCATCCAGCAACTGCCAGGCATCAATCCACCAACCCATCCACTGAGAGCATCCACTCCTCACAGCATTCAGTCAGCTTCCTTCTCATATGTGAATGTGGCATGACAGTTCCCCACCTTCACCAGAACCATCACTTGAAAGTTCTGGCACGCTCTATATATGAGTTGCTTTGGGGGCTGAACAGTTGCAATGATCCAGAACTGAAGTTACTCCTCTGTGAAAGAGGAAATCCCAAAAATAGCTCAAGTTCCTGAAAGAGCCTGCCAGTAGCCCACGAGATCTTGTAGCCAAAGGTTGGGAAAAACAGTCAGAGATCTGTGGATTCTGCATAAACTTAGATGAGATGGAGAAACCCACCTTCTGTATCCAGGCAAAGTCCATTTCACTGCAGATCTCCAGACAGACTAGTAGGGAAAGGGAAAGCCATTTATCACCACGTTAAAATGGACTTGACCTTCCCTGAAGGATATAGTTTTGAGTCAGAGCTACCATTGTCCACACTGGACTCCTGTGCAATGTGGTGCTCATCAAGTTATGGCCTCTGCTTCATGGGGGCTGCTCACCTCTGACCAGTTCAAAACTGGCACCTTAGGGAGGCAGAGGTGCCTGGAAAAGTGTTCCAGTAGGACATAGTTGTCCTTCAGTCCAAACAGAACTTTGTGAAGAAGAGAAGCATTTCAGATAGTTGTTCCCTAGTTCACAAATCTGAGGAAAGACACAAGTTTGGTTTATTTGTACATATTATATCTGCAGGGAATATTCTGGAATATTTTCTCAGTAGAGAAGCATTCATTAATGGAAGCATCACATAGATTTTTACAGGCATGTCCTGCAAAAAATCTGAGACTTTCCCCCTCCATTTTTATTGATAATATATAAAACGATAAAATATTACAAGAGTTATTGAAAGGCTAGTCATTCTATACCTATCCAAGGCGCAGAGCAAGCTGTAGAGAGAGTTGGAGACCAGAAGCCAAAAGCCCAAATATGGAAATAATACTGTCTTTTAGTTGAGATGGAGTGCAGGTACCATCAGATGGAGCTATCTTGGGTAATCTGACATGACGTGGTGTCAAAAGAGAACACACAGTGAGTCACTAGGAGTGTATGTACAAATCAGAGCTTGCCCTGATCCTCTCCCCCATCCCACCACGGGGGGAGTGAGCTGGCAGCTGTGTGGTGCTTAGTTCCTGGCTGGGCTTAAACCACGACAAGTACAGATGATTCAGTTCTGCAGGAAGAGGAGAAGTGAAGAACAATGCTTAGCACTGTTAGTATTACGATATTTTTCTTGGTAAGGTTGTTGTGGAAAAGCAGTAACAGGTCCCTGATCAATAGTGATGGATAGGCAACAAATAGAAGTCAAACCAAAATGTAGTCATGGCCTGAGAARATTGTGTATTCCTCAGACATGGAATATGTGCAATGCGTCTGAGTACTTTGCTCTAAAATTATAAAACAAGGCTGTGTAGCCAGAACCAGCAGCTGACCTTCCACTTCTTTTTTTTCCCCAAGAAAAAAGCTGAAGACACTTGCCCATCCTTGACGTATTCCATACCTACTGCCAAATCTGCACTCCCCCACTCAGACATAATCCCAAAATAGGGTGTGATGCCTTTCCCGTTGACAAAGCCATAAGTCACAGTGAGCAAGACACACTCAACATCCTCCAATCACTTAAATGAAAAGAGCTCTCCCCCCTCTGTTTCCCATCACTTCAGCACTCATTATATCTCGCATTAATTAATATAGGCACTAGGAAGTGAGATGATAAATTACAAAACCCCATTAACCTGATTCTGTCCAAACTGGTAAAATATGGCAACTTGTACATTAGACAAATCTTCCTTGCTAACGTGGGAGTCCTCATGCCTGAACTCTGTTAAAGCAGCAGCCCTGAAAAAGTATTTTTAATGTACGTATGTATGGAATGTATATCAACGTGCGTGAACAGTGCACGCCTGTGGGAACATCAGAATTCATTAGATCAGTCTGATATGAGATATATTGAACAGGTTCCATCTGACATATGTTACTGGGTTGTTCTGTCCACTCCCAAAGGAGTGAATCATATTGACAGGTTGAATTATATCTCAAGAGATATTTTTCTCCCCTCCTCCAAAGGCCATTTGCAATCACGGCACATCCACTGCCTCTTAAAAGTGAGCTCATCTGGCGCTGGTTGCATTGGAGTCCTCCACCGTGCCTGAAGGAAGGATGCTTTTGGGCGGTGGGAACGTGGAGAAGATGTGGTCTGTCCAGCTGGGTCTTGGAGTGCTAACCATCTTGACCATGACTCTGTGTGTCCCATCCACACATGGAGACCCTTTTTTACTCCAAGGTAAGCTGGAATACAGACTACACGGCACAGGTAGGTGGTTATCTTTTTGCTTTGCTGCTTGCCGTGGCCAATGCAACACTTGCTTGTCTGGGAAAGAAAACAAAATGAACCTCGAGCTGTACCGAGCAATCTGTTAACTTGGGTGCTACCGAGAGACTTGTTCATATCAGCATGAGCTAAAGCTGTCCTGATCTGCAGCTGGCTGCACGACATGCTCTGCTAATCAGTGACAATATCAGATCTGGTGAAATCTGGTAAGGGTAAGCTCTTTCTCTCCCATAAGAAAATTTAAAAAAACCCAACATTAAAATATCAGAGAGTAGCAATTCCAGTATGTACCATATGAGATTTGACAGCTCATAAATGTCAGTAGTATGGTGATGCTGAGCTTTTTTTCTTCACATAACTTCTTTTTATATGTATTTCTCCCATAGTTTAAATTAATCTTAACTGGAACTTATACTTCAGGGAAACGTCAATCATTAATGTTCTTTCTTAAAGAGACTTGGCAGTGGGAAAAAAAAAAAAGAGCAGCTAAATATAGGCTTGAAAATAACATCGCTTTTCAAATTATTTTTCCTCTTATATCACCTATTTATTTTTGTAATTACAACGAAAACATTCCCCAGGCCACTCTATCTAAATCCAGCTCCTGTTTAGCTTTCACTGGAGTGTTTATAACATCGGGTTTTTTTCCTGTAGCAAATCCCCCGAACAACTCAAAGTAGCTATTTTAAAATTATAACTGTCTTTCAGACTTAGGAATGAGGTCTATGGCACTCCATGCTAGCTGCATGTCGCTCTGCTCCCTCCCTCGGGTTTATTTCCAGAGATCACAATCGGGACCAGCGGCTTCAGCCGCAGCGTGAGGCAGGGTTGAGTCTGGCCAAATACTTGGAGCATCCCTTTGGCCAGCGTCCCTCTGCTTCTGCAGATTTATGTGACGTTAGCTAATGGAGCTGATTCCCACATACTCTCGAGCATCCTTCAGGCTCCTCTGGTACAATGTTTTGTTTCATGTGTATCGAGAATAATTGCATTCATCCCCTCAGAGCTCTGTAGAGCTGATGGCCATATGAGGCTGCATTGAGCAGAAGTCCTGAAGGTGCTGGAAGAAGAGAAAATAAGCCTTTCTGTGTAATTTCTTAGTATTTTCCATGGATTTTGTAGGCATCTTCTGGGACTTTGTAGGGTCTGGGTGTGGGGCAGGGGTGTTCAGACCAAAGATTTTTTTGAATGGCCACTCTCCCTGTAAAGTCTGTCTCCTATCCTGTCATTCTCAAAACTTAGTGCAACATTCTAGTCTCAGATGACTCTGCAAATCTGCTGAGCAGAGCTGGGAGGGTCTCAGAGCCTTCAGGGCACAGATTATTCCCATCCCCTGTGTCTGTTGGTTTCTGCYGAACCCTTGACCTTCACAACCATTCATTTGAGGGCATAGCCACAACCACTAAAGCAAAACCACTGAGAAAGTGCCCTAAAGGGGCCTCCTAGAGAGTCCAAATTGCTTTAGGACAGCAGCTTGGRGAGTTCTTTCCTGGAAAAGAGAAAATTCTGCATGGTTTTGCTTTAAGCTCCTCCACACTTGATCTCTGTTCAGGAAGAATCCTTCAGTACCGCTGGCAATCAGACAGAGCAGCCCCAAGGCTGAGGGAGCACAAGAAAGGGCTGTGGGGCTGCAGGGCTTCTCAGCTGTGGTACCCACACCTCAGCCCTCATGAGACGCGAGTTCCCTCCCATGCTGGCCCTGGGAAGGTGCGTGGTGCGAGTAGGGGAGCACCTGCAGTCGTGAGAAGAGAGGATGCCGTGGGTTCCTGTCTGGCTCTGCAGAGGCACCCACTGCACCCGCCTTGCAAAGAGCTCGGGACTGTGTAAATCAAGGTGATGTCTCCAGCTCTCTGCAGCCAGTCGTGCTGCTGAGGCTGCAGCGGAACTGGCCAGCAGCCCGGGGCTGGCAGGGAGGGCTCCCATCCCACAGCCTTTCACTGCGCAGCCCTCGCTGCCTGGACCTTTTATTCTGTGCTCACACACCTTTCCTTTCCACCGAGCTCCTTCCACCCTGATGAGTGCTGACAGGAGACGTTTTCCAGCCACTTCTTAGCCTTCTTAATTTGATTAAGAGATTAATTGAATCAATTGATTAATCGATTCTTAATTTGATGAGATTGAGAAAGATGTGTTTTACGTGCTGCAGAGAACCGAGTGCTTCCAGAGAGAGAAGACACAAATCACGAGGACACATTGCTGACTCTGCTTCTTAATAAGAAATTCGCATGGAGGAGGCCAGAAAATATTGGTAAGTGAAGRGGAGGGGAGATCTCCACTTCCTGAATCTGTGTTTGCATGAATGCAAGCAACCTGCTTCTCAGGTTCCTCAGAAATACCAACTGCTCAGAAGGTGGAAGCAGCACTCCGTATGGTGCCTCTGTGTGATTAATGTCAGATGTTCTCCATCATGGGGCTCCTGGACCTGCTTTTGCAATGTAACGTAAAGCTGCCAAAAAACATGTACCCTGCATCCTCAGACACTCAGCATTTTGCTGGCACAGGAGCATTTGTGTGTACCAAGTAATAACAAGAAGAGATTCTGCTGAGTCCCTGTGCCTCTGAGACGTTGTATGCAATGCCTGGGGCATGGACCAGCTTTGGGAGTCACCTCTCCACCCACACCCCACACAGCCCCACGTGGTTTTGTGAGGCGGCTCAGCGTCTTTGAGATRTGTTGAAAGCAGCAGCATCTGGTGAGCATTTGGGGCAGGGGGGTTGCACCAGTATTTTTCAGAGTGTTTTGCGGAGATCTCTTGGGGTCAGGTGTAGTCTGGGACAAGGTCAGTGGGAGCTCCTGACTGGGCTTAAGCCCCTGCTAGTGCTGGAAGAGGTTGAGACAATGGGCTTTTCCCACACAGCAGAGACAACAAAGATGGGCCAGGGGGAGGCTYTTCCTGTCTGTGCTCTGTGAACAGACACCAAATTTAAAGGCACCCGGATGTGGCTAAACTCAGACCTGCTGAAGAGAGACTTGAGCTTTCCCTGACATCAGGCACAGCGATCACAAGCACCAAATGGATTACAGGGGTCAGCCATTCCCACGGCCACTGCGGCCAGGGGAGGATTGGGGCTCTATGTGATGGGCTCGGAGCAGGAAGCTGCTCTTCCCTGTGAAAGCAGCTGAGAGTGGGGCCCAGCAAAAATGTTGTTATGAAAATCCATTTATCAAACTCACTCAGTGCTCTTCCCCAGACCCTTGTTAATGCAGCAAGGTACTGGTTAAACAAGCCTGGGACAAATAAATAAACACAAATAAATCAAGCCCTTATGCTAACAAAGGCATTCTTCTTGCAAAGGGGATGCATTCAAGAAATAACATTTTTATGATAGGTTTATGGATTATTGCACTTATTACTCCTAGAGGAAAGGCTGCATTTTATGCCAGACAATTGAATATAATGAATCTCTGAGCAAAGCACAGACAGAGGATTTACAGCAGGCAGTTTCTCAGGGCTTCATCCATAAATTAACTTCCTTCTCTCTGCCTGAGATAATCTGTTCCAAATTTCAACCGCTGTTCATTTTCTATTCATAGCAGTCATTGGCCAAACTTACAGTTTGCAAAAAGTCGAGCCAAAATAGTCACTTGAAACTCTGGAAGAGGTAAAAATGTGTAGAATAATAATAATAATAATAATAATAATAATAATAATAATAATAATAATATAACAACATTAATAATAAAAATAATAATATTTCTAAAGTGGCACTTTTGACATATAGGTGTGCCAGGGTCTTATGGATATATGCCTTATGGATGTGTAAAGATAAATTTAGGAAGAATCCGCCCGAGGGACAGTGCCAGGAACAGACCCCACACCTCCTGACTACCATCCCCATCTCATGTCTCAAACCAAATCCTGATGCAATGTATTTGCTGAGGAACTTGCTGCTTTAATTGTTGGATGAAAATCTGTCCAAAAATATTCAGGATTTTTCGACAGAATTGTTTCCTTCTGGAAGGAGAAACCAAGAGGGCAGTCAGCTCTTTCTTGGCACCCTCCTGCTCAGTTTCAAACGTTTAAAAAAAAAGCCCAAGTCTGGCAATGTGTCTGTGTGCTGAAGTCTTATCTGAAATCTGAAATCAAGGGGAATTATGTCCTAAATCCCCCTGATGATCCAGAYCAATGCCTGCTGCCACGTTAGGAGCAGACAAAAGAGGCAGCTCCAGGGCTGTTTTTGGCTTGCTTGTGGGGCCCAGCAGAGACATTCTTTAGCTCTTTCCTGGCTCTTCTGCTTATTTTAGTGCATTTTTTCCCAAACTAGCACTTAAAACCAGCTGATCAACTTTGCACTCCCCTCCCAGGAGAACTGCTGAAGTCAGTCGCCAGCTTTGACTGAGCTCATCTACCTTATTAAAAAATTAACTGGTTTTGACATCAGTTTGAGTCTGGAATAAGGTACCTCAGTCTTCAAGAGCAGTGAGACTGAAATCCTCCATTCCTGAAGCTTTTCCTATTGCTAGTCCAGGCCCTTCCCAGTTGAGCTGGAGGTTTTAGATCCTGTTCCTAGGCACCTAACTCCCCCCTCCTTCTGCATGGGATATCTCAGGGCAGTTCACTCATCCACCTGTATAGTTTTTTGACAGTAGTACAGCACTGACTAGCCTTGAGATCTCTAACTCTTGTCTAGGAAGCTGGGCCCCAGGTCCTTGTGCTCCCCCAACATTTAGAAGTGTGGAATCTGTGCACTCACTGCTGTGTGACTTTTCCTGTTGCTCCACTCTGCCAGCCCGGATCTTCACTGACTTATAAATCAATAAGTTATGTTAGGCTAAATTTGTGTCTTCCAACTTCTGCCTGCATGGGTGATGTGAGGATAAACAAGTCCTAAAGGAAGCAATGGGATTTCATAAAAAGGCCAGTGACAGAAAAGCCAGCATTAGAGATCTGCAGTYAGCACGATAAAAATTAAAATGCAGCAAAGAGGTTCACCCGAATTGATATCACACAGTAAGTGACCTCATTGGGCCAATTCCCTTATGGCCTGGYGAACAGCAAAGAAGACTCCCTCATAATGGAGAATTAGGATAAAGTCCCATTGGATTCAGCAGAGAAAACCTTCTTTTCTGTCAGTTTCTGCTGTCATTCATTTGAAGATCACTTACAGGAATTAAATGATAACTAGGTTTTGCTTGTTGACCCCTAGAGAGGGCAAATGAGGAAAGAGTTTTTAATTTGAGCTTTAGGAAGCAATGCAGACACTGATGTTACTCTCTCTCCTCTCGCAGACTGGGAGCTGGCAAAGAAATTTGAAGAGCTTGAAGAGGTGAGAGAAGCAAATGCACAGACACACAGATGCAYGCTCTTGTATGAGTAGCTAAACAATTGTGTAAGCTGTCTTTATGYCCTATCCTGCCAACTTTGCATCCTGCTACCCTTCCTCTTGCTGCTATAATGTAAGCATGTAATGAGAAAAGAGCAAAGCAGAACCTGGGCTAAACAGCACGAGATGGAAAAGGTGTAAAGAGAACAAGGCTATAGACTGGTGCAGAAAAAGCTGAGCAGCTCCTGCCTCTGTCACTAGTGAAAGACCACTGAAGGCTAAGCCAGGAAAGAATTAAACATTAAAGGATATCTCCATAGAAGAAAAAGGAGTGGGAAGAGGAGGTCATGCTGCCTTCCTAAGCATTGTATGAGCTGGCTGCATGAGGTAATGGGTTGAAGTTGGAGGGAAAGACACTGCCACCTAAATCAGAATTTTTTTCTGGACTCTTTGCTAGTAAAAGTGGCCTTATCCAAGGTCAGAGCCCTGCTGGGCTGATCAGAGTGCAGACACACAGATAGCATCCCCTTCCTACACCTGCTGTCCAGGAATAGGGAAAGGTCTGCAGCAACCTTGACATGGGTCCCCCTGTGCCCCAAGCCCTGCGAGCAGGGGAAGTGCTTTTTTCCCCTYCTTAGGCCAGGTCCAGCTGTTCCAGCTGTTTGCATGGATCCTGGAGGTCCTGCTGGGTTCCACATGGYGCTTTTCTCTTCAGACTGAAAAATCCTGGTGCACCAAGCCAGGAGGCTGCCAGGCCCTACGCTAGCCCCCTCGCTCCAGTGCTGAGGGACATTAAGCTCTGACTTTCTAYGGGCAGCTCTGCCAGAGCAGAAGCTGGGATGATGGCTGTAGATGTTCCCAGTCCACTAGAAAAGAGCAGCCACAGATGAAGAAGAAATACAGTGGACTGTCCACRTCACAGCCAAGGGAAGTTAGCAAGAACTGTGAGGGAGGGAGAGRAGGGACAACCCAGAGCAGTGGAGAAGTTATGCTCTCTGCTGCAGTGGCTGGGTGCCTGAAGACTTCCTGCCCCAGCACTGTCTTGACTCTTAGGGGTGCAATATCCTTCTACACAGCCTCCTCTCCACAGGGGCTTGAAGCCTGGGGTGGAGGGAAAGAGCAGAGAGTGCCTGCACCACTGCCACCAAACAAGCATTAATGAAGGAGGGCATGAGGAGGTATGAGCGCTCCAAAAGCAGATCCTCCAGGAACAGTCCTGCTCCAGGGAAGACTCTATCSTTCCCAGTGATGCTGTCAGCCAGTGTGCATGTACCCCCCTTGCCCTGTGTATGCCAGCACTCTGTGGAGCTCCTCTCSATGGGGCCTTTGCTTACTGCTGTGTTTCTGTTTAAACAGCTGGAGAAGTTGAAGGATCAGCTCTCAACTGAGGACGGGTCAGAGGTGGCCTATGCCTTGGAAAGTCTCTCAGCATCCCAGCCCAAAAAACGCGGTAGGTTTTGGATTAGAGCCTTGCAGCCACCCTGTCCRCTCCCATCTCTAGGACTTCCTTTCTGCAACAAAGACAGTCACAGTAAACATGCCCCAAATACTCTGAAAAACAGCTGGTTGGCCGCTTTTCGAGCAGTCCTGGCCCTCTCTGCTGGCTGGCTGGTTTGGCAGCTGGTGAGAAGGATTGTGTCCCCAACCCTGTCTGCTGTCAAGGTGGTGTCTGCACACCCAGGGCTTCATGGAGGCTGGCAGTGTCACATCCTGCTTTTCACAGAGGGACCTGGGGTTATATGAGCGACAAGTGCCTGCCCTGGAGGGRTGGGTTCTGTATGAACACATCCCTGCAGTGCACCCGTTGCTCTGCTCTGGGCACAAAGCTGCTGCTGGAGGCATAATGAGGCATGTGGGCTGAGTGCATTCCCCTCTGCCGAGGTCAGTGCCTCCTTACAGAGAAAAAAGGAGCACTTGTCCGTGCTGCTGAAAAGCAGCTAAAAAGGATGTGGAAATCAACCACGAATGCAGGGAACTAAGGTCTGGTAGGTCTCCCAGCTGGTCTCCAAACTTTGTCCGGTCTGTATGCAGTGGCTCGGGAGCATATTGCACCAGTGCTCCCGTGAAGCTGCCCCTGGCAAGCACATGGACAATGCTGCCCACAGAGGCTCTCAGTGGATTCCTCCACAAAGCAGTAGCAGCTGTGAACCAGAAGTCACTGATGACAGATCTGGCCTAAAAACAAAAGAGCTAGTTCTGCCCTTAGCCCACATGCTCTGTGCACGTGGAAGCCGACAACTGCCAGAAAGCCAAGARAAAATCCCTTTGTGCAAGGCTTGCTTAAGTGCTTAGGTGATCCTTAGGCAATATGCAATTTTTAAGCACCCCTGGAGGCTGTCATTAATTTGGCTAATGTAATTCATGCCCCCACCAGTCTGGAAGGTTAAATGAAGATAAAACTACTTCCCYTTGCCAGGTTTAAATCAGATTCTGACAGAAATCAAAGCAGGGAATCTTTGTCTTCATCTAAAGTCCTTCCAGTCTGGGAGGAGCTCATGTCTCAGCATGAGCACTGCTGATTCAGTAGAAGTTTTCCTCCAAGATCCTGCTTTCAAAAACCAGGTAGAAACCTCKTCTCATACTTGATAGCAGGAGACCCACATGGGATTCATGTTGGTGGTGATACAGCTACTTTTCCCAACACCAAAATATGCATCCTTCCCTAATTTAGTCTTCTTAGTAGATTCCACAGAGATGAATGTTGTTTGGAGGATGGTTAGTAACAGAGTGGTAGTGACTGGTTTTAAAAAAAAAGTAAGGACCAGATCCAACATCTTCAAGTCTGTATCCTGCTCCTCCAGTCAGCCACRGGCGATAAACCCTGCATACACCTCTGAAGCAGCAAAACTGCTAGCCAGTAGACAGAAAAGAAAAAGCTGGTTCCTGACATTGATGAAGTAGGACAAAAGGAACCCTTTTAAATCAAACAACATGAAAACAACTTTTAGACCCCATGTTTACACCATGAGCAGATAAAAGAAATACCTTCTAAAAGTGTTACATGAAGTCAAAGCTGGTTATTGAGGTATGCCCTGAAAGCACAATGCTGGCTTCACATCTCAACTCTCTAAAGACATGGGTCTTTTGAAACCTTCTCCAGGCCTAGAGTGGGAAGCTGGAAAAAGTCCCTCAAATTCTAACATCTTTCTCTTGCATCCCTTCACAGCCTGCTTTTGGAAATACTGCATCTGAAGGCTTGTCAAGACTGGAGGATGAAGATGAGCCCTTCCCCAAACTGCCTTGCTGGGTATTAATGTGTTAAGAGTTTGTTYTGTTCTCTCATCATGTGCTAATTCGGACGCCATCCTCCACGACTGCACCACAGCCAAGTCTAACCGGGACCGTGACGGGAGCTGGCAGCCCGCTGCCCCTCTCCTGTTCCTTCCTTCCAGGTTTAACCTACCATGATCTTCTACTCGGAAGATGCTTCCCAACTTTGTTTGCTGTCCTGTGTGTGCCATTCAGACTGCTGCCACTGTACACTCTCCCCCTTCTCACCAGGTTCCCTGAGACACCAAACACTAACTCAGCTTCCCTGGGCTTGGGGCTCTGCCCACACCTGCAGATGTGTCTCTCGGTGGTGTCTGGGTCCCCTGTCGCCTCCGGAGCAGGTCTGTGCCGCCCTGGTGGCCGCTGCTGGGACAGGAAGGCAGGCTGGCTGTGCTGTGAAGGGCTCAGGGCTGCCTGCCTTCTTGCTGAGCCGGAGCGGCTCCTCCCCGTGTCCCACGGTGTGCACACGGGAGGGCAGGCAGAGAACTCTGGATCCTTTGGATATCATTCCAATAAAGATTTTCTGTTGCACAGAAGCAAGTGTTGTTTGCTTTCTCAGCCCCTGCAGGGGCCCGAAGTGCAGCACATTTCCTTTGATGTCGGCTCTTGTTACCTTAATGGTCCATGTGAACTTCACAAGGGAAAAAAGGCTTCCATTAAACACCTAGGGTTTTAATGTGCCTGGGAGACAGAGCCTTCTTTTTGGCCAGGATCAGGAATGAGAGTTGGGTCTTTTTCACAGATACGTGTGGGATACTGTCCTCATAGGACCAGACCAGACCCCCTGGTTTCTCCCTACTCACCCCAATTTTTGGTTCATCAGGCCAGTCAATGCAGGTGCTAGCTGGCGTTTTCCACTGCAGATTTACATCTGGCCCTGTCCAAAAGGAAGAGATCACAATTCATCAGTGATTCCTACATATATTCATCTTAAGTCATGTTTATTTGCAAAAACCAAAGGACCTCATTCATGAAGGTATAAATTCAGAATAAATCCTGATGTTGACTTTGAGGTTTCCAACAAAGTAAATGAGAGCAGGATCTGGTAGCCACTGTGAATGTGTGGAATGATTTTGACTGGTGCTGAACTTTCTCTCCAGCTCTGTTGAGCTAGATGATTTAACTGTAGCTTGCATACTACATATTCTTCCAAACCTTACCTCTCCCAAAGCTGTAATTACCATCCTACACTCATTGCCTTGGGCTCTGGCAAGAAGCACACRCTTACCACAGCAGTACCTTGCGTGTACTTCATTAACAGGAGATCTGTTCATCCTGTTGCAGGCCAAAGCCAGCATCTGTGGAATAAAGCCAGCTTGATTATACCAGCGAAGTCTAATGACATGCAAAATACAGTTTCCTGTTACCATTAGTTGTTTGTTATTTCCTTGGTAGCGATTCAGAAGGCGTTTCCCGTTTTCTGTTGCTTTTGTGAGAGTGACAAGGTTCATGGGAGCACGATTGCAAGTACCCTCACATCAGCACCAAATCCAGGAAAAAATTATACCCTATGGACAAGAATAGTCTCTCTCTTTCTTTAAGAGTTTGGTGCTCCAGCTGAAAGGGAGGTGAGTTCCAAGAGCTGCACTGAGTGCCCCTAGCTGGTGTTGAGCTCAGATGATTTCAGCTTGCAGGAAACCCCAGTGCAATGAAAGGCYGGAGCAGCAGGCTCCATCTGTCACCTGTTTGCTGTAGCCATGCCTTCCTGACCTGGTGTGACAACTCACCAGTGAGTCAGGAAAAGGAATACAGCCTCTGTGGATATTTAACAGCTTGCTCTGACCCTAGACAGGAATTCCCTGGAGTGCAATGCCTCACGCTGCCTAGCAGTGATTGTGTGCTACATCCTATCAGTGCAGTTATTTAAGTGCTCGTGGTACCCAAACTACCCCACTATTTCCTGACAGGCGCTCTGTGCTGCTTTATTAACTGCTTCTGCTGCAGTGATGAGTATGAGTTGAATGCAATTCGTTAACTGATTAGAAGCAGAGGTGGTGATGTTGCCCCCAGGCTTACCCTCTACGTTTCAGTGTGGGGGTCCTGTCCTTTCTCCCAAACACACAGAACAGAAACCCTTCTCTTCCTCAGGTGTCACCCCCACACAGCAGCTGCTCACACCTCACCCATGCTTGGGCAGTCGCTCTTGCTAAAGTTAATGACCCACAGGCAATAACTAAAGGGATTTCCCTGAGACATTCTAGTAGACCATGTGGATTTATTAGAAGAAAGTCCTCACTGGCATCTGAATGGATTTGCAAATCCGGGCAGCACAGGGCAAATCCAGTGTGCAATGGATGCTGCAGTACATCCTCATTTCACGTTTGTTGACCATGCTATGCACAGTGGCTGGAGCCATCCAATATTGTCTACCAAAACAAATTGTCGTGTTCACCCTTCCAGACATCAACATATTTGAAACAGCAATTGCCAATTTAGGGATTTTAAAGAGTGCTTCGTGAGCCACAGGAGGTCTCAGTGTGCTCAGTGATGGATGGGGCAGAGGAAGGAAAGACTATTGCTTTCTCCCAAGTAATCCGCACAGGGAGGTGGGAGCAGGACTGAAGATTCCAGCTCCCAGTTCCACCAGCACCACCACAGACACCTCTGTCCTGCTTTGCTTTCACATTTCCCTTCAGATGAAGGGCATTTCTGCATGTAACTTTCAGGCTGTAAAACCCCTCTTCCTTGGAAGCCCAGGCTAATACCTGCCAACAGTAGCAGTGTCTTTGYAAAGCTGCTGTGTTAGCACTAAATTCCTCTGGTCTCAGTCTCCCAAAATATGTCACACAATGACTCTGTCCACGGTTCTTTTGAYTGGCAGCTGTTTGAGTGGTCGGGTCACCACTTCCATAATCTGCTCATGCCCCATACATATGGCTGCCCTGCAAGCAGATTATCTGCAGACTGTCTGGATGAGCTCAGTGCAAGAAGATAAATGTTCCCTAAATCTCAGGGCAGGCTCAGGATGGATGGTGGCAAAGCACTGCAGAGGACAGGCTCTGAGCTTGCCTGGGATGGAATTTGCAGACTTGCTTCTGGCATGGACTGAAAATCTTATCTTGAGTCAGTYAGTCTACATGCACCCACTCAATCCAGTTCTCAGACCCTTCACCTGGAAGCTTAAAGGCAGAAAACTAGCAGTGGGACCAGAGGAAAAGCARGGAGCAAAAACCCAAGATCGTCACAAATGTACTTACAGCCCTCCTTTTTTTCTCTGACTTTCAAGAGCTTGGCCTGGAAAGCACCTGCAGGGCTTCACCTCACACACAAGTACTGACAACTCACCCACTGAGGGRGAATGATCTCCTAAGTCAGCTGGAGTGCTCTGGCAGATGTCAAAGATAGGGACACCTCTTGGTGTGAGTCACTGCTCTGTGTAGCTGCTCTCAGCAGCATCAGCCTCTATTGCAGATGTGAAGAAAACTGAAGTTTCTTGCAMATTTTCCCTGCCTGGGGCACCCTTGGCCTCAGGGCAGGGCTGTAAGCAAGAAGGAAAATGGGAAAGGCCCTTGTTATGGCTGAACACGTGAATTGGATGGTACCTGCCCTTCTGAGCAGGAGCTTCATCTCCCACCATGTCTGAATGAGGGCCAATTGTCCCAAAGTTCCAACTAACAATAACTTTTAAGTCTCATTGATTTCCCAACTCCTTTTATTCCTTTTTTGTAGCTGACTCTATTTTCCCCCATTTTGCTAGCTGATGGCCAGGTGCTCTGTGCCTCCTATAAGATTAGGAAATCAACACTTAATTCCCATCTCCAGCATTACTCTCTGCCTCATACAGGGTGTTTGGCAAGAATAACCTTTTTTTTCCTTAATCCTGCATAATCCCCTTCTCAATGGATCTTCTTTTGCAATGCTAAGGATGATTTATACCCAAGAATAGCAATCCGAGGAATTTAGCTGACATGGACCAAAGTCCAAGAAGGAGAGAGAATGTGAGGTTTAGGAAACATCAGCTAGGAATCTGAGCATTGAGATGTCAGCAAACAGCTCTTCTCAGCCAGACTTTATAAACTGGAAAGAAGTGAAAAGTGTGAAACAGGATTTAAGATAACCTGTTTTACTCTGAAATGAAGCGGAGAGTACATGTTTACATTTTAACCAGAGTGAGAAATACTTGAACTTTTGGAGTTGGATTCTGATCATGCCCTGTGCACRCAAGAGGCTAAAATAAGGCATACGATGCAGATGGCCAAGGGAGCAGATGACTTCATATTTGGACACTATCCTATGTTATGCATAGGGAGGAATGAAATGTATTTATCAACTAAAAGTCTCACCACATTTCAGGATCTGCCATATGAAGAAAACATGTCTAAATATGGTGCAGAGATAAGAGAAAGACTACTCAAAACATCAGGGCAAAAAATAAGATCTTGTCACAGTTCTTATTCAGACTAACTCCTAGTGAAGGCAGAAGACATCTCCCAAACAGCAGTTCAAATTCATTCTAGCTTTGTCCCATAACTGTTAAATCCTCCCTTCACCTACCAAACAGCTCCCCTACTGAAAGAAATGTGCAAAGCAAACTGTCTGCTTTTCATGGACWGCTGTTGGCATCTCTGGAAGTTTTATTTTCAATCCAAAAAAATCTATCAGTCCTGGTTAGGATAATAAACTTCTGCAAGTTTAACAGATAAATGCCATGCAATAAAAATATACACATATTCTCTGTTCCCTCCTATCAGTGACATTGTGCACAGCTGTGAGAGCATTCTGACCTGATGAACTGAATTTGTTATTATTTGTAAATGAAAGGTTTGTAAAATGCAATGCGAAACAGATTTTGCAGGAGGTCAATTCCTTGAGTGCTGTATCATTAGGCAATGACAAGACATGCTGTGATGCATCTTCCATATCTCTGTAATGTTTCCAACACAGCATCACTCATTCAGAATAAAAGCACCTGTAGGGAAAAAAAAAAAGCAGTAAACGTTACATTGTCCAATGTCAGAAATGCAAGGCCTGGACAAACACACTGTAAGGCTGCCTAGAGGAGACGACAGTGTTAGGAATACTTGTTTGCTTGTAGAGTGGTAAATTAGGGTATTCCATGTTATAAGAAGCCATCATTCCCTACGCTGCTCTTCCCGAGCCTGCTGGCATGACTGAATAMTCCATGCAGCTGAGAGCAGGTGGGTTCTCCAAGCCTGCCCACACCTGGAATAGTTTGGCTTACCTGCAGGAACTGCTAACCCTTGGTGCTGCCGAGGCGGCTCACTCCAATCCGGTCAAGAGGAACTCCAAACCTTCTCTTAGGCAGCTCAAGCACTTTCCTGCACGAGGAAAAAGAGCAAAGAGGGAGGGAAAGAATTGGGAAAAGACATCTATGAATAATCAAAATGTTGCTACATGTTTGATTCCTCCATTCATCCCACTAACACCTTGTTGTTCAGATAGAATGGTGGTGCAGGAGCAGCCCAAGATGTGAGTGTTTAAAAACAAGATGCTGTACTTGTYTTACAAAATACCAGACAGGAGTTGCAGCCATTTTACACACTGGCTGAACTTGATCCACTATCCTTGTTTTTATTTGGCAGCAAACAAATAACTTCACAAGCTAACTGCTGTTCATAAAAGAAAGGTGACAGACTGCATTTATGAAGGGGAATTTTGTCATGCACAGCTTCACAATCACATACTGCAGGTGACCCGTTAGCTGGGTCTTTGAAAGCTCCAGGGCCAGCTGGGGCTAAGACAAGCAAGGAGGTAGAAAGTATTGCACAGTAATAGAGGGGACAAGTCAGAGAAACCCCAGCAGGATTTTCCTACAGGGTCTTTGACAATGTACTGTTCATCAAAATCATATAGTAGCAATCCTTTGATGAGATTGAAAATGAGAAGGGTTTGGGTTTGGCTTCTTTTTTTTCCTCAGTGTAGTAAATTTCCTGGCAATTTGATGAATGAGTGAATGAGGAAAGTGTGAAAGAATTTCTATGCAGAAATATTTTTTGCGGTTCTTTTTATATAAAATAAGAAGTTATCCCATCTTAGTTCACCATTTTTGGAGCATTTTTTCCACGAGAAGTTTTATTTTAATTAATTGTGGAAATGGCAAGATTTCCTGCAGCTGAGAATAACCTCAACTTTTGCCCTCAGAAATACTTGCCAGCGAAATGCAAGTCCAAGAGAAGCCYTGGAACATTAATTCTTTATCAGTCCTTGTCAAGGAACATAAATAAAAAGAAATTTTGTTCTGTAAGCTGGCAGCTGCAAAGTAACAAGCAGGAGAGCATGCTGTGGTGCACTCAAGTCTAGCTSTGAGCCAGCACTGCTAATCTCCCTCACCCTGGGGCTGTGGGGCTGTGCACACCCCACCCAGAACTGTGYCTTCCACGGTCCCATCTGAGCAGGCACCTTCCCTCACACCTCTCGGGCACGGRCTGCAGTCCAGATGCATCATTCCAGCATCCACAGCCCCAGTGACTGTTCTAGCTGCTTTCCTGATGAGGTCACGGAATGGGAATGGATGGTGCATCACGTATGTCGGGAGCACCACATCAGTCTCKCTGGAGCGGCTACAGGACACGGCAAAGGAGGGGGAGCCATTTGAGTGGTCTGTCGCTTCCTAAGGGACCAGCGCATCCAGCACTGCCGCACCGAGCCGTAGGGAAAGCAAAGGGCAGGAGAGYCAGGGGCTGATCCTCAAGGGCAGCGCTGTTCTCCCCCAGGTGTAGGCGCCAGGGGGGCAGGCGGGACGCCGGGGCTGCCAGAGCCGTACCGAGCCTGCCTGGATAAAAGGGGGATTAACTCCCCACATTGGAATTGGGTTGCGAGGGTGGGGCGGGGGTGGGTTTGTGCCTCATGAGCTGTAGCCGAACGGAGCAGGGGCCGGCGGAGGGTGCCCGCGGGAGCGGCAGCGCCGCGTCCCGTCCGCGCCGCCACCCTCCGCACCGCAGCGGCACTTAGGAGGGACACGGTGATGCTTTCTACTCAAAACAGCCTTGTCTGAGACCCCCGGAGCCTCTTTCGTTCTCTCTGCCTGGGGATCTTTCTCCCTCTGCCGCAGATGTCGCCTTCCTGCGCGCTTTTCCCGTGCTTCCAAAGCGTTACAAATCGATGTCGGTGCAGGACCGGGATCTGGGCTCTCCTGTAATCGGTGGGTGCAGGAACAATCTGCTAAGTGGACTTACGTTTGATCTGCTCTTCTCCAAAACTTTCTGCTTTGCGGCAGGCTGTGCACACACCGATTGATTCAGGGGGCTAACTCTGTTTTAATCAGCGTTCACGAATTAATTTCCTGGTCTCTAAAGGTGACCGGCTGAGCTCGTACAGGAGCGAGCTGTTACCTGCTGGGTGAACGACTGTGAGGGGGTGCTCAGTTCTCTGTTTCACTCCTCTAAGTGCAGCAGCCTCTGCCTGTTTCTATCAAAAGCTGCAGCCTTATTACTCTTTCATCGCATCCATCTGATCTGCGGTGCACGCTGATGGTGGCATCAGAGTATCACTGCAGTGATCRAGGCAGCTGAGGTGGTTCTAATAAAGAACTCAACCCCAAAGTTAGAAGCTAATCAGCTCCCCCAAAGTGATAATCCAAATGCAAAACTGCAAACGGTGCTGACGATGCTGGGAAAGGGGGAATTCTGTGCAGCGTGTCATTCATTTGCACGAGCTCATTATTCAGAGAGAAGCTGTTAGAAAACTTGGACAATTTTTCACCACAATTTCCCTTTTTTGTTTGTTTGCTTGCTTTTTGTTGTTGGTTTTCGTTGGTTTGAGGGGTTTTGTTTGTTTCTTTGTTTAGTTTTTGGCTTGTACTGCATGTAGAATGAAAGAAGATTTCCATCCAAAAAAACCATGAGAAAAATTGGAAATACCATGTACCTTTGCAAAACAGCATAGCTTCAAAAATGACCTTTTATTTCTTCCCCTGGAAAGGGAAAACATGCTAAAAAGCRAATGAAGAGTGAGCTGATTTTGATCTCTTGAAGAGACATACAGAACAGAATAGTTCTACTTAAGGTTTTAAGAATTTCATATTTTATCACTTTTGGCTGCAGTCAAACAGTCCTAGTGGCAGACTGGGCGGATATATGGAAAAACAACAAGAAAATATTGCAAAACTTTGTTTGAAAAAAAGTACTTATAATATTGACTGGCTCTCGTGAATATTTTCCATTTCCAGATTAAGCTTTAAGCATGTTATTAAATACTTTGTGGCATTAGGGATTCCATCCAAAAGAAGACAGTTAGCAGAAGAACAGAACAAGACAGCAAAGTTCTTTCAGATACAGGGACCAGCCCCTAGAACTTTGCCCCAAACTCCGTGTCTCTCCCCGACCCTATTGAGCATCAGTCATTCCTTATCCCTGTTATAAACAAGTTTGTCTTCAAACACATGCTGTGAAGGTATTGCTGTATTCATTAAATCCTGATTTATCCAAAGCTGATGGAAGTCTTGAGGCTCATTGAACTGTATGCCTGCCCATTTTCATGATGTGTTCTTCATCTAGCTATTCAGAATGTGCACACCACCACACCTTCTCTCCACCCCAGTCTCAGGAGCACCCAGCCCTGCTCCTCAGCTTTTGAACCTTAGGCATATTTTTGCTTTAAATAAGCTCATGATCAAAAATGTAGTTTTAAACTGAATGTTAGTTCCTATCTGTGGAAAGAAGTGTACAAAAAAATCACATATACTTGGATGTTTTCTGGTAGCTGCGTGGTACTGTAGGGATAAATGAACCAGTGCACGCATTACGCATCCCAGCTGAAGGGTGACAGCTGTGCAGCCAGAATGGTTTCTGATCAGAGGCACCTCACAAACTGACCAGCAAACCTCCTGGTGGCTAAAGCTAACCCACCAACATCCAGAACACCTACCGACAGCCTTCCTCCAACTTTATCACTGGCAGGAGCACTTTAAGAGTTTACCTCTGTTTGCCTTTAGCATCCACAGAGGTTGAAGAAATTCTGTCAATTGGGGAGCCAAATCCTGGGAAGCTTCTCTTCTTCTTGGTCTCAGTCACCTCGTTCTCCAGAGAGACCACGTCATCAAGAAGGAACAGTTTGGCTGCCAGGTTGGTGGCTGACTTCTCTTCACTGGTAACGGGATGTGCTCCCACATCCAGAGCAGCAGAAGGCTCCAAAGGCTGCAGAAGAAAGCAGTAAAATTTCAGTTTGCTGCCTGCTCAAGTCCCCCCAAAAAATCATTTCAACCAGTGTCAGAGCAGCAGCCCTGTAAATACGGAACTACCAGGATGCTGAAATTGAGACAATGTTTTAAAACAAAGTTCCTTCTGTGAAATGTGGCCATTTTCCACCCACAGGATTTTGCCATTAAAGTCTGGGAATTTCTTTTTTATAGAATTAAACTTGTTCTCATTGTTATTGCAAGAAATATGAAAATGTGTTACTTCACAAAGCCTATTTCTGCAGACCATCTCACTATCCCTATCTCAGCACTATGATCAGTATCACTTATAGCATGAGCTGAGTAATTTAAGCCTTCTAAAAAATGCAATCACCATTGCCTAACTCCAGCATCCATCTTCACAGTTTTCAGGATTTTTGTTTCTTAAATGAATGCTAATAAGTAGTAATGAAAACTTATACAGAACTTTCCATCCAAATCTGACAAGTTAATTACTTGTTTTGCAAAACATGTCCCAAAATAAACTTGCTCAGCACTGACATTCAAAGAATTTATGCAGTAAGACTACCTGGGGAGGAGGAAAGGAAAGAACACTCTGTTGAACTGGCACAACAGTTTGAACCTTAGTTATGACATAAGGCTTAACACCATTTCAAAACCAAACTCTGCTATCAGAAAAGAGAGAATATTGGGGTCTATCAAGAAAGAAATGAAACAAATCAAAGTGAAATAGTTGCTTTGCATATAACAGAAACAAATACAGGGCAGCAGCTARTCTAAAAAAGCAAGCCCAAAGCATTCTCTCTCTGGATGAAATGTTTGCCTTCTTGCTCCACTTGATCTTCACAGAATTAGATAAAAACATTAAAACTTATGGCATAAAACAGGTTTTATTCTATCTTTAGAATCACACCACTATCTTTGTTATCCATACAGAGTGGGTTTTGTACACATGGGAAGGAAGGCACCACAAGGATGATGCAACATCCTTGTCTACTCCAGTCCACACCATAGCTGTGGTGGGGATGTTTCCCACTACTGAGGGTTGGCATCACAGTGATGGAGTGTATAAAACTGTGACCTTTATATGAGGAGGAGCACACGACCACAATGACCACACAAATGATGTAGCAATGTTGATACTTTTGTAAAGCATCTCACATTGTCCCCTGACTCTACTTTTTATGAGCCTCAAGTACACAGAGCAGTCCTTTCTGTTCTCTTTCAGGGTTATAAAACTTTCGTAGAGGTTTGCAACAAAATGATGCCGTTAAAGAAGRCTGAACTCTCCCTTCTGGTTAGTGGGGATAAATATCTACAATAACACTYGATACGAGAAGGTAAAAAATAAGCTCTGCTCTTGAGTACCTTGCAATCCCACTTACTCTGTCTTCAAAAGTTATAATAGAATTGGAAGAAACAGAGAGACAGCTAAAATGATAATCAGAAGTAGAAAACAGTTTTCCTATGGTGAACCACTGAAAAAAGTACAACTTCACAGCTAAGCAGAGATGAGTGGGTGCAAGGGGTATAGTGGAGCATTTATAAACTTATGAACAGCAACGAAATGAATAAAGACTAGTAATTTTTTCCTCAAGAAAAAGATCTTCTCAGTCCACCCAGTGAAGTCACCAGATGGTGGATTTAAAATAAATATAAGGAGTTACTTTTTAAACACAGCATGTAGATGAAGAGGAATGCATTGCCAAAGGATGTCATGGATACTGAGACTTTAAACTGGTTCACAGACAAATTCGGGCCCATCAGCAGCTAAAACATGCCCTGATCCAGTGCAAGTCTCTAGATCAAGAAGTCTGCAAAGATGTTCTGTTCTTATATTCTTTTCACGAAAATCTACTGCTGATAGAGGCAGGATACCAAGTCTCTGTGGCACCAGAGCTGCAGCTGCTGCAGCACATTTAGGTAATCAGGTCGTGCTTATGTGAAGACAGAGAGCAAGTTAGAAGGATCCATCAGTATTCTTCAGTAGGCATCTAATGTTTAAGCTGATATTAAACCCTTGTAAAGACCCTACAGCCAAACAGGGCTACTTGGATTAAACTTTTAGATATTTGATTTTTTTTTTTTTAATGGCATGAAATCATTACATAAATACCTTTCCTGCCAGATCTGCCTTATGTCAAGATGACATAAAAATAGGGAATGCAGTAGAAGTATTTTCAGGTGCAACCCCTACATATCATCCTGGGTGAAACATGAGACAATGCTCCCATTTTATCTKCTGCTTTCCTTTGCAAGCTCAGGCAAGTGACTTTGCTCCTTCCCCTTCCTGGTCTRTTCTGCCTGCTTTAATTTGTAACTTTTGTGCAGGTGATCTTCTCTTAGGGATCTCCTTATGGCTTCCAAAAGCTGCAACCTTCTCATGCYATAATTTGTCTGTAAGAAGAATTAAACTTTCCCTTCAGTGTCAGAGAAGTTTGCTTTCCTCCCTGCCATCATCACCTTCCCCTCTTCATGAAGATCTCTATCCACTGGACAATGGAAACACACAGGAAATCCCCTGGTRTTTCAGGAGAGGCTGTGAGGATTTGGGTGAGACCTCATTCTGTCTGTCCCCCAAGAGCTATTGAATTTGCATCCCTCTCTTCACGAGGCTCCCCCTCAGCCCTTACAGAGTCAGTACTGATCCTTCACCTTCCAACAGTGTTTGGATTCTCCAGTGTCTTCCACACACTGTGGCTGAAAACACCCAAGGAAGAGCAGTTGTGTGACAACCGCCAGAAACCTTCACCTACCTCCAGAGCGGCCTCTGCAAGGAGCACAGAGCTGGAGTTCCACCACAGCAGGGCAATCACAAGGGCCAAATGCACCACCACGAGCTGGAACTGCAGCATCTGCAAAGGAGAACAATCTGCTCATTGCTTGGCAAAAGCAGAAATACAAAGAGTGTGTGTATATATATATTTATAATTCTTGTCCRTAAAGGATGGGCAGTTAGGAAGAAAGCTGCTGGTTACTCTGTAGGGGTGGGGCAGATGTAGTTCACTGGAATCAAAAGACAAAGTCAAAGCCCTAGTCCAGGTGGTACCACTGTCTCTCAGTCCAACAGCCATTGCTTGACATAAACACAAGGGTCTGTCTGGGTGTTTTAAAGCTGTAACCCTCTGCAATGTATATTTTTGTGTGTGGGTGTGCATTGAAAKTTGAAGTAGCAGTCCTTCACAGGTAACCACATCCTGATTATTTGGATACAGAGATGTAAAAATAAATGGCAAGGTTAAAAATACATGTTTATTATGGTTTAAGATCTGTGCTGGTATTCATTCAACCCAAAGACTAAAGAGCTAAAAATAGCAACGGGTACACTAATCAAAATAAACACTAAGGCACCTGCAACACCAAAGACATTTGATTARCTGGTCAGAACTCGATGCCAGAGAAATTAGAAGCGGAGGAAATCATAAGGACTTAAAGCTTGGCTCCATTTCCCATAGAAATAAGCAGCTAAAGAGGTGGTGTCAGTGAGAAGAGAGCTAAGTCCAGCATGGTCCTGTTGCAGTGATTTTCATGCAGCAATGGGACCRAGGCAGGAGAAGGAAGCAGGGTTATTGTAGCGGAGCAGTTTAGCTTTAGAAAACCGTTTGCAAAACAAATGGTGCAGTGACGACTATGCAAATACAATTAAAATCACACTTCCTTCTGCCAGTCTGGGACTTAGTTTTCCACCTTCAGCCATGTGCARCCTGGCATTCTAACAACCTTAGCTGTTAAAAGCAGTTACTGGTTTTTCTCCTTGAGCTCACTTGTTGCAATTGGCCAAGCAGAGCCCTCTGGCCAAAAAGGGGCTTTCCCAGCCGTGCACTGGCTATTGCTTCACCCCAGCCATATCTTACCTTGACACATTCCAAGAGAGACTTATAGAGGRGTCTGACGGTGTTTCTTACCGAAGGAGAATAAGCAAAGCTCTGGCAAGCTTTTCAAGATGCACCCTTACTATATCTATTGAATTTCCATCCTTCCAGAAAATTCTTCACCACCAASTCCACAGAGCTAGGCCAGGGGATTGGTGTATAATTTCATGTCTTTGTTATCTCAGGGTTTGGTGTTATCCGACATGAAATATGGTTTAGCCTTCTCTAAATGTAATCGCAAGTCTGAAATTCAGACATATTTATGTGTCYCAGTGATACTTTAGCTTGAAACGTGTCAAAACTCAAATTCCTCATATAATTAGGTATCTTTGTTGCAGGTCCAATTAAAATAAAATTAAAGATAAAAGAAAGAACAGTATTCTACCTTATCAAAGTAGGATAAACATACAAAACTTTTACTTAGGAATCTGTGCAGAGCCATTTTCCAAGAAAAGATCACAAGAAAGCAAAACGCTGTACCAAACAGAAACCGTTAAGTCTTCAACATCAAACCAAAGGACTTAAAAGATGTTTTTCTTTTAAAGAAAAAAACAAAACCCAAAATGACATCCTGAAGATAAGTGGGCTGAACAAACCCCAGACAGAATGCAATTCATCACCAAGCTCCAGACCCATTGCCTGTCAAAACTGGTAACAGCCATCATTGTTCTTACCCATTTGAACTATGACACTTCACATTACTGTGGAGATCACTCTGCGAGCATAAATCACGAGGGCCTTATTTTTCTTGCTGGCCTGTTAGCAAGAGAAGCGAGGCAAGACATCRTGCCTTGCACTGCAATCCTTCACTGCAGCTGCCAGGGTGTACTGATGGCTGTGCTCTGCTTGCTGCTGCAACGCCACCACGGGACCCGCCCGAGCCACCTGCCAACGAGGACCTTGCTCCTGCAATGGGCACCTTGTGGCTGAGCCCAGAAACCMCGGAGGTTCTGTCCTGGGTGCTCCCAAACTGACCTGATGCAGAGCCAAGGCATGGCTGTCCCACAGGCACTGGGAAGCTCCCGAGGGTGCATCTTCAGCCTCCAGTCCATCTCTGATATGAGCACTGGGATGGCACTGATAAGCCTCCATCTCCTGTTAGCCAGGAAGGTCTCTGGGACCGCGCAGATTCCAGCCAGCTGGGGGAAATCACAGCTGTGTCTGCAAGCCACTTACTGAGGTATTTTGTTGCTGCTCCACAAAACAGAAAATTAACTGCTGCTACCCATCTTAAATTGATTAATCAAATTGAGTACTAACATTGGCCTCTCTGTGCTTGCATTGCACACCCGATGGGAATACACCGTGGCCGAAAAAATGATGATGGATGATTATTTTACCAAAAGAACAACTTACAAATGGCTTGTGTGAAGCTCTAAGAATAAGTCTGCTCCTGCTGAAACGAATTTGCCTTACTTTTAAAAGTTGTAAAATGGATCCTCTGATCATATATATTACCATAAAGCCAAAAATATGTCCCTACCAGGAGTCCTAGTGATTTCAGAAACTGCTGAAGGACCCTGTGTATCTCAGGTGCAATTCTGTAGTCATGTAAACGTCGAGAAAAACCAAAACGAATCCCACCTTCAAAAAAAAAAAAAAAAGCAGAGCCCAAAAATAGGTTAGAGTGGTGTTTTCGTTCTCATCCCACAGATGAGATATGGAGCACTTCTCACATATTGCTTTCTAAAAGGTGCTGAAGGCAGACATTGAAACATGGGACCTCTGTGGCAAAATGAAAYGTAAGCTGCCACTGTCAGGCCCTTTATGTTATTGATAATGTGTTTCCTGGAGTAGGTGTAGATTTTTAAACAATGCCATACATTTTACTAGGTACATGGTACAGACACCGATAACTTCTACAATTAAATTTCCCCCTATTTTCAGTTTCCTGACMGTGTAGATAAACAGATGCAGGTAGGTTTCATCTGATGGAACCAGAGAGATCTTAAAATTCATAAACTTATGCAAGAGGCATATGATTAGTTATTTTGAGATAAGGCCTAGGTATTTTTGTGTCCCAGATGAATCTTTTTGTCAGACAGAATCTCAAGGCCAAGGATGTTCCACTTGCTGAAAATGAAGTTCCTCAGAGGTTTCTTGAGGCAGTCAAGATTCATCATGGATTTTCAGTCTTAATTTCAATAATTGCATTCCCTGTAACACAATCTCCAGTGTTTGGTCCTGACATGTTTTCATGTCACCACGACAGTCACCTTTGCCTGTTTGACAGCTGTGCTTTGGCTCAGAGGATGCCCAAGCACACAGCAGTCCCTACCACTTGTACTCAGATAAAAGAAATTCAGTCGTGGTTTAGTGGCTGCAGGGCTTGGCTGGGCTCTGACCCTGCCCACACAGGACACAATGTCTGTGGGAGCAGCACTTGCATCATGTGAAGAAAGGAAGGAAAGGTGACCCTCTAATTCCAATTAGAGTTCAAGAAGTGCATAAATGAACACAGCCAGGGCACCTTTGCTGAACAGACACGAGYAGGATTCAGGAAAAAATGAGCTGACAAAGGTGGGCAAACGCTTGTGAAAGACCAGTCAGTCACGGTTCTTATCTCTTCCTTTGGAAAAAAGGGCATGAAAGCAAATGGCCGTAGAGAACAAATAAGGACACTTTTCTTTAGAATGGGCAGAATGGACACAAGTTGGACATCTTGCAAAGCTGACCACACCATGCAATAAATCAATTTTTAGCAACAGATTTTAGAAATTAAAAATCCTAAACTTACATAAATACCATAAAAGTAGGAGACAACCAGAATTGATGAAGCCAATCTAGAAGCTGAGGGGCTATTAAATAAGAAGGATGCTATGAAGTATGAGAAAATATTTCTTAGTGGGAAAAACCTATTTGCACCTCTCTTCAGTAAGATAACTGAGTGAGCTGCAGTATTCCTGGTATGTACAATGGAAAACAAAACAATATTAGACTATTCTTCATTGCCAGCAACCTCTCAAACCTACATTATTTATATATGTACTGACTAAACATGCCAGCTTTTCTTAACATTTCTAACTTGACATTCAGCCTTCCTTCATCTTTAGCACAAGAACTAAAAACTATTCATTGTTAGAGTGCCATCTTGAGCATTTAGAGCAAAAATAAGAAACCTTTCTATCCAGAAAAATCAAGAAATAGATTGTGGTTTTCCCTATTAGAAAAACCATTTTCTTTCCTAACAGCATTGGAGTGATAAGTAGAAGACCTTCACACCTGGTCTAAAGGGCATATCAGCAAAATAGATTATCAATATAAAAACATTGATCATTTAAAGTCTAATAAAAATATCCTTCAAGATAAGCTTTCAAGAGACAAGAATGGCATTGGAATTTCCTAAAAAGATTCAAACACTGACACTGATTTACTGGATAAAGACTTAAATGTTCTGATCAAGGATATTACTTGAAGAAGAATAGTCTTGGGGAAGATGCATTGCAAATGTAAATCAGAGAGCAACCTGTTTCTCTGAGTTAAGTAAGAAGAAAAGGAAAGCTGCAAGCACTTGCAATCTTTGTCAGGGTCTAACAAGAGAGCTCTTACATCTGTTGTATGTTTTAATTTGCTATTTAAGAAGCCCAGAGAGGCATACTTGTCATTCATTCAGGGAGTGAAAACAAAGCCCTAATCTGCTGAAATCAGTGTGGCAGGTATCTATAAATACTGAAGAATGCATGGTCCAGCCAGATTTATTTTGCAGTTTTCCCATAACTCACACCAAAGATTTGCTTGGATCGAGTTTTGCCTGGTATTCCTCATTGTGTTCAAAGTATTTCACAGGAAAAGTAGGTTGAGCTGCATTTTGAATACAGGTGAGCAGAGACAGATAAATGCAATAAGTTTCCTGAGTGAGCCAGTGGGCACAAAATGTCCTCTCAGCTCCTCAGCTTTCAAYTCCCCATGAGAGGACAATCATTTCAAATTGAAAAACCAAGTGAGGAAAGCTAAAGGCACTGCGTGCTAGTGCTTCAAGAATCAGTGGATTCTGAACTTTACTGTAGCCTCTGGACATCTAAACCAAAYGTTGTTTGCATGTATTTACTTGCACAACTTCAGTGTGGGAGGAAAAAAACCCCAGTGAAATAGTTTTGAACTCAGAATGGAGAAATTACAGTGACTATCCCAGAATCAGAGCCTGTTTTCGCTTACAGTGGTACAAAACTGAAGTAGTCAGATCACTRGATAATGATAATTACTCTGTTAGTGCAGGAGTGTTTTTGCAGTTATTCTATTATTGCAGGAATGCAGCAGGATCTGGATCAACATTTATCTGTTATGGGATATAATAAAACCCTTTTGTGGATCCATAAATTAAAGACTTTTCCTAAATCATTTATCTCATGTTTTACAATGTATTAGATGCAGTAAATTGTCTAGCACATATGATATTTAGCAATGCAAAAGAATTATTCTGTCAAGCTCTTCAGCCTATTTTAAGAAGTAATATCTATTTGACAATAACATACACAAAGGAAAATCCATAACAATATAAACAGACAGCAGTGTACTGCAAAGCACTGTAGAGCATGGAAGTAACTTGYCACTGTTGTAAAATGCACTGACACATTCTGTTTAAATACTGTCTGGTTAACTGAAGGAGTAAGTTTCCACTRAATATTAGTTCAGTTTTACTACCAAAAATACTAGGTGATATTATCCTAATCCCAAAGTGGAAAAAGTAGCTGTGGTTTTCCCATCAGACATGGGCATCTTTATACCTTGTGCATGTCTGTTAATAAAAAAAAAAAATTGAAAAAAAAGTAAAAGGAAGAAAGCTCAGAAGGGAAGAAAGGTTCTGTAAACAGAGAAGACACAAAACATCSCCAGCACATTCTGTCCTCACTCCTCTTACCTTGCATTGGATGCAAGCAATTCCAACCTTAATGGTCCTGCTATGTTCTTCCTCCTAACTTATCCTTAATGTTCAGCTTTCTTTCAGAGTTTTTATAGTCTCTGGTGTAGGCTACAAAMTCCAATCCCTGCCTTTGCTTTCTCTTACATCATTTCTAAAGATTTTCCACTGATCCTTGCCCTAAACCTTTCTCTGTCCTGCACTCTCACACACATACTTGCCTCACATTTGTTATATATATTGCTGTGATCAAAATGATTAGATTATAATTAAGGGTCTAGGGTTTTGTTCTGTTTTTTTTTCCTTTTTTTTTCTTTTCACTTCAAGATTCAGACAGTCATGGGAGTGGAAAGATTTTCTGCAGCATCACAATTCCTCTAAACYCTCAGTTTCGTAAACTGCAGTACAGGAATCTGATGTCCTGAGTTATTACTGGGGGKTTTTTTAAACTTTATTTCTTGGGGGCAACAGAAGGGCTGTGTTAGCTTCAGAATGGAATTAGTGTGTTTTAGTAGACCAACACTGTTGTAAGTTAAGCATTAGAAAAGGAGTGTCCTTYGTAAAGCAAGTGACAAGAACTTAAGTCTTTCAGAGGCTTTGTTTCTGTTATTGAAATGTTAAGTTATTGAATTGTAAAGCATGAGCTGTGGAGATGCCTATCTTTCCTAGGTAGTACCAGAGGACTTATTTCTTTCCCGTTTTGCCTCCCTAGAATAAGTCTATCTTCTTTTTTGCCCCTTTTCTAAAATCTCGGGTTTTAATCAATTCTTGGAGCATTTGTAGACCTGTTTTGAGGCTTAAGATTCTAACCAGTGCAGACCCCTTARGAGTTAATTCATAGTACTTTTATTCCCTAAATAGATAGGCACGGTGCTTTCAAAATAGTTTTTACTCTGACTTGCCAAAAGCTCTTCCTACAAGCAAYGGACAGTAAAAGGAAATTTGCAGTATGAGGGAAAAAACTGCCAGTCAGGGAGCAAAAGCTTTGATTTCRTCTTCTGTCTCGATCAGAATGATTAGAGAAAAATAAGAATTTATTCATATTGAGGCAAAGCAAGTACTTCTGCCTCATCCCTGGAGATGTTCCAGGCCAGGCYGGATGGGGCTCTGAGTAACCTGGTCTAGTGGAAGGTGCCCCTACCCACAGCAGGGGGGTTGGAACTGGATGATCTTTAAGGTCCCTTCCAACCCAAAGCATTCTGTGTTTCTGCAGCATCTCTCAGTACAGGCAGACACGGGAATATGGCCCAGAGCAGAGCTGCAGGGCCACGAGCTGGCCACAGGAGCACCCACAGCGGTGTCAGGYAGRTCGAGACTCTTCTGCACTGCAGGGCGTAACAGAGCAGGGATGGCAGCCGCACAAGACCAAATGGGCTCTGTGGGTACTAGAGCAGCAACAGAATCAACAGGGCAGGGACAAACACCACCAGACTGCTGAAACACAGCTAAAAATGATGCTGCAGGAAGACAACCGGGCTGTGGTCCATTTTACTGTATTCAGGTGGTGGCTTGTTGCTGGAAGTCCAAAGATACAGCAGAACTTGACTGATGTGTCTGAAACAAGCAAGCGGAATCTCAGGAAAAAAGAAAAAAAGAGAACCACAATCTAACAACCAGGTATTATTAGATTTATGGGGTACCTTGGTTACGTATGACCACGAGGTGCTGCTGACCAGCTACTGCAGYTCCTGGAGATCAGTGTCTTCTCTCTTCTGTTGTAAGGACACGAGGTGGCACTCACAGGCATTTACTCCTCTTGGGAGTTTTTACAGGGGCTATCTTAAGCTCTTCAAGCAGCCTCTCTGTGGGACTCCATTCTGCCACCAGGCSTGGTGTTGGTGTGGCTGGTAGGAGACCTGGGCTGTGACACTGTCAGTAAGATGAGGACAGAGCTGAGTGCCAGCAGCAAAGGCGTTTCAGCGTTYCACGACGCGGGGAGAAGTCTGGAGAACGAACGAGACTCAGCCACGTGGAACTCAGCACCTCACAAGAGTGTGGGGGGGGCTGCAGAAAAAGCAGGAGGAGAGGTGCAGCCACATTGTCATCTCCTTTGGCTCCAAGAGGATGTCTAAGGATGGCATTAAAATTTTCTTTTATGCTCTCCATTGATCAGTGATGGTATAGCAAAGCTCCAGCCGCTTCTGTTCCACCTTTTGGACCTACTGTGAGGTTGAGTTTCTTCCTTTAAGACAAGTAATACCCACTTTTTCTATTTCAAAATTTGTCACTGTTTTCTTCCTACAAAATCTATAAGATTTCAGAAATGGTTGCTGATACACACAACTATGATCAGCTCTGATTGGGAGGTGTGAAAGACTCAGATCTGGGTAATTAATTATCTTCATTGGCTTCTTCTGATCTTAACATAGGGCATGTGTTACCAGTACACGTGTTGGTTTTCTCTCTGGGGAAAAACTCTAACCCAACCAACAAAGCAAGAAAATAAGCAAACAAACAAAACAAAATACTAAATACTACTAATAAAAACAAATAGTGTGTTAACATTTAATTTCCTGCTTTAAATTGCCTTATATTTAGTAACGGCTTACAGATACCTTTTTGACATCTTCTAGTGAAGAGTGCCAAGTAAGCTCCCCAGAAAATGAAAAAGGAATACGGTGGTTACTCTGCTGGCAGAGCATCTAAGGAACAGATATTCTCAACACTACTGTGGTTTAATTACACTTACAGCATAATTAAGTTAGGGCAACCAGAAGTTTGGACTGAATTTTCATTGTCTTAACCATGAATGAATAAACAAATATAATGTGATTTTTCTCAACTATGAAGACAAAAAATACCAACCCAAACCAAAAAAAAAAACCCACCCAACCAAAATTGGAGGAGGTAAGGACCCAAGACATRAAGCTCTTGTTACCATCCAAGAGAAAGACAAATTTGCCTCCCTACTGCCCTCATGGTCTCAGAAGAATTTCTGTAAATCTTTCAACACTGGTTTGCAAATCAGTTGAGCTGGCTCAGTGTTTTCCTCATGCAGACAAGCTCTGATTCAGAGAGCAGGACTTAGCAGGGGTTCACTTGTGTAACAGTTGAGCAATCTTGTTCTTCAGCACTCTTGCCTGTGGAAATGACATTTGGGGTTGTCAGACCTTGTCTTTAAACTCTCAGGAATGGCACATGAACACACATGCTTGCTCCTTTTGCACTTTTAATCTCTCCCTTCTCCCAGTGAAACACGTAGCAGTGCTGTTCCACCCCTGTGGTCTAAATCACAGGAATCTCCTTGGTCTGCCACCAAGTTGTCCCAGGGGGACTCTACCTTCCCTCCTCTTCCAAGTGTGTAACCCTTTCCACCGACCACTGACTCCTCACACATCACACATTTGTCACTTACAGATCAACATGGACCATGCAGGGTCCAGCAGGTGTTATGGCCAAAGCAGTAGATCTATCCTCAGGGATTTTTGACTGATCTGGCATGRAGTAAAGGCTTGTGATTTGAGGCATTCTGATTACTGGGATTATTCACCTTTTCAATGAACACCGAGAGTGTCATCAGAAACAGTCCAGTTCTAGGTTTAGCATGGGAAATAAACACAACACTGAAGTCAGCAAAAGTGGACATTTTTCCAGTTTTGGAAGGTTTGCCCCGAAATTCTAAGAAATAATCTAAGACCTTTTTTCTTTTCAAATTAAAAKCTATATTTTTTAAAAGAATGAGCTGATTTCCACAAGCCAGGTGCTCAGCTGATACTGATTCATATGGCTCTGAGATAAACAAGTGAGATAGTCTTAATTATGGTAACTTCAATTTATTTTTCTTTCTTGAGACAATAAATTCTTCAGATAAAATTGGCTTAATTCTGACACCAGTCCGAAAGGGTAATAGCATTCCACCAGATTAATCAACACCCAGCATTTTACAGCTACATTACTGGTACAGGGAGAACATCCAACATTACTTTTGTTGCATTTATCTTCATATCTTGTCTAGGGAAGGGAAAACATTTTAAAATAACCACCCCGGATTTTCAGTCAATACAAAGAGAGAATTTCAGAAACCAAGCTAATTCCGACCTATTTGCATGTAGATGCAGAGCCAGAGAGCAGATGACTCGCTGTAAGACAGACTATGGAAAAGAGACCCTATATTAACAATGTGCATGAATGTTTTCCAATAGAAGGTACATTCTACCTTGGAAGGAAAAACTATGTTAAGACAGCTATTTTTAAATCTGCAAGCTATCAAAGTAGGTTTTGCTGTGTCACTTCCATTTAAGATGACTCCTTGCAGCTAGATAGAGTTGGAGGAACAAAACCCACAGAAGTGAAGGTAGCATATAACACTGAAGACAGTAACATTCTTCAGGAATGTGAGGCTTCTTACTAGCAGTTTCTATATATGTACTCTTTGTGCTGGAATTACGTGCTTGTGATAGGTGCTGGGTCATGACATGCATGAATCCATAAAAAGCTCTCAGAAAACAAAGCAAAAGTCCCCAAAAGGACAGCTTCTTGAAAGACAAGCTTTTTCAATAGCAGGCATACTATGATGCAAAAGGTTGTGCTTGGAAATAAAAGATGTTTTATCTCTGGTGCCCATGCCACTGGCTCCCAGCCCAAGATGGATGTGRGGAGTGAAGATGGCCAAAAAAAGCRACAGGACCTTTTGTGCCACGGACACAGTGGTCCACGAGCTAATGGGCAAGAGGTAACAAAAACACACAGATGTCTCAAGGTGCCATGCAAATGGTAATAGCCCTGGGCCAATGTCAGCCTGGTCCTGACTCAACTGGCAACACAGAAATGAAAACGAGTAGGTTGTGTTTCCATCCCCTCTGACTATGCTCCTTGGAGTCAACGCTAAATATAAAGATAACGAACTGGGAACCAGCCCCATCTCTCCGTGCTAAGAGCGAAGAGTGTTGATGTTTTCACACTGCCTGCCTTGTCAAAGACGTGTGTGCTGATGTCCCCTGCCACTGAAACAAACTCTTTGTGGCCCATGAACCCTTGTGCCACGGAACACAAAGCACAGAACAGAACAGCAAAGCGTGSACCTTGGCTGCAGAGCACACAGCTCAGCTCCAGAGCCAAGCACGAACGTGGCCATGTAGCACAGCACCGAGTGTGCAGCAGCAGCTCAAATTTAGACATGCTCAAAGAAGAAAAAAGCGTGTCTGCCCTGAAACTCTGTCCTCACCTCACACTTTTTTTTTAAACAACTGTTCACCAGTTTCTGTGCAGAGCTGGGAAGTACAGCGGAGTCTGCTCTAGTGGCATCAGGAGAAAATATACAGAAGAAGTAAAGAAAGCAGCTAATCAGCAAAATGATGACAACAGTYAGGGGAAAAAGGGGAAGGCTAGTGATATTCTTCAGTCGGATCCACAGGTGTGGAAGCTGGGCAGGGCCACTCACAGCATCACAGGATGCTGCAGGAAATGTCACTGTCAGTTTCTTACCTGACATGCTGGTAAAGGAAGATGAAGTCATGTGAAAGGAGGGGCTGGGAAGGTGTTTCTCCATGGAAATATTTCCTGCACCGAATGGTGTTAATAAGGAAGGTCCTGTCCCCTCCTTCTTGGTAAGTCCATCTCTGTGGTGCCTTGCACAGCAGGATTGGGCTGTGCTGGAAGACAAACAGAGCAAGCTGCTGGTGTAAACCCAGGAGTTCAGAGCAATTTGTGCTTGCTGATTTGGTTTTTCCCTGTTTTGCAGTGGTTTAAATACACTTATGGATTGGTTCCTTCAAGGGACAGCATAATCCAATGCTGTTAGAGAAATGAAGGTCTCTGGTATTTCTAAGAATTAAAGATCTCACRAGAGTTTGTAAATTCACGCTAACGCTTGAGCCAAATTCTGGTGTGTTACTTGTCCACTTCAATCCCTCTCTCACTTCATCTGGACAGAGACCTGTCTCTGCTAGACTCTGCACCTTTCTGCAGTGAAGCTGCAATTCCCTGAACAGCTGCAGCATCACAGCTGGATTAATCGGGGTTAATCCAGCCATCCTCCTGCAACAGCACACACGTTCGTCAGTCAATCACCGCCCTCTAGAGGTGGCCACACTGTGCGTGGAGCTCTTTCGGGTTTGCTGCAGAGGAGCCATCCCACAGCCCCCGAATTCCCGAAAGAAGCAGAAGGTGCTTGCTGGTTTGAATGGATCCATGTATGCCTATGGCTACAAAAGGGCTGAGCGCCGCTTCCCAGCTCCTCCATTGTTCCCTCCCTCCACGTGGGAGGTCACCCAGCTGGCAGCATTTTTCCTTCGTGCATCTTGGAGTCGTGATGCTGCAGAGAGGAGTGAAACATATGGAATGACAGAGAACTGTACCACACAACTATAATAAAAATCAGTAAAAGTAACCTCCAGACCAAACTCTCTTGTTACAACTTATTCTTTGTCAAGCAAAGTGCATAAACCAAACCAGTGGCACACTGGTTGTGTGCCCACATGAACTGGATGTGCTSGTATGAGAACAGCAAGCCTTTATGCACAACTCGCATTTCTTCCCCTTGTCTGGAATAGCTAAGAAGTTTTAAACGGAAGAATATAAAGAGTGATGAATAGTAAGCAACCCACCASATAATCAAGTGATGAATGTACTGTTCCTGGTGTGCAAAGACCCTGCTTGAATAGGTATGTATTTAAGGAGAAACTGTTCTGTACAGAGACTTAGCACAAGATCCTGGAGGCAGGAATAGCACATGGCCAGGTTTCCCCAGACACATCCTTCCTCTTTTTTCCAGCTGGAAATTCTGTCTAGGTGGAATTTAGCAATGTTTCATGTTTTTTTTCTGGCAGGCTGGCTGGATGTGTTGGTTTGCCTGCAGATGGAGGGATTCTGCAGGTAACCACAGATATGCACAAACCACCTGTGCATGTGGATACCTGAGCACATACTTCTGTTGGCAGCATTTAACCAAAACAGAGCAGATGCCCAGGATCCCGGTAACCATTTCATTTCAAACATTACCCTGGGATTCCGGAGAACTGTGTTCTGTTACAGAATCACAACACGGTGGAGCTTGGAAGGGACCTCTGGAGATTGACTGGTCCAACACTCCTCCTCAAAGCGGGGTCAACAAAAGCAGCTTTTCGCCAGTGCTCTCCACAACCTCTCTAGGCAGCCTGTTCATTCTTCAGTTACTGCCACAGTAAAAAAAAAAAAAAAAAATCTGATGTTTAAATGGAATTTCTTGTATTCAGTTTGTGCCCTCTTGCCTCTTCTGCCGTGCACCACTGAAAAGACTCAGGCTTTGTGTTTTACCCCATGAGGTGTTTATGTGCGTTGCTAGGATCATGTCTGCTATACAACCCCAGCTCTCTCACCCTCTGCTCACAGATGACAAATGCTCCAAGAWGTGGCCCTCCCAGTATGCCCACACCTCTCTCGTACTGGGAAGCCCAGCACTCCAGGTGTGCACACACATAACTGCCAAGGATGCTGTTGGCCTTCTCTGCTGCAAGGTCACTACTGGCTCGTGATCAATGCACCCAACAGGACCCCCAGGTCTTTTCTAAAAACTGCTTTCTAGACATTCATCCCTCAGCCTGTGTAGGTGCATGGGGTTTGTCTCAGCTTCACTTYTGCCTTGACTAGATGACCTTGGGTTCAGCTCTCTGGGCCTTGCAGTCCACAGTGTTGATGCTACTGATCTCCTTTGCAAAGCAATTTCAAACTCTGGTTATCTGAAGGAGGTGTCATTTCATTTGTCCTTCACAGGTAAATATCTTATTCTCTGTTATGTGTGGCTCCTCATATTGACAACATTCCCTTCCATGTGGGCTTTTACAGCAGTCACTGTCCTGCTGCTCAGGTKCCTCAGATTTTATTTAATTTATCCTTTCTTTAGGAGCTTATGCACACATTATTATACTGCACTGCAACTCTAGAAACTGAGACAGAGACTGAGTGCTGTATAATATCCTRTGGCCAGGGGCTATACAGTCCTGTTCAGATCATTATGACACRAAAAATGCCCTGTCATCTTAGCAGCTTTTTTCCCCTCTGTGKCTGCTGTATTCTAGACAAAAAGTGAGGGAAGAGCCCCATAGGGAGCACAGGGCWGTGAACATTATCCAGTTCCTTCTGCATGGAATTGAACAATATGTGCTTGATTAAAACTGAGAGACTGACAACTTCAGAAAACTCAAGGTCCTAACATTGCCTGCTTGTTCTTCTTGTTTGTTTCTTTGTCCACCTCTGCATTGTGCCAGCCACACAGTCAGACCTTTCCCCTCGGCAGGCCAAGGTTTGTCTTSCCCGAGGATCTCTGCTCTGAAGCAAACGGGATTCCTTCGTGGGTTTTTCTATCCTGTCCAAAGCTGCGGTGTCCAAGCCCTTTGGAAATCGACAGTGATTCATACATTTTCACAACACCTTCAGGGGCAGCGAAGCACAACGATCCCCTGCCAAATCTCAAAGGCCAGCTCTGGAAGCGCAGGCTTGCCGCAGCCCCTGGGCACAGCCCTCCCCRCTCACGCGCAGCGGGAAGCAGGCTCGTGCCACGCAGCAGTTCAGTCGCTGCAACTGCAGACATTGCTGCTGACACACTAACGAGCTGCATAAAGCATCAGAGGTCCACGTGAGCCATGAAATCCTCTGGGCTTCAGTTGCTCACACCGAGCTGGGCCATGTCCAAAAGCCGCACGCTGCCCTCCCTGCAACGYGGCTGCTCGCTGGAGCCTGCTCGGTGCCTCTCCCTACCTGTCCCCTTGTCTTCAGCTCCACATCTTCACTTCCACTTCCACATCTTACAGAAGGGCCTTAGAAGAGGGGACAAACCCACCTTCCTTGCACTTGCCTCGCCCACTTATCCCAGGTGTGAATCCACTGGATTGGGTATGCAAGAAGGGTGGCTCTCTACCTCCATAAGGGCAGACACACTGCCTTTGTGCTTACTTTACAATTACACTCGGAGCCACAGAGCAAGAATGTAATATCGTTTCTTATGTAACCATATATTTATTTTGGTTACGTGTGGCTTCAAGGCAAATCTGAAATGGTGCTGGACCGTGCTGCTGCCCTCAAAAGAAGTTTGTCAGCAGAGTAACAATAATGTTCTGCCTTCTGGAAACGATGTGCTGGGCTTTATGGTCAGCTTTTAGGTTTGAATGCTTTTCTTCCACTTTGATATTTGAGCCCTCCCTTCAATGCAAATCCTTCGAGTGTGTACATGGCTCTCCAAGCAATGGTCACGGGAGGACATGGACAAGCACTAAAAAAAAGATGCTGACGGCATCTGAAAATGATTTGCAATCTCAGCCACAGGAGCTCAGTAGCATTAACACAGTAATTTATATACCAGGGATGGCTTTTCTGATGTTCTTCTAGAAATTTCTTGTTGGAATTTATTAGGCATCCAAAATACATTTGAAACCAACCAACCAACCAGGGGCATGAGACAGAGCAGATAATACTGACTAAGCACTCCAAGCCCTGTCTCACAGCCCCAAATCCAGCACATTGCCACCAAGCACACAATTGCAGTGACCAGTCAGGGAGGWTCTGGAACTGGGCTACTGGACTAAATCATGTAACACAAGCTGGGATGTTGTGTCATAAGAGGATCCTCCTGGGGTCTGAAGAATCTACACTCCCCACAGCCCAGCCTTGCCACAGCAAAGTCCAGTTGTCTTTGGGAAAAAATGGCATTGYGAGGGTATTGGAAGCCTTGCACATCAGGTGTACTTCAGGCAAACATAGAACAAGTAGCTGCTCATTTTTGCAAATACTGCAATAAAATTACAACTAATAAAAGTACATGATAAATAACACAAAGGGCATTTTAAACACACAAAAAAGAGGTGGTCTACTAAGGCTGTTACTGAAAAAGTAACCCAGGTAACAGGTAACCCATCTCTGCTCATCCACTGGGGCAGAAACCCTGCCCTGTGTGGTGCCATGCCATGTCTGGCTGCACACAGACATTACTGGGCACACAGCAATGCCACTGGTTAAGTTCTGCTCCTAGAAAATGCTCAGAGAGCCCACATGCTCTCAGAAGCAGGGAATGCCCATTTCATGGAGAGTTGAATTTGGTTCTCATGAGACCAAATAAAAAAGTCAACAGCCAGAAAAAACAGCCTAGCCATTCCTGGTTCTTCTCATCCCAGACTAGGGACTGGCTCCTACTCAGCCAGGTTGTAAGTGGAATAACTGCTCTCAAGTCAGTACCTTGATAGCAGAGAGTCCTGTCATTGCACTGAGGTCAGGGAGCTACCTGTGATTGACACCAGGAGGAACAAGACCAAAGCCTGGCTGCAGGGACTGGATGGAGAAAAAGTCAGACCCCTGATCTTCAAGGCATTTATCACACACAGCCACTACCCGAATCACCTCAATCCCGCCCTTTTTTCATGTCTTTTTTCCACCTGGTCCTGCAAGTTCTTTGGCTGTCTTTTATTATTCAGTGGTTTCCCCCTCTCCCCTCCATCTCCAGCAGGCTCCTCACTCTCCTGCCRTGTGAATAACACCACATAAGCAGCATCACCCCAGAGCTACTGAACTGAAACCTCCCCTTTCTCCTGCTGCCTGCCCAGGCTCTGAAGCTCTCAGGCAGCTGGGCACACCATCCAGAGAGTGTCCAGGTTGTTTTCCAGGGGCCATGGGATGCACAGCGTCAGAAAGAGCTGTCTGAGCCATGCAGCCCCACGGTTACAGACAGAAAACCTCAGCCCAGAGCTGACAGTGACAGATCACTGTAGGTGCTGCGAGTATTCGCTGCTGCTCATGTTACCCAAATGTCAGGGGTTTACAGTGATCTTATTAAAGCAACACAGGAGTGCAAAGATCTRTGTAAACTGAGAGGATAATCACCATGCAGGCAGAGCAGGAGCTGTTTGACTGTGTTGGAATTATGTTCTTTGGTAGCCCTCTGATTTGTCACATGACTTGATGCACTAAAAAAACCCATATTGTGTTTTTATGTTCTGGGTCCATGACAATTGCTTTTCCTGCAGCAGACAATGGTTTGTAAAATGGCTTTTCTTATTCCGAAACCACTCAAAATTTTGCAAATTGTTTTCCACGAACTAGAAGTGTTTTAGAAATAACCTTGGCTCGGGGAATGGCTCTGTTATGGGGCTTTTGCTGCCATGACAGCCAGCTGGAGGAAGACAGTTATTTCTAAATTACTCTATTTTTACATTCATATCTCTTTTAGAGCAAAACAGCAGCAGAAGCAGTAATATTTCCGTTGTGTACTCTGAAGTAGAACAGGTTCCTAAGAACCACAGATTATCTTCATCCCATCATAGGCATCCCTGGCCATTCCATGTGGAAGTATATCCAGTCTCCCCAGTCCCAAGCCCTGAGCTCACTGTGGGGGTACAGGAGCAACCCCTTTTCTTCTCTCTAGAATGGTTTGGGTTGAAATGGACCTTAAAGATGATCTAATTCCAACCTCCCTTTACATGGGCAGAGGAAAGGGAAAATCCATCTATGGGTGGGCTCAAATCTCAGCTTTTCAGTTATCAGCTGAACATGCTAATGGATTGCACCACAGAGACTCCCCAGTTACAATTATCTTCATAATAATTTTCCTTCCTAAAAATAAAATTACTTTCTGAAAAACATGGATTCCAAGTAGCAGAGAGATCACATAGACCAAGGTGGCCTTTATCATGACATTAACAACRGTTCAAAGGCCAGGAGTTCTCATTTCCCAGAAACCCATCAGCTGGCTATGAAATGGTGAGGGCTGCTGTTCCCCATAGCTTGGGGCCAGATTAGAACCTACAATGCAGAATTTCAAATTGCAATACTTGAYTCACACACCCAAGTCAGGAGCACTGATACCCAAAACCAGAGGTGCTCAAGCTCARAGAGGCTGAAGACAATCTTTGTGTGAAGCTCTAAACGCAGATAAATCCAGAGCTGTCCTGTCTCTGCTCAGTTCTGTTGAGCCACATTTGCTTTGGAAGGGTATGAAAACCCTGAACAGAAACATCAGGAAGAGGGTCAGCTCAGCCACTGTCAAGGTCCCTTGGATCCAACTTTTACCTTTTGACTGCCCCTCTCCTCCTACTCTCAGGGCTGGATTTTGCTGCACACCAGAGATGGCAGCAACAGAGAGAGCAGGGAGGTGCTACTGTCCTGCACTGACACAGGCTGTGGCACTGTATGCTGAGCTCTTCCCCATCTGCAAACTGACCACCTTAGATTGACAGCTTTGACACCTCTGCATTAAGGATTAGATACCACGTTTTCAAAGCTCTTGTTCCAGCAGCAAGGACCCAAATTTGATGTCTTCTGAGTACACTGAGGACCCAAGCACCAATATGCCTCAGTCATTTCACGGGGCTCTTCACACCTCAGGAGAATAAATGTGCAGTCCTAAGGTTCCCAGAGAAATTGAAGAAGTGATTTAATGGATCACTTAAAAGTTTYAAAATATTTATCATTAAAAAAGGAACCTAACACCTTATTGAGGGGGGAGCAGGAAGAGGGGAAGGGGAAAAGTAAACAAACGAGGAGAGGCACCAAACTGTATTCCAAGTACACACAGTGGAAAATGCAGGTCAGTGCCAGCTGCCTAATAATCCAAATTCTCTTTCTATGCACTGACCTCTTCTGAGTAAAGGAAAGAATTTAAAGGAGCATAAATGATAACTGTACGTATTCTGGAAGCAAACCTAAAAGTGCTGCCAGGAAAAATAATCCTTCTCCTTACGGAGCCATTAACACATTCCCTTCCCCTTCCACCGGGGCAGCAGAGGTCACACCTACAGAGGGAATGGGGAGGGGGGATGCTCCTTACCTGCAACACGCAGTCACTCCTCAGCGCAGCAGAAGGATGAGCATCACATCTGAGTGGCAAAGGTGGGTTTCAGGATCGGCAGGGTCGATGAGCATTGCTGGGAAGAGCCCCTGTGACACACTGAGCGCTGGCACCCAGGCAGGCACCGCAGCTTTCAGGAGAGCAGGGGAGCGGAGCCAGCATGGCACCTCCAGGARCCCCGGCACACACGGTGCAGGACACTTGCTCCTTCCCCTCCCACAGTGAACGACAAGCACTGCTGTGGGCGCTGCCCTCCGAAGAGCTGGGAACTAAGGAAATTGTCCTAAACGCTTTCTTAAAAATCACAAACTCCATCCCTTTCACATGCTCCAGATGGCTGCAATAGCAACAATAACTCACCAAAATACCAGCAGCTAGATCCACCAATAGCATAATTCTGCACAGGGTTTATTTTCCCTTGTTCTTCATGCAGCTAAGTGCCCACACACATTCTCTGCATTGTACTTCTCCTTTCATGCTGTTCAATACCTCTCCTTAGCCCCAGTGAGATGGAAGCCCTGTTCATTTTGCACACCCACTTTATACCAGATTTATTTAGAKACTTTTTCTGGCCAGCTTACACACTGACTGGGGCTGATTTGCACAAACAGGATTGCAAAATCTGCCCCCAAAATTTCCAATGGAGGATATTCTTGCCTGCCCCAAGTTCGCCTTTGGCCCTTCTACCGCAGTTGTTGCAGGGCTGAGGTAGTGTCAGTACTAYGAGCAACGAACTAAATGTTCTTTAGTGGGGATGAAAATCCTGAGGAATTCATGAAAATCGGTGGAGATATTCCAGATGAGGGAGGCATATGGCTCAACAGAAATAATGAAGCAGAAAACACCCACAGATGCAGGAGATGTTGTCCAGACAGTTAAGCTGCCCTGGCTTAGCCTGCCAGGAGCACAGCCCTTAACACCCATGCAAAAACCTTCTGCACTGCAGCTTTAGCCCATGACACTCATCTCCCTGTCACTGGCCCCAAGCTGCTCACTTTGTTGGCTCCTGCTGACTTTCACTGGGGGAAAGCTTAACCACTGATATTACCTAAAAAACACATTTGGGGGATGTTCAGGAGGGGTACCCTGAGTACTCCTGCAAGAGGCTCCAGAGCAAACCTCCTGTCTGGCTCAGAGGGATCACTGCCAGGGGAGGCTTGGGGCAGGACACTGGGGCTGATCCCGCTGGACAGGGTGAAGGACACACAAGGACACAAGCACAGGGTGAAGAATAAACTGGCAAAATAAGTCAAAGTTTTCTTGTATCTCACAGTATTATTCTGGTGTTGCACCTTCTCTGTCCTCAGTAGCATTTACTTTGGTGTAACTGAAATGAGAACATGGCTCAGGAGGATTGGAGGACTCTGAGACCAGCTGAAATCAGAGAAAACAGTACTTTACTCCACCAGCTTAAGCAGCTTTAAGTGGGGCAAATCAGCACAAATATCCTGAAAGGGGGAACAAATCACTGTACAGAGCTGCACAGACTTTCACAATGACTTTAAATCAACGAAACTCTCCAACAGCTCAGAATTTGGACAATAAACTTGGCTGGAGCTGAGCCAACCCATGTTAGGCTGGGATCCTGCCCTGTAAGTTCAGAGACCCACCTGTGCTGAGCGTCACAGGGAAGATGCTGAGGGGACAGAGGCTGAAATCAAGCCAATGGCTCCAATCAGAAAACAAAAATTTGGCTGCAGCTGCAAAGGAAAGGATACACAGAGCAGGGCATTTAACCATCAGCCCTCCTTGGACAAGAGCACCCAGACCAGAGAGGTGAGCTGAGCTCTCACATCTCCTCTGGGAATAAACAGCTGCATTTAATGTGCACACGTTGCTCACATTTGAGAGCATTAATCCAGCACAACAGAAAAAAAGCAAAGTCACCAGCTGTGTGCTGATGAAACCAGGCCCTTTGGCTACTTCAGGGAGTTTACTAGGTGTGTATAAACACACATGGAAGACTCCACTGCAGCAGTTTAACAAAGTGCTAGAATCCCTTCTGAAATCTTTATGAGGTGAAAATTAGTAAGCAACCTCTGCAAAACCAACTGACATTTTTGAATTTATGAGGCTTCCCATCTCACAATGTCTATTATTTTACACAAAGACCTTAGCTAAAAAACTGCCTCTCTGAGCTATGCTGAGATGGGAAGGCTGCTGAGATTCTGGGCTGACATCCCAGGAACCACAGTAGATTGCCTGGTATTCACAGTCGAGTTTTCTAATAAGGTGGTGCACATTTCCCAAATGTCACTGCACAAGTGGCCACTGGTGGAGTTATTTTAAGGCAGCGGTTCAGGAAGGCACTTCTTGTGCCTATTCCTGCATCGACAGACATGCATTCCTTGAACTTTCTTAAGACCCTGCTGTGAAGGGAGACTTTAATGGCAAAGACAGCTCTAGGATCACTTACTGGAAGAGATTTTTATCGCTTGATTCTCTTCTCTTTGTACTGGTGTCAATTAGAAAAACAAAAATTGCTGAAATTCAAGGAGTTAGTCCTGGATAAAGGCAGATTGAAGCCTGAATTGAGCCATATAAGGCAGCTTCAGCCTTACAGCAGTGGTATTTTCCATGGATAATCCGCACTAGAATAGAGGGAAACTAGAGGAATCCAGCCATTTTCTATCTCCCTTTCTAACATCACATCCCCAGGGACAGTGTAGAGGTAGTTCTACTAAAAGTGCAGCCAACCAGGTTGTGGGGTATCACGACCAGTGTTTATACTGCCAGGCAGTGATCTGAAAGGCATGTCCAAAGAATCTATTCTGATCCTTACTTCAAGGCTCTGAAAAGCACATACCTTCATTCCACCATCCCTCACATCCTCACTCTGGGAATCTGACTCATTTCCTTGGTTTTTGTCTTTATCTCTCTTCCCTGACTATTTTTAAATTTAGACTTAATGCTCATTGAAGTTGCTACTGTGGGGGATTGATCTCCTTTTCCCTACTGGAACTGTGGAAGATCCTTCACCCACTTCCAGTAAGTCTTTGACAAAGATGCTCATGAAGGTCAAAATATTTATGTTCCCTCCATACAAGGTAGAAAAAATCCAGAGAGCCTTGAGGTAACTGCTGTCATCCCTTAAGACACATCRGAAATAATTTTATTTCTTTTTTTGTCCATTACTCGCTATTCCATCATTCCTTCCTAACTACTCAACTTCTGTAAGAACATTTTGTGACAGACTTTGTAATAGGACTAAGGGTGCTGTAAATAAATCAGACCAGCTAGGCCTCCTTTAATTATTTTCCAGCACAGAAGAGGCAAATCATCTTCATTTATGGAAGAAAGTGTTTTAAAATTTGCACTGGTGCCTTTCTCATCTGTGTAAGTGTAAACTTTAACTGCTCTCCACTGTGGAAAACAAGAAAAAAAATCAGAAACAGTGAAATCATAGCTTGTGACATAATCTCATATTCATAAAAATTACTACAGGAGGTGTACTTTGGAGAATGAGGAGCTGTGTCCCACCTGCACTCAAATACTACACGTGCAGAGTTGTAGTTGGTATGGAAAGGATGTGGTAGCAGAGGAGCAGAACTCCTTCAGGATCTCCCTCACACTCCCTGCCCATGCCTTGTCACCAGACATTTCTTCTGTGATAATTTAGATTCTACTTCTTTATCCCACATAAAATGAGTTTCCTGTCTCCCCCTTATCTCTGTTTCTACTGCATTTCAGTGAAATTTTACTTTTGTATATTCCCCCAGGAAATTTAACAGAAGAGTCTGGAGAGTGGATAGCAAAAATAACACACTGGAAGGCRAAATAACAGCAGCAGGGACCATGTAAAGGGAGACACCAGGACTATTTTAATTCCTTTTCTACTAACTGAAATCTCTTGTTATTATTTCTTGTCTTTCATGCTGCAGAAAAACTATCATGTAGATATCATGTAGATAGAAAAACTATCATTGAAGGAACAATGCCTCCTGGCACACTTCAAAATTCCCTCTTACTGGCAGGCTAGGATTGAAAAGTCCCTGTGAAAGCTGCTTAGAGCTGACAGCTGCCCTGCTCACAACTTCTGAGCATCCCATCCCTGACAAAGATATTCACTACCTTTACAGCTGGAAAGGTTAAACTGACTCAGCAGAGGAGCCATTATTCTGGAGCAGATTTAACAAAGGATCAGGAAACAGGGGGCTTGGGAGCCCCCAGTTTCATTGCTGGGGCAGAGGGTGCTTCACCTCATGCAAGGTGGTGGCTGTGTTCCCACAGAGTCCCTTCTCCATTCAGGTATTCCTACRTCTGCCTGACAATCCTACATAGGCAAGCCAAGGGCCAGAGAAGCCACTAGGACTCTTTAATGAAGAACTATCTGGAAAAAGGAATTTCTGATCTGTGGGAAGTTCCAACATTCTGAAATTTGCTTTTCTCCCACATATAAACGAGAGGCCAAAATTCCATGGTCTGTGTGGAACGGATCTCCTGGAGAGGAATAGGGGGGAAGGAATGGAGAAGATTAAGAAACTTTATTTTGAAGGGAAAAAAAAAGAAAAAAAAAATCCTGTTGATACTGTTTTGGTGAACTTTGCAACCTATTAACTTCTGTGGGGATCAAACCAGACCCAGAGAAGACCCTCAAAGTCTACAGCTCACAGAGAATCTGGGAGAGATGCATGAGAAAGAAGCAAACAACTAATGATCAGTCAAGGCTGATGGTCAGAAGCCCACTGATAAAGAAGTTATTTTCAAATTAGGCATACAGTTCAAACAATTCACATATATTCAATATTTGCAGACAGCTATACAACTCCTCAGAGAGTGCAGCAAAGGATTTAGGTATGGTTTTCAATTTCAGAATATGTATCCCCACTGAAAATATGTACTCAAGCATGTACAGTTGGAGGTTCTTTTAATTGCTTTCCTGGACTAATTCTTATTCCTAACCTAGGAACATTATTTTTACATCTGATAAACACCCTACTGATTTCTAAGCAAGTTTCAGTCTCAGTTTCAGTCAGCTCTGGGTCTGCTATTTAACTCTTCAACCAAAATTTGTTGATCCTTGGTATCTCGTCAGCCCTTTAAAGTTACGTATATGGAAGGTACTTATCTCTCAGTGAAATAGAACATCTGCTGTTTTCCTTAATTGTTGCAGTCGAGAAACTGCAGCATTCCCTTTCACACGAGTCATGAAATTTTGGGATGCTCATGGCCATAGCAATATGCATGTTCCTGACACTCCTGACTCCCACATTCATCTTTTTTATCATATGAAGTGGCTAAAGCTGCTCAAAGAAAACCCTTAGCATTTTTAACTTGAGAAAAACAAGCTTTAGGCAATGATCTAGGAAAGACAGACARTACTTACAAGACACTTTGCTACCAATAATTAGGTAATAAAGAATGATTATGGAAAATTTCATATGAAGGTGACAAGAYGGTGTGTCTGGCCAGAAAATGGGCAGATGACATTGAATGTCAGTGAATGTGAAGTGATGCACACAGGAAGAAACAATTTTAAATACTTCTACTGTGCCTGCATATCAAAGGGCTTTGAGCTGACTGTTCCTGTTCCAAAATGAGGACCAAGAGGGGGTTTGGCAGAGGCTGGCCCTCAAAACGATTGCTTCCGATGTAACAACTTGGGATCTTCAATTGAAAATGACAGGAAATAGGCTCAAAAACCAGAAAGGGCCTCTTTTCAACCAGAGTGTATTTCAACAGTGGAACTCCTCACCAAATCGTATTCTAGATGCCAAAAGCTTACACAGATTCAAAAACAAAGTCACCAAAGGAAAATCCCTCAAGGACTATTAAGCACAAAATATTGTGTCTGGTTCTAAAATCCCTCAGCCACAAGTTGTTGGAGGCTGGGAGAATATTTGAAGGAAGTGTCAAATATTCTTGCAGGATTGGCCCTGTCAGAGTGAGTATCCTGAGTGAGACAGACRTCTGGTCTGACCTGGTATGACTGTTCTTGCACTTTTATATCACATTTTCCTGTTTCCTTGTTCTCAGAAAAACCTAACAAATAAATCACTGAAATGATCATTTACATTCACACACACCCCATATTTTGTTCAATAGAGAGAGTTGGCATGGAAAATTTCAACACAAAGACTTAAAGTTTAGTAAATTCATAAGATAGGGAAATGCTAAATGTTTACAAGTTAAATAAGAGACAGAGCTATCACACCATTAATTGAAAAAATTATTTGGAGTTCAAGTSGATAGTACATATCAACAATTCAGGGTAATATACAATACAGCAATTATATAATTACTCATGAAATGAGCTGAAGAAATTCAGAGCTAATCTTAAAATTTAAAAGAACTCAAATATACTGACATATGAATATTCATACATATTATGCATCCAGACACAGTGTGGTGACATTTGCAACGTTTCCCGGTCTAAAAGACTCTAGTGGTTTTAGAGCTATTCTTTACAGTTAAAATACTGAATCCTAGTAAACTTAATAATATTCCTCAGTTTGGGTGGAATTTCTCATGTGCACGTATACATGCGATGTCTTTGTTTGAGAGGCCGACATCAATTAAATTTAACTGCTTCCCCTRTGGACTCACATCAAGGCTGGATGCTAAATTAGTATATTACTATATATAGTCTGCTTATAAGTCATTCTTCTCCAGCAGTTGCACCTTTTCCGTGTAGTTTAGAATAGAAGCTGCCCTTGTTCTCTAGCACACCTCTACCATGAAAGCATCAGAAGAAAGTCATTACATTTAGCAGGCACCACCCTTGTTTAACGGTGTCTAAATATCTTGGGGCCAGTCCTATGCCTGGCATGCAGGGAAAGGTTAAATACATTAAACATCTGCAGCCCAGCTGAACGCCAGGGAAATGCTACAGGACAATGGCAACCACAGACAAGTACAGGAGAAATGGAAACACTAATGATGGAAGAGCACTGTTTAGGATAATTGCTAGTCACAGAAGGATGCTTTAAAAGCAAGTGCAGGGAAAATGCTGTTGGAAATATTTCCTAATGGGGAGACCTAACAGGCTGTGGAATAATCACCCAAGGGAGAGGAAGGAAGTCCTTTTGACTGAGTCATTTCTTTCTGGACTGGGCGAAGCATTAAGCACACTGCAGGGAAAAAATGTACTGGCACACAAAGACTACCAGCTCGACTGCTCAGAAGCCTAAGACATTTCTGTTCTCAACAGTAGCAGTTTTATTCAGAACAAAAACAAACTCCTAAAAGCTTTTTAAATTGTGCATGAAAACATAAGTGACTTCTGTAGTCTCTCCTTTCTCTTTCTCAAATTTATTTTATTTACATGAATTTATGGCTCCTTCTTAACCTGCATTTCCAGAAGAGATGTTTCCAGGGCTGCAGTCACATATTGCCTTTGTCCATCAGATGTTCTGCGGCAAGAACAGATGCAGCTTTATCAGAAACTTGTCCYGATCAGGCTCTCGCCAAGCGTGACTAGTTTAACGTGACAGATTATAGAATGAAAGGAGAGTGAGAAGGGAGGAATAACAAGTGCCAGGGAAAGATTAGATTCTCCACACATTTCTGCATTTATTGACCTTTTCTTCTTTGATATACCATTAGTTATCCAGATTTACAGCTCGAGATGGCAGGCGAGCTGTCAGGTGCACTGCTTAGGTCATTGATGATGTTATGAACACTACTGGAAACTGATTTCATTAAACAAAAGTATGTGGCTTGGCATTTGATATAGCAAATATCTAACCGACATTTTTAATTGCTCTTCGTACAATTCCTTTGTAATTACTGAGATCTTTTTAATAACCTGTTAGGGGCTTAAAAATTAAAACATCTCTAGAAAATTGCATATGGGGCACCAACAGCTGGTATACAGCATCCATGCCTGATGAAAAGTCAGTGTGTGCGAGTGCAGTCTGGCATCACCATGCATAAATCTGTAGGGCAATCTGCAGAGAAGCAATATTTTATACCGAAGTTTCTTGAAGGCTCACTTGGATGGTTTTCTTTCAGCACCCTCTACATCAAGTATTCTGTCATAAATTGGACTTAAGCTGTAATTTATTCATGAATAAAATACCACCTCTGGGACTTAATCCAGAGAGAAAGTAAAGAACCTAACTACTGCTGGCCAGCAGAAAGGGTTCAGCATGCAGGACACCRGTCTGAAATGACGCAATGGTCTACAACAGCGCGAGCAAGATTTCATAACACCTAGACCCACATTTCTGAAGGCAAAACCCATAGTATGTTTAAAGCATATGGAGGTCTGTATCTGTATATTCTGAGGTCTGAACCCAGGCTGTCACTGTGCCTTCACTTTACTCATTACTGTCACGGTTTAACCCAGTCAGCAACAAAGCACCACACAGTCACTCTCTTACTCTCTGACCCCAGTGGGATCAGGAAAGAGAATTAGAAGGGTAAAAGTAAAAAACTTCATGAGGTAAGATCAATTTAATAATTGAAATAAGATAATAATAATAATAATAAATTTTAATGAAAAGAAAATTAACAAAATGAGATAAATAACCTCCAGGAAAGACAAGTGATACAAATGAAAACAATTGCTTACCATCATCTTACCATCGATGCCCAGCCAGTCCCCAAACAGCCTCCCCGACCCACCTTCCCCCTAGTTTATTGCTGGGCATGACATCAGATGGTCTGGAATATCCCTTGGGTCAGTTGAGGTCAGCTATCCCGGCTGTGTCCCCTCCCAGCTTTTCATGCACCCCCAGCCCCCTCGCTGCTGGGGTGGGGTGAGTCTCACAAAAGGCCTTGGCTCTGTGTGAGTGCTGCTCAGCAATAACTAAAACATCCCTGGAATTTTCAACTCTTTCCAGCACGGATCCAAAACTCAGCCCCCAAACAGCTACTGTGAAGAAAATTAACAATACCTTAGCCAAAACCAGCTCAATTACATCAGTTGAAGCAATGTAATTCCAACACAAGATCCCCACCATTGGATCTGGGTAAGAGTTTGATCACAGTTCAGCTGTAGCATGTTGGACCAGTCCACACATCCATCTTGTTAAAACACTTCCAGGCTACAGCACATGTCTCCTAAGAAATCCCTCTTGCCACCTGGTAATGCTTTACAAATGCACTAAAACCATTGTTGTGCCTGTTCATGACATAAATCCAGCATGCAGTATCCTGACCTCGGTGCAAACAGGCAACAACGCTGTGGGAATCAATACAGCAACTTGGACTGAGGTAAATCTGATCTGAATGAGATCAGGCTGGCCTGGTTTATCTCCCTTCTGTCAGCTAGAGACAAAGGCTTTGGTAGGCATAAAATCCAGCCTGGTCCCTGATTCCACAGGAACAGGGACCCCTCCCGAATGAAAGTGGGTGTTGGAAGGCTGCTCCTCTTTGCACTTAGTGGCTCGGTGCAGCTACAGCTGTAGAGGAACCTCATCCATCAGGGCTGCAAAGGGATCCTCTGCACCCGCCCACTTGCCCCTGGAAGGGATTCCTGGTTGGTGTCTTCTAGATTCTAGCAAGAAGGGTGCAAGTGTCATTTGCCATCTTCAAAGAGTTAAATGCAAGGCCAGCCACTAGCTCTGCACTCAGGTCTGTTTAACTTTACTCTTTGCACCTGTGTAACATGGCCTGTCATGTTTTAGCACCATGACAAGAGCTGAGCCTAAGCTCTGGGGCTCTTGCTGCTGATGACAGTTCCATGCAGCTCTTTTTCCTCAAGCCACATGACCTGGCTGGCTTTGGTACATCCTGTCTAACTGCTGCTGAGTGAAGAGGAAATATTTGCCTTGAGCCTGAGCACTAAACACCTCCTCTGTGGTTAGGAGAGATGTAGCTTTCTCCACGGTGGGGTGGTGATTAGAGTGAGCCGTTACCTCCATTTTCCACCTTTGCAGCAGTAATTGCTTTCCCTTGTGCCCCTCGCTGGACAAACGAGCTAAGGAAACACTCTGGGAACAGCGAGGACTTTTGAACACAGTGTAATGTGAGCACACTGGCTTTTGGAAAAGGGGCTGGCTCTGCAGATGCATGAGTGGGGGAAGTTTTGCTATTCCTCCCTGAGGCAAGAAATTAATTGCTCTGTGTCCACTCTTTGCCATGTATTCAGCTGGCAAGCCCCAGCCCGTGGCCACTGTGTGGGGTCAGCATCCAGTTCTGGGCTTGTCGATGTCCTAATACTTCACACTTATGAAGTACAGTGCTTCTGTACTTCACAGTGCATTCTTGCAGGGCAGAATAGGTCCCTCTGCCTCTTCTAAAGGACAAGRACTTGCATGGGCAGCATAAGTTCTATTTCTTGTGCAGAAAGCTGGAGGTGACAAGGCAAATTTGCTTGCATGAGAGATGCAGGAAAGCAAGGTGCCAATGAGAAGCTAAGCTCACTCACTGTGGGCCCCAAACAGGTCACAGCTCTACCACGTCAAGAAGCGGAACAAACAGAAGAGAAAGACCCTGCCTTGTCCCACAGCATTACAGTTGAAGGATTTAGACATAGTCAGGTTAATTTAACTGTATGCTAAGCTGACTATAGTAYTTCTTGTTGTGCACTCCTAGTTTACAACAGGACAACCTGATTTGGTTTAACCTTCCTCCCTCACAGACTAAACCGAGCTGTGTCCCGTTCCCACAGTCCCAGGCTTGGCGTGCTCTGGGCAGACAGCATGTGGGAATGTGTTAAATTCTGCAAGGTAAGTGCACATCTGGGTACCTACCCCTGCAGACAGACACCAACAGATACAGGATGGGAGTGCTACCTGAGAGAAATGGCCCATATGGCAGAAAGCAAGCAGAGAGCCACAGAAGTGTCTGAAACTGGCACACTGACCTCATTCAGGAGCAGCAAAAGCATGACTTAGGCTCCTTGGTTTACCAGAGTCCAAGCCTYACCAGCTCCAGGACCGGTTCCAAGCTGAAAAGCTGCTGTGGTGACTTTTCTGCCTGTTCTGCCTGCAAAGGGACAGCATGTCCTTGCTGATGAGAAAGGACACAAGGCCCCTGAAGAAAGGAAGAAAACACTGCATTTCCTTTCTCTAGGGATGGAAGCAGCTGGTCTGCCTGACTCATCTGGATCCAGGAGACGCAGTATGGCATTTGGGTAAGGAGCTCTGCAAACTACAGCACCCACATGACAGAAGAACTGAGCTGCACTTAGCCATTTACAATACCATATGTGCCTTCCAGTGGACAGCCCTCCTGCCACATTACAGGTGGAAAGGACCTCTGATTTAAGGTTTGTGCTGAATGCCACACAACTTTGACTTCACTCAGATCTTCAGCCAGTGTGAATCAGCACAGGTCTAGCAAAGCCTGATTCATCAACACAGGGTCTCTTACCTTCACAGAGGAAAGCTGATGCTTAGTACATAACGGTGCCAGTGGCAGAAAAAGTCGCCTTTTTATATTTAGAACACAGTATATAAATTATTTAAAAGACAGTTACCATATGTCTTGGTTGGCACAAATCCTCCAAGTCACTGGTGCTCCCCCAATGATGCACTCCAAGGTGTTTAACTGAAGGGATGTTATAGAAAGAAATGCTGCAATCTTGATATATAAAGGAGACTGATATAAAAGTAAAGCCTGAGAGAATGAGTTCAAGAATGAAGGAATACTTAAAGAAATTCAAGGGAACACATAAATTGGAACTTAAATTTGGAATCTGCTGTGGCAGGCAAATATCCTTATCACCGAAAAGGCTCACAAGACTTTTTGTGCTATAATAATTTTGATAACTTTCTCAAAAGTTTTCTGCAATGATTTAAAATATTCCCTCCCTTCCTCAGTGAAAACAAACTTATTTTCACACTAACCAGCTTTAAGATTTGAAAAATTTAACCCAGCTCTTTCTGTATTTAATTTTCATATGGTACCCAAAGAAAGAACCAAACTAAACCCAACAAGGTATGCCCATGGAAACCTCTCAACAGCATCTGCTTGGATGTCAATAAGAAACTGCTTGTACTTTACAGAAGGTGGAAAGAAACTTCTGAAGACTTAACAGACTTGTAGAGCATCAGACCCCAAGCTGATCTCCACAGATGTTTACATTTTCCTAGGCCATCATCAGTTAACTTGTGTTAGGCTAAAGCAGAGGCATCCACTTTGAACATGTAGACATAGACAGAGATAATCCAGCATTTGTCTTGCTGGGAAAGCAAGGAAATGGTAAGAAATCTGCTTTGTGCAGCTGCAGTGCCAATCTCACATCACAGCCAATAAGTGTGTGGTTTACCCTACTTGCACATTTGCCTTTTCATAATCAGATGGCATGAAAGAGCTCAATTAGAGGTAGGAAGCTCCAAGCATAGGTAACATCACGATTCCTTTCCAGGCAGAGTTCAGGTTTGCTCAAGATTGGTTTTGGTTTTTTTGTCCAGATATCAYTGAACTTTCAAGAACCCTGCCAGAGCTGTACAGTGAAAATACAACTTAAAGCACCAGGGAAGTATCATTCTCTGTGCTGTCTTCCAGAAGCTGAAGAGCTGTGATTTTATTAGAACATTGCTTTTGCAAGACCACAGAGTAATACGCTGACATTTTGAGCTGCGTTTAAACCTAACATATATTTTTTAAACTACATTTATGTTCCATCATTAACTGATACTGGACAGAATAAGTCATTATTGCCACTGTGACTGCACTTGAACTTCAAATGGAAAAGTCTCTACTGTATGGAGCATTGCAAAAAGCCCTTTTTCCATGTCAGGGTCTATCTAGGGTTTTGCAGCAGTGCCAGTCTCCAGTTTCTGACCACCTCCCTCTTAGTTAGACTACAAAGCAAGTTTCCAGCAGGGCTTCTGGAGGCTTCAGCCTCTTTCCTTTTCCCAGTTACTGGAACCAGTGTATTCTCTAGTTACAGAGAGAGGAAGCACAACTCCAGGGACTGCAGTGTCGGGAAAAACTCAACCCTTGTTCAGATGCCTTGTCAAAAAAGGAACTCCTGCTGCATTTCATAAGGATGATCAGACTTTCTCTTGGCCTTGTACAGCCGTTCTCCTGCCCTGGGAGTCCTTCAACTCTGTTTTCTTTGCTCTGTCTCATCTGCCCCATCTACAGCTGCCAGGGCAGTGTGGTGGTGTGGTACCCAGCAGGAGCTCACATGGTCAGAATTGAAAGAAACAGGAAAAGACTGCAAAACCAAGAAGACTTTGTATTTCTGGCACTGAACAGCCAGAGAGACATCTTTTTTTTCTTTGCTGCTTGTTTCAAGGTGCCCTTAATATGTTTCCTCGCATGTGGATTTCATGAAGCATATTCTTAGAGATGTCACTTATTTATACTGCATTAAAAACCTGAGAACTAAGCCAGGAATCACACTCACTCTCCTAAGTTCTCTGCAGATACACACCAAAAAAATAGGTTGATGCACAAAGCAGCCTGCACTGTTCCATCCATTCACTGTGGGGAACTGCGGAAGGGTTCAGGCTGGTGTGAGCCCTCCCTCCCTTTGTGTAGAGCCAAACATCATTTTCTGAATCAGAAGCTGTATTCTGGCTRTGCAACTGTACAATGACATCTTGACTGACAAGTAGGGTTCCGGGACAACACAACAATTGAAGTACAACAATAAATATATGGTAGATGCTCAAGCCACTGTAACAATTATGTATAAAATAAATAACAAAAAAGTTAATCATCTTGTAAGGCTTCCTATACCTTATTGCTTAGTCATTCATCCTGAAGTGATAAAATACATATTCCTAACTGAGACACAAAAATAATATAAAATGCAATACCATGGCCACTTTTGTCATATGCAGAAAGGAACAAACACACAAACTTAGAAGAGGGCTGAAAACCAGATCCAAGTTTCTAAGGAAATTGGAGATATTCTCAGGATTGCTGTCATTTCTATCAGCATTTTCTGATGTTCATATTTCAATACTCCCAACAGTTTTAGCCAGGGAACAGGATTGCACTGAACAATGTCTACACACACCTATCAAAGCAAGACTGTCCCTGGACACGAACCTTATCCTCTTGAGTATTTATTGCAGGTAAGTTCTTCCTCACTTCACCTGCCAAAGGAGACAAGTAATCATACTGTCCATCACAAAGTCAAGAAGGCAACAAGGAAAAAGCCTTAAACATATATATATATATATAGATACAGATATTATAGCATAAGCCTGGAAAAGGAAGAAACAAGAGACAAGAGAATCATACAGCAGATACAGGATCTAACAGAAGAACAGCTTTGTGACATAAATAAATGTGGCATGTTCCAAAAGAACCCCAATTCAATACTTCAAAAAAGAGCAATATCCTCTTCATGGCTCGCTGGTACTCCCTGAGGAATTTTGGAAAACATTCTAGTAAGACATGCTTTGGCTGATAATATCATCGGTTTGCTGGGATTTGATTTGATGTTTTCATTCTTTTTTCTTTTTGGTTTCTTGTTGTTTTGACTTACGAGAATGAACACTTGTCTCAAAAACAGGATCTTGGTTACTGAGGAATCTGTTTATTTCGGGCCCTTTTTCCTAACTTGGTATCAGTTGGGACCACTCACTGCTCTTGGTATTTCAGGGGTCTAATTTTAGGCCTTGGTTTTTCAGATGTTGGCCAGAGGCCCCACTTGGTCTCTACACAGAAAAAGTACATTGCAAGATTTTCTTTTATCTCTGGTGTGGATCCAAAGCTTCTGAAGACATATGGATTTCTTTCCATTGAGCTCCATAGCTCCAGTTCTGGCCTCCTGCTTATGATATCAGTTAGTCTGAGCATCTGTGAAGGACCTGAAATGGATGTGTGGATCCACCTCACTTCAGGCACTTGGCAGGTGTAGAGCTGCCTCTGGTCAGCTGCAATAAGTCTGGTGTCCACGGCTGCACAAGCAGGTGGAATTCCTTCACGGAAAGGGTTGTTAAACACTGAAATGGGCTGCCCAGGGAGGTGGTGGAGTCACCATTCCCAGAGGTGTTCAAGAAATGACTGGACATGGCACTTAATGTTGTGGTCCAGTTGCCATGGTGGTTGATCAAAGGTTGAACTTGATCTTAAAGGTCTTTTCTGACCAAAATGATTCCATGAAGGCAATTCCATTGCCATCAAGAGCCAGCATCTCAGCACCTACACAGTGCAAAGAGTCAACCCAACACCAAGAAAAGTGATGAGCCTCACTCTAATCTCCTGACAGACTTGGCATGAAGTCCACGCCAGTTCTCTGCATCCTGATATAGGTCATGCCACCACTGGTACAAGTGTGGCAAGAAATCTCCCAGGGATGAGCTTTGCAGGAAAGGTTCTGCTTTTTATCATGAACAACAAATAATAAGCAGACATCATCTTAAATATCAACACCAAGCCTTAATCTCAGGAAAAAGATAACAGCCCTGACTTCTCATCCAAAAACCTCCCATGTCTCCCCAAGGCACTGATATTCTGCTGGGACTTCTCTACTGCTTCTCCCTCCGTGCTGTGTCTCAAGGTACACTGCACAGGTCAGCCCCTGGGACATGGAAATACTTTCCCCTCTCAGCACACCCACCCAACACGTCCCAAGACTGAAGGCAGATCTCTGGGGGCAGGTCACGAGTCTCTCAGGGCTTTCTCCATGCACGAGCAGCACTCAGTGGAGAGGGGTGGGCTTGGTTTGTGTTTGCCACACAAAAGCAGAGAGCTGGGGAAAAGCAGAAAGTCTCACTCAGGGGCTTGCACGTGCTGAACGTGGGATTGCACTAAGGCAGAAAGAAAAGACACCTTTGGAGTGCAACTGTGTTTTAACTACTTTAACTGCTGCTGTTTTTCTTTTTTATCACAACCATCATATTTCTGAGACATCCTCTGTCAGGTTGATTATATGCCACATCTACCTTTTTTGCCCAAACAAGAGGCATGTGGACCACTGATAACTAACAAGTGCTGGGAAGTAAAACACTGAAGGATCCTCTCATAACCAGAGGAAAAGGGATGGTAGAGAGGATTATTTGCACAAAACTCAGCTTGGGTTTTCAAACCAGCATTTGTAAGTTTGGAAAGAGCCAAGAACAAAAACTTTGAAATAGTTATTAGGGGTTTTATGGAAACTGGATGAATGGATGGTTTAAATGGGAAGCCAAATAAATACAAAAAAAAGATAATCTAAGCCTGGCATGAGATCTGAGGATCTTGAATTATAAAGCTAAAAAAATAATAGGAAAATAAAGCTTTTGAAGCGTGGCATAAACCCTCTGGAGTCCAGAAGAAAAACCTCTCTATCTCAATAGTAGAGATGCTGTGCTTGAATCAAGGGACAACAATTACTAATGCACTCCCTATTAACACAAACTCTGCTGTCCTATGCATTGCACTCTAACCACAGCAATACACTCAGATAAACCATGCACTAAGCACAAAGATGGCATTTGAGAGAGAAACTGAGATCAGCCAAAAATAACACCAAGTTATATCCACCGAGTGGCTTCTCCCACTTTGCTTTATCTAGGAAGTCATGCAGATGGATTTCAGTCCTTAGATGGTCACACTGGTGCCTGTACTGACCACAGCAATGGCCCTGCAGTGGTGACCTCGTCTTGTTTGGAGCTGTGGCTGCAGAGCCTCTGTAGCTGGACACCTCTCAAAACCAACCTACAATCTACGGAGGAAAGGGAAAGCTCCCTGCTCTCATCCCTTTTCTAGAAAATCAGACACTTGCTGGAAGTAGTGACTGTGGCTTCTTTCTACCTGAACATCTACAAGATAAAAGACGCTGTGGTCTTTTCGTAGACACAACTGTCGGGAATAAGCAGAGAGAGCCAGATTCATGACAGAGATGACAATCCTTACGATGCAAACAGGTTTTATGCCAACCAAATTGCACCTCTGGTAGAGTTTCAAAAGCCTTTTACAAACCAGTAGTAGATGCAAAGTGAATTTTGTTATTCTAATTAAATTAGTAATCAGGCAAGACATCCTCAGCCTATTATGCACTGATAAATAGGGGAAACTGAGGCAGAAAGAAGTGAAGAAATCAGCCAAAGAGTGGGAACATCAGGAATCAACCCAGAACTTCTGACTCATGTGCTTGTGCTCATTTGGCTAACTCTCCTTTCACGTAAGCCAAATCCTGTAAGCCAATGGTAAAACTTCCATAAATGTGAACGGAGCAAAGATTTGAGATTTCAGTCTGTCATCTGTACTTTATAGGTTTGTGACTTTATATATGGGGCAGATATTTCATTCTGCTCTGTGGTTCAGCCAGCTGGATGGTGCTATATATATTTAGGGCACAATGAGAAAAATAAATAGCAATTAAAACCAAAAAAAAGTCAACCCTTTCTTCCATATGGAAGATTTTAGTATTTTTAATGGTAAAATTACTCTTCCACATTTATGGCGCTTCCACAGAGAGATCAGTTGCTTGTAAGCACTGGCAGCAGCAGAGGCTGAACTGGTTCTCCCAGAGGTCTGCTCCAGCAGCCAGGCATCTCCCCACAGCCACGGGAGACAAGGGCTCGTGCCCATCTGTACCACGAGAGAGACAGTGCTGCACTCACCTATCTCCTCTGCCATCCTCCAGCTGACAGACAGCTGCTGGATCTGGTCAGCTGGCAGCAGCTACACTGGCTCAGGTCAGGAGGCAGAGGGATTTTTTCTGCGAGAAAATGGTTTCCACAGGAGGCAGATCAAGGGCCCTGTCACCTCACCCTCACGTGATGCTGAAGTGGGCATCACAAAGCAAGTACTCTTTGTTGTGAGGCACAAAACTCCCATCTGACCATTTGGCAGGATGCTGACTGACTTCCAGCCTATGTGCTGAGGTTCCACTGTGCACATTCACTGCCTGTTCCACAGCCTGCTCCGGGATGGATCCAGGTGTCATGTGTTACTGATGTGTAACAGCTGAGGCTCTGCTCTGTGAGCTGAACRTCACTGGAGCAGGGAGCACAGCCTCTTTGCAGGAAGGGTTTGGCTAGTCACTCTCATCCCTGTCCTTGCTGCAAAGACTGCAGCTTTGGCCATCTCCCCGTCAGGTAAGACAGAAACAGGGAACTTGGACTCGGCTATATTCCCCAAGACTCAGCTTTACTTCAGCTTTTGACAGCAATTACATGTTTTAAACCTTTTTTAAACTATCAGCAGGTGACTACCCTTACTATTATCCTCAGGGGAAAAAAAAAAGCAAAAAAAAAGCAGCAAGAAAGTTTTAAAGTTCATACAAGCTGACACTGATGGGTCAGTCAGGGATTAGCTGCAAAAGGTTCTACACCTTCCCAGTGAAAACTCAACTATTTTATTCCAGCATACACATTAGTGAACACCACCACCGCTTTGGCCACGGAACATGGAGAACAAAAGGTTTATTGTCAGCAAACCCTAGTAAGGGCAAAAGGCAATGTCCACTGTAATAATCCTGCCTTGTGATTCTCATTTCTGAAACTTTCCTTTTTAGCATAGAAATTTTCTATAACTTGTTCCACCTCAAAGATGGTTTGTGTCTTCTTTCATTTGAAAAGACCTCTTTGAAAATTCTCCTTAGTCAGTTCTGGAAGGATGAGCAAGGTGTGAGGCTTCACCAAGTGATAGGAGAGAAATTGTTACAAAATTGGGAAAAAACTGTAATAAATTACACATTTTTAAGAAAACTGAACTATCTTAGCTGATACTTCTTAACTGAACCTACATCAGTCAGCACCTACTACAGTTGCATTAGTTCAAAAGAATAAGCTGTATCTGCTCTACTCTCAAGTACCTTTCCAGAGAAGCCAAAGAGATAACAACTGCTGAACTGGGCATACTCTTCCTGAATAACATATGCAGAGCAGGGGTGGGAGGCTGCTGCCAGGGAAGACCAGCTTTGAACATTTAGTCTGAAATTGTCATTAGGAAGTCTGTAACCAAACAAAAGAGGGGAATTACCTCCCTGACACGGAAGGGAAGGGAAGCATGGTTTTGCCTTGCATAATCATATTTCTGCATACTTAATGTGCACCATCCTGAACTCTAATCAGGTAAGGTTTGTGCTGTGCAATCAGGTAATGAGCAGCCTTCGACTCAACTGCTTTGGAGTCAATCCTTCTTGAAATAGACACAACAATCACAAGCATAGAAATAGTCAATCCTTCTTGAAATAGACACAACAATCACAGAGCCAAAATAATCTCATTTTACTGTGTTGGGCAGTCCTGCACCTCCCAAAGGGAAGGGGGAGCATCTGCTTCCTGCTTGTCAGCCCATTGCAAGCACCTTCTGGAAACCCAAAAGCGAGGGCAAACCCAGTACAACTGCTTGCCCCAACCATTCCAGAGTAAAAAAAAAGAGTTTGTCTCTAAGGGATGCCAGTAGGACAGAAAAGGGAATGGATCCCTACGGCAGCTGAGACTGTCATGGATACACCAGATGAATGATCCTGTTGAACGTGCTGTCTCCTGTTTTCACAGGTGAGGCTCCAGCCAGCACACTGCCTGGCTTTGCTCCAAAAGTCAAGATATGTGCAAACACAACTCCCCCCCTTACCTTTCTGCTCCTGTATGCATTCGAGGCAACCACAGGCAACCTCACCCGGCTCAAACTGACTGTGTCACCACACCGTGAGTACAGTGCAGGTTTTATTCACCCCTGCAAAGGAACCAAGGCCCTGCAGGTCAGCAGGGTGGAGCTGGCACAAAGCAAGGGTAGGGACTTGCCACCTTAAAAGTTCTTCCGCAAAAAGCGCCTTACCATCCCACCAATTCCCGGATTCTCAGCGCGAGGACACGTAGGTGGGAATACCCTCCCTGTGCCCCAGGGTAGAGGGTTTCAGTCACTGAACAGCTCAGGCTTCAACAAAGCAGGGTGCACGTGTGCAAGCATGCTCACACCACACTGACGTCCAAATACTCCCAAACCCAAATGACATCAAGATTTTCTTTAATTATTGTATTTTCAAACCCTTGATTTTCTTGTGGTGGGGGCCTGAGAACCATTGGAGACCTCGGGGGGTGGAGGGGTGCCAAAGACAATTGTGGCCTGGGAATATTTGCCAGCTGGACTACGAGATTTCTTTTTCATTCCCGATTCTATTTTTTTATTCCCTGTTCTCCTTGCAGATCCTGCTTTCTGGCTCTCTGGGGTCTGCAAACACCCAGACCTAGAAACTGCAAACCCAGACTGTGCTGCTGCATCAGTCCCTGCAACTGAGAGGCCAATGCAACAGTGAGTAGCAATTTGAGACAACAGAAAGCCTGCCTTTAACAGACTGCACTCACTAGCCACAATGCCCATTGAACTTTGAGGGACCAGTTTTGCTCCTGTTTGCACCCTTTCAGCTTTAACAGCCACTCCTGATTTATATGAGCAATACAGTTTGCAATATGGGATTCATTTCCTATTCTWAAGAAAGTAAAAGAAAAAAAAAAAAATACATTTTGGATCCAGCTATCTTGCAGGCTGAAATTTCTGTTCTGCATTTTTTGCTTTCAGTGCCTCAGCCTCCTCTGCTCCTTCTGCCTCCCTCAAATTTTCAGATGAACTGCTGAGATGCTGAAACCCAAACTACATGAAAGCACATCATCACAAATCACACACCAATCACAAAGGCTGTGTTGGTGCAATATCTTCCTACCTACCCTTCCTACATCAAAGCAAAATCCTCTAGTTGCCTGACACACTGAAGATTATCTTGTAAGTATGACTGGAATTCTGCACAGAAGAGGATAAGTGCTGCAGGAGCTGGTTCTTGAGGCTGCTGCCCACCATGGAGATGTGCAAGACTATCTTGAACTCAATCCTCAGCTGATGGAGGAAAAGATGGAAGGTGTGATGCGAAAGACATTGATCTGCTCCAACTGGCAAAGAGGCAGCACCATCTACCAGCTGCACATGGAAAGGGRAGCTGGCGAGCATTTTGGATCCTACAGACCTCCACTGTGGAGAATGGTTGAGAACAAAGCTCTTTTATGTATTAATCTTGAGGCACTGACAGCAGCAGAGGTCTGAGGGGAAGGAGGAGGGCATTACAGATGCTAATAAGTAGTGATCCCACAAAGGTTTGGGAGAAATGCTGAAGATGAGCTCCCCCATGGAATCTCATTAACATGAGCTACCTCACCAAGGACTGAAGGGACACATGCAGAACAAGACCTGAGATAGCATAGGTGGACAGCCTGAAAATTCCCATATCCTGCAACTCTTGCAAAAGACTCTCTGTGGCCACTTTGAAATCAGTTTGTTGCCATCTCCTTTCTGAACTCTTTCATSTTTTCCTCATGAGTCAGCTCCTGCAGTACCCAAAACAAAATAGATCCACCATTCGGATAAGAAAAAACTTGTCCTAAACACTGGTTTTATCTTTAGTAACCTGAGCCAGAAAGACAGCTAAAAACCAGGTGGGTTTTCACAATCTTGTTAAGAGAGCAGGAAGGTAAAGACTTACTGGAAGGCAAAGCCAAGATATGCATTGCATGCATGGTGAGGACATCCTTCCTCCACCCCCTCTTATCCCAAATAACTTTTCAAGGCTTTATCTAACAGAACACAGTATGCAAAACACTTAGAACCCATGGTCTTATTTGGAGATTTTGTCTTATTCCCCACACAAATTAAATTGTTCTTCTGTGAGCCTTACCAACAGTGCCCCAGTTTCACAGCCCTTCAGTCACTCCTTTCAGAAAGGAGGGAAATACTCCATCATCCGGATGTGCCACAAACAAACGAGGATCAGCTTACATGAACAAAAGCAGAAGCATGCTACAGATGTGCTTGTCCAAATTATTTGGCAAATAACAATTGTACTAGGCAAGAACAGATAGATGAGGACAAAACAGAAGTTATTTCCTCACAAACYATATTCTTAGCAAGTAATTTGACTCACTTTGCTGAGAATAATTTGACTGCAACATGGTATTTAAACTGTTTAAAACTTGTATTTTTCACTTGCTCTTCATGCACGGCTTCTGTGAGAATTTGTTTTACTGGATTGGGGGACCAGAATTACACCCCAGCATTGCACTAATTAGGCAGCAAACTTACAATTTGCTCCTCTTTGTGTGCCTCCTCTCTGTTTGAGACTTCTCCACTGGTATGCAACATATTTCTGTCCATACAGAAATCCTAAAATGCAACTCTAGAGTAAGATATAAAATGCCCTACGTGTGGCTAATCAGGACATAAACAACCACAGCAGAAGTTGCTTGCTAACGTCCCACCATTCAGCATCAGAACTAAATTCAAGAAGGCACTTCCTTCCGCTCACCCCATCCCCTCATTTTTGCTTTTCCTCCAAYCTATACAGCTTCAATGCACACAGTTTTATTTGCAGAAGTTTTTATCTCATCCATCTGGGTCACATATCTATGAGTGATACCAGTACAAGATTAAATACCCCAGAAAGAATCCTGGGGGTTTGCTCTGCAGAGCAAAGCTCCTGATGGCCAGTCTAGGCTTAAGAACAAGAGGAGGATTTGGACATGCAGGGTCCATCAGCAGCCATACACCTCAGGTACTGCCCCTGCATAGAAAGCAGACTTCCTTGCCATCTTGTGGGGCTTTTCCTTTTTCTCCTGAGATCTGTTGTCAGAGGAAGGGAGTTCAGAGCTTCTTTCCCTCCACCAATGGGTCGGTTTCACTCTGCTACATTAATGGGAATTGCAGGTGCACTTCAGCCCAAATGTTAATTTCTTCAAACAGCAGAGAAGGCTACACRCACTTGGGGAGAAAGAATATCCATCCGTTTGCGCAATCTTAGCTTCCAAGGGGAAATGTGCAGTGGAAAAAGAAGGAATGATAGGGGAAATTAAATTAAAATGTAGGAAAAAGAATATTAGTAACAGAAGAGAACTTTTACCTCTGGTGCTTGCCAAAATGCTTTCCTGATGCTCAGCGAGAATACACAGGTGTACAGGAAGCCCAGCAGACTATCCAAATATGATGCCGAGTTGCCAGGTTCCGGGGAAATTGTCCTGTGACTACAGCCTAAGAGAACTTGTGAGCAGCTCARTCTGGCTCTGGTCTCGGTGGCTTTCTCGCCCCTTATTTCCCCAGGCTGGCAGGACAGCCCTCGGGGCATTCCTGCAGTATCTCCTGGTTCTCCTGCCAGAAGGCCTGTGGYGGGTTCAAAGGCGCCGCGGGGGCARCGGGGATGGATGCGGGGCAGCGCTCACCGACACGGCACAGTGTGGGCTGGAAAGGTTTTCCCAGGCGCTCTCTGACAAAGAACATGGGAGGTTGTTCGCACTTACAGTCCAAGTTGCTTGCTCAGACCTACAGAACCGCCCAAATGCTGCCAGCCTGCACTCAGATAATTTCCAGAGCCTTCCTACTGTGCGCTGCAGTTCCATTTCCAGATATTTTACTGGCTCCTTGTACAGCAGCATGAAAACATCCGTACCTCCACAGGTCACCTGCCTAATATACCTGGATTGTATTTATATTGTCAGAGTACAGCTGCCCTATGCCCACCAATGACAGAACATCCAAGGCTGCACCSCTGGGGTTTCAGTTCATTATGAAGAAAAAAAAAAAAAAAAAAGAGAATTTGCTAAAATCCCAACAACACAAATGATTGTATAAAAATTCTTTTCCACCCTTTTCCACTCCTTCCCATAAGTTCACTGAAGTGGCAAGGTTTYTGATATGGACACCACCCCTTTGAATAAAACTCGGCAGGTTCCACATCACTCATTTCATGCAGCACAGTGCACATTGCCAAAATGCTTTCCTGATGCTCAGCGAGAATACACAGGTGTACAGGAAGCCCAGCAGACTATCCAAATATGATGCCGAGTTGCCAGGTTCCAGCCTGGCATTAGCGGCTTCCAGCCATACCATTGACAAGAGCAAAATAATTCCTTCTGTTAGCAGTGACCTTCCAAGGTAGCATGCTAACAGCCTTTCTTTATATCATTGATTTTCCCAAATCACTGTCAGAATGTCTGGTAATAGCTTCATTAGTACCACAACAAAGAGAAGATTAATATACCCACCAAGAAGCAACCAGGAGGAACTACAAAGAACATGAGAACACAAGAACAGTGTGATGTAAATGATTGGTCAGCTTGGGCCASAGGTGGTGCTGCCCAGTGTTGTTCTCCCCTCTGTGCTGTTAGAAATTGAGGTGAAATCAGTCTTACGCTTATCTGACCCAACTGACCATTCCCCAGGCTGATCATGGACACTGCCCAATTCTGGGCTCTGGGCATAGAATTTGCACTTGAAGATGTCATAGTTTAACCACTTAACTCTACACAGCTCAGCTCACCAAGTGCTGCTGACTTTCTCCCAAAYAAGCTCAGTTACTTTCATTGYCCCCACTCATCTCTGCTGGCCCGAACCATCTCTCCCAGCACTCATTCACATCAGAGAGAAAAATGCTCTAGCATGTAGAGGGCACTTCCTTGTGGGGCTGACCAGTCCCACAGTAAATGATCAGCTATTCCACTTGTTTGAATCAGTACTGCTGAAGAGACACAGAGAAGCCCTTCACTGCAGGGCCAGGTTAATGTGGCAGAGCTCCATCACTGTGTGACACTGTGATGCAGTGCAATAGTTTGTTCAGAGCTAGCTCAGGTCTCTCTAACTTGGTACTCAGCACGGCACACACTAATTCCATCCAGCCTCATCCAGCTCCTTGGTAGCATCCTCCAATACTGGGGGTGTTTTAATAAGGATTTTTTATGGGACTGATCGGTTTTGTTCCAAATTCCCTAGGTGGTTAAGTTCTCTCTCTCTTTTTCTTTCTATTTCTAGGTAATCACCTAGAAATGGACAGAAACACAACTGAAAACTTGCCAGCCTCAGCATCTCAAGTCCCTATTTTCCCATTTTTGTGAACTCCGCATCATTCTCCCCATCCATAAGTGGCTATACCAGTAGTAATGTCTCTTGACAAAGACACTTGCTTAGAATGCAAACCAATAAAAGCACAAGTTCATAGAAATTAATGACTTACTTTCACAAGTAAAGAGAGGAAACTTTGAATACATTTTACTGTCAACAACAGAAATTTAAATAAAACCCTATAAAAACTGTGCCATAATAACAGTTTCTGTATTGTAACCTCTTGAAGACCCAGACCAACCCCATCTAACCATGCTTTACTCACTGCATATTTCTCATTTCACTCTACTTCATCTACATCCTATCAGCCTGTGGAGTTTCAAGAGTGTTATTTTTCCATTTCTCTTACATGATTGGATTGTAGAGAACATGTACAACAAACTCCACTGTTCATCCCAAAATCTTAAGGAGAGAGGAGTATGCCCAGAGCAAGAGGCCCCAGGCTCAAGAGACTTAGCAGCAGCTGGACCATCTCTGCTGCTCTCTCCCCATGGTCATGTTTAATGCTTTCCTGAAGCTACACCTGCATGCCAAACTGGACAAACTCACATCCTCAGGACCGGGGAGAAGCAGTTTTAATGCTCTCGTGCAATCTTCTTTGGCTTGCTTTTGCTATTTGTAGTATCACTAAGGAAACCAAACGTGACTCTGGTGATCTTTATTCAACATGTGCGTTCCCCAGACATGATCTCAGCTAACTTGCATATCACTTAAGCCCAGCCCATTCTTTCCCATACAAATACCCATGAAATCAGRTTGAACTGGAAGGTAAATTATGATAGCTGTGACTGGATAATTTTTATGTCCAGTCCTTGAAGAACTGCAGGACTTCGGCCCTGCAGCTCCTGTGATGCTAAGCAGAGTGCATGGGATGTTGGTCACAAAGATAACAACACCTTTTCCAGAAGGTCTCACTGCACTTTACAGCAGCGGGATGTAATGGAGACAGAGGGATGGCATGTGCCTCCTCTAAGATCATCTGCCTGGTCAGCAACAGCCACCAAGGACAGGACTTCTGTGTCCCAACCCAATGTTTCCTCCAAGCGATCCTGACAATAAAACACACGGGACTAGATACAAACACAGCCAATTCTGTCTTAATTCCAGTTTCTGCTCTACCCTTCCCTGGCAGCTGGCATTCTCTTTTTGAAGCATTCACCTTCATTTCTGAATAAAATTATCACTATGTGCCAGTCCTTGGTGTTGGTTAGTATCTATGGAAAAGCAGAGTTTTTGTTACTTGAAACCAGAGGGGAAAAAAAACCCCAAACCAACCAAACCAGAACTCTTTACTTTTGATTCAAATTCCTCCCAAAGTGATTCTGGCCTGCTCCTTAGCCTGTGAGCCAACAATGGGTATAGGATGAATTTTTCATGGTGATATTAGAGTATGATTAGCAGTTCTCTGAGCTTGATACTTTATGCACTTATCCTCACAATTAATCCATTTGCTGGGATAAGTGACCTTTCCCAATTCAGAGGTGGAAAACTGAGGCAAGGATTCACACTCAAGGCCAAGCTTCGTRATCACCCACGCAGCTACAACTGACAGTCTGGATGCAAAGTTCAGCTCATTCACACAGAGAAACACAAGCCACGAGGGCAAATCCTCAGCTGGTGTTAAGTTTGGCCCTCCTGCACCTGGCTCCAGCCACAGGCTGTGGCAAACGTGAATGTATGTCACTTTTTACGCAGAGTGACCAGTGGTACCAGGGAGCCTCCACGCACCACCCAGCCTGGAGCAGCCGCCTCCGTGAAGGCTCTCCCACCTCTGCAAGTGCAAAGCAGTCAGACTTAGCTCAGCATGCAATAAAGGAAGCTTCACTAAGGCAACATGACCTTACATGAAGGAAGAGCTGAGCACCTGCATCGAGACAGTGATCATGACTCAATGACCAGTAATTTGTCAAGTCACAGCAATGCAAGCATTTATCCAAATCCAAGCAGTTTCCCAATAGTTACAAAAGAAGCCTCAAGCGCAAAAGAGTAAAAAATTCAGGAGATTCCCAGAATCTCAAATACCAAGCCCAGGTTCCCCTCTCTCTCTTGATAATGAAAAAAACCATTTAGGTGTATTCTTTTATCAGAAACTTCTCTAATTGCTCCTCCATGAGAGTTTTAAAAATACCATTCATTGAAACAGGTCCTGAAAGCACTGAATCTGTGCTAATGAAGATTAATAGCAGATTTGCAATAACAAAGCTTGGAAAGGATACATTTAGAAATTAACATCTTACCAAAAATAAATTTTCAGCTGTGCATAACTAATTCCATGGTTGTTCAGGGTTTCTTGGACTTCAGATATAAATGTATTGCAGGCTGTGGTGTCTAGGACTAGATGGGACCTCAGTCTGGCAATTTCTGTTCAATCCAAGATTTCCCTGTTACAGGATTTACTATGTTATCAAAGCACTAATGCAATCTCTTGAAAGAGAAATATAGGTGAGTTTTACACAACTGAGAATCATTATTCCACCTTGCAGCACAAAGCTGTTCTGCAGAGGTAAGTCATCAATGGGAAGAAAGTAATTCCAGATTTCTGGTGACTTTTAGGCTCCCAGTGATCATTCTGTAGCAAACCCACGTCTAAGCAGRAGACCATGAGTTTGAGCTCTATGTCAAGCACCAAGAGAACTGTCAATTATATCAGTCAGAAGTCAGATGCTTTCATCACACCCCAAAGAAATGTGAGGCCATTAATAGTCTGGTGCCACTCTAAATGGTATACTACATCTCATTATTTATGCACCTTCCTTAGGGGTTGCAGGAACTTAGTGCTTGAGCTCCTACTGAAATCCAGCCCTACTGCACAGAAAAAAAGAATAGCCATCACTACTGAATTTTCCAGAAACCTGAATCTAAAACTTTCCACAGATCTTGCACAAAGTAAAAAGAGTGAGTGTAGGATTCCCAGTAGCTGCCAGTTCCAGCATCCACCGATTTTGCTCTCCAGTTTGCCCTGGCTCAGCAAATGCATGCACAGCACAGACTCATTTGAGTCAGTCCTCAGCCTTTGCTAGGAAGGGGCAGCAATACTGACAGAATAACATCCTGCAGGCAGCAGCAGAACCTGCTTTAGTTAARGACTTGATCTTACTTTGACCACAGGCAAAGCTGGGGGGTCTTGCAGCCAAGTGTTACCCGGAGCAGTGGGTAGTGTGTGGCTGGYAGGATGGAGTGGAATTAGTGTGAGTTTCTATAGAAAATGTCTCTGTTGATAGAGTTTTCTGAGTGCCCAGGTACAGCACAATTTAACCCCTAAGAAGCTCTGCCACACAGTTTCTGTCAATGAACCCTACACTGCTGAGAAAGGAGCCATGAGAGGCAAAGCAYATGAACAGTAGTTTTGCAGAAAGGGGATAAGCAATTTTTGTCCAATTGCAGCAAAAGGAAACGGGGTGGCTCGGCCAAGTACCTCTTCCACTTTACACTGTGTGCCCAGAGCAGTCACTGCAGGTGATCCTGCGGTCAAAGAGTAAAAGACAGCATGCAGAAAAGCCCACCTCTGGGTTTCAAGTGTGCTCTAACTGCAGAGCTCATACACAATTTACCCTTTCAGGTATTCTGCCAAAGAAATCCAGGTACAGATTATGGGACAAAGCCTGGAGAAACAAAGAACCTCTAGATGTTACAGGTGGAAGSTGATTTTCTTCTGTTTCTCATGTTAGAGAGGACAACTCCATCTGCTTTCTCCCACATCTTGTTCTTGGTCAGGCTGATACTTGTATCACTCACASCCAAAGAGGAGCACCAAACTGGTAATCTTCCATGTCTGTCAGTAGACATACAATCCGTGAGGTTGACTAAGTGTCCTCAGTAACTTTTGGTTTATGAATAAGTTGACAGCACTTTGACACTTTCAGGAGGTATTAAATACCTCATAGAATTGGGCCAATAGCCAGGGCACAGATTTGGCACATGGAAAATAATAAGTRGAGTATCTTTGTAACCACAGCAACTCGAAAAACACAATGAAAACAGTGCATATCCCTGCAGAATTACTGAGGATGAACAGACATACATTTGTGAAATACTGAAATAAATATTATAATGATGCTCCTGAATTGCAGAATAAATCCTACTTCACGCAGACGTGAATGTCAGAAAGCCAGATGTTGTCTATTGATACTGAAGCTTCCAATAATCCCTTAAAATCTGTTGGATAACATACAGGGACTGACTGTACCAAAGCTGAAAGGAACAAGAACAGCCCTGACACTTACACAAGTAAACACAGGGCAATACTGATTGTATTTCAGAACTTGTTTTTAAACAAACTTTCACACTTTTTGTTAATAGGCATATTTATTTACTTCCAGGKAATGTGTGGTAGAGACCTCATCCACATTTCCAGAGTTCCATCAAGATAGACATGGCTTGGTAATGTAATGCCAAGTCAGAAAGGTAATTGAATGTCTTGAGATAGAAGCTCTGATGCAGAAAATATGAAATTATTATGCACTCCAGCAAGTTCTTCACAATGGCTGCAGAGCAGAAATTACAAACTAAAGCTTGGAGATAAAAAATGTGATCATAAAAATAAAAAAAACTCAGAACAAGAGCATCCATGGTAAGAACCAAAGTGACAATGGTTAGTTAGAAGACCCTCTCATGTTGTGTCCATCTAGTGATAAAGCCAAAATGAATTATTTTCTGAATCAATCAGGTACTACAGCAATCRATGGGGCCACTGAGAGACCAAGTGAGGTTCCCAAAAGAAAACACACAGCCTGCAACAGAGCCAGAAAAAGAATCATTGAAACTAAGTGTTGTCAGGTGTTCATTGAAAAACTGCAGTTGTGTTTCCCRCTGGAGAGCTTCTGATCATAGCCCAGTGATCTAAGAGGAACACAAATGCCACACACTGTTAACAAGGTCTGTTCCCATCATAAGCATACATTTATCTCATCACCCTCACTCTCAGACCTGGATTTTTTCCACTGTAAATCACTAACATGTCAAAACAATTGCCTGAATTGATGCCAAAGAAACTGTTGCTTATGATTGCTTTAAAAATGCCAAAGCTCTGTCTTGCTTTTTTGTTTGTTTGTTTTTTAAACAATATCCTTTACCTGATAGTTTTTGCCTTAAACGTGGCAGTTCAGTAAGAAAACAGACTAAAAAGCAATTCTAAGATATGAAATGAAAGTTTTTTTAACTTCAATGTAGTGATCCTTTAAGCAAAATAGCTGGCAAAAAAAATGGGGTTTTTTTGATAGATGAAAACTGTGGTGACAGTCACACATCAGAGGAGAAACTCTGAGGCAGATCTTGTTTTCTGCAGAAATGCCTGTGCTGGGAATGGGGAGTGCCTGGTTCACAATGTCCTTTTACCGCCTCTACGGGATGGAGTTTCACTCTGGACTTCCAACAAGACTCCAGTTCTTTTCACTGACCCTGAAGAAAGTTCTAGGCCTCCGAGACACTGGCCTTGCTGCATCCAAGGATGTCATAAGCGCAGCATTGCTCCCACCTCAGGTCATCAGAGCTTCCTCACCAGCAGGTATCTGCCAGCAAAGCTCCACCATGAACTAACCCGAGCTTAGGAGCACAGGGAATGCCCCACACAGCAGCCAAAGGAAATACAGCAGATGGAGAACAAGGAGGAATTACTGTGACCAACAGGAAGAGCTTGAGTTGACACAACAGGCACAAGAAGCAGCTTTGTGTGACGGAGAATAACAGAGCTTCCCAAAACTGTGATAAGTGAGCAGCCCCTGGAGCCAGACCCAAGCCAAGCCAAGCTCACTGTCACCTGGGAAAGAAGCAAGAAAAGGTTCCAAGTGCCACTGCTCTCTTGAGACAAGCAAATGCAAAGGGCTGGTGGATCCAACCTGCACCAGGCAGTGTTAATAGCAAAAAACATCCCTACTTCTAGAGAGGAAAAAGGCCAAAAGCTGCCTTCAAACATTTCAGGAACAGTTAACAGAGTTTCTTCTCCATTTATTTATTTTTAATTTCTTTCTGGCTTGCCTTCTTTTAAAATGTAAACTTGTGAAGCAAGAACCAAATTAAGTCCAATTGAGGAATTCAATTTATCGAAGGGGAAAAAAACCAACGAGTAAGATAGTCCCGCACAGCAGCTCATTTATATTCTACACAAAATGATGCTAAGAACTCAGCAATGACTACCCAGTAATTTAGAATAAAACATATCAGAGAGGAATGGTAACAGTCACTTTATCAGGTGCTAAAACAAAAGAAAGAGTGCTGTAGTGGTTCATCTGAAAAGATCTACCCCGTGGAAAGCTGAAAATGGGCAGGTTGGGAGAAAATGTCCCCGAACACACCTCTGGTCACTTTTCCTTTTACTGCTGCTATCATTAAAAAGCTTTGTGGACTGAAGAGAACCTGACTAGTCAAAGTTGGAAATGAAACTGGGTTGAGGCAGTATAGACTGCAGAGATGGTAAAGACTCAGTGAGACTTACACAGGGAAAAAAAAAAAAGCAAAAAGGGTTTGTTTTAGTAATATGGGTTAGGAATGTTAATATAGATATATCTTTCCAAACTAATATATATATATGTATAAAAAAAAAGATTTCTCATGTTGACAGCATCTGGTTAAAGATGACTCCATGGCTGTTAGCCAAAGGTTTGGAGAAGTGTTATTTGACCCTGTAAGTCACTATTATGGAGACAATMACACTCTCTCAGGTTATTTGGTGTACATCACAGCAGAGATGTGATTTTTGCAAGGCTGGCTCTGTCTGTCTAGTTGACTCTGCTCTCTCCAGTGCAAAGCTGACATCTGCCCGTGCCARTCTTCCTTCACTTTGGCCAAATCCCTCTCAGAGCTGATGGTGGCAAGCAGCAAATTCTCAACTTGCTGCTCCCCCCTTAAAGAGTTTCTTTCCTGTGTCTTTAAGAACAAAGGGAGAAATCTAAACCTTTCAGTGCCTTAATCTTGTTGCTCTGGTGAAGTGCTTCAACAATCTCAAGCAGCAGCAGATCTAATAAGCAAAGCAATGCCCACCCTCCCAGGTGATAGTAACCCTTTCCACAGAAACATTTTCCGAGACTGATTTTTCCATTAGGTTCTTGATCCTTTTGGCGTGCATTGTTCTGACTTTACGAAATGAAATCTGAAGCTCTTCCTCTTCAGGAAGGAAAGGTTTTTTGCATGCAACAGCAGGTATTCCTGTTGGAAAGTGGCAGTGTCTGTACCTGTGTGTATCTGCCGGCACAYGCACCCCGTCCCTCTGCCAGAGGGCAGCAGGAGCACCCAGCAGGAAGCTGCACCTCAGAGGTCTCAAAGCAGCAAAGAGAAGCATCCAAGCTATCTCGGCCCTTTCTGCAGCTGAAGAACCTGCACTCTACTCTCACAGTCCCTTGGAAGGTTTCGGTGTCTCAGCTGCATGTGCAGATGTGCAGAAGCAAAGGTACCTTTACAGACTGAGTGGCAGCACTGGGAGAAAGCTTCTGACTGTCCCAGCTCTCTGCAGGATGGGACAGGATGGTGATCTGGGAGCTCTGAAGTGCATTCCTGCTATCTCAACGTGGTGAGGAAGGAGTTGCAACCAGAGCTCAGAGCACAAGGGCAAATAATTACTTTGTGTTGGCACTCTCTGTTAAGCAAAGCAGGAACTGCCAGATCTGATCAGTTCAACAGCTGATTCCAACCACAACTACCAGGCTGGGACAGGGGCCCCTGTTGTGGACAATGAATCACTAACCAGCCCAGAGACATTTCCTTCCATTAGTCAGAGGAAAGCCTGAAGAATGAGAGTTTATTCCRYTTCTGTTTTTAATTTTCACTTTGTGGTTAGCCTTGAAAAACTAATAAACATTTAGTATGTCTACCACAAAATTCTATGTTTGCCTGCATGTGTAGGAGCTGTAGGGAGCAAACACCATCACTCACAATAACAGACTTTAAATCAAACTGACAGTCATTTGTCTGCAAAGAAATCATATTTTTTTGGTCCAGTGACAGCTTTTCAACCCCTAATAAATTTTAAATCAATCATATAAACCTCAAAACAGAGCAGAAAAATAAACATTCGCTAAAATGTATGTGTGCTTATGTGTGCAGATCCAATACAGGTTGAAAGTCCTCCCACAATTAATTCATTCTAGGTGTTTTCCAGTTTTTAAGAATGCTGCCCTCCTGCAGCCAGTCCAGCCACACAGTGGCAGGCTCCTGCAATTACATCAGCCTATTTCTGATCACTTACCATGGATTGATACTGAAACTCTCTGAAGTTATTAAGATGCTGCTATTCTTAAGYAGCCTGTGGGTTTAACCCAGGCTAACAGCCTGAAATTCAGATGTTCTGTGCTTGAGCCCTCTAACAGCCAGAAGCCCAGGACATGGTTYCCCTCTGCTGAACAACCTTTCCCATTTCCAGATCTTCTCTTCCTCCATCACTCATGAGCCTAAATAATACATGACAGTTCAAATTAAGCTGCCTTTTTGTGACAGTTTTGAGATGATTCCTCAAAGGGCTGCAACTCCCTTTGTGCAGCAGGTTCTTAATGAGTTTTAGGGAGGGCTTTATAACCTCTCAGGATCAATCTGAGCCTTTATAAACACTCCTCAGTGACCTGCTTTTCAAATAAAGGCTTGTAAGTTTTTGGCTAGGAAGATGCAGAGCTGTGTTGGTTATCTAAGCATCTGTTGCAGTGAGAGAGGAAAGAGTATAAACACTGCTCCAGCCTGAGCAGCTGGGCTTCCCAAAAGAGCACCAGGAAAACCGTGGGGTGTGGTACAGAGGGTTCTGTTGGACACAGAGGCCTGAGCAAGGACAGAGCCAGCACATGAGCACAYGAAGGGATGTCACTGATCCAAGATGTTGCCGTGATCTCCAGTTCCTAGGGAGGATGTGCTGTGTATGCACGGGCTGCGGGAGATCCTGAGGTTCTGCCATGGGCTGTGTATGCATGGGCTGCAGAATATCCCGAGCTTCTGCCATGGGCTGTGCAGGGAGAAGGGCTGGCATGGGAGCTGAGTAATGGAATACAGAACAGCTCGTTCTAGAGCCCTGGTTTGTGTCCGTCGCATCTCGTTAGGGGCCTTGGGTGAAATCACTGCTTTGCTGACATCAACGGCAAAACTCGCGCTGTGGTTCGCCTGGGCCAGGATTCCCCACAAGAGCTTCTGACACATGAGAAAAGCTTCCTAACCACACAGGTGGGTCGCCCCTGTGATCTGMAGCAGACAGGTCACTGTCCTACCCGGTGTGACACAGCCCTTTGCTAAGTGCTGCATGTGTGAGAGGCTGAGGTGTGAGGCTGAACRACATGGTGCTGCATCAGAGGGGACAGAACCTGCTAAAGCACAGACACACACAAATGCACTGCTGCTGCTGCAGTGGGGATGGCATTCTCTAGAGCTGGCTAGGGCAGAAATCTGAACAAAGTCCAGTGCCAGCTGTAAGAGAAATCACACCAAAAGCAGCTTGGTAAATAAACATTAAATGAGCATCAGAATTTTTCTAATCGCATAGGAAAGATMTTTTTTCAAAAAATCCAACTGAATAAAAAAACAACCAATAAACACCACCACCAAAAAATCCCCAAAACCAACAAAAAAAACCCCAAAAGCCCCTAAAACCAGAATTCTCTGTATTTTGTGCACTCCAAAGAACTTCCATTCAAAGACTTCCTCAACAAATAAGCTGCACACTCATTTGCAATACTSGACCAGGTTTAGATCAAGTCACTGTAACAGCCTGACTACAATTACAGCAATAGAAGACATTGGTTTCAACACTATTGTGTTGCACATTCATCACTAAACACGCAGTAAAGCATCTGCACCCAGTCCCAACACTCAGAGCCCATCATTCACTGGAGCTGGATGGAGGCAAAGTCTTTATTACTGTGTTAGATTAGAAGGTCTGCAGGTGCCTAGCATGCCAGGAAAGCTTTATGCTTTGTGTCAGTGAATCAGACAGAAGTGGCACACGTTAAAATAGACTATTGCCATGCAGAGAAAAGGCCAAGTTGCTGGCAGCTGTAACTATTATTCCATTCTGGAGTAGACTGTCTAACAAGACAGCAGGAAAACAGAGCTGGATATTTAACCAGTCCCCAACTAGAGGTATTTATATGGTAAATCATCCAAAATGTGCTTGCAGTATTAAAGCCACAGTGTCCTTCCCACAGGTCCAAAGCTGACTGTTGCTCTGCCATAACACACAATGGATGTGTGCTCCCGCCTCAGTTTCCCTCAAGTGAGCTGGCTAATCATAATGGATTGTATATCTTTTTATAGATAAAATAACGCTGTTTGAACTAAATTACTGCCTGATTTTTGCACAGAATTTAACACTGACTATAAAGGCTGCTTCTGAAAATGATGCCCAGAAGAAACCTGCATGTTTACGCTGCTTGCAATTCCTCACTGACTGGAATTTTGCTTTAGCAATTATATGGATGCAAAATGAGGACAAGCCAAGCACATAGTTTGGGAAGGGTTGTAAAACTCTGATAAAATCTGATACATATTTTAACATTAGCCAGTCTTGCAGTTATGTAAACGTAGGGAAAATGCTCCCTGAAGTGTGTTTTTCCTGCAAAAGAATGTTACAAGAATAGTGATTCAGGTTTGAGAACCAATAACATCTTACACAGTTCAAACCTGTGTTTACTCCAGGCAGCTCCCAGCAGGCAGCAGAGCAGTGCAAGGCAAATGGAATTCTCTCTCCACCCCTCTCACGTACACATACTCTACTGCACAGCAAATTTCACCCCCTGGATTTCCATTTTCAGAGTTATAATCTGAGACCACTTTAGAAAAATATACAGAGGAATTAAACTCTAGACTTGATGGGCTGCTCCAGGAATATTTCTTTCCCGATAGCTTCCTGTGAAGTAATTGAAAACCCGGGACAACTGAGTCCTGTATTGTCAGGCTAGGATGTGCTGCAGTTAAGTGTTACTGYACATGGTCCCACCGGCTGGGGGATGGAGATTCAGGGACTCTCAGTCTGACTCCTGATGGGCAAGGGAACCTGAACTTGTTTACTAGCCCCCAAATCACTACAACCTCTTTGGGATTGCATGGCTCCTGCAGTCCCGATTCCCATCAGTTGGAAAATCATGGTACTCTGCTGCCAGTGAAGAGTAAGCATCAGAAGGAACACAGCAAGGAGRAGCAGCAGGGGCTGGGAGGAACAGGAGTCTTCTCCCTTCCATCAGACAGCTCTCCCACTAAAGAGACACCTTATCCCATTGCAGCTCTGACACCCTCAGAGAGCCCAGGTGATGTGTTAAAAAGTAGTCAAATGTGATTTAATACAACAGGCAAAAATTAATGTATTAAGCATGCTTGAGTGATAGCACACTGAGGTGAGAACAGSAGGAAATGGGCTACATCAATTACACTTCCAGCTTTCAAATACACTTATTCTGCCCTACTGGATTAAACAATTACAYTTTGTAGCACTCCTACAATAAGGTATCAGTTTTCCACAACTGTTCCTGCATCCACTAGGCACTCACATGTGGTATTTCAGTCATTTCTGTTGATACTTAATGACCCAGCATCACACAGGCTGCTTCCAGGAAACGTGTTTCTGCCTCTCTAACTGCCCACAAATTAAAACGGGGTCCCAGAACAAAAGAAACCTGATCTGTGAAGAAATTCAGACCGGATTTGAATTCAAGTCCAAACATCACATCTGGTTTAAAGAAAATAAAATAATCACACTTACATTACACATACAGAGATCTGCACTCCCCTGGGGTTCCACACCAGTGGCCAGAATGTATTTTACCTTTATCTAGTATTCTTCCCAGATAATATATTTTCTATTAATTTCTATCTTTACTCACAATGTTTTCAAAGAAAATGGGATGTGTGTTACTCGGACAAATGGGATAAATCCAGGGGAGAGTTTAAACACTATGAAAAGGGCTCTCCCCTCCCTGTGCTGCTCCAAGGGTTCAAAGCTCTGCCCTAACAGCTCTTGAAGGGGGTTCTTTCCCCAGGACTGCCAGGCTTGCTCATTCCCTCCTAAGGGCTCCTCAGATAAAACGCTGCTCCCTAGAAACCCCGGCCCCTGGGAAAGCCCTCCGGAGGCTGCGGCTGAGCTCCTGTGTCCGGCCCACGCCGCACCGCGAGATGGGGCTCGCTGCGCACGGACAGCGCGGACACGGGCAGAGCCTGGAGCCTTCCCCAGGGACACGCTGGCACTGGCGATAGGATGTAACAGCGCTCAGGCTCATATTCCACCCACACAGACAGGCTGCCCTGAGCCCCTTTAAAACCCACCCGCCTGAGGAAGCGGAGAGCGGCCGCTGTCTTTGCGTGACGGCTGCGAGGTCTCGCTGCCCGAGAAATAAGAACCCAGGGTCAGAGCTGCCCCCGGGAGACTGGCACCTGCCAGTGTGCCTGCTGAAGTTCTACCCAGAAAGGCAAGAACCACCTAGGAGGAGAGGCAGACGGGAGCCGGCTGCTGATGCTGAGTCCCTGGGAGGAGAGGGCAGCCTGAGCAGGCAGAGATGTCTGAGGTGTGTTTGAGCCACAGAAGAAAGTGGAGAATAGACCCTGCCTGGAAGTGTTTTGAAACAAAAGACAGCGTGTCTCTTTAGAAACAGAAGAGCATGTCCACAGATAGCAAAGACTGGACACAGAACCCCTGGCTGGGCCAGCCACAGCAGGGAGAGATGGGACTCAAGACCTGCTCGGCAAGGGGGATTTGCAGGTCTTGCCCAGCTGGGGTTCTGCACCAAGGCCTGTCAGGGAAAGCAGTTCGATCTGAAAGCTGCTTTTGCATAAAGGAGGGAGCAGGATGTATGTAATATTCTTTCCTATTTTAAAAGGGGTTGTAACAGCTGGGAGGATACATAAAAGAGGAAAAATAAAGTGCCGTTAAGCCCAGGAGGCTACACGTGGTGTACATGGGGGCTTGTGTACAGAACACTCCTTAGCTGTCCTGCAGGAAATAAATATGAGTAAAATGCACATCAAATAGGTCCACAAGGGAGGCAAGACAGAGATGTCTCCTGGCCCTCTAACAGGCTCCTGTGGCAGAGGCAGAGCCACAAGCAGCCCCCTTGTAAAGCAGGCACTTAAACTCCCTCCAAAGTCTGCTGTAGATACCACCCACACCCTACTGCTTCCTCCCGGGGGCACCTCTGCCTCTTTACTTGATGTTTGCTCACAGTCAGGGTGTCTGCAGAAGAATGAAGAGCTGAGCTCAGATGTTCTACTGTTAGAGGCAGCCACGAGGCACCCGGCCCAGCCTGTCCCTGGTCCTGCTGGGGCAAGTGTGGGTCTTCCAGGGAGTGCTCAGTTGAGTGTGTCCAGGTACACACCACAGGCTTGTGGGTTATTCAAACAGCCCAGACATCCAGGACTGCTCACAGAATGTGAAGTAGCACCTAAACTTGGATCCTACACTTTGGTGGTTTCACATAAGGGGTCTGGTCTACGTGGAATAGCTCCACACTGACAGCAGTACACAGAGGGGAGGCATTAGAAAGCATCCCCCTCATGTTGTGATTCCACACTGCTAAGCAGACTGCAGGAGCTGTCCTTAGTGATCTCTCAGGTGCCTACAGATGTATCCATCCACCTTTGACAGGCAGTGAGGGTCTGGTTGGAGTAGAAGAGGATAGAGACCAAAGAGCCCTGTAAGAAACAGGAATGCAAGAGAAACTTCAGTGGACACAGTATTTGCCGTACACCAAGGCTGAGCCGGTAGATGCCTCCCAAGAAGGCTGTTCAGGGTGCTCCTTTTCCCTTGGCAGCAGGGCAAGTGCATTTACTAATGAATAGGACCCTTAGAAAAGGCAAGGAATTTTTTTCCTCCCTACACATATTCAGAGAAGCAGAAAAGTTTTTTGTTGTTTTTTTCTTCTCCCCCCTCTTCGAGATTCTTTCATTTGTGACTTCTAATCATCATTCCGCTCTTCTTTCCCTCCTTTTCTTCACTCCCCATTGGTGAGTCACCCCCCCAGGCTTGGCACTGCTCCAGACCCAATGAACTTCAGGAAGGTTTTTTTTCCTCTCCTTTCCTCACCACCACCACCTTCTCCTCCCTATTCAAACTGAGCTTGTGGACAAAATAAACGCTGGCACTGGGTCATTGTCCTTCCCCTCCCCATCACAGGGCTCTGAGAGAGGATTAAACTAATCTCATACATTGACTCGCTCCCGGGTGCTGGCCTGGCCTCCTGCCATGCAGCGAGATGGCACCAAGGGCAATGTCCCAGCAATGTGTTCCTGCAGTGACTTCCTATGCAAAGGCAGCGAAAGGACCTGGCTCGGGAGCTGGTGGTTCTATACTGTGCAGTGTCAACACAGTTACCACATTTAACACACTGCCTCGATTTAAAAGGTAAAAAGAAAAAAAAAAAAAAGACTAAAAAAGCCTAGAAGCTTCAAGGGAATGGACAATCCACCCAAACCGATCATTTCAGTGCTTCTTTATTGACTCATTTGTTAATTAATACTTAAGCAAAGAGTATCCGAAGTTGTGCCTTGATGGGAGGGAGGCTACTGGGAGTGGGAATTCCTGGAATTACTTGGACTCTCCTCCTGTCTCCCATATATTCCAACGATTGGTACCTGCAGCAGCTTCCTAGGAGCTGACAGTGCCTGCCTGCAGGGAGCCCAGGATCAGCAGAGCATCAGCAGCTTCTGAGTGCTTCACAAAGGAGGACAACCATTGCTGCTGCCACTCAGCAGGTGGGGAAACTGAGACTTCGGAAAACGCCACGATTCCCACAGCCCACACAACTAAACAAACGGGTTCCTTTGGAGCTTTAGTTGTTGAAAATACCAGCTCGCTGCTGACATCTCTGAGAAAATACTGCTAAGGTTCAACTGCTTGGATAGCTCTAATGAAATAAAGCTGCTGAGCTGTGTGTACAACTCCATCATCCTTCACTGACTTACACAAAGCTACTTCTGTCCAAGGATGCCAAAACATTCGGCAGACAAGGCTTCAACTGAGCAGAGTTTGTGAATCCTGTGAGCCTTATGTGACAACTAGCTGTCTTTGACGCAGCACATTTTTTAAGTGCTAGTGGGTTTTGATTGGTAAAGTTAAGTCAGCCTCAAGAGTCAGGTAAGCCTTAAAGAAGAAATGCACAGATGATCGAGGATCACAGTTTGCCATTGATGGGGAGTGCATGTAACACACTTCTGGTATGCAGTGACACTCCTTCAAGTCTTGGAATACCAAGGTGTATGGATATAGAGGGGCTGTGGTCAAACACCTGCAGCGGATGTGGTAACAGCATGATCCACAGGGGCTGAGGGAGAGCTGTAGAGTCTGCCAGCTCAGCGAGCGTAAAGCTCATCCGCACAGCCAGGGCATCCTGGTGGCTCCGAGTCAGGAACTGTGGCTATTCCTCCTTCTGTCACAGATACCTCCACATCCTTCAGCAACACACTGCACCTCTCCATGCTACAGGTTCTCATTTCTAGGTGAAGCTGGTACAGCCAAGTATGCCTTCCTAYGCCATTCACCACCACCCTTCGTGAGCTGGCAGAAGGGAAAAGGTTGTTGGGAAGAAATAACTAGAGAAAAATTGAAGAGGCAAGACATGACCAGAGGGTAAAACCCTTCCTGATCCATCTCAGGCAGCAAGTGCCAAGGGAACAAATTCTCATTCCTGCATCAGTCTCGCAGTTGACAACTGAACAGCTCTGAAATAATCCACAGATAGCAAACAATTCCAGTCACAAACACCCAGGCACAAATGTCTAGGTGGTTTGTCAGTGAGCAATTAAATCCTGTCCTGAATAAAAATGTTAAAAATGCATCACATTGTGGCTTTAAATAGTCTCTTGTTGGAGAAATTGGTCTCACTGCCAACTCGCGCTTGGGTAAACTCTGTTTTTGCCACTTCTGGGATTCTCTGAATGTCCATCAGGCAGTTGCATCACACACTGAATAGTTTGGCATTACCTCATGCCTTCAGGGAAAGGCAGAAGAAAACGAACTAGCAGCCTGTTTTCTCTGTCTACTTATTTATTTACTTTGGTGAGGGGCTTTTTATTTGCTTTTGTTTTGGGGGTATTTTTCTGTCCTTTTCCCTCCYGAGCTAAGGGTAACTTGAGTGCACAGTAATCAAAAAAGGTGGTGAGGAAAGTACTTCGGGAAGTATAAGTGGGAATGTGGAAGGCACGGGAGAGAAGGAAAAACGTGAGTCCAAGGATTAAATCCACATTCCAGTCTGGGACTTTTTAACGAAGATGGAATACTGACTAGTTGAGCAAATTAAGCTTTTTCAAGGGGGTCTGGGGAAGTGATTGGTTTCTATCCAAGCAGAAAATGTCATTCTTCTCCATCGGTACGAGTGAAAACAAGAGAGACAAAACACTCCCAACCCTGCACCGAGAAATCTGAAAAGATGGGAGAACAGACAAGGACAAACAAGCAATTAAAAGGAAATTGCTTCTCTCTCCCCACCAAACCTTTTGTTTCTTCCCTAATGAAAGTGGAAAAAATTGATTAGGGGGTCAAAAGGAGGAAGGACCAAGGAACGGCATCACATGCAGTGCCACGTGAAAATGGCCGCTCTGCTCCACCAGGGTGTGGGCAAAAACATGCAGCAGCAATGGGGCTAAAGACCCGCAGGAATGGACAAAAACTCACTGCTCAACCTGCTTTGCTTGAGCCTTCTTCCTTCCTCTGAAGCTTACTTTGATAGTTACAGTTTCTCTGCCTAAATCAACCGTGTCATCCCTGAAAACTTAAAATGGTTTCACATGTGTTGTTATTGTCTCACCAAGCCACCAGGCCAACATTTTGTTCCTCCTCCTCTACCATCTTTCTCACTGTGGTTTCCCAGAGGACAGCCAGCACACCCTGACCAGCAGCTGCTCGGATCTTCAGCTGAAGTCAGTGCCTGCACAGCAGATCGGCCAAGGGGAAATGTGCCCTCATCTCTGTCACTGCAATAGCTGCTCCCATAGCCCGCCCAAATCTGGCCTAATCAGCAGATTAACTAATATCAGCTTGGCAAAGTGGATAAAAGGGATGCTCAACGTTTGTTACCTCCTGCCCTCTGAGCACAGAGCTGTGGACAGCAGGTTTGTCAGCTGTTGCTGTAGGATTCACACAGGGACTTTCCTTGGAGCCCAAAGCATGGCGGCCACACAGGAGATGTGGCACAATTCATGGGACACCAAGTATAAACTTTATTTTTGAAGTAGTACAGTACTTTTTAAGGAAGCAAAAAACTTTGCATCAAATCTAGATTCCTTTGTATGTCCAATGATCTGCAGCTTCAAAGGATTCATTAATCTCTGGATGGAAATAACTCATACCCAAATTATCTGAGAATTCAGTACTCACTAAGACTGGAACATAAGGTTAGGAGAAAATCAGGTTAATAGAAAGAAGTTTTATACAGAAACAATGCTTGTTGCATTGGAACAGAGTGAACACCTCCCTAAGTAAGCAGCCCAGCCTCAACAGTGGCCACAATAGCTAGACAGAGCAAACAGATGTGTGATAATTCTCCCTTAAATTCTTCCAGTCTCCAACTATTTTCAGCCCAGGAATTTCCCAAGCCAGAGGGGCATTTTCAGTGGTTGGTGACCCTGACTGGATTTCTCTTTTCTGAACTTCCCCAGTGTTCCCTTGAACACAAGTAAAACTTTAGCCTCTACAACATCTTTCGGCAAGGAGACTCCAGTCTCAAATATGTAAGGTCTTTCAGGAGCTATTTAAAACACCAAGCAGTGATGTACATAATCAGTAGGTGGTTTGCAGGGCCTGAAAAATTCTCAGTTCACCTCTGTTAAAAACAGCTTTCAACACTTCACACGTGGGGAAGTCAGAACTGTCTCTCCTGCCTACCCAAGCTGCCTCATAGGATGAGCTGTGGAAACGCAGATTGGGCAGCTCAGCTGAGCAAAACTCAACATTGGGGCATATCCAAGAGCATATATTGCCAAAACAACTGGAAACCCTCTCCAGACTCCCACTAATTCCACATTATGCTAGAATATACACCTATGCAGAGCTTGGACAGTGATACCCACACAACCACAACAACTGTGAATCTGTCAGCAAAACAGTGTGAGAAACGACAGCAAACCCACCAGATTTCTCAAGAAGCTTGAAGTCAGCACATTTCTAAGTGTTTGCTAGAGGTCTGCATATTTCCAAGGAAACCTGAGAGAAAGTATCATTGGTTTGAAATACAACCACTCAGAATTTTGATCGAAGTGAGAAATCTAAGACATTTTGTTAAGCTCCACTTCAATATTTCAAACTCAAGTGTGACTCCAAAAATAAAGTGACAAATTCATTGTGAGAAACACATTGGCAATGCAAAGGGAAAAGCCAGATGAATTTCTACAAAGTGTGAAGGCTGTTTCCAGCACCTCTCCTGTTGGACACACATAACCAAGAAGGCTTTCTATAGTAATTTAAACTGAGCCAGGAGACCTATGGCCAGCAGCAGGGCCTCATCCTTCTGGCACTTGTTTCACCACATCGTCTCTACACACTCTGGTGCTGGGGACGTTTATCCTGGGAAACTCCTCAGGCATAAGGCATTACTGACACCAAATGTTTAGAGGAGTTCTTGCACACAGTAAAATGAGAATGCATTTTCATATGAGACAAAATAAAACACTTGAAAAGACATAACCTCCTGCACGTCAGAGAACAGGCTGAGCACTCTCTACCTCCAACTCAACCTCCTTGAGAATGTTTGAAACTGTATTATTTTTTCTATTTTCTGGTTTTTTCTTAACTACAGCATTTTTTATTCATTTTTGCTGGAGATAATAGATTTATCTACCTGAGATATTCCCCCTGTACATTACTGATTTCTATAATTAAGCGATGTCACTGTATACAAGCAGCTTCATAATCCACTTGCAAGTGCCATGCAGACAGACATTCCCAGGCACACTGGGGAGGGGCAGGGCAGTCAGTCTGCTCTGGGATTTCATTTTGCTCTGCAAACCTTCTGCTCAGAAGGGCCAGGTTCAGCAACCCAGAGGTCCTGGGTAACCCAGAACAATGACGCCTCGCTCGTACACCCCAGACTTTGACTGGTACTAGGGCAACAGCTACGTCTGGCTGGGACATTTTCATTATACTCCCAGGGCTAGAAAATAAACAAATTTGTACAACGCACACAAACAGTCTTTTCTAATCTCTTTTAATGGCACTCTGAAGACCAGACTGTCAATTGTCTGCTGTGTTCTCAACAATTTGCTAATGATAATTAAAGATGCTCGAAGTTTGCCAACTATTTCAGCACTCTATTGAACCAAGAAGATAAGGGTTCGGGAGGAAAGCAAATGAAATGAACTTGATCCAAGGAGGAGGTGTTACCTACAAAGGAACCCATAAGGGCATAAAGATAGCAAGGGCAGAGTAAAAGGTTCTCTAAACCGCACAACAGATACACAGAGAGATGGTGCCAAAACCCTGGAATGAGATTACAAAAAAGGAGAGTGAGTGGATTCTTTTTTTCTTTCTCTCTATAGGATTCCATCCCAAAGAAGTTGCTTAGACAACAGCAACTCCCTACCCTGCGATCTGTGCATGAAGAAAAACAAATCTGCGCTGTAGTAAAAGGAAGATCAAAACTTGGGTTGTTCTGTTTGTTTTGGCTTTTTCCCTTCAGCTGAGAGAAGTGAAATACCCCTTGAGTGCCAATTTCTTCAGGAAAGGACCATATTTCCCCCATGGGCTGTGGAATATTGGGTATGAAGCCCCCAGAGAACCGAGGAAGAGAAAAAGAAGAGCAGGCACCTGTAACTGGAAGCACAGCTGTGGGTGCTCTGACATTCAGCTGAAATAAGAGTCCTGTACAAATTCTTGATTCCAGAGAATCATTCAAGGCATTCAGCTGACCCACATGAGACCATTCACTTGTCCACTAAAGCTGTGAGTCTGTATAGTGATTTTTAATAATGCCTACTGTGGCAATATTAAAATGTTGACAGACATCAATATGGTGCATTTTCCTCGTGTCGACACAAGCAGCAAGTAACCAAGAGCACACCTGTCCCCTTGTGAGACTGAACTGATTACCTTCCTTTCTGAAGGTCACCAACCCTTGCAGAAGTTCCTCTGCCATGATCCAGTGTGACCACACACCTGCTCCCAAAAGTTTTATGGAATTTCATAAAATTCATACTTTCTGCAAGCTCCATACATACAAAATTGTAGCTGTGACCATTTGGTACCCTTAAGTATTAGGCTCTTTGTACTTCTGTTGCCTTGTTGGTTTATTTTTTAAACCTGTTTATTCCCTGAGTGTGCCTAAGCATGTCAGAGCAGCATACCAACTTCCTAGCAGAAAATTAGTAACATGGAGAGCACGGTGGTACCAAAGGGGAGGAAGTCTTTATTGGGAAGAATAGTCTTGCCTTATACCTGAAGGAGCTTTATCTGTCCACCTGTTTTCTGAGCACATCATATTCAATTTCTGCTTATTTCAGTAAGTTCCAATGACTTCAGCAACAGATCTTTCCTAACCTAAATGATTCTACGATTCTAAAACACAACATCTTTAGGGAAATATTGCAAAAATATATTTCAGTCTTAGAAGACAATAGCCACTAAGATCATATTTGACTGCATGTTTGTAATCCCAAGCTTATATAGATAAGTTTACCTAAAGTACATTCATTTACCGTGCTACTTCTTTGTTCTAAAGGAAAACTCTTGTAAATCCAGGATATTTACCTATTTTCTTTAATACTTCACTTCCCAGCCAATCAGGTAAATGGGCATCTGACCTGTGTTTAGAAAAAGGAAGGACTAACACCAACTGCCAAGCTGGCAGAATAAAGTGATGAAGCAGAACTGCACACACAAAAACTTGAACTGTATTCCTTAATTCTTAAATCACACTTTTTCCCCTCCAAATGGCTGGGTCTATAAACCAATAATTAGAGAACCTTATTAAATGTCAATTTTTAATCTGGCCATATCAATGTTCAATTAGCTCCTACTATTTGAACTATTTCTGTAAAACGCATTCCTACTAAGTTTCAGATAATTATGTTTTCCAAGAAATTAAAATTTTTTGTAGAAAACAAAGCAATGGTCAAAAGCAAATGGAAGTCTACTGCCTGTAAATCTATATTTCCAATGCAGTTCCACTTTTAGTGTCATTTATTTTAAAAATCTTTAAAATCTGTTGTGCAAATTTTTAAAATCAGCAACACTTGCCTAAGCTCTTTTGCCTTTATAAATTTTATCTCATGTATTAATAACCCAGGAAGCATTTAATGTAAATATTCACAGGTTTTGATGTTAGCACTTGCACTCCTTGCTCAGAACACATTTGGCTTGAACCAAGTACTTGGCTCGGCAGTGACAAATCAGGACATAAGGTGGCATTATTGCCCTTCCTTAACCGTCTGCGGGGCCAGAGTCCAGATCTGCATGTCAACAGCGCTACAACCACGTTGTTTGGTATTCCAGAAACAGGACAGAACAATAAAAAAAGACCCAATGAGAAAATCAAGTCTGCACCGAGATGCATTCAGAATACTACACAGCCAAACCCTGGCTGCTCCCCGACTTGAAATTGTCCCTGAATACTTTGTGTATGAAGTGGCCTGACCGAAAAAAATCACTGTAAGGGTTATAGTGCATTAACTGTACAGGACTTCTAAAGTAACATTTTAAAAATCTGGGCTTCATTTGTATCCTTGACTCTTCTCAGCTGTGATTGCCCACAGCAGGAATTCCCATCAAATTTATACAGATGCTTGGAATAAGAAATGAGGAAGCAAATGCAGAGGATACAGAAATTTGGTTTCCATGTTTATCCTTTTTCAGTTCACACAAAGGATTTAAGGATTTGAAGCTTTTCTTTTCAAAAAGAGCTGATAGCTCTACATTTCAGATAGAAACATGAAACTACAAAACAGGGAACCAGCTTTTCCCTGGTCTTGTCCAACACTTCTGGTGTATTTGGATTGAGAACCATCTTTTTTTCGTCTAATATCAGACCAGTAGTATGATTTGACTTGGTTCAAACCTTGAAACTAGAGGAATAAGATAGAAGAGATAAAAAGGCACCTGGCAGTTCAGGTGATGATTGCTGTCTTTGCAGAGAATCCACCATCCCACGATCTGGCAATACATACTTACTCACTTGAGAATATCCCAGCATCCTGCAAAGCCCAGTGTTGTTCCAATGATTCCCAACGTTTTTATCAATAATCTGGTAATAAGCATAAAAGCTCTGATAATAAAATACACAGATCTCTGAGTAATAAATATTAGAAAGTGGTCAAAACCCCTCTGGGAGCCATATAAATAATTTTACTACCTGCATAGGCAAAATTGAGGGAGAGTACAATACTCCAAACAGCACTGGTGCTTATAAGGAATTGGAGAACACAGTAGGCAAGAAACTCAACATAAATCCCTCCTATACTGTTGGGACAAAAGGAAAAAAAGTTGATGTTAAGGATGTGTGACAAGATGAAGAGGTGAAGAGAGAAGGTTCAGGGAGACACTGGTGGGGGATTAAGTGCAAAAATAATACCAAGTGGTTAAAGACACGGGACTGCAACTTGGCAGAGGCAAACAGAGATCAGTCTGTGCAGTCTACCAACAGAGAAGACTAGAATGAGACCCAGAGCCATATATGAGCATGTGTCCAGTTCTGGATACATACAGGATCTTTCATTCAACATTTGGAAGCTACTACTCACAATGGAAAGAAGGGGCAGACTTCAAATAACACCAGCAGTTAAATGCTAGAACTGTCTCCCACACAGTGGCATTGTCCTCTAGTAATTCAAAATCAGGGCAGATGACTTTTGGGAGAGGATGTTTTAATCACATACAAAACCTCAGTGTACAGGGAACCAAGAGAACTGACAGAGCAATATGGTGTCAGAGGCAAGGTGGTCCCTTTTGGGTTTAAAGCTCTGTAAACACCTGATTCTACAGAACAAAATTCATTGCACTATCCCCAAATATCCAGACTCACTCATTCATTTCTCCTAACAAAATATACCATGGCTATTTTTTTTATTTTCCATCTAGCATGAAACTCACAAATGTAAGGTCCATGTCTGTATGAACACAGGTTTAGAGAGGAAAAGCTCTGCAGGTGTAAGACTATCACAGTGTTCGCATCTGCAAATCTTGCGCCACTTGAACACTGAGACATGGGGGCCAGAAATAAGCAGAAGTGGGAAGCATCCAGTGAAAAACCATCAGAAGTTCAAGACGGCTCTGAAAAGGGTTTGTTTGTGCTTGGTTACCGTGGTGGTGGCAGTTGGGGTAAGCTCCAATTACACCTGACCCATTGCACCACTTCACTCAAAAGGGGCTCATCACAGTCCAAGAGATGCCAAGCACAAAGGCAAATTTAAATAAGCACCTATCTCTGGTTCCATTAATCATGAGCTCCTGACAACTTTTGGATCCCACTCTCCTCTTCTCCCATCTTGCTGCAAACCTGAAGGGCCTTTTTTATCAGGTCCATTCAGCCAGGACCACCATCTCCATGAAAGCTCCCTGTGTGGCACTGGCTCACTGTCAGACATGGCTCCAGCTCATTTCATTCCAGCACTGAGTCCCCTGACATGGTTATTAATCATGGCCTCACCGACAGGGCACTGAACTGTCTGGAGATGAAACTTCATATTCCCATCCAGGGCTCCCCAGGTAGGACATGGAATTTGTTTCATCTTTGTGTAATCAAGAAATGGAGCACATTAGGGGAGCGAATTAACCCCAACTTCAGGTTCATAAAGGTGTCCCTGCTCTGTTTAATTAAATCTGTCTTAAAACCTCCTAATCCCAAACTAAAGACTTAATAATGTTCAGGAACCTCTTTTTCCTTACAATACATTGGTATAAACTGCTGACAGCTTAATATTGAAATAAACATGCTGCTCCTCTACCTGACCTGGCCAGTACAAAGACCCAAACCCACATCACTAAGAGCAGCTTCTCCCAGAATGGCAAGAGGACAGTGCACCACAGATGTTGTGTATGTCATTAGTCTACCTTTCAGTGTAATGCTACAAACTAAGTGCCAAAGACTGTCAAAAAACATAAAAAAAATTAAGAATAAAAATTAGGAATGGAAGCAAAAACAAGGTGTGAAGGTTTGATTCTTTCTCTGAACATGCAGAGACCTGTCCTTTTAGACTGAAGATGGCAAAACCATGCCATGGAGTTTGGGTATTACACATTGCTTTGAGAGAGTTTTCAGGCACCAAATATCACTCCAGGCCTGTGTTTGATAGTGGCCAGAAAGAAGCTCTGCTTTGATTGTCCAAATCTGGTGGGAAATCTTGTAATTCATTCTTTAAAAAAGTGAAGAAGATTTGTTTCAGATTATGATTAGCAAAATTCAGACCTAGATCAGGGCGTTCATTCCTCCATTAAAACACAGGTGGTTGGATTTGGGATTTTGGTACCAGAACTGAAGTATCTTGGAATACTGATCTCAGCATCTGTTTAGTCCCAAGAGGTATGAAACCACCATCAGAATTTTAGAAGGTAGCTTGTGGAAAGCAGAGTGCCTCTACACAAGATTGTGAAGGAGGCAACCATATCAAGAGAAAAGCAGTGTGATCCAGCATTGGAAAAGAAAGACAGGAAGAATAAAGCACAGATGTACAGAGACAGCAAGCAGGACATAAGGAATGCCAGCCCATGCTCAATGTGATTCATGAGAAGCAAACTCGTTCTTATTGCTCTCCACTCCAAATCCATCCAGGTCCAATTGAGGAAGGGTACAACTTGTAGTGCTTCTCCCTTCCCAAGATGTCCTGCCATGCCTCAGAGACAGGGAAAAATGTAGAAGACTTGGACGCAGCACACACTGCGCCCAAACAGAACATGGAGCCGATGGAAACGGTTTCCACTCTTTCTTTCCCTAAGAGGATTATGTCAGCAGGGCCTGGCTGGCGTCTGCACCAGAGCTAAGCGCCAGTACCAACGGCAGCCAGCCCTACCCTCCTGTCAAAGCCTTTCATTAAGACTTTGGTTCCCTGTTGCTCACATGGCGGCTTGCACGTGCTCCCTAAATATCCTGCATCCACTTCCAAGGTATTTGCTGATACAGAAATCTCTTCCTCCCCCTTTGCCCCTCCTCCCAAGGACCTGGGGCCACGGCACAAGTCACCATCCTGCTGAGAAATTTTCATTACACGAGGATGGGGCAGAGGACTCAAGCTGAACGTGTATTATCAGAGAGGCAAAGACCTTACAACTCTACACCGTGTCTACTCCTCTGACCCTGCCGTCAGTCAGCCAGGGCTGCACACAAGCCCTGCACAGCACAGAAAACAGCAACAGCCCCTTCTCATGTGCTGCCCGTGCTGTGGAACAACCTGATGAGTTGCTGCTCTTGGCCAGCTCTGGGTGCTCTGCACTGCCTGCAGAGCCACACCACGGGCTGGCACCTTGGAGTTCCCTCATTGCTGAAGGGGCATTTCAAACCTTAGAAATAAATAAGAATCCCCACATTGCAAAGACTAAAGACAGACACTTTTAACCTCTCTTTCCTGACCTGCCTGCCTTTGCCCTGTGTTCTCAGACAGCCAGAACATCCATGCACATCCAAGGGGGTGAGATCCATTTGGCTCAAAACAGGCAAGTCAAAGGACAGTCCCAGCCATTTCAAACAATACCACAAATCTTTAATCTAGTTTTGAGATGAAAGTGAGGGATTTTTACCATTAAGCTGAGAGGGAGAAAAGCCAGGATCCTTCTGGTCAGTCACACAGTTAAATCCATGCAGCTGCAAAGAAGGACGTATGGTGGTCACAGAACCTGCTGGAGAGGATGGATGTCCCCAGATATTTAGCTCCCCAGCATCCCAGGAACAAGGGATAGTCTACCTATCTCTATTCAGGTAAGACTGAGCATCAACATTTCCAGCAGAATCATTCAATGATTCTAAGTAGAAACCAGCTCATCCCTACAATCTCATGTCTCTGTTACCAACTTGATCAAAACCAGAAGAATTTGCCTGACTGTATAGATAACTTAAAGGCAATTCCATTTACAAAAAGCAGCACATAAAATTGCATATATTCTTGGAGAATAATCATCACTTGTCAAAAATCACTTATAAATCCCATCTGTTTGAAAGCATGGATTCTGACTTCAGTTTTATGCTACTAGTTTCTGCAGTAGCAACTAGGGCTCAAGGCAGGAACCAAAGCATCAGACAAGTCAAATACATCATCTGCTGTCCAACTCCCAACTTTTGTTCAATATTTCTCACACATGATACCTGCTTCTCCACAGATGTTCAGTATGAGAGCAAAAAGGTATCATAATTTGGGATATTTGGAAATATTATTTTTTTAAATAAATATTAGAATTCTTTTTATGAAACCCCCTCAATCAGCTGGAAAATAAGAACTACCTGTACTCTAGTGTCTTTTTTCTCTTTCATTCTATCCCAATTTGCATTCGGTCACTGGAGAAGCCATAAAATTCCTTTTTAATTTGAGGACYGTTTTTTCCTCTTTCCAAAGACCGACAAATTTGGAGAACACAAAAAACATTAGCACCCCTGTTAATCTTGTGGAGGGATGAGGAAAAGTGGTAGCCTATAAAGTGCTGGATCAGGTCTAATAAGATATCTTTGAATTTCTATGGTGCAATACACRTGGAAAAGTCAAAGAGACTAAAAATATTCATATTTCCTATTTAAAAGCCATAGAACATTGAAGAAAATCTATTTCCTTTTTAAAATGTATATTATATTGTATTTTTCATTTGAGTCTTCTTAAAGCTTTGAATTTCTTATTTGCCAAACATTCAAAGAATGAGCCCCTCTAGAAGCACTTAGGAAACCACACATTTGTAGTTTCCAGCACTGCTGGAACTGTGACAGCAGTTTCACCAATTATATTGTTGCATATCCATGGGCTACCTGAAGTCCTCCTCTTTCCATAACCATTTAGTCCTTTACCAAAGAAATATCAACACTGTATAAGCTAATGCTTGCAATCTAAGATGCAAAGTAAGTCTTAACTCCAGGGTTAAATTCAGGATCCAACTTTTAGCAAAAAACCAAATATCCAAGCAACAGCAATAAAGATGATAATCTGACACATTTATAGGTATCAGGTTACCTGTACATGAACACACTGCACATAAAGGTATTCTACAAACTACTGATATAAACTGTAATTCACAAGTGACTGGATGCAGTGCGCCTGTAACACAACTCTTAAATATAAGCGTGCCTCAGTGACAGGAAGGTATTTAATGACCAGTGATTGCCTGAGGTGGCTTAAAGCAGTTTCACTTGCATCTCACACAGGCAGCATGTATTTCAGAGCACAGCCTAACGCTACCAACCCCCTTTTGGGTGTCCTTGTCTGCCCCAGGTGTCAAGAAGGACAAGCAGAGCCAGTCAGGACTCAGCCTGAAGAGGATCCACAGGCACAGCAGGTCCAGGTACAGGGCTGGGGCAGAGCACCACTGACAATTGCTAATGCTGGCCTTGAGCGCTTCCGAGACTCAGCCCAGTAATTCCCGAGCATCCTGGCACCCTACATCTAAGACACAGACAGGAAATAACATTTAGAAAGGGCACCCTAAAGTCAGCACTTGGCATTAAAGAGTTTGGTTTTCTGATAAAATCTTGAGATGCAACACCAAAAATGTAACACAGACCTTTTCCCAGCCCTCTCCTTATTTATGTCACAGAGTCTTAACCTTCTCAAAAATCTCTGGGTTTCTGGCCTTTTGTGCACTCCTCCCCAGATATGTATTCTGTAAAGTCAGTGTGGAAATCACCTTGACATGTGGTCTTCCAGCCTAATAACGTTCAACAGATGACACAAGAGTCACTGCCAACTAAAGCCCTGCASAACAATGGGGATCTTTCTAAGAATATGCAGTTATATATGGCTATGTGTGTGCAATATATGCATAATGCCTATGTCTAATTCCATTGTATTGTGAACAAGTACCTATGCCATAAGGGAAAGTCACCAGTATGAACCTGCACCGTGCACAGCACCATATTCTGCTTTATATGCACAAATCCCAGCGCAAAGGCAGATGGAGGGGCCAGTTGTGTTAAACCCAGGTGATTATGTCACAGGTTTAGGGTTTTGTTTTATGCTTTCTTTACCAGCAAACTGTCCATTAACTTTACTGAGAGCAGCAAGCAAAAGGAGAGGAATTTGTGAAGTTGGTAGCCCATATGGCCGGTGGGGAGTTAATCTGTGTCTAAGCAGCAGGTCGCACGAGCCAGGCTGTCTGTTGGGGTTGTTAGTAACCTAGGGGCAGMTCATGGAGCAGCAGGGAAGGGGATAAACTCAGCCTACAAATACAGTCAGGAATGTGGCAGGAAATTATTTTTGAAAACATACTCTGAAGCATAATAGCAACAATCAGATGGTCAGGCCCTGTGTATGAAATCTATCTGGACTCGGGGCACACAAGTGTGTRATAAAACAGATTGGGTGTTTACTCTTCTGTCCAGACATGCATGTTAAAAACACACACTGCTCAAAGAAAAGTGCAGGCACATCAGAGTATATCTAGACAAACACTGCTTTCCCTACAATTCTAAGCAAAACAAGAATAAGGCATTTGCTTATGCTTCATGCAAACCATCTGCCACACAGCTTTATAAAATTATTAATTATGTCAACACCAAAGAACAAAAGGCAGAATTAGCAGAAACTGAGAGCTTCAGGCAATGAAAGAAATTTTTTTTAAAGGGAAAAATCATGAGGCAAGGTCATAAGAACAGCACAGGAGAAAGCCTTTACACTCCCAGTACAGACTGTGACACTGGGCAGGGAGCAACACAACAGAAAGCCAAGAACGTGGCAGCACAGAGGGACACAGCCAAAGGCAAGCTGGAGCAGGTCTGTAGGACAGACCAAAAGAAGCAGCAAATCTAATTAAATATCCTAATTTAACTTTGAAAATGTCACGCAATAAGAATTTTGATGCCTTAAGTCTTTTCACGATTCAAGATGACAATAAGACAGTAAACAATTGTCTAGGCTGGAACACTTTATTTTTAACCATCTTTTTTAACTCATCACTGGCATAACCCCAGACAACATTAACCCTCCAGCTCTTGCCAACTTTAGGATAAGAGGTGGTAGACAYTGGACAATTTAAACAACATGACACCACACATCTGAATAATCTGTCCTCATTTTGAGGAGAAGGAGTGAAAGATAATCAAATAATCTTTGTGAATATGTAGATACAACAGCACCAATGGACTGTTTAGCTCTACAACCTGTCTTCTGCTGTGGCTAGTAGAGGTTGTCCAGGAAAGAATGCAAGAGCAGGGCATTGCTTCAGCCCTATCCTTTTCCAGTTGTGAGGAAATTCAAGCTCAGGAACTCCTAGAAGCATTATCTTTGTATTTACTATTAGTGATTACACACTAGTAGGACTTCTATTTTAGCCTCAGCAAAGAGCAGCCCTCTCTACTGACCATAACAAATTGCAAGGCAGTTCAACACAGAGGGAGAGACTCAAAACTTCCCCTCACAAGTGAGAGCTAYTCTTCCCCAAACTTAAGCACCAGAACAAATCAAACATGACAGATGTCATTTGTATTACATATTAGTGCACGACAGGAAAGCCAGAGCCCACCAGCAATGTGTGCTTTATAAAAGGCTCCAGCACAGACTGCATAGTTAAGAGAAAGCAAGCAATATGGAATTATTTTCATGCAATGACTCTGATATTCTTTGTGGCCACTTGGAAACGCAAAATTTCTCTGAAAGGGGCAAAATGTTGAAAAATGAGTGCAAAAGAAAGTTGCTTTTTTAAATAGGAAAGGCTGCACCTTGTCTCAGGTGAGCACTAAAATGCTGTTCAGGTCCACAAACAAAGTCAGACAGCAGGAAAGTTTTGACAGAAATAATATTCCTCTAGATTAATGCCTGTCCCCAAAATTGTAGGATGACAACACAAAGGATAGAGAAGAGCTTCTCTTGAGAATACAGATGGGCTTTGGAGGGGCACTAGACATAAGCCATATCTTAAGGGAAGAACAGGTCATCTTAAGTGTGAAAAAAATATCAAAAGAGGTTCTCCCATGAGAGACCTTTAGTTAGAAATTGACTGTATTTTACGTCCAGCAAATAGGAGGAATAAAGAGTCAATGGCTGGGCAGAAGCACTGAGTGCTACTCTGGATCGTTTCTGTATCTGGCTACCAAGTTTCAGAGGTGCTTGTCCCAGCACACAAAGACCCTGTCAAACATTTTACTGCATCTCAGCCACCTCTCCTCTCTTAAGAAGGGAAGTCCTGCTTAGTGGGGAAAGAATCTTATCACAGTATCCTAGTGAAATGTAAGAGGAGAAATCAGTCTTTAGTGGATGAATGGAGTAGATCTGAGGTCTGTATACCCTGAACCCTAACAACTACAGGGAATTCCCATGTGCTTCACTGCCACAGGTCTGCACACATTACCACCCCTGTCCCAGAGAACAGCAGCACTAGCAATGCAAGTCTCAGAAGCAGAATACCTCAGGAGCTAATTAGCACATCTACAACTGCCTGAGCTGAAGGTAAACACTAATCTTTTTCCTCATCCTTAACCATCAGACTCCACTTGAGTCACATAGATAACATGCCCCCAAAAGACTCTGTGTTGAGTCGTCTGAATTTTAAGATGCATGTGGGACTCAAAGCAAATAAACTGCTGCTAAATATTCTTTGCCTCACAAGGGTTTTCCACTAGTCCTCCAGTTCTGTTTTTCTTCCTTTCTTCAGGTTGAGATACCCTACATAAATCTGTTCCTACACACACCTCTCTAGCTTGTAACCTTTAATTCACACAATCCTTCTCCAGCCCTATCCTAGACCTGCAGAGTGACCTCAAAGATTCCAGCTGTCACAGATCACAAATACTGTCATATTGGTCTTGAATTCAAAGTGAGATTTCTTCTAATACTTCAGTTCATATATGAAAAAATTCCTTCTCTCCTGCACTTGCTCCTCTCCCTTGACTATCAGGTCCTATAACAGGTCAAAATATTTCTCTGCACTGAGAACCACTTGTTTCAGGTGAGCAAGAAGGAGAAAAAGGAGATGCATCTCTTCAGAGGACTGGTAGCAGCTGCATGCTGGCCCTGGTGCTCAGGCATGCACAGGCAGTGGGGGGCAGAGTCTGGCCCTGTACAGAAGTTATTTCATCAGGTAGCTCAGCTGACCAGCTGGTATTGCCCAAAAGGGAGACAACACGGAGATCCCAACACTTCCATTCTGACTGCACAGCTCCCATCTCTGATGGGCTGAGGGTGCTTTGCACTGCTCAGTTCTTTAAAAGGCAAATGGAAAACTGTCAAGCTAATGGGAAGGGTTTGTGTGTGCTAATTATAGCACACAAAACCCCATTGTCTCTGTCCAAGGCTGGGTCACACTCTTGTTACAAAGCTTTTGTAACTCTACTAATGCCTTTAATATAAGCTCCTATTAATTGTATAGTCAACTTAATTCCTAAGCCCAGTGCTACTGGATTGCAGTAGCCAGGCAGCTGACTATAATTACAGTGTGCTTATAATGTGCTTAACCTGYATTTATAAAGCATGTTAATTCTCATGATTCTGTTTTAATTTGGTGCAGGATTGACAGCCTTTTCATTTTACTTCACAGATCAGATCTAGCATAAGCAGCAGCCAGGTAAACATGCCATGCTATCCAGCTGAGGTGACTCTCGATGCGGAAGGAGGTGACACACGGCTGCATCCTCCCTTGGCTAAMTGGAACCACACTGTCCCTACAGCTCTCTGCAAGTGGCTTTTTCTCTTGCACATCCTGGCTAATTAGAAAGCTTTATCTCCAAACAATCACCCTGTTAGAAAACACAAATKAATCCAGGGCAAACAGGAGTTCCTATGAACATCACAGCTACTGAGGGATCCACAGCCTTCAAAACAAGCGTTTCCCTATCCATGAAGTCCCATAGATCCAGGCCACTATGCAATACTCAAGCAATTCTAGAAACCAAATGAAGAATTTCCTCAGCTGTTTCAGACCGGGTTTGAACTCTACAGATGAATATAGATCAAGGGAAACACCACTTTGTCCATTTGCTTTTTTGCCTACGATGAAAACCTCAGAGGAGCCCTGATAAAAACCATCATGTTGCATAAATTGGGAGAGAAGCCAATTCCTCATTTACTGTGTTGGCTGTCAGCCACACGAATTGCCATTTTTGAATGACTTGAGAGCACTGAGGCATAAAGGTCTTCCTGGTGCTACTGCCATGAGCTGCAATAGGATCAGGGAGCACACTGCTTATGTGCTACACAGGGYGAGATGAGGGGGGGCCACTCACAACTGAGATGTGCTCAAGCTTCAGGATGACAATTGTGACTTGGCTGTATCCAGCACTGACTCCACTTCCCTGACACTCCARCTAGCAGGCAGCTCAGACCTACAACAGTTCTCCTGGCTAACAASCTCCTTTTGCCAGGTCCAGTTTTACCTTCCCTCCTCCCCCATCTTCTCTTGGTTGTTCAGGAAATAATAAATAGCAAACAGACACCAGAACAATTAGTGATCTGGATACCATGAAAGAAGAAGAAAATGTGGTGTTTCCTCCGAAGAAAATTTAAGAAAGGTATCGAATATAGAAAATGCTGCTGAAACAGGCAAATGAATTAGTTTTATATTCAAGGAGTGCAGGACATGAAGCAATGAACTTAAATTACAATAAATTTAATATCAAGGAAAATCTCTGCAGTAAGAAAAGTACATGCTGGAAGTGACTGGCAAGAGATCTTCCATTCTTCTCTGTTTTTAAGAGCTGGCTAGGTAAACATCCATCAGGCACAACTTAGGTAAAGGGCAGCTCATTTCTGGGCATACAGAGGCCTAACGACTTAGCAGGATTTCTTACAACCATCTTTTCTAAGATTCTTTTAACCTTGATATTACCTTTATATATGCATCTGATTATTTCTCTCTCATTAGCTTTTTCTTTGGCAAAAATTTTTTTAAATGGGAACATACACTCCTATTTTAGAACTTAATACTAATATCCAATCTTTCTCATTCACGTTTCCTCTCTTGAAAAAGATGTAAACAAAATCTCTCTATTTCTTCATGTAACTACACTGATAAATATTTTCAAATCAAAATATTCTTTAAAATAAAGTGAAGTTTTAGAAGACAGTTTTCAACAAAAAGGACATAATCTCTGACTTGTTTTCAAAAGAAAAAATAACCTTCCTAGCTTGAAGAAGTGATCGCAGTGTTCCTTGTAACATTGTTTCTTGCCATTTCTTGCATTATACTCCCCATTAATAGATCCTTTTTATTTCTTTCCTTAGGTATTTTTCARAAAACAAAGGTCACCAAACCTATAAAATGAAAGTGTTTTTACTGTATATTAGACCAGAGCCCACGCATATGAGCACACATTTAAACACACGCACCAGTAATAATATCCCAACTTTACAAATTCAGAACCTGCTTAATCTCTATTTAACGAAATCCAAACAGGGCAGCCCTGTGTCCCCAAATGCTGCTCTGCCTTTATCCCAACAGGCGGGCTCCGGGCTTCTCTGCCCATGCGATTATTGCTGTCCCAGTTGCTCCCTCTCTCTCCAGGCCATTCTGTTTGTGCAGGATGACTCATTAGCCCCGGCCCCGGCAGGGAGCTGACATCCAATTACCCAGCTGACAGTCCTCCGGTGGCTCCCGCTACCGCGCTAAGGCTCTGTTTACAAACACGGCCTGTTGTGCCCGTAAAGGAGGGGAAGTTGAAAGTCCCCCTGCCAGGCCGGTTTGTTCAAAATCTTCAGAGCCCTTTAAACAATACCTTTGCAGGGTAAAGATCGGGCATATTGCTTGCAGCAGGATGCAAGTCATCCTAATGGCTACAGCTGCATTAGGCGGGAAAGGGAGCAGCAACTGGTACTGAGACAGGAGCATTGTGACTCGGATCCCAGTTTCAGCTGGGAAGCCAAAGGAAGTTAGCAGATGGGGAAATATCATTGAATTCTATATGGGAACACACCTAAAGAGTTCATCCGTAGTGATGTAAAGCTCTCTCTGACAAAGAAATAGGCTTTTGAGTATAAAACTCCAGTTATTGCAACTTCTGCAAGAGASAACAAGTCATTTTACTGACACATAGCAAAGAAGCCCCAAGTCCCCCACATACCTGAGCAGGAACAGGATGTTGCTCGCAGAGAACAGAGGTTTTCGATTTTCAGAGACTCACTACAGTGCCTCTGCCTTTCATCTGTATGTGTTGGTCTCATTCATTGGCACTGGGAGTTCTGCTCAGATTTTTTTTCCGCTCTTTGGCCAACTCCAGAGAAAATAAGGTGCCCGGAAAACTATAATCACTGCTACCCAATTTTCATTTGGCACCAGCTAAACCAAACAACTGCTCCTACTCAGATACAGGCCTGCCTTGGAGCAACAACTTCAAACTTAAGTCAGAAAAGCTCCCTTGCAGGAAGTCTGAAACTGGACTTCAAATTCACAYGTTTCTGAGCATTTACTGCATTTTTGGGATCGTGATCTAAATCCTAACTTGTATACTCAGGTCCCTTTCTGAGTTAGGTACACAACCACAAACTGATCCAGTCATGTTTGAATCTGAGTCAAATTCATTTGAATTTTTCATAACCAGTCTCATCATTTTAAATAACCTGCACTTGCTACAAACCCAAGCAGTGGCTGATTTTTGCAGTGAGGAATGACAACAGTACCTCGAGAAGGTCTCTACTGTACTACACTGCTTCTCTGGGTAAAGAGCAGAGCAGAGATGGATCCCAAGAGAGACAGGAAAACACCAAAGCTGCTTTGCACCRTACAGACATGCTTATAAGGGGTTATGCTGGGATTAAGTACCAATTCCTTCAAATTTCTCCCTCTCACACTATTAGAGTGATACAAATAAAAACTTATCGAGAATTTAAGGCTGAACACTTGGTGCTTTTTTTGAATGTATATATTACAACAGAGATGCTGAAATTGAGACCTCAGTAAGTAGTAACTATTCCTATTTGGTTATATAACAGGCAAAGCTTTCAGCCAGAGAAGGTCCTCACAGGCAAACACAAAGCAAGGCTTTGGTCAGAAATACACTAGAAGAGCAGCTTTAATAGCCTGAGAATTTATCCCTCCACCTCCTCTAGATGACTGTTAACTAGAGATGAACATCTCAATAGCCTGAACCAATAGTACAGGTTACATCAGTGCTTCCAACCCACAGCAGTGCAGTTCAGCCAGATGAACTCAAATCATCTTCAGCAGCAATATGAGATCTCACAGGGACCTTTCACATTCTTGTCCTCAACTCACCTGCAGCATCCGCTCAGAAAAGATAATAAATAGATGAGGGACAGACACCTATTTCGCCTCAAAAATTATTTCTGCTCTAACCAGCTAATCACAGCTCAAAGCACAGCCTCTGCGAAGAAAAGCTTCTGCTGTATCTGGGCAAATTATATTCCAAATCGTTGTGTACAGATCAACTTAACCCACTAATTAACTGCCCTAATTCATTACATTATAGAAGCAACAATGATAATTGCCATGTACATTGTGGTGTGACAGCAGAGCCACRAACCAGCCAGCACAGCAGCACAGGACAGAATGTGAGCCATGTGCCTTTGTCCCAGGCCCTGGGCTGTGCTCCAGCTGCAGCCTGGTCATAGGAAAATTAAGAGTCCTTTCCAAATTGAGATTACACTGCTCAGGACTTGGCCCAGGCAAATTATGAAAAACCCCAGAAATGGCAATTACATAGCCTCTCTAGCTTATCATATCTGGGTTTTCTTTTTTTTTTTCCTTCCTTCCCCTCACATTTAGTTGAAATATAAGTTCTCCCAGCTTTTGAATACTTTGAGTCCTTTCACTGCACATGTCTGAGTTGGCCTCTGTCTTCTCTATATGCCTCCACGGCAGTGGAAGACTGTCATCAGATTCTATTAGCCCTCTTCTCCAAGTAAGCAAGCCCAGCTCCCCCACCCTCATGTGCTCCAGCCTCCTGATCAGCTTAGTAGCCCTGCTGCTCAATTTTCCAGTTTGGCAACAACTTTCTTGCAGTGTGAAGACCAAAAACAGACGCAGCACTTCAGATGCAGCTTCACCAGTGCCTAGTAGAGGTCCCCAACCATCTCCCTCAGCCACTGATTGTGGTGTTGCTAATGCATCCTAGCATAGAAATGGCCCTCTCTGCCCATTTTTGCTTTGTCTAGGTAGTCAGAAAATAACCGGTTTGTTGGCTGTGTCAAATCACTCTTCCCTGGAGTTCTTTCTGATGCCTATTATTAAAATTGCCTTCATTCTATGCTCAGCATTTCCAGTTAAGTGAACTCTAAGARCTCTAAAATTGTTTTAAAAGTTTGGACAGAAATAAGCTCACTCTTCCTGCAGATCATGTACGCCCATGAAAAAGCAGTCTCTAACAAGACTGTTTTGAATCCTGTGGCATAGACGAATTCACTTGTGAAAGACCAACAGATGGACAGAAAGAGACACCCTCCTCCCCCCTGTAGCTGGTATCAATTCCCATTAAAGACTCTCCTGTGTCCACGCTATGCATGCTGACCACTCAACGCAGGCAAAATTGCAATCCACCTTGATTAACTTCCTAACAAGTTCTTTGCGCCTCCCTTCTTGTTCCTCTACCAGTCACACTCTTTCTCTCTAAAGTTTTCCTCTAATTAATTCCATATTAAGCCCTGAAAATCTGCAGGGTCCTCTCAGACGCCCCTTGTCCCTTTCTGTGCGGACCCTCCGGGTCCCCAGTGCTAAGCCCACTGGTAAAAAGCTGACATCTGTGCAGCAGCTCACAGGCTGCACTTTCAGGTACAGCATGTGTTGCACCTTGAACCACAGTCTCATTTCAGACCCCACCATTGAGACCAATTAAGTACAGAGCATGCAAGGAGCTGACCGAGTGTCGCATGCTGGCTATAACCACAAGGACTTAGAGGCCACAAATCTGTTATTACCAAGCTGTTCCTGACAGCAGCATGCTGCCTTCCTAACAAAAAGAATAGATTAAGATCAATCGAGTCTCCCTCTGGCTTGTCAGTGGGACTTTGGACCACACCTTCCACCCAAAACTTCCCTCTTCTCCTGCTTCTGAACACCTAGGCAGCTCCAGGCTAAGGTGGCTGCTGAGTCAAGCGTGAGCTGAACCATATGTTCATAATTAGTTAACTTCTTGCTTTGTTGCTGGAAGCACTATCAATAAATCAGTGACAGCCTGCAGTGGCCTTAGGAGATGCAACAAGCCACCCCCAGCTAGCACGGAGCCCTCCCCTCCACACGGGCGACTGGCCGTATTTCATTCCAGCTGTGGCATTGTGCGCCGAATTAACTTTATCCTCAATTTAGAAAGCCAGCATGAAATCAAGAGACCTGAGGAAAAGAATAAAGAGGCAGAAAGAGAGAGAAAAGAGGAAGGGGAGGGAGGAGAGGGAAAAATCCTAGCAGGTCGACTCAAAGGAAAGTTTGGTGAGTGACAGTCTACAGGGATGGTGCTGCTTAACCCATTGCAGCAAGGCTGGTTGCTGACAGCACATTAAATTTCAAAACCAGTCTGTCTCTTATTCCTCAGTGCTGTGGTTGAAAGTTTCTTATTACATGCTGAAGGGGGAATCTAGTGATACAATTGTTTTTAAACCTGTCAAGCATTGTTAAGCTGCAGCCTAGACAGCAAGTAAAGCAGAGCAAGAGCCAACAGTGACTCCAGGAGGAGTCTGGCTGGACAAACCGTGAGCTCTCGAGGTGAGCACACTCCACACAGCGCTGCATTCAACTGCTTACTTGAGCAAAGAGTGCTAGGGGAGAGCAGACGTTCCCCCGGATTTGGGAAAGCACATGGCAACTGTCATGCTGCTTGGTATTCAGCCAGATTCCCTATGGGCASTGGAGAGTGCTGGAGGCTTCTACACAGCAATCCAAACGCCTGAATCCAGAGCCTGCCTATCCTAAGGTCCTCACACCACCGTGTACTTGGAAGTTACGCAGGAAACCTGAACATCACCCACAACTAAACGCTGGAATGCCTGTAGTTAACTGCTCCTGGGATCGTTCTGCCTGCCTGGAAGCTGAACTGAAACACAGCCTGGGCTTGCAGTGCTCCCACTGGCAACTTTTATCTGGTTACAGATGCACTTGAAAAGGTCATTGCCGTAAGGCGGAGTAAGTCCTCCCGGGRCTGATGGAGCTTTCAAGATGCAACATGAAAGAATTCCTTTCCCCTGTGTTGCCCGGTTTGCCCCACCTTCAAAACTTAAATCCAGCTGTAAGACCCTGAGTGAAGGCTCCCTGATTTACCCTGCTGAACCTTGCTGTGTCCGAGTGGAAGCAGAAGGAGGGACGCCGGCAAGCCCTCTAGTGTCCACCTATGACATTCTTCTACAAAACAGCGTCCAGGAGCTCATGAAAACCAAAACATTTTCAGCAATAAGCTATCCATCCAAATTCATGGTACCAAGCCACATCTTTGAAAGAATAAAATCTATAGTTAGYATTACTCTTGAAAATAAAACCGCCGGCAATTACAGAGGGCTATTCCTCAGTAAGGACATCTAACGTAGTATCTTTCTCATCACACATTTAGGATAAACAAAGCAATAAAAGTAACTTATTGAAGGTCACTTTGCAGACCAGCAGACAACCCAGAATTGAGCACTGTAGGGTCTTTCCCAGTGAAGTGTTTTGTTCCAGGGGGCCACACTCCCTTGTGCTCGACACACCRAGGGTGCTTGCCCAGACTACTCCTTGTAGATTTGTATCTCCTGGCTGCTGGAGATTACAGAGAGGTCTAAGCCCTCTCCCTCAACACAAAACTCTTGAAATTTGTGGAATTGCAAAACAACATCCAACAGCTGACAGCAAAACCCCAGATTAAATTAGTTCGCTTCAAACGAACCTGCTATTTCTCAAATAACAGCACACCTTTCTAGCTCTAAAGGGGAGGTCAGCAGACATTGACCTGAGCCAACAAGATCCCAATGTCAGGAGGCTGCTGAGCTTCAGAGTTGGCCATGGATGACAGACCAGTCATTGTGGCTTCTGTGGGTGGCAAGAGGTCTCAGTTCTAGAGACTAGAAAGACAGAAAGGAAAGGTGAAACAGAACCCACATGAGCTTCTGGGCAGCTCAAAAGCTGCCATTTAAGCCTCTGTTCCTTCCAGTCACTTCAGGAGACTTAGACACAAGAACCTTGAGCCAAGAGMAAGTCTCCCCTCTGAAGCCTGCTCTGTTGCACTGTACTAACCCCTTCTTTCTTTCCCTGCTGCACTATTACAGTTTGCAATGGAATTGTAAAATTACAGTAAGGCATGGATGAATCCTGCTCTCTCATCCAGGAGCAGTTAAAAACCAAATACTTCTCTTGTTTCTTATTCACTCTCAGGCCTTTTTACACTGTTTTGGCACAGTATGAGGCTGCCAAATGGATACAAACCTCCCCTCACCCCTTTCTCCTCCAGGATAGCATAAAATATAACTGGACAAAAAAAAAATCCTGTCTGCAGTTATTATCCACTGCAYATCACTGCTACAAGGGAAGTCATGCTGCCATTGAAATGTGTAAACTTTTGGTTAAAATTAAATTTYAGCAAAAATTCAGGGAAGAAAACAGCTCTGATGTGTTTTGAATGGAATTCTTTTAAAAGGCTTTGGGATTTGGAAGACATTTACTCTTTTAATCCATTATATCAAAATAATTGACAAAATCACAATGAAACATTTTGTTCCTTCCTAAAAACAAAAACCAAAGAGGGGAAAGAAAAAAATCTCTCAGAGAGAATTAAAAAGCATTCAGGTTTCATTCCAACGAGCTGGACGTCAGGACCTCGGCATTCTTCGAGAAAAGAGATTATTGTCTCCAGCCAGCTCTGGTGTAAGCCTGTAAAATCCTCTGCCAATCTTTTAGATGAATTACCAGCCAACTAATTCCTTTTCATCACCAGTTCATCGAACACTACCTGCATGGACTAGGAGCTGGAWATTTTGTGTATACACACAGAGCTGTTTTACTAGGATATCTCCACAGTGACTTACTGCTTTAACTCAGCCTTTGAAAAGTATGCACAAAAACCCTGACATCTTTCTCAGCTCGTGACAACAACATCCTTCACCTTCTGACCCCCAACACATTTACACACATCCTAGAATCTTTCTTTCATTATTGATTAGGGAAGGCAATGCCGTACAGCTCTGCAATGAAGAGATGCCCCCACACATATTTACTCAGATCAGAGATCTCTGCCAAACATCCCAACTGCCAGCCAAGAATGGAAAGTGCCCAGCTCTACACCCAAAGCAAGATGGAGAGGAGCCAGACTGCCAACTCCGGGGCCACAGCCAAGGGGAAAGGCAGTGTTAAATAGGTGAAGCCCAGTGCATCGGTACTGGCAGCACGGTTCACGCAGGAGGAGCTCACAGGCCAGGTTAGAAGCAGGCAGATGCACACATCAGTGGCTGATTAGACACGAGGCCCTATTCAGCTCTGCATCTGGTCCCGTGAAAATCCACCCTAATTWGGATTAAACCCCTGAGCTAAGCTTTTCTGGCAGGTCTCCCTGCAAAATAGTTTGACTTCAACAGAGAACACCATGGAGAAAAACATGGCTTTTCAGCACACTGCTCTTTCTCTTGTAGGTGCAACAATTTCCCCCAAACCACGACGGCCAGCACTCGTAACACGCTCAAGAAAAACTGTTTCTGCCATCTGTTATTTAACCATGAGACATTTAACCATTTAACCTCAGTGCATTTGTTTGCACTTTTGAATCACTCTCCTGTGATATAAAGGGTACTTAGCTGCAGCAGAGCCACTTGGAGCAGTGGGAACATCTGGATGGAGGGACATCAAGAGGAGCCGCATGCTGTGATGCCAGACCATGAACAGGCTTTGGTTCCAAAACTACATCATGGTTTATATAAAAACTCCCATTCAATTAACCCCCAAACATCATGAAAAATTATCACTTCACAATTAATTTGCTCTTCTGGAGCCAATTGGTCTCAGCCAAGAACAAAGGGACTCATTTGGCTGGGGGCTAAGTGAGGACATTTTTTATTTCAGAAATGTGAAATCTAAGCAGACACACCAGTCCTATTGATAGATGAGGAACTGAAACAAAGATGCAGGGACCGACTTGGGTCTATACCGCAAATGGGTGATGTTCTGAAGTTTCAGGCATTTAAGTGCTGCTATAAAACCACACATCAGACCCAGGAGCAGAACATATTTCTCTTCCATACACCAATCAGACTGGCATCAGTAACAGATTCCCACCTGCAGTTTTCAGGTAAACTCATCAGCTTTTCAAAAGCAAGCCCTGAGACCCAGACCTCATTTTTTATGATACAATTCCGGCCGCACACAAGGAAAGGGCAAGACACAGGCAATAAATAGAGGCTGGGATGAGTTCTGAGAGAACATGTCCATAGGATACTAAACCAGTGCAATTAGTGTCCTCCTCCGACAGAAGATCACTATACCCAGTAGAATTGATGCAAATATTTCAAAGAAAACTCCAGAATTATAAAAATCAGTATTTGTTTATTTATCACAATGCTCTCACTCTCAATGACATTCTGTAAGCAGTGAATTCTGTAAACACACTCTGTGCTCATAAAACTTGCACTTTTTCTATTTGTCTTTCCATTTTGGGAGATGATTGCTCATTCCTGTACCTGGAGGAGTATCAACTGCAATCTAGAGGACTGCTTCTCAGACGGTGGGCAAAACAGAAACACAATTACACAAAGCCAGACAAACACAGCACAGATCGTTGTTTGTAACACATCAAATGGCACACAGGTTGAAAGAGAAAAAGCTAAAGCCACAAATGTCCAAGAACAAATTTAGATTGCTACTTAGAGTTAAATTTTGACCAGACAACGAGTAAAAAGCAGTACCAGCATCACAAGAGCAAGCTTGGGGGGATGGCATTGATGTTTTATGAATAAGCTGCCTAACTAAAGTAGGAGATGGGACAACCTGACACAGAAGTCCCTTCTAGCCGTAAATCTTCATGAGCAGTTATCTGTGTTTTACCTAACAGATCTCTCTTCAAAGCAGGGATCTGCTGTCCCTTGTGAAACAACAGCTACATCCACAGGAGAGAACGAAGATTTGCCATTAGCAGGGGTGACAACAGATGGGTGAGCACTTGTGGACACAACACATAGCACAGATGTTATTCAAACATGCTCCTTACACAGTTCATCTGGAAGGATATTCTACACATAAAAGTGCCACTACCTATGTATTCAAACTTCAACTTTTTCAAATAAATTCCATCATTCCATCAGACAGTATCCATTACTCAAATTAAGCTTCTAGATCACTACAAGATACCATTCTTTTACATTTTTACATTTTTACATACTTTTACATTTACACAGCTGCTAAAATACAAGTTACTTTCTTGACAACAACAAGCCTTTTCTGAACACAGGCAATTAAGCACTAGCAACACCAAATTTCCTTCTAAAGCTCTACCAAGGATAAATCTCACCCAGTGTGTATCAGAAAACACAGGAACAAAATCACACACACCTTAAATACACTGTGTGCCTTCATTTCAAACCAAAAGAAAGCACTGAAGCCACGACAAGAACTGCACACAGGTTGGATATCCTCTATTCATTAACTCACCACTCTTGCTGTGAGAAAYTGCAGGTAAACCCAGAAAGACGTTTTGCAGTTTTTCCATCCTGTAGTCATCTTTTTGCTTCATTCTAAATACTTGTGAAATTTCAAAGTACTAAAAAGTATCAACACAGGAGAGCTGGACCCCAMCAGCACTGAAGACTCAGTTTCACTTAACTGCATTTTACAGCAAATAAAGCCTACAGGTGTATTCACTGCCAGMTGACAATGATTTCAAAACTAGTAACTGGTGTGAGAGACTAATGAAAAAGGTAAAGACTGCCCTAAAATGTACCTGAAAGATTTGCTGATACTTTTCTCTAAAACAATGGTGTCTTACACAGCAACCTGAGTAAGTTTGGTCATCCATCTGAAAAACAGGTTAATGTCAGCTGGAGTATTTTCTGAGATGGGTTCCTAAGGTTAGGAAAGATTGTAAAAGAACCTGCCTTCTTCGACCTAAAAAGCAAAGGAAAAGACAATGTGTGACAGCGCTTTGCAAAGACATCAAGGCTAAACACTAGAGAGGGAGATGAAGTGTCTAAACTAAAGCAGAAGTTTGGCACAAGGACAAAAGGGATTATACCTGCTATGAATACATTCAGCCTGGAAAGCAGAAAGTGTCTAGCCATCAGAGCTCAGTACGGTGTAGCCTCACAGTGGGAATAACATAAGGAAAATAACCTAATTAGTTTTAAGAGGGAGATTGAAAAGTTTAAGAATGTCTCAACAGCAGGGGACTGGATTTGGGAAGTGCCTTTTAGTCCTGCGTTCAAGGAGGAAGACTGATCAGAGAAACAGCCAAAACCTGTATCTGCCTAAATTCCCTTTCAAAAGCATTCTTGCAAATCAGTCTCATTAGGTTGAATTTCTCACACCTTTAGTTTCACACACACCATCAGATATTCGTGCGAGCGCCAGGTACCTGTGTGTACCTGTCTACAGGTTAATACCCTGAGTTATTAAGTGASCCTCTATTTTGCCACTGAAGCACTGTAGCAGTAAGGTGGCAGGATAAGTGAAGAGGATTTGGGGTGGGTTTGGACACCTGTGCAGGTGTTAGCATGCAGAGTAACCCATACTGTAACTGTAGTAAGCCAGTACAAAACTTGAATTAAACTATTTGTAAATATTAATTTTCTTCTGTGTACCATCCCTCCCCAGAGCCACTTCGCTAAGATGCAAAAGCAATTTTAAGGCCATTTCTACATAAAAGTGGGTTAAATGAGAAACAAAAAGTTTGTGGCTTTTTTAAAATTTTAATCTGAAGGATTAGCTTCATTATTGTCATTTAAGCAGGAAACATCATAGAAATTACAAGACAAAATAAGGTGCAAAGAACATATTAACACACTGCAATACACTTAAGTGTGTTCCCAAAACTTCAGRAAACAGCTGCTATGACATTCAAAGTGAAATTCTATCTCTACTGAAGCAATACTGTGGCCTTGGTAAACATTTCACCCCAGAACTTTATTCCCAGTTAAAGAGGTGCATCATTAAACACAACRAGCAGTAAGACCCTCAGATGAACACAAGAGGAGTTATCAGGTGATTGTTACTTAGTTTTGTTTTACACTACACATCAATGTGTGATTGGTGCCGTRACTTGAACCTCTTCCATCATTGTGTGCGACATCCACGCACCATTTTGCAAAATTAGGTGTTTCTCTTCTACACCACCAGCATTTTTCTTTCCTTGACAGTCACCCAAACTTTATTTCCCCAAACCTACGAGGGCTCCGATTTGGGGTCTCTTACCCGTGTGCCACCTTCCACTCCCCAGCATATCAGCCTTGGTACTGTGAGTTGACCTGACTTCCTCGGCTCAGAAAGCCGAGCACTGCCAACACCCCACCAACACCGCACCAGCTGTGCAGACACAGCAGCGGAGTGACCACCGCCTCCCACGCGGGTCTGGAATGTCKCCAGAGAGGGACACTCCACACCTTCCCTGGGCAGCCTCTTCCAGTGCTCTGCCACCCTCAGTGTACTGAAGTTCTTCCTCATACGAGCTGAAGCTTCTTGCGTTTTAGTTTATGGCCATTGCTTCTCGTCCTGTCGCTGGGCACCACTGAAAAGAGTCTGGCACCATTCTCTTGACGGCGCCTTTTAGATATTTATATGCATTAATGAGATCCCCTGTCTTCTCTTAACAGGCCCGGTTTCCTCAGTCTCTCCTCGTAACAGAGATGCTCCACACCCCTAATTATCTCCCTAGAAAAAGTTCAGACACCCAACTCTCGTCCTGTGCGGCTGCCCCTGCCCCGACAGAGGAGCCGCGAGGTACCTCGGGGCGACACGGGGGGCACCCCTGCGCTGGGGATCCCTTCCCTTCACCCGCTGCAGGCTCCGCTGCGCCTGCCTCACCCCCTGCAGGGCCAGGCGGGCACCTCCCGAGCTGCCGAGAGCCCGCGGACCGGGACTGCGGCACCCCAGCCCCGCATGAGGGGCCGCGGCTCCCCCCGCCACCAGCGCCGCGCGGCGGGGGCGGCGCGCGCTGATGACGCCATCTTGGGCTGCCCCAACATGGCCGCGGCCCGGGCGGCYCCAGGCCGGTGCCGCGGGGCACGGAGGCGCTGCCGGGGCCGGGCGGGACCCGCGGGGCGTTGGCGCCTCGCACGGGGCTGCTGCGGGCGCTGAGGGCTCCTTCAGCCTCCCTGCCCCAGCGCCTCTCCTCTCCCGGCTCTACCTGCCTCCCCCTAGCCCTTCCCCAGCGCGCTGCCGCCCGCGGGGCCCCAGGGCAGCGGTGCTCGCCTGGGGTGTCGCCGGCGTGAGGGAGCCAGCGGTGCCACAGCGCCCTGCGGCCGCTCAGCACTGGCCGAGGGACYGAACCCAGCCAAGGAGCTGCGCTGGGCCCTGGCGCGTGTTGGACGTGTGTCACAGAGCTCGTGTTCCTTGGCAGCCAACAGATGACACAGCCGTGCAGAGGGGTTGGCATCTGAGGGGTGCCGGTTATCACAGCAGTCATCGAGTGTGCGGTGCTGCGGGTTAAGTAAGCTAAAGGGTGACACAAGGCACTGTGGGCTTGCAGTGCGGGCCCTTTTTAAAACACCTGTGTTGGAAAAAAGACAAAAGGCRGGAGAGGGCAGTGGTTTAATTTGGCATAGCTGCCAGTTTACCTTGGGCAGCAACCTAGGAAAATAGCCAACAATAAAAGAATGAAAGGCAAATGGCCCTCTTGGTTTGTATTGTCCCCAGACCTCACTAATGGGGGAACAGCACTGAGGATCCTCCAGGGGAGGAATGAAAGACCATCCCAAATGCCGGCACGGCCTGCCCTCGGCCCAGCCTCACCCTGGCTGGCTGCAGACAGGTCGGGATACCACCTGGAATAGCCCGTGCAATGGCAGGGGCAGGCTCCCGTGTAGGAGCTCTGATGGAACAACTGGTCTGCTGTTGTTCCCACCATCCCCTATGCTTCTCAAAGACAGACCCTCAGTGAAGGTTTTTGTTTTGATTTTTGTTTTCCCCCTGGGAAAAACTCAAGCCTTTCCATGGATTTTGATTGTCAGGGAAATCTGATGTGAATTAGAAGTGACTATATGCAATCAATCTCTGCCTTTCACACACCTGCSTGTGGCTTTTGCAACATTATCCTTTATGATAGTAAATCTTCTACCACTGTCACATTTATACTCTGAGATCTTCTGGAAGCCTGGGGTTTGACAGAAAACATTCCCAATATAGTGAGACATTTGCAGGAGCTTGTCATTGCAGACTGTGTTGTTCTGAGACCTGCACTTTCCTCCTCAGAACTGTCCACAGAAGTGCTCTGAATCATATTTGCTTCTACAGACCTCTGAGAAGTCAGGCAAAACCCACTCTGTCAGCTAGGGAGGCTGAACAAACTTGTTCCTTCCTGCTGGATTTTACAACCGCAAGCAAGGCTTGAAAACAAAACAAATCAAATCAAAAAACTCACCAGCAACACCAGCAGCCTTGCTCTGAACATGTGGGATGCTTCCCTGGATCCCTGCTCATTTCCTGGAGTGAAACTCAGCCACACCAGTTCACTGCTGTCCTGAAGTGTGTGGAAGCTTTTTTTTCCCTCTCCCTCCTTTTCTTTTCCCTCCTTCCTTGTGTTGATTTGTGGGACCAGAATGACTTTGATTTCAGCAAGTTTGCTGTTTATTCACGTCACAAGTTTGACAGCTTTACACCAAATCAGATTGCTGGGTTTCAGGAGAGCTCTGAGGCGTCACTGGGAGCTCCTTTAGATTAAACTCGCCTCCCCGATCTCCCCCCTCTCCCCCTCCTTCAGAGCCATTTAAACCTCTCTGGGGCTTTAACAGAAACGTGCTCCCAAGAYCTGCATTTCATTCTGCCACTAATATGGTAAGTGCTCTTTGCATTTCTCTCGACCTCGAGGCAGAGGAGAAGCTGTGGTCTCTGCCTTGGGGGCGTGCAGTAGATTATGTGCCCTCTTTAAGATGGGGAAGAAAGAGGGGGTCTCTACCTGCAAGAGCAGCTTCTGCTGCTGTGCCTTCCCATGGGTGAGCAGACTCCCTGGCTGAGGCTCCAAGCTCTGCCGTTGCCTTGCAGAGATTTAGAGCTGCTACAGATGAAGCTTATTTGAAGGAGGGAAAAAGGGTGAATCCAGGGACAACCCCAGGTTTTGCGCTCTGGGACTCCTGCAGAACTGCAGGGGCAGAAGAGAGTGCAAGCAGCCAGGAGGTGACTCTGCTGGCTTTGTGCTGCTGCTTTAGAGCTGAATCAAACACCCAAGGTGGCAGGAAARTCTGGCTAAGGACAGCCTGGAACCTCCCTTCACCCTAAACCCTCTCAGGACCGTAGTATTTCCCAACGGATTGCAGGAAACTCAGCCACCTCCCTGGCAGCTCAGCTCGGAGCCCCAGTGCTGCGGGGGACTGGCGGGGCGGCACTGCCCGCGCTCGGCGGACGGAGCGGTACCCTCGGGAAAGCGGGGAGCGGGCACCCGGGTCAGGGCTGGGCGCTCACAGGGGCCGGCGGCGCCTGGCAGGGGCGCGGGGCTGCCCCGCCACGGGCACCTGGGCACAGCCCGGCCGGGACAGGAGCGGAGAGCGCTGCCCCGCCGGGCGCTTCTGCCGGGGCGCGGGGGCCCGGGGCAGGGCTGAMGCCGCCTCCCCCCGGGGCTCGCCGGGGCCTGGGGAGGGGGCACCGCCGGCCCCCGCCGAGCGCCCCATCGCCTCGGCCCCTTCCCTCCGCAGAGCACCGGCCGGCCGTGCCCGGAGCCGGACTTCGCCGGGGGCTCGGGCTGCGCCTGCCCCTGGTCCGCCCCCGGCGGTGTTTCCAAGGAGACCTGGGCCGCCGTCTGCGCCGCGGARCCGCCGCACGGGAGCCAGGGCCGGCGGGAGGCTCGGCCGCCGGGTGAGTGCGCTCAGCGCCGGCGGCGCGGGGGACCGGGCTGGGAGCGCTGCGGCACCGGGCTGACCCTCGCTCTGCTCCYCAGGCCGGTTCTGCAGCCCGCAGCTCGGTGCCCAGCACGCGGCGTGGCAGGGAGACCAGCTGTCCTCCCAGCTCTACAGAAACAAGCAGGTAAAGGCTCCGCGCCCCGCAGCAACCCCCGTTGCACCCTACGAGGCTCCCGAACTTTGTCGCACGTATGGCACCTTCTGGGTTGGTTTATGACACGTCTCCCTCTCGCTGGCACGGATGTGGGAAATTACTTTGAAAGTTGTTGTTCCTTGCTTGAAGTATTTGTCTCCCCCATGTTGCCCTGTGAAGTTGGAACAACCGTTGTGGGGTTCCCTATCCATCCCTCCCCTCTTGCATCGTATTGCACCAGCAGCCTTGGCACTAGAGAAAACCAGGGGTATGACCAAGGGGTTCCTCAGGCTCTGATGATGCAGTTGGCTAAAAATATGTAGTTTGTGTCTTCCAAAACCTGTGTGATTCCAGCAGGTTTAACTTCATGGAAGATGATTCCACCAGAATTGCCTAATTACATGAAGGAGTAACCATTTTGACCAACAAGGATTTCCTTCTTACTTTATTTTCTCTCATCTTTCCTTTTGTTTGTAAATCCCAGCAAGGGGCAGGAGAAACTCTGAGCACACCTAGATGGAGGAACTCCAGACTGATGACTCTGATCACGTACTTGGAATGATGTTTTGACACAGTGGAGTCAATGAAAATTCGTATATTCACTTAAAGGTCCCTGGAATCAAACTCGAGTTCCAGATGTCAGTGTACTTCTTTCTTTGGCTCTACCTCAATCATTTAAGTCTGTTCTTGACAGCCTGTGCTGAGCAGATGCCTGGGGTCCTTGGCGGAAGATCCTTTGTTCTCCTAAAGAAGTCTCCAGAGCTACGATCAGGAGGCAGAAATCTATCTGCAAACATGTAGATTTCCTATGGAAAAGTGTTAGGTGTCTGCCATTCCTGATCAGCTCTTGGGACCAGGGATTATCTGAGCTCTGTATAGGACTGGCACAGTAGGGTCCAGAATTGGAGGGATTGCTGAGTACTACTGCACCATAAAGAATGGCAACTGCATCTTCCTTCTGCACTCTACCCCCCTTAAATTGTTAGTTTGCAACTCCTCCTTCTTTTTTGCACCAGCCACCTATAAATGGGAAGGAGGGGTGCAAAGGGATGTTTACTGCAGCTCAGGAGGAGATCCTGAAGCTGCTCTCATGCCCGTGACCATTTCTGGCTGCTCACAGGGCTACCTGTAGTTCTTTTCTATTATTATTCTGCGGTTGCAAGTTTTTTCAGAGTAATCTTCTCAAACACTCACTAAAGACTAAAGGAAGTCAAAAGTAAAAACTGAACAGTCATGCCACTTAGATTTACAGGGACAAGAGGCTGGAGGGGGTAGGTTGAGTTCACAAAGCAAACACCCAGATCATCGAATCCAAGCAGCTTGTACCATAGGGCAATTGCTATTAAGTTACAGAGTCAACATCTATTCATCAATATTTCTATTCCACAGCTTCAAGACACTTTGCTTCAGAAGGAAGAGGAACTTGCTAGGTTACATGAAGAAAATAATAACCTCCGACAGTACCTGAATTCTGCCCTGATTAAGTGTTTAGAAGAAAAAGCCAAGGTATTGTGTTCAAACCTGTCATATGCATGTGTGCAGAAGGAACAGGCTGGTTAGGTACAGGCCATTAAAATGTGTGGAAAGTCTAAGAGTGTAGACAACCTGCGGTGTGACGTTTAAATTCACAGAGCTGGCAAATTGCTAGTAGTGGATCTAAGGTTTCCCCCAGGAATGACATCCTCTCAGGTTCTGACTGTGGAGACAGTATAGCACATGGCATAATTAAGTTTAGTTTATTAGTTAGCTGTAAGTAAGGTAAGATTCTATAGGCAAGGTTAAATTATTCCCTCTAATGCTTTTTTTTCAGTTAAAAGTTAAAATTTGAATRTATATTTCTTGAATGTTTCTGTTTTGTCAATTATCCTTAGGATAAGGATTATTTTTTCTTTTTTAAATGTTTTCAGTGCTTTCCATTTAGTTTTGTTTTCTGAATTTCCAATTATATGTTTTATTCATCATACATTACATCATACATTACATTCAGTATTGTAATGTACAATACTAATCTATTTTTTTTCCAGTTTATTAATGAAAAAGTTGTGTGAATTTTTTTAAAACAGTGAAATACAAAATTAAACATTTCAGGTTGGATGAAACATTCTGTCAAACTAAGTGGGAGGGGCTTCTTTTTTTAATATTTGGATTCTTTGTTTCTGTTTTTTCATATTTGGATTCTTTTTCTGTCATCTTAACAAAAATAAAGAAAATAGTTGTTTCTTGTCAGCTTAAAGACATTTTTTGCTATTCCAGCCTTGCCCATGAGACTGAACTATTGATTATTTGCTCAGCTCTGTGGATTGGGCACAAAGTAAAAGGAACTGTAAAGCATTGCAGACTTTGCTTTTCCCYCTTCTTGCTGGTGATAGTGTGACATGTGCTCCCTCCCATGCCCAGACGTGGCTCCTGGCAGTGGAAAAGGTCTCCTTCACCGGGCACAGCAGGGAGACACGGCCACCCCCTGTGCCATGGGGAGAAGGGTCCAGTGTGAAACTGTCACAGGAGGTGCCTGAGCAGTGAATTCATGACATGGTGGGGAGCTTCCTTGTTTATTCTTGCCTCCCTTTGGCCATCTCTGGATGCCTGAAGGGCCTTTGTCCTGGGATAATGGCAACTGAGGTGAATTGATGAGTGCAACACCACTCAGTCTGCTGCTCTGAGCACTGCCTGGTCAGGATCACACCTCTCCCAGCATGACTTACCTTTGCGTCCTCCCTCTTTGTCAGGCTGCCACTTTGTCCCCCGTGCTCTTCTCACATGCCAAGTGCTGCTGGCACAGAGCCATGTGGGAACTCAGGGCTGGGAATGCCAGTAAAGCACAGGCCTTATTGACATGGTCAAATTCTTCTGGTTCAGGGACTGGGTTGTTGCAGACACTCTAAAGATACAAAGTAGTTGGTCATACCCATATGTTTAAGCAGAGGGTGGAAGAAAAAGTATCTTTATAAGGACAGCAGTAAACATCTTGCTAAAATCKGAGGTCAGACACATGTTGCTTTCAGGTATCTAGAAATTTCGATTTTAATCTTCTCTCTCCACCTTGTTTTTTGTTTTGTTTTTTAATAGAAACTTCTGTCTGTCCATGGACAAAAAACCTGTGCYATCCTCAAAAGTACCAAGAGGAGGTTAAAAGAGGACCACTGCTTTGTTCCTCAAGAAACTCCTCATGCCTCCAAAGCTAGAAGGAACCTCTTCAATGAATTCACTGCCTGTGAAGAGCAAGCCAGCCCTGCTGTGGACAGCTGGGTCTTGCAGACCTTAGGACTAAAAGATGTCAACACCATTGATGAAACTTCAGCTAACTACAGTGCCGTGTCCYCAGACCTTGGAAAAGACACGTACTGCCTGAGCCCTGTGGGAGCAGTGGACTATGAGCACAGGGAAGGAGCAGCAGCAGTGTTTAGCTGCAGCCACGTGCCTCCAGCCAGCAGCAGTGCCCATCCATGCAGCGAGAACTCTCCCTTCCTTCCTCAGTTTTCTTCAACACCATGTGTCTCCTCACCGGAGCCAAGCGTTTCCTCCCTCCCAGCCTATGGGGTGCCTTATTTGACTGGTGATTTGTCACCCAACAAAACAGAAGTGGCCTTCACAACGTCTCTGAGTCCCCACCGCAACGTGAGAACACACAGCTTCCACCAGGGACAGGCCTTTGTGCGCAGGGACGACGATGGGGGATGGAGATTCACCTGGGTGCCCAAGCAGGCTGAATAATGCACCTGGATCTGGAGTCAGCCGTAGGGCATGTAGGAGACACACTTCACCTTGTGCATGAGACAGGTTAAGGCAGAAAAAATGGGCCCTTTTGGGCTTCTTTAAGTGCTGCTCTGTCACTAACCCAGTCCTTGTTCCCTCACGGATTTTCACAGATGTGACTCCRGATTGGACTTGGACAATTATCTGCCCCAGATGTACAAACTGGATGCCTTTCTCTTGTCCCTGTGTTGAGATACCTGCTTTTACTTGTTTCCTGTTTTTTGTCATCAGCTATTCCTTGTTACTGGTAGTTTCCAGGCTGGARGGCTTTCAGCTTTGATGATCACTCTCACATGCATCAAACTGGAAAGCACTTTGGCAATACAGTTTGGAAATAGCATCTCTCACAGATAAAGGAGGCATAGGTTGGAGGCTGAGAGTCAGCAGTTTCTAAGTGCTTTATGTCTCTCTTGACTACACAGATTGCCTTGGATTTAGTAAGTACCCATGGTTGCCTTATGTGCTACACAAGGCTGACCTACCTGCAGCTCCATGGTGCTGTCACATTCTTTGTTAATGCCTCAAAATAAACAGGATTTTCTTCTATTGCCTGGAGGCTACTTACTGGCAAGTGATTTGACAAGTTCAAGGGATCTTCCTAAGGTTTGATTAAGAGACTAATGTGTTTACTAATATGTTTTAAAGATACTTTGTCTCAGATAACGGGAGTTTACATTTGGGGAGGCAGTATCACTTAATGGTTGCAGTGGGTCTTTGGGAACCACAGCCTTCAGTGCCAGCTCTTGCCTCTCTGTCTCTGCCAGTCTACGGTGGGCTGAAGATAAGACCGTCACCACCTTGAGAATGCTTTAAAACTCTCTAAGAGAAGGTGCTCTAGCACTGCACAGGACTTGACTTTTAGAAAAGCTATTCATGATATGAATGATTCAATGATATGAAGTCAATGGACATGAAGAAAGCTCACCAATACTGTTTTCGTTCTGCAGTAGTTGGATGCCAAAGTATTCAAAATAGATTGACTTGGTTATTCTTGTTTTCAGAAGGGTGCCAGTGACTCTGAAAAGGACTTAAATAACCATAATTGAGGATTTTCTTCCAGTGACTTATTTTCCTATAGCAAACTGGATATTTTGCTATTTTTAGAGGAAAAAATGTCTCCTAATAGCCTGTTGTGCCTTAGAATTTCAATATTTGAGATACTCCATCAGGAGCAGTAACRATTTCCCAAAGGACTTTTAAATAAACAAACTGCATTTCTGGGTAGTTACTTTAAAGTAACTGTGGCAGACTTCCATAATAGGCAATTTGAAAGCGTTGATTGTAGGCATTATTTCACTGGATTAAAAAGCCAACCAAACTAAAAAAACACCAACCACAAACCCACACAAAAACCACCACAAAAGAAAACCACAAAAAACACCAATAAAACCCAAAAAACCCAAACCAAACAATGTTAATGGAATAAATAYAAGTATTTGTTTTGGGAAGTTGTTGTAGTCCATAAAATTATGACCAATTGACGAAGACTGGTCAGACAAGACCACTATTTCTGTAGCACTTTGCTGCTTTTCAGTGAAAGCAGATGAAAAATCCTATCCTACAAAAAAGTCATTTCTTTCTCAATGCATTTCTTTTCTATTCTTCTTCTCTTGCCCCCACTATGTAAGATAGGATTGAAGAAAATACTCCTGTCACTGGAGTTTTAATTGGTGTGTGTGGTAGTGTAGAAAATGCCTGACCTGAACCTGAGTGTGTGACGGAAAACCCCGGTATGAGTGATGTGGGGCATGAACAGCAAGCTGGGAATAGACAGTGTGGCCAGAGGATTACACCCAACACAGCTGTAGATGCCACATCTCTCAAAACAGCTGTAAAACATAAGTAGAGCAACATCTGTGTATGTTTTCTAACACCACGGAATGCTATTACTTACRAATTTCAGTGCTATGGAGTCAGCAGCAGGAATAAGTACTTTTGTCCTACCGACAAATACAAATTAGAGGTTTTTTCTCTGAAGAGGGAGAAAAGCTTTCCATTTGTTTGACATTTCCTTTCCACATTTTTCTATGACTGCATGTGAGAACTTTTCCTGCAGAGAACCAGAACAAAAGTGTCGGATCTTGGTACAATCTTGAAGTAGAGTTTCAGTAGGAACAAACTGATGCTTGAACCTTTTCCAGCCTTTTGTAGAGGGGTGACTGTCTCCTTGTCTCATAGCAAATAAATTACAGATGTAAGGGAATTATTTACCTGAATGAATCCTCTTCTTTTCCTGTGGGTTCCTGAATTTTGCTCTGTATGACGGAGCTGAGTCCTGTAGGAGGGATTTCTGTCTGAGCCTGACTTACTAGACTTTATTTTGTGCTGCTCCTGACCTGCCCATGCAAACTTAAAATACTAGTGTAGGCAACTGCTTGAGCAAAGGTCTCTGTGGTAATAATGACGCTGGTCACTGGAGCAGGGAGCACTCTGGAAAGGAAACAGAAAAGTCTCCAAGGCATTTTAACAAATAAATAAGGGTGATTTGTTTTACACTGACAGCATCATCTGAAACAGTGTTTCCTGAGTTATGGTGAAGAAGAATAGAAAGAAGCTGTGTCAAACACCAATCCACAAGAAGARGTGATCAAACTTTTCCTTTAGATAAATATTGCTCCTGTTGTCAAATGAAAGCCATTGCTCAGCAKACCTCACTCTAAACTGCCTGGTTCCCCTGAAAATCCTGCGTTCTGCAGCTAGAATAGATGTGCAAAATGCATAAGAGGCTGAAGACAAGTCATGGCAGATACAGTCAGGTGGTGGGATATGAGGACAGTTACTGGCTGGGCTGGTGCTGGTTTGACCTGCTGTGTCCCCATGATTTCCTTGGGCCTGGAAGCAGTGAAGCTGCCCTAAYGTGGTGCCGCTTCCAGCTTATGTGCTTTTATCTCTTGGTAGGGCTTCACTGCGGGCCGCGGCTGCAACACTGCTCTAACTTGTTATGAGCGAGTCTGAATGCCACCCCTCAGCATGGAAGCACACAGTGGAGATGTGCCCTAGACTGAACTTGTGAAAATAAGCCATCAAAAATGGAGACTCACACACCATCTTTTTCCTCATGAGATAAAATTCTGGAAAATGCTTATTTGCTTTTAATTACAATTTTCATTACAGTTCTTTGGCCTGCAAAGATGTGGGGGAAAAGGTCTTAGCTCTACAAAGCATAGATGGGGCTTTGAAATGGATGTCCAGTCCTGTTTTGTGCCTGATGCTCTCTGTTTGTCCTTTTGTATCCAGTCCTGAGGGGTGAAACAGAGTTAAAGCCAGCCTACTGCTCATGGAATGTGGGAGGTAAAGCCCAGAGAAACCTGACACAGTCCTGTGCCCCAGAGGTAGCTWGAGATCAATAGCAATGAAAGCAAAAAGTGGAAACAAAATCTAGTTCTTCCATCACAATTAGGTAGCCAGAAGATAGCAGAGACAAATTTCAGCTTAGTAGTGTACTTCTAATTTCAAAAAAAACCAGCAGGCAGCTGGAAAAGAGGGCCAGGAGGCAAAAGTTCTGGGTTCTGATACTGCCTCTGGTGTTACACTTAGTTTCTATGCTTTGGTTTCTGTGGAATCCACTASTGGACCAGTTCACAGCTATTTAACAAGAAAACACAATTCTTGCTGCTGCCAACTCTGTGAGAAGTTCCCTCTTGCCAAGGATCAGTACCAGGCCCCTATAGCTCYAGGATGGGGAAGTATGACTTGAATGGCTGTGGGACCCTGGGTGGTTCTTTGAGCAGCAGTGAACTTCCTTGTCTGTAAATATCCATCTTGTATTAACATAATTTGTTTTATTTTTTTATTTGAAGTTTGTTTGCTTTATTTTGCGAATGTAACATGCAGCTGCACTCTTTAAAACAATCCATGTTTCTAGAAAGGTACACTAACGGAAATGGAAGTTAATTTAACACTTAATATGTTGATGTTCATGATTTTTGTGATTGAAGAAGGCCATGATTATATGTAAATGTCAATTTTACCACTGTCACTAAGTTAGGTCTAATAAAACTTAACATCTAATTGATGCAATTCTTTCTGCCCACTTTAGCATCCATTAAACCATGCAGCTGTTGCTCACATGGCACAGCATCCACCTGGCACCTACACATCTCTGCAGAGGGCTGAAAGGGACCTTTATGTCCTGCAGTCACGAGTGTCCACACAAGGACATGCAACGTTTTTAGGACACGAGGCCTAACTATATTAACAGCCACAGGTGTGCTCATTTCAGTGTGGGCACAACACATTGCAGTGATCCACTATTGCTGTGACTCAGAAATGGATGCCACGCTACGAAACAGCAGGGACAGAGGGAAGTGTTGTGCTTTTTGTCTGTTGTTTTTGCAACATCTGGCACTCTCCCTTAATAGGCTCATACCTTCCTAGGCAGCTCAACATCCTGATCCAGGGCGACACAGTACTCTGAGTACTCCTGGTTTTGGCTCTGAAATGATGAATAGTAAARTGGCACTGAGGTGTCACATAAAGAGACTGGAGATGAGAGAGAAAAGCACGATTAAAGAATTCGAACCTCTACTCAGCTCTACTTGACAATAAAGTAAAGCTATGTTAGTTATTAACTTTCCCTTCTGATCGTGGGCAGTTTTATTGGTAACCATGCACCAGCTGGGACCAGAGAGATTTTTCATTGGAATGGAGATTGCTTATTGCTTATGAAAAGATACAAAGGGAGCCTTCCTTAATCTCTTTTGCCTTCATCTAGAAGCCATACTAACTCTATGAGATAATTCATAAACACTCTGGCCTGTAGCCAGGCAGCTGACATCCTGTCATAAATAGAGAGCAGTCTATAAATAATTTGTGGAATGAGCTGTGATTCACCTAAAATGCCGTCTCTCCAGTCATTCCTCTGATTCATTAGTTGTGCATCACTGAGTTATTTCAAGGCTAAATACTCAAATGCAGTGCAGCCCAAGGAAATCAGGRTAATAATAGTTCACAAGGAACAGATTATAAAAATCACCATGAGCATGAAGAGCTGGGAGGTCTGAGGTTCCCATTTTCTGTAATTCATTTTAAAAAATCCCACTCAGAGTGTGGCTGTAATACTGATATGGTGAGCTGAAACTCCCAACAACTGCTGCCTCAGAAGCTGTTACTAGTCGAAGATSACTCTAAATATTCATTTACTAAACAATGTTTGCATGTGTAACATCTTCCACGATGACATTATTCCCTGTTAGTGGTCACAGAACACAGGGTCGGGAACTGGGAGCTATGTGATGCTTTCCGGGGCACAAACAATGTCATTAGATGAGCTGGAATGCAGGCCAGGAATCCCAGCTTCCGGCTGTCCAGAATGAGAGCCTAACAGCACATTAGAGAGTGCACCCGTGCTGTCAATGTCCCAGATGTGCTGTCAATGTCCCAGATGTGCCACGCGAGCCCGGCTGTGCAGAAAGCAGCAGCCGCACACGCAGAGATGTGGAGCGGTGCTGATTGCCGCAGTGGGGCTGCGGCCCCGGACTGTCACATCTGGGGCTCTCAGTGCACAGCTGGGCCGGCTCGGTGCCCCCCGAGCCCCCGCCGGCTCTCGGCGCGTCCCGCCCGCGGCCGCCGGCCCTGGCCAAGGTGCTGAAACGGGCGCGCCGCTCGGCCCGGAGCGCGCKGCGGGCACGGGGTGCGAGAGCGTCGGGGCGAGCGAGGGTCCCCACCACAGGGACCCGCGACATCCCACCCAAACGCTGTGCGACAGGTGGGACAGCCCTGTCCGGTTACCGGCAGCTGCCGGTGCTCAAAGGACCCTGTCGCAGGTGATGGCATTGGTTACAAAAATGAGCTCTCTTTGATCTCGAGGTAAACTTTACCTGATCGCATGACTGGGGCCAAGGAAGCAGGGAGAAATACCGCGTTCACAGAGRTACATCCTTGGTAAACACGAGCGACACTTTACAGGTACAAGCAGTGCTGGGCTCCTCTGCCCGGGCTGCGAGGCAGCTGGGTGGCAGGCAGGGTCATTTCAGAGTCCTACTCCCTATCACTGCACATAGAGAAAGTCTCAACTGGAAAGCTTCCCTTACCAGTGTTATAAACTTCAGTTTATCCCAGATACAGGATGAAGAGATTATCACCTGCCTCTGAGCTAGGACAGGGAAACCAAGAAATCCCTGTGACCTTTGAGAAGAGCATCCTTTGTAACCTCCAAAGCACTGCATGTTTGATTGTGTATCAAGCTCCAGGTATTAAGCTTGATTCTCTGGAAACATTTGTTACTAGAGACTTGAAATATTCATCACTCCATGTTATAGGATTATGTAGAGTATCCAGACAGGAATATGGTCTCCATTATATGGAAAATCATATTCAAAATGTTAATCACTCTGTAGTGAATTCTGTTCTCATTTCCCCTGTCTAGGAGCCCCAATAGCCTCTCTCTGTTCTAAAAAGTTTTTCCGAGTTACACTGTTATAAGTAGGACCTGAAATATACATATGGTGTTTCTGGGTTTTCCCCAGCATCCACTCTGGAGTTACATGAAAAACAGCTGCTAAAATAATCTTCAGTAATCAAGAGATAGAATATAGTAAGAACTACCTTTCTGCTGCTTTATTTTTTGCTCATCTAGTCCCATTTGAAATTAGGAGCTCAAAATTATCCGACAGTTCCAACAATGATGAAAAGAAGGAAAATCTATTTTAATAGAAAGCTTCTGTGCAGACTCTGGTTTCAGGAAAAGTTGACATCTCTTTTGATTATAGAACCACACAGCTCCAAGACACAAGCAACTCCTCTTTCTAAGAAATACACACTCTTAGCCAGGCCTAGACAAAATCCTCACCTGACATCAGTGTAATCCAGATCAGCTCATTCCCAAGCTCTGAATATTACTGTAAAACAAGAAACCAGCTCAGCAATATCCACAGTCAGTTGTTGTTGCACCTGCTTTGAATTCCAGTTCCCTCACTTGGAGATAGAATTAAACAGAACAAGTAGGAATGACAAGATCCCTTCTTGCCTTAGGAAACAGGGCTAATTTTGTTTACCTATGGGTCATGAAATATTTAGTGATACCTTCCTGCAAGTGAATGGAGAAACACTGATTTAATACTGGTAGGTATTATTCAAAGCTGCCAGCTTTAGTTTCCTTCAGAGACTGATATTAGCCTGGTAATTTTTCTTGCCTTCTTACCTGAGGAAATCAACAACACTGCTGGGTGAAAGATGCCATGTTCCTTCACTACAACTGCTTCCTTTCAACAAGTGTTTTTATGAACTGTGTTGTTTTCACAGTCTGAAAAAATTGCACTAATCCACTGAAATTAGCATGATTTAGGCTGACCCTTGAGAACAAAATGGAGCTGAAAGAGCTCTGAGTTTCTTCTTCGTAAAAGACTTTTTATCAGAATGAAATATCATTACCTCAGTGGCCCTGTGGCCATTTCTCAGGTATATAAACATTTACTACCTATCTGTAAACCATTCAATTACTAAGATCTTGATACTGTGTAAATATTTAACTACAATAGAGGATATAAATCAGAGAAAGTGATTCTRTTTCATTTCACTGGTGGCAGTAAATCACAGGCTATTCAGACTACTGGGCTACACCCAAATAAATGACTTGAGCTGTGAATACAGGCAGACATTACCTAAAATTTCCTGTAAAGCAAGTCCTAATTTGATTCAGAATTCATAGAGCGAAGACTAGCAGTACACCATAACTCCAGAAACCTGAAGCACTTCCAGACATTTTATTGTATCATCCAGGAAGGGAGAAGTTGCCAAGACCCAATCTTTGGACTAGTTTTCCAGAAGATGTGACCAGAAACATGAAAGGGCTGCAAAAGCAGGTGCTCTTGAGTTTGAGTCCCTGGATACTAATGACACAGGCAGCACAGAAAAGGAGTAGCCAGTAAATTCCAGTCTCATTCAATCAGATAGGACTGAGTATACTTAGAGGCAGCAGCATGATGGAACACAAGACCAGTCAGCCCTTATCCAAGGGTTGATCCAGGTTTCTGTGCTGTAACAAAAGTCCAGGAGCTGCCACAGAAACAGCCATCCTGTGTGTTGCCACTCCAGAGATGCAGCACCGGGCTTCCCATCACGACAGGGACGCGAGTTCCCTCAATACACTGCAAATTGAAAGTCAAAGTCTTCCAGAACTTGGCTTTTTCCATGAGAACAACAACTGCAAATGCATGGGCTCATGCTCAGCTTTAGCAACAGCCACCAGGCACTGAGTCACTGTCACCATTCTCCCATGAACTGCCACTGCAACACCCCTCTTTGGCTTTCTGTTGTACCAGTCTTGGTGCCAGCCCTGGGGCCACTATGGTGAGTCACACTTCCTCATTTCTGAGAGACACCAATACTACTGCTGCTTTGTCAGGACTCGTTTCTCCTCACATCCTCATTTGTGCCTGTGCCATCCTCTGGCATCAAAACACTTCAGCCAGAGAAGCAATTAGTGTTACCCAAGTGGTTTACAGACCCCTTCTGCAGTCTTGAAAGGGACAACAAGGAGACAAGGGGCCAGCCAACTTGAGAAAATAAAGTAGGAATGAGATGTCTCTACCAGAAAAGCATGGGATGCTCCTGTTGACAAMATATCACTGCCCTGGGACACCTCACTTAGGGCCTCTGCTTGCCCTTTGCTTTGCTCTGGGTTGGGCAGTTGGCAGAGAAGAAAGCAAGACTTGCTCACAAAAAGATAAGAAATGGGTTTATTTCCATCCTTTTAGGACTTAGGGTTTATCATCGGGCCTGCAGGACACTTCATCTCACCAGTGCCACCTGGAGGGGCTCAGCTCCCCAGACCTGCCCTGGTGGAGAGGAAGAGGAGGGTGAGCCAGAGGGCCAATGACAGCTGGAAAGTTCTGCAAGACAGCAGGACTGCAGAGAGAGCAGGAATAACACACGCTTKTCTCAACTTTTTCAAGCTGCATGGCCTTACCTGGGGCTGATGACAGTGGTCGTTAATCTGTTAATCTGAGAAAGAGCAAAAATTCCCTCTGTCTGCCCTCCTTTTCCACTTGGCCCACATGCAGGTACAAGTTCAGCGAGTGTCTGCAAGCCCCAGTGCAYACAAACGAGCCTTGTGCAGCATTATATTTTGGTTTTCTCTACCCCCCTTGTGAGCTCSCCTGGCTAAAGTCAAAGAAACATTGAAAGCATCCAAGTAAATCAGTCTATGGCATTTTCTCATCAGCTTAAAATGCTCTCCTTGGTGCCAAAAAAATGACAATCCACTGCAGAACCAGGCTTRCAGGGTAGTTGTATTGAAACTGTTCCTTTTTGCCTTGCCATCTTGAAAGGCCTATTGGCAGGAAACATACCCCGTACTCCCCAGTCTAAGGCATCATACTGAGCACACAAAGTTATACACATGGCTCTGACAGAGKGCAGAGGATATCCCAGCAGGAATCTGCTCCATCAACACTTGCCTTCCACCATGGTCATCCTAAGGCAGGTCAAATTAGTTGTAACCATGACAGCTGCTCARTAAAACCTTGTCATAAGACAGGAGCCCAAATGTGCTTGTGTGTTACCCACCCTGAGGGACAGGGCTGAGCACCATGATCCACCTCAAGCTGAAGAGCTTCAGGGTTGGGTGAGTCCCAGCAGCCCCAGCCCTGGGCTAACTGCAGGGTCTGAGCCCTCTTGTGTGGCTTGAGCAGAGGGGAGAGATGGACAGAGAGGCGGACAGAGAGGCTGGGGCTGGCTGGGGCAGGGGAAGTTTGTAGGATGGCACAGCCGCTCCTTAGCACATGAAAGTGATTTATTAAGAAAGAAGCCAACCCAGTACCCCCAACAGTCATGTTCTGCACCTGAGCAGTTTAAGCCATCGCAGMGACTTCTGGCACCAGCAGAGCTCAGGCTGCCTGTGACCAACTGCAGCACTTCAGCTTGCTCCCCTCTTCCACAGCAACACACACACAGTGCCAGAGGAGAGGCACAGAACCCCAAAGAAGAAAGCAATATGAGAAAAGTGGGTTATCCACTGATGGAAACAGTGAACATCTAACCATAGTTATTATTTGTGATATMTTATTTGAACAGGTCAAGGCCTCCTATAAAATCAAAAAGCAGAGTCTGAATGTCAGCTCAGAGGAAGGAATTCATTGCTATGTTGCTTGTGAATAGTTTAGAAACCCCTGTTTTACAGAAGTCTGGGGAAGTTTTAGGAGGATAGAACAGAGATAAAAATATAACTCTGAAAGTCTGTGATAACCTTTTYCTGACTGCTGCTTGATTCCAAGTCAGGAGAGTTAACATCTACAATGGGAAGCAGCAGTCAAAGCTGGAGTAAAGGRGAGCAATATTGGGATGTTTTTCTTTCTTATTGATTTAATTTTCAGCCCACTCTGGAATTGGCTGTTCATTTCAGCATGGATGCACTCAGCAGTTTGTGACACACTGTGCTGCTTTGCTCTGCCAGCTGTGCTGTGCCTGCCAACATTTGTTGAGAAATAACAGGAGGTCACACATGGTGTCAAAAAAAATACCCCTGGCACAGCACATAGAAAAAAGGCATTGTATTAGTGGCAATGAATTCAGACCTACTGATGGTGGAATTAATGAAATCCATGGCTGGCACTCTCTCTGCATCCCAACGGAGGCTACAACGAACAAAGAAAATGTACTGGCCACTAGCCCATGRGGTCGGCAAACCATGCTTGTCCAGGGCAGCTGGAAGCCCATTCCCTTCCCTGGCAGGCCCTGAAGTGGAGAATGGAATTCAAGTGCTTCCCTAAGACCTCTCTTCTCTGACTCTAAGGCAACACGAAACCAAGAGACGGGGAAGCAAGGAGGTAAGTARTGCTCATGGAGGAAAATGGGCACTGAATGGTGAGAGGCATTTGATTATTTTAATTTAGTTTTCTTGGTTTCTTAAGCTCTTTTTGATTTAGCTACAAGGGAGGGACTTCTTTGCTTTTGATTTTTATTTGCCCAGAAGTTAATAGCCCATCTCCTGAGCATCAGCATTTGCTTATTGGTCTTTTCTCTCCTGAGTGGTTTCAAGTCCTTTTTAGRAAACCCTCAGAGATATTTGTGTTGGCCTTTGTCTTTCCATTATCTTTATGCTAAGCAGAGACAACTAAGGATACATACATTTCTGGGTAAAGACAAAATTTCCAATAAAAGCAAGGATTCMGGTAGTTCATGTCCATCCTTGGACACAGTCAAGAAGGTGGCTGGACRAGGCCCTGAGCAACCCAATTCGACTTTGAAGTTACCACTTTGAGCTGAAAGTTGGATCAGAAAACCTCTGTAGGTCTCTTTCTACCTTCAGATTTTCAGTGTTTCTAATTCCACAYCTGATCAGCCATATCTTCATGTACAATCTACCTGCAGGTAAAAATCAGTCAGCACTCACCTGCCTTACACCAGCCAAAATTAGCCAGAGCATGATCCACCACTTTCCTTTTCCCCCTATGAAACAGSGCTATGGATTTTCCCTTATAACATCACACTTTCTACCTTCTGTCCAAATGCATTTGGTAGCAGAATCCAGAAATTGCAGAGAAAYGGTGTCTCAAAGCACAGCCATTTGYTGCTGTTTCTGTATTAACCCCAGCYGTGTGTTCACTCTCTTTTGAAAGGACAATTCAACTCCTACTGTTGTTCAAAATATAACTGGGTGCACCAAGTCAGACACATGCCAGTGTCACATCTAGAAGAAATATCCACTGATCAAAAAGACACAACTCATTCCTTTCTCCTAGGGCATTTTAATGCAACTCTTTCATGTTTAATGTTTAATGTGAGTGGAATAATAGTTTGTCTCTTGCTATCCCCCATTAACACAGATCAGAGGCACCACCTGCTTACATCCAACTTAATACTTCCCAGTTGGTCACCCAACCAGTAGGTCCAACACTGGAAAAAACCTGTGCAATTGGAAGCCTCTCCTCTCACACTGTTTCTAACAGGCACTAGCTAAGCATGGATGCAAGCCCCTCCTCAGACTGCATTACTCTGCAATTCCACTGTAATTCATCCCTTATAGCAACCTGAGAAATCTGATAACTTTTACAACTACAGATTGACTGATTCTCCCTAAAGCTAAGCTGAAAACAGGTGGTCCCATCTTGCTGAGCACTGACATTATAGCCTTTGTTTTCCTTTTGAAAAAAAAACACTGAACAAGGAAAAGTAAAAAGTTTTGTGTCAAAGGCTTTGAAGTAGAATATATTTGGGATGCATTTTATTGCTGAAGTGGAAGTCTTCTCAAAATCAGTAGTATCAATTACATCTTCTCTGATCTGGAAGATCAAGCTTCCCATAGACAAGGGTCCTGGAAGAATCAGTTTTGCACAAAAACTGCTTAAGCTGAGCAAGGAGGTAGACAAAGAGGCAATAATTAGTGATTTATGGATGTTCACCTGTTTCTCCATGCTCATAGCCAGCTTGCAGCAGGGAAACATTACTCATCAGCTCCAAGGAAGCCAATTGTCTGTGAGTGGCAAGTGAAGAGGGATTTGCCAGATAGCACCAATGATCTGGTCTTGGGGTTGCAACAGTTTTTTGAAGACGGAGGAGGCAACCATATGTGCTGATAAAGCCAACAAACTTGGAACCAAGGTCTTTTGTTTTCTTTCCTGTGATGCCAAGGAGAGGAGCGTGCCTGGGTCTGCACAGAGTGTTCCCACTGAACAATGTCAGACACACGCCAGCTTGGAGCTCTGCCAGTCTAGGGCCACCTCAGTGCACTCATATGGCAAGGCAGAAGGAGCACACAGAGACCAGACCAAGGTTATCACAGTCTTCCCAGAGAAGGCCAAAGCAACCATTTGTCATCATTATGTTCATTCTCTATTCTTATTTCTGTGCTCCCTAGAAAATAAAGTAATGCTTACTAAGAAATAAAAAGAGGGAAGGAACAACTTGAATACCTGAGATTGGCTAAACTGATGGAGAAGATGATGAATAACCAGCATGGCTGGCAGAACTCCTATTCTTCCTTTATGAATGTTACACAACCCACTGCTTAAAATATCAGAGCCTTGATTTATTACTTGCCATGGTGTAAAACAGGTTTTGATTGCTTGGCACTTCTCTTCTGTCAAAAAAAAATTGAAGAAAGCATCCACCCATGGTGTTTCTCTGTGCATGTCCTGAATCCCCCAGGGACTCGCTTTTGCAGACTCAGCTTTAAACAGACTCCTCAGCAAGTGCCCTGCTGGACTGGGACTCATGTCAGGCTGGAGTCTCTACACCTACTGCCAAAATACATTTTGCATGTAAAAGGCTGGAATGAGGCACATAAGCAGTAAAGAAGCAGAAACTAGAGAAAAACAGACAAAAACAGTGAAAAAATGGGAAAACAAGAAGACAGAAATGTTGCTATTTTACCTTTCTGTAGTATTTTTTTATCGACAAACCCGTGTTTGCAGCATTTTGCACTTGTCTCTGGTTTTGCTCACTTCTCTTTAGCAGAGAAATTCCCTGGTCAGATTTGCCTCTTCGCTGTAGTCCTACACAAGGTGGGAAAGTAACAGCGCACAGCTAAAACGTGCCAAGGTCTAAGATCAGGGACAGTCCTTGTCCACACAGAAGGACACACTCTTGAACACAAACACTAAAACACACAGCCCTTGACTGTACCTTCATATCCAGCTGTTATCCCCACTCCCATCRCCGAGCTCTGGGGTACCTGGGGACAGGCAGGAGAGGATGAATGGTCATCCTTGCCTCTGACGCAGAGGGCCCAGGTATCCCAGCAAATGTTCAGCCTCTGCCTTGCTTCTGCCATCCTGCTGGCCGAGCCCTCACCAGAAACAGTGATTGTGTTGGCTCCACAGATCTGGTCCTGTAATCCCAGTACTGAGCAATCACTGAGGAACAGAGTAATTCTAAAAATCAGAGTTCGGCCTGGACTGACATGRGAGAATGATTCCATTCATGTTGCATCCTGCCATATGCCACTGCAGTCAATCCCCCTATCGCCAGCATGAATTAGGACGTCAGAATGTGTCCCATGAAACAAACCAACCAATTTGGACTATTTAAACAAAGTTTTCCAAGTGGGGACATAATTTCTGCAGACTGTCCCTAAAACAAGCTGATTCTCAGCCCTGGAAAACAAAAACAAACAGAGAAAATGGTGCACCCAGCTAGTTCCAGTCCCATGAAATGATGGAGTTGTGACCATCAGCCCACATGGGAGGAGGATGGCAGTGCCAGCTTAATGCAAAACCAAGGAAAGGCAAACAGAGTGGGCATGGGGCACTTGTGGAGGCGTGTGCATTAATTGTGTTCTCCTGCGTCTGATCATTTACGCCAGCAGCCTTTGATTAGCTGCTTCCTTGTTGGCACTAGGTCTGGTTGAGTTGTTAAAGAACAGCAGAGGACACTGGAGAGTCTTCATTACATGATTGAACTGAGAGCAAACAAGGAAGCTAGAATTAATCACAGGCACAGAAATTGCCATCATGGTGTACAGCACACACTGCAAACCTGCCCACTTACCCTACAGGGAGAGCCTCAAATGCTGTCCTCCACCAAAAAGGAGATGCAGAATAGCAGGTCCAGGAGCTACAGTCAGTTTGTGTGGGTAAAACAACTTCAGCAGGACTGAAATGGTGGGGTATGACCWCCTGTCTCAGGAGACATCGCCTGAGGGAACCAACATGGGTTAGGCAATAAGGCAAGCTCTCAGCCTGGCTCTGGCACTAACTTCTGACTTTGTGTCCTTGGTGGTTTTACTTCTCTTCTAGTCTGATCTCTTCAGTATTCTCCTGCTGTCCATTTTTCTACTGGAAACACATCTCACTTTCTGGGGATCAGCAAAGGAGACTGTGCAAAGACTACAAACACTGCATTATCTTTGTTTCTATTTTAGAGTGAAGTTTGAAAGAACTGAGATCAGAATATCTGCTCAGTTTTAAGTTACTCCCCAGCAGTAAAACTCACACAGCATGTCTGCTTTTGGTTACACAGGTTTGCAGTCAATCATGGAAATTCTAAAGGAGGAGAGAAATTTCCTCTTCCAGCACCAAGTGTGTCTCTGCCAACTCTACTGTGCTACTTCTGATGGATATTAGGAGTCAGTGTGGTAAAAACAATAGTAGGAGTTTAATGGGAAACAGTTTTGAAGATTCCCACAAAGTTCTTATCTTGTATTAAGAATCAAGGTTTTTATAGAGGTGAGACTAAAACCAAAAGAAATGCAGCACAAAGTGATCTGGGGGATACATCTCATGATGGAGCCAGAGCTGCCACACCAGGAGCAACACCTTCATGTCCCTGGGACAGGTGAGCAATAGTTCTCCTGTACCTCCAGCTCCTGAAGGGTGACCACACAGCCTCCTTTTGACTTGTGCTGAGGAGTCTCCGACAATGAACCTTGTGTTAAAACKTATACATTCCTACTTAAGAAATCAACACATTCTAACAAATCTCCCCTGCACTGTTAAAAACCAGTCAGCTGAAGCCCCAAGGGTGTAGCTACACTGGGACCCCAGTGCTCAGGTGAAGCTTTACACATCTGGTCTTCTCAAAGTCCTTAAAACACAGGTGCTAAATGTTTTTGGGCTTTACAACCACTGTGCAGTCCAAGGAAACTGGATATGAAAAAGCAATTACAGAAAAATCGATTTTAAACTGCCACCTACATTTTCTGCTGCTGGATGTCCTCAGACACAGCCCACTGGCAGCTCATCCGTGTAGAGGTCGAGCTGGGTTTTTATAATTATTCAAAAAAATCTGCCTGGAAGCCTTTGACATGTGAACTGTGATCAGCTTGAAGCGTCACTGTACAATACTTGATAAAAAAAATAAAGTGTAAAACCTCATTTCTCATTGCCATCTTCTGGTCAGAACCGTGTACTGTATTCTCTTGCTGAAACAAGCTGCAGTGGAGGGCACAGACATGCAGGATGCAACGCACAGGTTGCACAAGTGCAACTCTGGTTTGGCTGCAGTGATGTGCTACTGTCCAGGAAGGGTATGGGAGCAGCTATCTGGGATTCACCATCCAGCTGGAACAGGTGCTCAAAAAGTGGTTCTGTGAAAAATTTTAAATTTGAAGGTATTTGAAAGCAAATCTCACTGAAATCTTTATGTTGAATGGCATTTATCCACCAAGTTCTTTCCCAGACTCTAGTTATATTAAAATGGTTATCAATCATTTCAACACCCTCATCATGCTTAAAGGAAAAATAGCTTTTCAAAGTCACTTTATAATTGGTCTAATCTCTTCCAGAGCAGTATCCTCCAGCAAACTTTAATCTTTGGGGCTAGGCTAGTACATGCTGCAAATCTGTATTCAATGAACACTACTTGCAGGAACACACCATATATTTCTGATCCAGAGGCAAAATAGGCTTGGCACATGTGCACCACACATCTTGCGTGGTCTGATGGGGCACCTATTGCCCCACTATTCAGAGTTACAGCCCCAGTCAGCCTGGAAGTTTATGTTTTTGTACCAAATAGGCACAGATAGGAAATGTGGAGGAGATTGATCACTATCAATCTGATCCTGGATAGAAAGTGACTCTCCATGTCCTTAGTCCTTTCTGCTTTTGGAATCATCTGCACAAATTAATGATTCCTTATCTGAGAACAGTTTTCCCTGCTTCAATGGGGAAGAGCATTGCTCAAAATCAGCTTTCTCAGTATTTTCCCATTTTGAATACATCATCCCAAGCAGCTTCATCTAAAGCCCATTTAAAATACACACAACAATTCCTCCAGATTTCCAGATAMAGAGGCAGCCCACAGAGCTTTTGTCCAGCTCTCCCTGCAGACTGGAGGACAAAGGAGAAGTCTGGATGCCCTGTGCTTGCCTACACCTTTGTAGGGGAGCACCTGCCCTGTGGCCATGAGAGACATCCCGATGGAGAAGCAGTTGTATATTTACATGTCACATCTCTTGAATCTATAAGAATTATGACAATTTTTGACCAATCCCTAGGCTCTGCTGTCTTTAGCTTTTAGTTAAACAACTTGGAGGATTTTAACTGTGAATTTAAAACAGGATAACAAGAAAAGAGCAAAGAACATAAGTTTAACCAAAGGGAATAAAATATAGCAGGAAAAAGAAAGAAAACCACAAACATCACAGCAGTGGGTATTTGCAATAACCAAGTTCCCTACTCCTCTTGCAGGTGTTTTCCAATCCCTGGGCTGTTCATCATGTGCTGCTGTGACAGTGCTGACAGTCTTCAGCAGCCCCAGCCTGGCTGCTCTTTTCCCAGTTCTGCTGCTAAGCCGAACTGCAGAATGTTTCTCTTCACCTCTTGTTTGTAACGGCTTGGTTAAAGCCCTGATCTTTTACCATGACATATTTTCAAAGACATTTGTTCTCTGAACCTTGGATTTGAGAACTACACATTGTATATTCTTGCTTGACAAGCAAGCATCTTCATAAATCCTAACTCCCTTTGGGTTCCCTCTTAATTACTTGAACTGTTTAGTAGACAAAGGTGTGGATTATCTAAATATATAGTCATATTTTTTTAGAGAGTCTGTTTTACTCAATAGCTATTTTAGAATACTATTAAGATGTTGAAAACCAATCAGATTAGCTCTGTCTCTTGTGTATGTTTACACAGACATCAGTCTTCAATTAAACTTTTTACCCACTAGTGCCACTGCTTTTCTGGATAAGCACTTATACCCAAACTCCATAAAATAAGTACTTGTTGTAAGAAAAACACGCAGCAGCTCCTTCATGAGTACCTCAAGGAAGAGTTGTGTCCAGATTTGGCTGAAAGAAACTCCACCTTCCAAGAGGATGATTGATGCCATTGTTACTGGTTAAAGCATTCAAATCACCTCTTAGCCATCATTATAATATGCTTTTACATATAGCAAAAGCTGGGTTGCTTTATTTTTTAAAATAAAATTTTAGACCTTGAATCACTTGTGCTAGAGAAATGGAACAGATGATACCACCTGCATGCTCCTTTTACAAGCTCTACAGCCCACGGGTCTGAAAGCCAATAAACAGTGATAAGGAAAACATCTGAAGAGGCCAAGTAGCAGTGAGAGACTCAGCCAAGAGTGATTTTTTTTTTTTTTCTGCTTATTCCCTGAGCAAGTGAAATATTTTTTTCCTTGTTCAACTCTGCAATGGTAAGCTTGTTAATGGATCATTCACAGTGAAAACATAATTAGCAATAATTGATAAAGGAGAAATGGCTTGCATAACAGCCTACACAGGACATCTTGCCAGGAGACCACTCATGAAACACCACTTATTAACACCACAATTATGACTATCTGCTGCCTCCATTGTATTTGCAGGTTTAAGCTCCACTGCATAAGTTGTGTACAAAATTTCCATGAGACCAAACTCCAAGCACTTAATAAATAGGTCTAAAATTTTTGGATCTGTCTCAGTACTAACATTTTGCACCACTGGGTGCTACTACATGTGCTGTGAGAAGAACATATGGAAACAAATTGCTGTGCCCTACAGATGTGCCAGCAGTGGGTGCTGGCAAAATTACAGCACAAAACAGAGTGAGTTGAGGTGGTTGAGATTAATTCAGAGGAACAGCTGCAGCTTTGAGGCAATCCAGGAGGCTCCTCTGAATTTATGCAAATAAACAACATTTACAGGACAGAAAGGAATCACATAACAATTTAGGGTTTCCACCACTTGGCAGCAGCCTGACTCTCATATCTGCAGTTTGTGGTTGCAGAACATTTTACACTGAGTCAGTCAAGCATGCAATTTATGGACTGTGTAGAGTCCTTGGATGGTGCAGGTGGCCTGCATTAAGTGCCCACATGCTGCACAATTTCAACTTTCAGAGAGTAAAAGACTTTCAAGCAAAAAATAAGGATTAAGCGGGTGGAGCAGAGGGAAAAGTAAAACAGAAGTCAGAGGAAGAGGAAACAGAAGAAAATCAGGAAAGGAAGAGAGAGGTAAAGCAGCAGCTGATAAAAAATTATTCCCTCACCAAGCAACTTGGTCAGATATGACAGATTTAGATGTTATTCTGTTTGATGCTGAATTAAAGGCTGGCATCCCCTGGGATGGCTGTGCAAGCACTGCCTGAAGGAGCACACTGGAGAGTGCTACCATCCCCACGTGTGAACTGCTACCACAGCCAACAGGACACCCTGGAGCCCAACATTCATCCCTTTCCCTGGAGGACTGCAGCCCTCAGCCTTGCTCTCTGCTCTCRGACCACTTCAAGCAGCTTGTCCTGAACGCTCAGACACGAGGGTTTGGATTCCAGTCGAGCAGCATGAAGTGCATGGTCTGTTGCAGCTGAGGCAAGGGARATGCTGGCAGTGCAGCCCCTATTGTTTGCACAGCAAAGGCTCTGCTTTTCTTCAAAACAATAGGTTGATTTGAAGGAATTTTCCCCCTTGAAATAACTCATCTAAATCATATGACAAAATAGATTTTGAAACAAAAACTAGTTTTTCAAACCCCACAGCTCTTTCAAGAGCTAGGAACTTGGACAATATGTCCCCTGTACTCAGCACTGGCGAGGCCACACCTCAAGTGCTGTGTCCAGTTCTGGGCCTCTCAATTCAGGAGGRACATTGGGGTGCTGAAGCAATTCCAGAGAAGGGCAATGGAGCTGGGGGAGGGTCTGGAGCACAAATSCTGTGAGGAGCAGCTGAGGGAGCTGGGGCTATTTAGCCTGGAAAAGAGGAGGCTCAGGGGGAACCTTCTCACTCTCTACAGCTCCTGACAGGAGATTGTAGCCAGATGGGGACGGGGCTCTTCTCCCAGGACAAGAGAACATAGTCTCAAGCTGCACCAGGAGAGGTTCAGGTTGGGCATTGGCAGGAATTTTTTCACAAAAATGGTGATTAAACATTGGAATTGGCTGCCCAGGAAGGTGGTGGAGTCACCGTCCCTGGAGSTGTTTAAGAAAAGACTGCGCATGGCACTCAGTGCCATGGTCTGGTTGATATGGTGGTGTTTGATCAAAGGTTGGACTCGATGATCTCAGAGATCCTTTTCAACTTAATTGATTCTGTGATGCTGTGAATAGTTCCAAGTATTTTCAACAAGCAGGACAGTCCTGTGTGTTAAACATTTCCCAAGGCATTCACAGAAGCAATCCTGGTTATTTATTCCCAAGAGTAACCGTGTCTGTTATCTGCTAACATACCTCGCCCACCTTTACACACTGCCAGTGACAACAGCATCCCCTTTAGAGCAGGGTCTATTATTGGTAAATCCTGAATTCCAGCCCTCTCTGGTATGTGAGCTTATGAAAAGCAAAACAAAAGCAATTGGAGCTTGGATATTACTCTAGTGAGTGTTTACATTACAGTAGCACCTGGAATCATRACCAAAACCACACAAAGGTAGGTGCTCCATATGCACTGAAAAGATAGCCCTTGACAAAAAGGGTTTACAAACTTGGCATACTATGGGGTCTTGGTCGTGCCTACTCCTCTCCAAGACCTATTCTGTCTCCAAGGGTCACAGGCCTGATCTTCCCTGTGCCAAGGGTGGTTTCAGTGAATGCAGGGTCCTCTCAAGGGCCAAATTCCTGCACTACGCCCAGCTAAGGAGAATGTGGAGAAGGCAGTGGCTGAAAACAGGCTGCTGCAACTCTTCTTTTTCCAAAGAAAGGTCTGCATGGGTTGCAGGAGCAGTATAATCCTTAATCGCCTTTTGTCAGAATAGAGAGGAAACCTTGAGAGTCAGGATGTATCTGTAGTGCACTTACCCACACTGAAAACTGCCTGGACAATTCCATGGTTAACACCATTGATTTAAGAAATTCAGCTCCTGCATCGAGATCTTCTGCATCCAAGGCGCCCAGCACATTAGCAAGGACTGACTGGCGGCACTGGGGCCTCACCTGCCAGGACCCCATCCACAGCACCCAAGCAAGGCAGGCCACAGGGAGCAGCCAGGCTCAGCTGAGAATTCACAGCAGTGAATGGTGATGAGGCAGGTTTGAACTCAAACCAGGAAGCCAATCCACTCAGGCAGATCCACAGCAGCAAGGCACATCCAGAGCCAGGGCAGGAAGTCATTCTGTGCACTGGGGCCTGGATCAATTGGACTCATTGCCAGGAAAGTGCACGGACAACCTGCAGACCACCACTCTCCTGCAGCATAGCTCAAAGCAGAGCTCAATGGCCCAGGCTGAGCCTAAATAGGATGCCTGGGTCAATGAGGAAGGGCTGTGGGTGGAGGTGAGGCTGATCAGGACTCCCAGGTGAGGCTGATCAGGACAATGAAGAGCCATTGGTGCCATCAGGGCCCCAGCCCATGTGCAGAAGCAGCAGTTTATGGACTGTGATGGCACTTTTGTCAGCAGTGCCACTGGCCACTAGAAGACAGTGACGGAATTGCTCTGGGATCCTGGAGGGTTTCTGCAGTCTCCTGCTTGCTTGTTGCCATCCATATTAATCCCYCCTAGAGAGAGGCTTCTGCAGTTTTGGCTTGAACCATAAACAGTTGCCTCTGTAAGACAAGTGGAAAGCTCAAAGAATTTAATAGAAAGCTCTCTTCCTGTTATCGGAGTGGACTTTGAATCATCATGCAGGAGCACATCAGCACCTATTGTGCTGGGAGCCACAGAGACACTGTGTGCTGAAGGATTCATTCCCACTGCTCATCTGACTGCTGAATTAGAGGTTTATTTTTGCCACTGCTTCCTTTTCAGCATTCCCATTTTAGTAGTTACAGCCATGTTGTGCAATAGCCCCATTGCCAGCACTGCCCCAGCTGTGTCTCACTTGATGATGGGGGAMAACAGCTCTTGTTAATATTTTTTCAAAATCATCTATCCAAAATGGTATATATTGTTCTGATTGATTTCAACTGGAATTTGTTCATACTTTTCTATGCAAAATGAGATTAGAGGTCAATATCCTGACTTGTTGATGAAGTGCCAAATGGAGATGCACTGGGTACAAAGGTCTCTCTGTGTACACACCAGTTAGAAATTGTTTGAGCAGTAAAATCTGAGTTCAGGTAAAGGCAGGACAAGTTTGATTTGAATCAAAACAGTGCTATTGATTCTCAAAATTAAAAGAAATGTTGGATCCTGAGGGAAGAATCTTCATGATGGCACTGCCAGGCCAGAGTAAAGGAAAACTGACTCAACAAGACGAGATGTTCAGCAACCCTCTCAGTTTTTGGGGATCTGATGAACAGGTCAGCTTGCAAGTGTGATCGAGACAGCAGTGACACACTGCTGGTGTGCTGGCACAGATATCAGTGCATACGTGTGCACAGCAATTCACATTTCTGTGATCTTCTGATAGTACTCCCTTTTCTTCTGGTAGAACATCTCTGTCTAACAAATCCCCAAAGAACTTTGAAAGAAGTGGAAAATGTAGGAAGAAATGCCTAGCAAAGCAACCAAAAGGCATTTCACCTCAAAGACGCAGGGTGAATTATGAACCATGGTTCAATCTTTATTTTCTTATTTAAAGAATCACTGAGAATTTTTATTCTGRTATTTCTTGTTTCCTCTGGGTAGAAGAGTTTCTCTGCTCCTTCAGTATACTTATATCACTAACTTTTTAATGCTAAAAAGTGTGAGATGATGACTTTCACTTGACCTTCTTTTTTACCAGCCAAAGTCCAGATCAGAACCCTGTTGTGTTTGATGCAATATAAACAGTGAGCACGATCCAAGAGCTGTAAAAACTAGAAGAGATTAAATACATGAAGAAATGGCTGAGAGAAGTCAATGGGATGGTTGCTGTACAGTGTATTTCCTATTGTTAGACATGAGTGTGGTCCCCAGCAGCCCGAGGGCTGACAGCTGAACTGCTGGGACCATTGGCTCTCAGGGAGACTGACCCTATTCAGTTATATTCCTTTTGCTTGTTGTTTTGTCTGCATTAATCTTCCCAGGGCTGCTTCTTTTTGTTATGTGTACAGAGAGCTCTTAGCGGAGTGGGACTGAGTTTCTCAGAGAGGTTCCAGCCTGCTTGGCTAACCACAGCACCCCACTCCCACCAGCAGTCTCCACTCTTGCCCATTAGCAAGAGAAAATGTGTGTGAGATGTGCCGAGGAGGGCCCGGGTCAGAGAAGGAAAGCAATACCAGGAGCATTTGGAGAATGAGGACATGGAAAATGGCCATGAACAATTTCCAGAAATGTCCCAGGAGATCTTTGCCTTATTCAATGCCTCTCAYTTCTGCCAGACTATTTTTGTCTCAGCCCTGAATGTGTCCATCTCAGTATGTGCAGCTAACTTGGTAATTTTTAACTCATGGCACTAATTGAATTGTTATTGAATGTGATTAATTAGAACTGGAACAAGCCTCTAACAAAGAATTTATCAGATCTCTCCACTGACTCACTGCTTCCCAATGGCTTTTAAACTTGCAAATTGGACACGTTCCTACAATCCTTGRCAGTCCCAGGTACCCACACTCCACTGGAACCTGCTGCCCTACGGACATGATGCCAGTGTAGGCAGCCTTCACCCAAACAGGAGCCACTGGGTGGACCAGGTTTTTTGCTTGCACATTTTCATCTCCAAGGCTGGCTCAGTAGAGCTCTGCTCAGAGCTGCAGCCCTCCAGCCACAGGAATTGAGCTGGAATAATGCACATGCCATAGCAGAACAACAGGAGGATCCTATCTGRGATTCTAGACTTCAATAGGAACTTAGATCTTTAGTACAGATTAGGGTTTAAATACCTTTGTGACACAGTGGCACAAGGTTTACTATTACATACCAATATCTTGGAATGACTTAGGATACCTCTGGAGATATCTGTGTATGTCCATGCAGAGGTACATGCACATTCATCCCAAGTCCAAGACTTTTCATGTATCTTGTGGTATCCTTGACCACAATGATGTCAAATAACACTGATTTCCCAGTGTGACTGTTCCTGCAATGGAAAATTAGTTTTAATTAGTTTTGACTGTGTTGTTTTCTATTTCTTTGGCCATATCTTCCTCTATTTCCCAGGGGAGCAAGCATCGAATACCTCACTCCAGAGGCCCCTGTGCAGGAAAGCTGCTGTTCTTGTGTTAGCTGGAAATTCCTTGTAATGGGTGTCAAAGAAAGGAGCACTTTGATTCCAGGAGCTGCACATCTTTCAGGCATGGAYGCAGGATACAGGCTCTGCCTGGCCAGATCAAGATGATGGTTTTGATCTTGTTCCTGTACCTTCTGCTGAGCAAGTCTTGTACAGGAGAGGAGCATGGAGACAGCCAGAGGGGAGGTTTTAACTGAGYTGCTTGTCAACAAAAATATAATTTTCAGCTAAATGGAAAAGCAACATAGCAAAGCCAAAAATAGAATGATGTTTTTCTAAACCATTGAAGAACTTTTACATTCAATGCTTTAATTCTTTTCTTTCCAAATTGTCTTTCAAAATTAAATAATAATTGGGTTTTTTACTTCTTTCAAGGGAAGCCACATTTGTTTCTAGTCTGGAATTCAAAATATGCTGTAATCACGACTTCTCCTGAAATGTTGAGTTCTGCTGTGGGATAGCTTCAAGCCAAAATCAGTCAAAAACTGGGCAACTTTTTGGCTGTTTGATGATTAAAGTCAAACAAATTGTGAGAAATTATTATTCCCTGGAAATTATTTGAAGCATTGAGGTACCTCTTCTTCATGCATTAAATTGAACTTCTTTTAGGTGGTTGCATGAACCTGAGGCTTCAAACAAACTTACAGGAAGTCTTCCATTTTCTCTGAATGTAGATGAAAGAATTCAAGTCTTGGCTTAAGCAAACACAAATTTATTCAGCTAACTCCAAAATATGCCCAGGGAATTGCTAAATCACAGCGAACCTCTGCAGTTTGGGCATTAAAAAACAACAACAACAACAACAACAACAAAAGAAACCAAAACAGAACACAAAAGCATGGCAAAGCTTTCCTGTTGCTTTGTTTAGTCCCCAAGCAAGACAGTAAATCCAGATGCACTTCACCCCTGGCCCAGCCATGAAGTGGCCAAGTGCTAGGTGGGTTGTGCATCAAAGCTTTGGACACCAGACCCAAGTGCCCATCCTTTCTCCTTGGCTGAGTATGTGCTGCTTAGGAATCCTGAGAGAAAAGAGATGCAGCCTGGCATCAGCTCAGCTCAAGTATTATTTTAAAACATGAGGTATAGCACACTTAGACAATTGGACTGAAAAACAAACAGAAGTATGTTGATAGCTATTTACACTAGATTTAGAGTTCCCTTTTCTATGATGTCTCAACTTACAAAAAACACACATATTTAATTCTAATTTTCCAAGACCTTCGCATGTTCATCTTGGTAACGTGCTTTGGCACCTGAGTCCAAATGACAAGAAATGAAGACAGAACAAATATACACCAAGAAAGTTCGGTCCTACCCACTTATTTGAGTTAATCATCTCATCTGTACAGGCTCAGCAAACAAAAGGTGATCCAAATCAGTTGTGCTCCCTGATTTGCCTGGGGAACAGAGAGCAGGTAGACCATGTCCCCTGGGGGGTGGGTTCATCATTGTTTCTCCTGCCAGATCACCAGAAGTCCTGTTTTAGAAGCTTTGGGCTTATGTGTAGAACCAAGATAAAAAAAAAAAAACAAACCAGAAGGAGGAGCTTACTATCAAATTGTCAAGTTTGGGATTAAAAAAACCCTCTCATTCTTTCACCAGTGGTAACTTCAGTGGATGTTGCAGCGCAACTTGTAACACAAACTGGCAGCAGTATCTGAGCAGCCTTCAATTTTCTCTCTGAGTACCAGCATTTTTCTGGCTCAAAGAGGTTTTGAGACAATAAAGAGGCTGGGCTTAGACATCCTAAAGGGCAAGTCCTGGACTGATGACAAGGGCAGGCAGTAGAACTTTGGGCTGGATTTTTCATCCTTCACCTGCTGCAAGCTGCCCCCAGCTGCCYCTTTCAAAGGTAACTAATGTAAAACCCCCCCTGGGGGGCCAGAGAAGGGACTTCCCCTGTGATACCAGGCATAAGGGAAGATGGGATAATTGTTCCCACTCATTCCCCTTATAACTCTCCTGTATGGCCAGTAAAAAAGTCTAAAGGGAAATGGCAGCTGGTTGTGGATTACAGGAAATTAAATGCCAATGCAGYACCTTTGACAGCAGCAGTGCCTAACACGGATGAATTGATTGCCATAAAACAGGAGCAAGATCATCCAATTTTAGCCATCATTGATGTTAAAGATATGTTCTTTATGGTCCCACTTCAGGAAAACGACCGAGAACGTTTTGCTTTTATCTGGGAGCAAAACAACCAGGAAGTTAACCGTGTTCCAGAATTCTCCATTATTGCTGCTCTAGTGACTTTATGCCAGACAAGATGAGATATTTTCACTGCTGCTCCATGTGTAGATGCAGCACTCTTCAAACCAGCTGGTGGCAGCCCTGCCAGCAGAACAGATGTGCCACAGGAGCTCAGGACCCTGCCCTGGGCTGGGGACAGAGGCTGAGGCAAGCAGTGCTCACTGTCATCTCCGTGGCACTGCCACACTAACAAGTGTGAACTTACCCATCTCTGGATGTGTGTCTCAGGTTTTGGGGATGTTTAATTTTGCAAGCCCCCATCAAGAGCTCCAACTCTCTTCTAAGGTCACAAGGTGCAACTTCTGTCCAGCATGCCTAAGTTGTGTCCTTAGTTTCAATGTGTTTTGAGCAGGCGGTGGAGGAACGTTTGCTTACTACCACCTACTTAAATTCCTTTTTCCCTTCCACCCAACAAATATTTCTCCAAGCCAAACACAAAGATTTATATTGTACACAGTCTTTGAAATGTACACTTCTTTTTCAAGGAGCTGGCTTCAAGGAGGGCAGCATACTTGTAGGTATTTTGAAGTAGCAAAAGAAAAGAAAAAAGATAATGCAACAGCGGAGAACTGAAGCATGACTTTTCTGATGTTTGGGTTTTTTTCTATGCCAGCAAAGATTCAATAGTGTGGAGGATTTGTCTGCAAAGTCATTTTTTGCCCTCCTTTCCTTTCTTTCCATTTCACCCGCCCCCTCAGCTCTAGTAATTCTTTATTCTCATGGTAGTTCACGAAATGCCTCATTTGCAAAATAAAGTATGACCAGCACCTGTTAGGCTAAGGAAATCATGGCCAGCACAGTGCTGTAACCTCTTCACAGGATAAAAATAGACCAGCGAGGTGCTCAGGTGGGAAATAACCCAGGCTGCAGAAGCTAGTGGGTGTTGCAAGATGTATTTCTCCTTTCAGTCAATTATAAACCACTGTGTTTGCAGAAGTGATACATAAGCTGCAAACACGGAGGCTGTGTCTATTCATATTCACTGAGTCGCTTATTTTTGCTAAGTTCAAATATGCCCTTAAATCCCAAAGCTCTACATTGAGTTTCAGAGTCTGTGTTTGTGAGAATTTTCCACAGGCAGCTCTCATGTCTGTAAGGATGGTTGGCTGATTAATTCTCCCTGTATCAGTTTTACTTCCATGAAGGCCTGGTAAAACTGTGGCCAAGAACAGGGCAAGGCTTCTACTGAGATTGTCTGGAAAAGGCGAGATCCCCACATTCAGACATCGACTAAAGAGCAACTGCAGTTACACGCATTGACTCTGCAGGTTACACCAGAGAGGGAATAGCATGAGTGTCTTGGGTGCTGATGGCACAGCATTTCAGTGTATCGGGCCTCACAGAGGTCAAAACTAAGCAGAACAAAGTAGATTCAGTAGGTTATTATTTTGTCAGAGTTGTTAATAGTCCTTTACATTTTACTTGTTTCAATTTCCTTAAAAGTCCTGCAAAATGAATGTTTAAACCACTGAGTTATTGAAGAAGTAACACCTCTTAACTCAAAGTAAACTTTCAGCCAAAGGAGTGTTTGGCAAGAGAGCAGGACTATTGATGATTTACAGAATTTTTTTTTCAAATTACAAAGTATTTATAAAAAAAAAAATGTATAGCAGATCTAGACATCAAATTTGGTCCTAATTCCCAGCACCATCATGAACCTCCTTCTAAATATTCATGGTAACTGCATTGCTTGTGGGTGAAAAAATTGCAGATAAAGTGATTCTCTCTTTTTTCTCGAATGTGGGTAGCATCAGGTGGGGGTGTTAGCACCTGTGTGCAAGTGTCTGAAAGAGAGAGAGAGAGAAAGAAATTTGCCTTCAGCAGTTTTCTGGAAAGCCCCATGGAACAAAAAAGTAAACCTTTCACAAGCTGCCACTGTAAGCTCGGAGTTCTTGCCAATATTTGAACAAAATTATCCACCTGCTTGGTTCTGGGGAATATTTAGTCCTTGGGAATAGTGAGGTGACAGAGGTAGGCTCTGCTTTTTGCCCTCCACATCCTCTGACTCAGCTTGGAGCAGGACACGCTGCTTGGCAATCACCGCCTGCCTGCACAGCAGCTTTGTGAGGCTCGGGTGTGTGTCAGGCTATCTCACTTGCTTTCCCTTCTCTCCCTTTTCAAAAGAATCAGTCTCAGTTGATTTGAGTTCATTTCTTTGTCACCAGAGAAAAGCGAAGTGTTCACAATCAGGTCAGAGCACGGGGTGCACAGACATCCAAGAGCAATGGTGAGGAACACTTAATCCCATTCCCACCAGTACAACTTGCCCCACACTGCACCCTCTGCCCCTGTAACACTGCAGTTACTGCACCTTGGGCAGCTCTGACGAATGAGAGATTTAATTAGAGTCATCTCAAGGGCCAGCAGAAAGGAAGGTTGTGGGATGTGGGGATTTGCACTCGTGATGCTCACTCAGTGGGTTGTTGTCCCCACGGCTGAAGGACAAGCCATCAGCAGTGCTGGCATGCTGGTGCTGCAGGTGGGCAGGATCACACCCCAAAGGGTGGATATCTTGATGATAGATGGGTTTCTAGACAKGTGGAAAATGTTCTGGCATGGGGTTTTGTACAATGCAAAGCTGCTCTTGAAGTCCCRTGGCAGATACAGGTCCATCAGAGGAATCACAGATTTGCTCTCTTTCCAATGAGAGGGTTTCCCAGCCCCAACAATTCAATATATTGTAGAAATAAGAATTTTATTTACATGGAAATAAAAAAGGAACACTGATATTTTGGACAATTCCTATCTGTCACAACAGAAATAGTTGCATTTCACCCAGTTTGCAGGCAGACAGGTAACACACAACACAGCTGGACTCCTTTAATTTTGTACAGCTGCTTTATGGTTATGCTGGAAGTACTTAGCCATGAAGCTTTCAAATTCACCAAGGGTCATCTGTGGATTTTCTAGGACTATGTTTGTATTAGCAAATAGGATGAACTAAGAGGAGCAGGCCAACGACCAGGAAGATTTTTGCTGAGGACTTGACATCCACAGTAAAGGCATTTCATGGTTTTATTGTTTGGGGTTTTGTTGTTTGGGTTTTCTCCTCTTTTTTACTTCATGCCATCCACAATCTGGTTCTAGGGACTGATTTCCCAGTAGTGCCTGGAATGGATTAGGGGAGCACATATTCCAGATAAGTTTCTTTGAAAGGACAGTAATTCAAGCATCCTTAAGATGGCACCACAATGCAAACCAAACCACTTCTACAGAGAGCTCCTGATGTGAACTGAATCACTAGAGCAGACACATACTCAGGGCTTCACAATGGTTTAAATAATGGATCTGCAATCTCAATTGATATTTAGGAAGAAAAACACAGTTAGTAATACTAAAAGGAAAAACATAAGGACTCAGCATTCCTCGAGTATTTGTATTCTCTGGAATCACACCCGATGAGGCATTGTGGTTACTGAGGTTGCCAATTTAGGAGTTTTATCAACCCTCCAGCTGCATATAAAGCTAATGTAAAAAACTTCCCATCTTGGAGGGAGTGGGGGGAAGAAAAAGAGAGGGGCAAGAGGACTGAGAAAATAATAAAAACAAAACAAGAAGTTAAGCATGAGATAAAATCAACACTACTATTCATTTGTCCTAAGTGTGTGAGATAAATTAAAGAATAGAGATCTCTATCTGGGCAAAATGTGCATCCAGTACCCTTCCTCCCCTCCACTGAAGTAGGAAATAAGTAGCTTATGACCAGCTGGGACAATCTCTACTGAATGGCTTTGAAGCAATAAATCACAGAAGCTGGTTTGTCCACATTTCTTTCTTTTCTTCAGACTGTTTGGCTAAATCTCCCACGGAGAAAGTTACGCCATGCAGGGGATTCAGCAAAATGCATGAAAAATGTACTCGTGTCACCTACAAATTCCTCAGCTCTGGCCAAAATCCAGTTGTGGCTTTAATACAAGAGAATGCCTTACCGCTCTCCTTCCCTGAATTCCACGAGGGCAGCTGTTTAAACATTTATCATTAAATGTTTCTAAAAAGAGAGCTCACTGTAGCACAATGATGCTATTTGAGCCTTCGGGTTTGTTTCCGGGACCTATAGAACACGTGCGGRTTTGGGTGGGGTCATCCCATAGTCCCACAGTTGGCTTATTTTGCTCACATTCAAGGTGAGGACCTCACTAATATTTTTTTCTGGGTGTTCCTGATTCTTCACCAACTGGTTCAGCAAATCCAAAGCTATGGCAAAGACTCAGCATGTTGGGAAAAGGCCTCCTTACAGCTGCATCGAGGAGGAATTGAGCCAGAGGAAAGCTGGCTTGCTTTCTCATGCTGCTTCCAACTGTTCTTCATATCTATTCTCTGCAATTCACTTCTCAGATTGATTTGTTCCCATCTAAGGATGCTGTGGATGCAACAAGTCTATGTGAGAACAAGGAGGACAGAGATACTTCCTGAAATAGAAATGCAGAGAGTTGCTAAAGACAGAGAAACTCCTCCTGGCTCTGACCCTCCCTAAACAGCAAGTAGTTGCATTTGGGAGAGTCATATATCCTTGCCAAGCTCTAACATGTTTTCCTATGGGTTGCTTTGGTCACTGCTAGATACAGCACATTGGGATAGTTGGACCTTTGGACTGAGGTGGCACAGCCGTCCCTGTGCTCACAGGAGACCACTTACACGGGGTATCTTAGGGGCCTTCTCCTGTGGACAAACAGGTTCCTAAAGGGACAAAAGTCAGCTCATTCCACAGCAGCGTACCAAGAGCTACTGTTTGAATGACCTTCCAACCTGAACTAAGGATGAGTCAATGATCTAAAAGTGTAAAACTCTTGATTGCCACTTTCAGAGGTCCTGTGGGACTGTGGATCTTCTTTGTGTTCTGGGAATGTGGTTTCAGGAAAGCTTTAGTTTCCCCTAGGAAAGGGGGTTATTAAATGCCAGTGTGGACTTCATGGCACGTGTTTGAAGGCTCCCAGGTTGCCTGTGCTTTGGTGGTGCAGCAGGAGACAACAGCATGGCCAGCCAGCCTGCATCCAGAGCTAATCCTAGCCTGTTTGCCTTGCAACAGCCAAATTTCTTCAGCCTGCRTGGCTGAAATGAGGCAGATAATGCTATACTTAATGACCTATTTAATGGCCCATTTTCCAGAAGTGATGAGAACTTACAATTATCCCTGTGCTCAGTATGAGCTGTGGCTGCTTTGCAAATAAAAAGTCCAGGCTAGGTGTTCAGCTACCTCATTTTAAATGGGTAAAAGTAAAAACATCAAGTCTTAGATCCTTGTCCTTCCTGCAGTAACATCARACATAGATACATCAACACAAAATGCATCCTCCCACTGGCTTTCATGGGACTCTTAGTGTGAGCTGGGAGAACTGGTCTTTCCCAAAAGCATGGTAGCTCCAGCCAGGAGCTCAGATCCTGCATGCTCTGGCCCCACTCTGCATCACGTGTGCTGCTCACAGCTACTTCAGCAGTCTCTGTTGAGAGTGACAAGTGGAGMTGGGTACCCACTGGTGCAAATCTGTGATCCCACTGACTGGAAAATCCTGGCCTTTCCAACCTCCTTTGGGTTGTCATAGACCTCCCTGACCATTACATCCTCTCTGCTCATTTCAGGGTAATAGAAGAYCTCAGCTAAATGGTTCAGTGTAGGACATGTCCACAACTCAAAAAGCAATTATCATTTCTCAGCAGCCAGGCCTGAGCACAGGCTTTGTTGATTTTGGCTCGGGATTGGGAACACTGACTCGCCTGAGGTGCTGTTTATGAGCTGACTTGCCATCTCATCTATGGACTGAAAAGCCTTTCCTGCACAGGACAAAAACATGCTGGCACTCTGGAAAGGGAAACCTTGCTGCTCAAATGGAATCCCTTGCCAGCTCAGGGAAGGCTCTTTCCACGTGGGGCTCAATCCACCTCTGTGGCACCAGTGCTTGTGCCGACAGCCAAACTGTCCCTGCCATGCAGGCTGGCCCACAGCGACCTCCGCTCTCCGCGTCAGCGCGACTTAGAGAGTGGCAGAGCATAGTGGGAAGGAGACTGGCTGCAGACATTGATTTCAATCTTGGTACTTTAAAAATTCCAGCCAAACTGGTTGAAAAGTGAGGTTTCAGGCCTGTGAAAACAGTGGAAGGTGTTTTTAAGTGTTTCACCCAAATTTGGATCACTTTGGATTGAAGCATGTTTCAGGCAGCAGATCCTGAAGACCAACATCTATTTTTGAAACACCAGAACATACCTGCTTTTAATTTCAGAAGCCTTAATATTCACCAAGATGCTGAGAATCAGGAAGTTCAGCAGCAGAAGTCTCAAGTTTAAAGAGTCAGGGCTTCTTGCTGCACAAGCACCCTCCAAAGGCCTTTTAGTGCCAACATGAAACATGAAAACACCAACCTGAAAACCACTTACTTTTGGAACAAAGTCAACAGATTTTACCCCTACAYATGAGAAACTTAGAGCTTCTTTGGCATCTTCTGTTATCCTGGCTTAGGTGGGTTTTTACAATATGTTGAGGCCTGAGCCATGCCAAGAAAATTGTTCTGTTGCCCCAGATTTGTCATCTCTAGGTTTTGCTCTCCCAGGGTCCTCCTGTGCTCTCTCAGTCAAATTTTCCCTGGTTAGCTTCACATTGACTTTCAGGGGTGGTTCCTGATCTGCCATGCAGGATAAATGACTCAATCAATGTCCAAACCACTGCATACATTAGGAATTTTCACCCCAGAAGAGAAAAAAATAGGTGAGAACATGGCAGAGCTGCTTTAATCACAATGGGCTTTCTGAGGATGAAAAGGTGGCTGCAGCTTGATGCTTCTGATATCAGCCTGGGGGGACATGGTGTGAAGCAATCAGGCAGCATGTTCAAGAGAGTCCAAAGAAGGTGGTTTCTTCACACAGTGCCAAGTAAACTTTGAACCTTCAGTGCAAGAGCACTGTAAATACCTAAGAGCTACTGGGATGCAAAAAGTCATCAGAAATTAAAGAAGAAAACTATATGTTATCTACAAAGGTCTGAGCTCTGCATCCTGAATTATCTGAGCCACAGTCAGGTGGGAGGACATTCTAGGGAAAACAGCTCAATGTATTTTACCCTTGGCATCTCCCGGTAACAAGATGCATGACTGGATGGATGCTGCACCACAAGGGCCTTCACCTTGTAAGATGCTTTTATATAAGCAAAACAATGCCATAGATGCCAACACTGCGTCCAAAACCAGAAACACTCGAGAATTGCAGTCTCTGGGCAAACTTGAGTATGTCCCAAACCAGATAAATCAGCAATCAGGCTGGGACTGTCCAGTTGTATCCCTGCAGACAGAACCACACCAGAGCCTCATGAGACAAAGGCAAGAGCCAGGGAGCCTCCCTTGTGGGTTGCAGGTTTGCCTTAGACCTGCTTTGCCCTCTAGTGACTATTAAGCATAAACCAGGAAATTTTGCACCATCTATTCCCATCAACAAAATTCAGATCCAGCTACATCTGCTGGCTGGGACACAAGCAGTGGGGTTGTTCTGACTTTGTTTGGCCCAATTGAGAGTATCCCTCTCCCGAGGCAGCCTGTCCCTGCTGTCCATGCAGGATGGAGCAAGGGAAGGAGATGCTATTCTGAAAAGTTGAGAACAGACACCCTAAATCAGGAAATGAATGTCCAAGGGATTGGTAAAGGAAAATCCCCCAGGGCTGATGCTATTTCTAGTCTGCACATGCCTTGGAGCTGAAAAGAGACTATTTGGGGGGAAAAGGAATGGATGAATAATGGAAGCAAAAATAGTTGCTCCAAATTCCTTTCCAAAGCCATGTTGCCTACAAACTCTTTGCAAACAATCGACAATTCATCAGAACATAAGTTCATATTTTGTGATCTATGGGGTCATAGACTTTGTGAGCTATGGTCTGTGTAAGTGACCATTAAAAGAGTTCTTTTTTTGAAAAATAGCAACACTGATCTTTGTTGAAAGAGTAGCAAGGGAAGAGACGGATTAGAATAGATATCTAGATTTTTGCAATTGCTGTGCTCTATGGAAAGCAAATTCATAGAAAACATCATCGAGAAAACTTTCCCTTTAAACTTAAAAATAAATGCTAACATTTTCAATTTTGAAAATGCTAGTCTGTGTTTGCTGAATTAGAGATACTTTTGATACAACCCAAGATAATTCAAGAATGCAAATGGAGTTAAATTCAAACTTCCATTTGGAAATATTCAGCCAGTTTTTGTGACCAGAAAATAGGATTATTATCATGTGATTGAAAAATATTTTTCTGTGTTTTTATATATAAACTACTTTACAGAAACTCAAATTCRGTCTAGATGTTTTGATATTAGTGTTTTCCCAAATACTCGGAGACAAGAGAGACATTTTGTGTACTAATGCTCACTAAACAAAAAAAGCCTGGGGACCATAAATGAATTTTAACAGAAAACTTAAGCCCAGAAATAGCCTTGAGCTTTTATGCAAAGGTTGACTAACAGGAATCTTTCAGGCAGGCTGGAAGCCATTCTCTCACACCACTGACTAGAGTGAGGAAAAAACCCCAACACACAAAACACAACAAAAACCAAAAAAGAATAAAGTCCATCCCAGCTAATTTGTGAATGAAAGAGGAGAGGCTGCATTAGATGACTTGCTCAGTCACTGATTTCCAGACATATTTCATTACACTATTATAATACCTGCAGTTGTGCCTAAGAACTCAGTCCTAAATAGGATTTTTTGCAAAGCTGTGTCACCAGCTGGGATACTGTTGGTAGAGGAAAAATGTTAGTCTTGGGTTGTTAAATCGCTTGGACATATTGCAGGATTTGGAATAAACTGGGAGAGACTCACACAAAGTCTGTAATCATGTTTGAAACCACTGTTTGGCTGTCAGCTCCGTGTCCATACTGGGCACCCAGAACTTCACATTAGCATCTGTGTTTTTTTAAGGATGCTCCTTTTCTGTGTTTTTCTATGCGAAAATCCCTTTCACAAATGGTTTTCTCTTGGGCTTTTCTAGGCTACAGCTACACAAACTCTGCTGGCCCATGTCTATCCTGGGCTCTAGCATGGATTTGGTGGCTTGATTCATGCCAGTAGATGATTAAGACTGGTCTTAGCTGATTTTTAACTTTCTTATTCCAAGAATAACCATTATGTGCAATGCCTGCATCCCAAAAGATGGGCTGTGGTGTAAGTTCTGTGTTCCTGTCTGAGAGCTCCTTCCCCCAGCAGCCACCAGATGGCCTGGAGAGAGGTGAGGTACCTTCAAGCATCGTCCAGCTCTTGACATGTTGATTTTAAAATCAGGTTGGGTACACCCAAAAGGCATATGTAAGACAGAGGCAAACTGTTTACCTGCATTCACAGTCATCTACAGCACATGCAGATGTCTATCCATGCTTGGCTTTACCATTCCACAGGACTAAACACTAATTCAGACAGTCCTTCAAAAATCAGGTCAGCTGGAAAATACTAATAGGCTAAAACAATGATTTTGAGGCCTTTAAAAATTACTTCCTGGTGTTTGACCCTTTAGACACGTAGGTGTGTCTATTCCATTACCAAGCATTCAAGATCTTGCTTCTGATAATAACCAAGTGCTTCAGAGGAAGGAAAACCACAGCAGCTGATATTTGATAGTCTCTTGCACAGAGCTTGTTATTGCATGTTAGTTTGCTACTGATCTTAGTAGCTCATAACTGATTCAGACCTGGAAAAGTAGAATGGAATCACTTGATTTTCATGGATCAGAGTTCTTAGCTCTTCCTGACAATGCCAAGAGATAGAAAAAGCATCAGGGGGAAAAAAAAAAGTGTAGTTCTTTTCTGAACAGTGACAGCTGATAGCCATCCTGCAGAACAACTCAAGAATTTCAGGAAGCAATAGAAAGGGTTAATCAGAAGTAGTTCACCTCTGAGTTCCCATATTTGTACCTAAGTGAGCCACTTTCATGTCCGTTTCATGTAGAGATGTGTCCTTGGTGGCAAAAACATGAGTATTGCCAGGCAGTTCCAGCTCTGCAGAGCTGCAGGGTGGACTCGGACACAGCTGGAGCAGCATGAGGGTCCTTGGTGGGAGCTCCAAGGATGCCATTCCACTCAGCCTGGGAACCTGTACCCAAGTGCTGCTGARAAAATCTTGCAGTCCCATGAAGGTTTCCCCAAGAGTAGACCGATGTTMTCAGCATGTACATCCCACCTGATTCTCTGACTCTGAAGGTTTCTTTGTGTCCCTTTTATTGTAAGAGTGCTGAGAAGGCAACACTTTGGCCTGGTCATCCAAAAGGAGGGAGTTAGAGGTGCAAGGGAAAGAGGAATAGTCTCTGACCTACTGTTTCGTGGGGGAAAAGAACAAACAGGTGAAAAAAGCTGAAGGACTCAAAATGAATTCTGTTCTATTTTTCACAAACAAGTAAGTTCTAACAGGGTTAATTGTATTAAAGGAATAAGTTCCTCTGAAGGAGCATAATGAAAGAATGATTTCAAGAAATATCCAGACTTTAAAAAACTCCATGTATTCAAGCTGGCAAGGGCTGCTGAAATTCCCCCTAGAGTGCTTATAGAAAGAATTAGCTTAATTAAACCTCTGAACCATCAGTGATTGCATTCAAGGAGGCAAAGATGACAGCAGACGTCTCAAGGAACGGAAAAGGGCAAGCAAAATACTTACCTTAAAAAGAGGACAAAGAGGGGCTCTGGGGATTAGCCTTTCTGAGATGCAGGACATGTGAGTGGTTACAGAGCATCCCATCATTAGTACTGAATGGCTAATGAAACCATAAGGGCCTGCCACCAGGGATTTGATGAAAACAAGTGTGTCAAACCATCCTGAATTCCTTGGGAAGGTTAGTGACCTGGTGGAGAGCAGGCAACCAATGTGTGCCATCCTAACCTGAGATCCTGGCTTTCAGTGCATCTTCCCCTCTGCCATCTTGTAACTTAATTGAGGAATTATGCTGTAATCAATTCTAACTCATGGCACTGGTACTGAGCAGCTGGGCAGGGAAGTGCTGATATTCCTGTCATTCCTCTAGTATATTTGCATCCCACCAGTTTCGTTACATCAAGAGCATCTTCTGCTTTCTTACCTGCATAAGCTCACCTCTCACGTCCCCACCATAACAGGTGAGGCTGGGAGTTTTAGTACAGAGCTTTAAAGATCAGCACCCGTGAGCCCATTGCAGACCATAAATGTAGTCAAAAAAAGAAGCTATGKGAAGGTGGAGATAGTCCAGGACAAAAGGCTGGATCTCCCTTGCGCTGAATTTTGAGTAGTTGTTTTAAAACTTAGGGGCTTTTTAAACTCTCCATACCTTTCTTAGCATTGCAACCAAAAGCCATCTTTGCTAAATACTCACTCTAGCATTTGTGGACCAGTCCAATTTCTGTGCCCAGCCTTGTGAGTATGTGCCCAGTGTCAGCCAAGGAGTAGGTCCCCTTCCCCTTCTATAGGCTATTGAGATGTTTTCTACAGCAAGCAGAGAGAGAAAATAATTCTCATCTTGAACTAAATTCCAGCTAAAGAGACCTGCTTTGCCTACTTTCAGCCTTTTGAGAAAAAGCTCCCATTCCTTGAAGTGGTGCAGCATTTTCTGATTCCCTCTACCAGAGTCCCCTTCAAATTGGGAGGCATGAGAAAGCAGCTTGGCACGGCCTGCTTGACAAGACTTGACATCTAAATTGAACATCCAGGCCTCGAGTTCCTGATTTGATTGAAAAGTCAGTAGAATTGCTTCTTGGTGACTTGTGGGCTGCAAAACTGGCTGTGTGCTCCTCCAGATAAGGGCTCTTTTGTGCTGTGTTGTGTAACGGCTGCCACGGGGTTGATGTGGGCCAGGCCATAAATAACTTCTGCATAAATATTTTTAGCAAATACTTTCTGCTCTCTTGAAATACACTGGACAGCTTGAAGTGTGTGTATCTGTGTGTGAAGTAGGTGGGGGAAGCTAGCAGAGCTCCCATCGGGAGCACAGAGCAAATATCACAGCACTCCTGATGCGCACGATAATGCGGCCGGAGCCGACGCCTGCACCAGGAGTGTCCAGAGCAAGCAAGATGTCTCTGAAGAGCAGCCTCATCAGAGTGGCAAGGCGTGCTGTCCTGTGGCAGAAATATGAATGAACCCAGTGCCCATGAGAGGTGGATGGCAGCAGAAGTGCCCCGAGCAGGATGATCCCCAGACAAAACCCTGCTGCCATCCTATGCCTTCCAAGGCATCTGCTGACCTTTCTGATGTGCTTAATGCAGGGGGAGCTGCTGGTTGTATTCCCTGTGGGGATAACCTGCCTTTTATCCTGCACCTGAAGGGCCCTGTCTGACTCCATCTGTAGAAAACACCACTAATCTCTATAGATGATAGCAAAYATAGCAAGGGTTAATGGGGAAGCACAGTTGCTGGAAGACTCCAGTTACAAGGGAAAAAAAAAATGAACCCTTCACTCTCATATATGAATCTATATATAAGGAGCCCAAACATCCCTGAAAATGCAGAACAGGACAAAATAATCTATTCATATTTTTCCCCCAGCCCAGAGGCGCTTCAGGCAAGTGTGATACCCTGGCAGTGTGTCAAACAGCCCGTACTGGCTACAGCTGAGGGCACAGTGGGGAAGGTGCACACTGGTTATGGGTCCCATGTATTGAGCATTACTGATTTTCTGACTACTTCTGTGCAGAGCAAGTCATGAACACAATGTCAGGCTTTCACAAGATTTTGTGTGTCTCTTCAACACCAAACAGGYCAGGAGAGAAGGAGTAATAAAAAGATGGGAGGAGGGGATCAAGAGGGAAAAAAATGGTCTGGATTGATCCAGGCTGGGATTGTCCAGAATAGCTGTGCATTGCAACTGCTACTGAAGGGGAACTTCATAAATAGGGTTAACTTCACAAAAACCTGGAGAGGGAGCAAGAACACTGAAGACTATTAAGCTCACTAATTAAAACATCCACTTGGCATGCTATAAGATATGAAGATATGTGAGAGCGCAATCTTGTCTAGTCAGCTCTGCAACTCCTGGGAATCTGGACCCCAAAACTCAAGGGAGCTTGTTCTGAAATTGTCAGGGAAGCACCAGCACATTTGCCTTCGGTTTTTCCATCGAGACAACACAGAAGTTGTATTTCAACYGAACAAACTGAGCTTAACGGATGCAAAAATTTCTCTCTCTGCTATGAAGTCTGTATGTAACCGGGGGCAATTAGCTAGACTAAGGTATCTGGGAGCACTCAGATATCCACATTTCAGGGCCTTTTCTCAAGGGACATAAGAAGTCATATTTTACCATTGCGATCTGCAGGAAAAGTGATCTGTGGTGACCTTCTGGTAATATATCTCAAGCCAGCCCCACTTCTCAGTCATTTCTGTGAGAGTTTGCTTGCCTAGCTGTATTCCTCGGACACAGCTGATGTGACAAATAAACACTGACTGATTATTTAATGGGGTGACCTGAACAGAGTTGCTTGAGGCAGTAAAGGAGTTGTTGCACGKGAGACTTGTTGCAAAGATTTTTCCTGCCACCTGCTAGCAATGTTACTTAATTATTTTGTGCTTTCTGTCTTTCAAAAATGAAAGAAAATATTAATGTAACTAGTAGAATRTGAATCCAGTCTGCTCTGCTTTTGCAGCCAGGAATGAGAGGTAGCAAGAGCTTCAAACTTTCCCTAGTTATAATAGGGGGGAGGTTGCAGCACGAGGTATTTAGAAAGAAAGGCCAAATGTGAACCTGAGAGGAAAGCAACAAAAATCAAATAATGAAGTAGCCAGTCCAACTGAGTGATAAAGGTGACAATGGGGAATGCTGATAAGGTGTCAGCCAGGCAGTCAGGAATTCTCAACAATTTGCTTTTGGGCAATTCTCTCCTTATTCCAGTGTTTCTGTAAAAGCATTGGCTAAACAGAGAATAGTAAAGGTTGCCTTTAGTCTGTGAAATGAGTGGTGACACTTTCACTTTGTAGTAGTATAATGAAGAGCTGCTATTTGCCTGCCAAGTACAGCATTAAAAAAAAGAGAAAAAAGAAAAAAGAAAAATAGCCCTATCATAAATAAAAGCACAACTGAAAATGCCAGGATGAATACATTTTTTTTTTTATTAGAACAATGTGATCTACTTTCTCTGCCATATCTTTCCTTGGTCCATGTCCTTTCATAAGATCACCTAYGAGAGACTAAATTTAAGTCGCTCCCCCAGCTGAAACAGCAGCGACAGGAGGTGACACCCTGCAGGCTGCTCCAGTCTGGATGCTCCAGCATTTTGCTGGCAACTGGCAGACAGATGTCTGCACGCAGACTTGGACCATGCTTGCTGATGAAGTCAGTGCTCCAAAGCGTCTCTTGTGTCAACCTCTGCACTGGAAGCAAGGCCAAACTGAACAAACTTAGTGTCCCTTGAGGAAGTTTGCTGTCAGACAGCTGGGACTGAACAAAATAAGGATAGAGCCCCTTTAGAGAAGAAGGTGTCTCCTGACATCTGCATAACACCTGGCACATGCTTCCTTACCCATGGAGGAGGGAGAGGAGGAATATGCTGGAGACTGAGTTGTCCGGATACTGATGGAGCAGAGGGGTGTAAGGGCAGGACATAAGCTGCTGTACTTCTGAGAGGAATGAGTGAGAGAAAGCAAGCAAGCAGGTTAGGATGGAGTACAGCCAGATGGTGAGTCCCAGCCACCTGCTGAGTCTGTCTCCCTCTAATAGTCAGGCTGGTGTGCAGAGCAGCTGGAAATATTTGGATGCTGCTTGTGTGCATGGCAGTGGTTATCAGGAAGCTTCAGATGAAGACAGGCAAGACAGAGGGGTAGCTAAATTAGAAATGAGGATGGGAAGCTAAATCATCTTGATCCAGTTTACAAAGTGGTGACCTTGGGTCCCCCCTTGGCATAAAATTCATGTAAGAAGAATTGCAAGCAATTGAGCTGGACTGAGCAAAGCATTAAGTTTGGAGTGAGCTCTGGGCATCTTCCCAATTATGTCTGTGTGTAGGAGCTTGGCAAGAGTGAGAGGCTGCGTGTGGGAGAGGTCTGGCTCACTGATAACAACAAAAATAAACAGAAGTGCAAGGTGTCCCCAGGGAAAAGGTAACAGCCCAGTTACTTATGTCTTTTTTCCTAAACCCCAAAAGAAGCAATAATAAATACTTAAAATTAGTGATATGCATGGATCCTGCTGACACTATGGGCGTTTGTTAAACTGTAGCCTTGAAGACCTCAAGGGAAAAAGGAGCACGAAGCCAAGCAGAAAAACAGGACTCAGCACTAAYAGAGCAGCCCTGTAAGGGRTCTGATGGCTATTTGCGGAGTTGGGTAGTARCTAGGTGTTGACATAGCCCAGATACCCTCATTTTTCTTCATTCAGGTCTAGCTTTGTGTCAAATGGGCAAAAACTGTTGTTTGGAGAAAATGCCAGATATTTGTTGGTTGATTTGRGGTCCGTTTTTTTCATGTATGCAAACTGAAGGGGATAGTGAGTGAGTTTAAAATGCTGTCTGATGTTAAATGCAGGTAAATGAACATGTGCCAGGGAGGCTGATACTGAATGGGAGCCAGCAGCTGCTCTCTCCTGCATCCCCAAATGGAGCAGATGCTTTCGAGGCAGAGATGTGAAGCAAAATGATAGATGTTACTCTTGCCTGCCTCCAGAAAGGAGCACGCAATTAAAATGTAAGCATGAATGGAGCGGGAGTTTCTTTCACTGGCAACAGTGTGCAGGGAAAGAGGGAGAGCAAAGCAGAAGGCATGGATTGCTGTCTCCAGAGACATCCCCGTTTGTGCTGGCAATGTACAGAGGAGAGCTAGTAAGGTATTATCCACAGCCAAGTTCTTGGACCTGATACACAAACATAAGTGAGATTTGAGGAGCTGATACAATCTGATATGCAAACATGTTGATTTTTTTCCAGCAAGCTGTAAGAATACAGTTCGAGGCTTTTCAGTTGCTAGAGGGCTGGTTGGGGAGCTCATGGCATCACTGACCTAATTCTTTAATAAATCTTAGCAGACTGGGAAACTGCAAATACTGAAAACTGAGAGTGCTGGGCCAATATGCAGAAAAGGGCAAGTTTGATAACCAGTGAAGATCTGATGTGTTTATAATGAAAGCTGCTTTTCAAAGGAAAATGCTGTTTTCATTTAAGTTGAAATRTTTCAAAAGTCAGTAGTCTTAACAAAGCATGCTTTGAGCAAAACAGACGTGAAATACCAGACTGATTTTGACACTCTYGGTACAGCACATTTTGAGCTTTGTTTAAAAACTTTTCAAACCATGTTTATGTTTAAGAAAATGTAATTTTAAATGGGAATCACAAGTTTTCCATTTTAATGGAAAATTTTTATGTCATCTTGTGCTGATTTTGTTCTGTTTGAGGATAGGAGAAGAGAAAAAAAAATAAAATCAAAGCAATGGGCTTCACCGTGAATGGAAAACTCGAGTTCTTTGTGAATCTGTGTAGTTCACTGCAGGCTCATTCCCAGACTGGTAAATATGGAACTGCCCACATATGGAATTTCAAGGTGTCACTGTAATTAATAGTAGCCAGTGAACATGGGAGCAGATATTCCCCAATTTTCAAATTTTTTTGATTTTTCCATCAATAGTACTTCCAGCTTGGCTGGTAACTGTGGGTATATAGATGTGGTAATGTTTTGTAAGCATCACCCTGCACACATTAATAGCAGGGTTTTGGTTCTTCATCCATTAACCTATAGATCTCAGAAGGTAAGAACTCGTTATTGAACATGTTTCTGAAGGGAGTCAGTGTCTTCATGGCTGATCTGGAGATAAATAAAACATCATTTGCTAATAACCATGGCAGATGGAACAAGAATTGCCTGTCATCGCTGTTTCCCGCTTCACCAAGCATGCAACGTGATCTGCCTTGCCTGATGAACTAGCCCCAAGCAGGCACAGAGCACTGTAACAAAAAAATTCCTCTAAGATCATGCCAGTGGAGTGCTGGGAGGCACCTCAGCCATAACACCTCCTTGGGAAAGGTGTTGGGGTGGACAAGCAATGAAGTCCGGTTTCCCACGGAGATGTAGCGGGATGAGGAAGAGAGGCAGTGGGAAGCAGTGAATAACTGCGGGTCAGGGACTTCACTCCTTGTGCAGCCCAGGCAACGGGAGAGGCATCTTTGCCACCCACAGTCTGAAAATTATTAAATAGCAAAGAAAAGGAAGAAAACCTTTTGGAAAATTTGTGAATAAYCCTTTCATGGGCAATGGATTGTCAGATGATTTGGCAATAGTGTGCAAATACCCCCACTGATAGAAAAATACCCAAAAAATCTGTTTGCTGCAGCAGAGGAATAGAACCAGCACCCCATCTGGAAGCAAAACCCAGGTTACACAACAATCAGGCATGATATTAAGGGTGAGGCTGATTATTCACTTGAACAAATACTGATGAGTTGGAAAACTCCTTGATGTTTCCAAGCCAAATGACTTTGTGGCAGAYTCACTTTAGTAAAGTACAAATCATTAGCCTGATTATAGGCATATCAGTGTAAATGTTGTGTCCCCTGATGTCTGGCCATTACCATGTCTGGTACTGTGAAGAATTCAAGTCATATGCTTCTGTAAACCATTCTGCAGCATCTCTGTGTGTCATTAACTTCTTTGCAAACAGAGCCTGCATGGTGCATTTATGATGTCATTTTAGAGCTGCAGCTTTTCCCCAGCATGGCCAGGGATGATACCCAGTGTGAACACCCACGTGAACAAGAGTCAAACCTKGGCATCTCTTTCACATGGATTTGGGCAGGCAGCTGCAGGGGCATTYGTGTTTCTCCCTGCTTGGTCCATAGTGTGTTAACTTGTGAATTTCCAGAACACCACCACATTTTCCTGGATGTCAGCTGAGGCCAAATGCCTGGGTGGTGAGCAGGGGGCACCTATATCCCCCTTTGCATCCTCATATGGTCTCCCCTCCCCTGCTTGACATGGCTCTGGGTTATACTCTTAAGCAATACTATAGTCACACAGGGCAAACACTGTCCCTAGAGGTGGTGCTGCCCTTCACAGGTACTGGTGGTGAATCAACTATGGGAGAAAACATATAAATGTGGAGCAAATATTAAAGGTTTGAAGCATTTTTCCCGACTTCTGGCATCTGTTGGTTCCTCCACAATCTTGTCATTGTTTGGGAAAATGTCTGCTATAAATRCACTTAGATCAGATGCTCTGAGATCAGCATCTACTGTAACAGATGAGACTAAAAATCTGTTTGAGGTTAGAAAGAGAGYTTCTTTTAGTTCTTGCAGGTTAGTGATTCATCCAATATTTCAGATGTGAGGAGCAGCCCATTATTGGATTGTCCAGTGGCACTTGTTAGGGAGAGACCTCCTAGATACCAGAACTTTGCAGTCACTAAAGTGAAGACAGGTTGGTGTTGAGATGGACTAAGTGACTTGCCTATGTCCCCTGACTGTTTACTTACCCATAGTCAGTGTCTTCATCACATCACCAGCCTTCCACAGTTTAAAAACATCTAGTTAGCAGAGGAAATATGCTACAAATGGTTCTGCACATCATGACCTGGTAGCCTTCTACCCTTGCATGCCATAGGTAGGATATTCAACAATGTATGAATGTTTTTATATTAGGATATAGTAGACATTCTACATATATACTAACTCTGCTCCTCCTGAACTGTTCTTTTGAGAGAACTGTGTGGGGTGAAGGGGGTTGTAATACTATGCTGCCTGTTAACTTTGGAAATGATTACGTTTTTATATACAAATTCACGGGTACCAGAGAAGAGAGCAGTGACTGCAGTCCATCTGCACCACTCAGAGTCAGATGGGCATGAACCGATTTTGACAGATTTTCAGAGAGCAAAATTCAACTCTGCAAAGAGTTTGTTCTGGTCCTAAAGCAGGACCTCACGCTGGCACTTAGGGCATTTCTAACAACTTGCTTAGGATGAGAGACGAACACAACAGAAATTGGCTCTAGGGTTTGTTCACCACGTCCTTGCTCAGACATCCCCTCCAACATGATTTGCCTTCGGGCTCTGAGACCTTGGCCTTGGGGGGCAAAGTCTCTGCACACACTGGAATCCACCATGTCTCAGTATTTGTTATGAGAGCAACCAAGGCCCTGGGTCCATTCGATGGGTCAGAAATGGAGTGGTAAAACTGCTCTACCTCTGTTGAAGCATCAGGAAAATCAACGGTCATTACTAGTTTGCATTTGTTCTCTCTTGAAGAGGTGACAGTTTGCCCCAAAAGGCTGCATTTGCCCATTCTGTACATCTGTGAGGAGCTCCAGCTGTTGTTTCCTCTATCTTTGCATCGTTGTAGTCGACCGAGACAATACCACACTCAAAAAAGGGCAAAGTCTGTAAATAAAAGCTGTTTAAATGCCAACAAATAACAAATATGTTGACTCTGGAGGCTGATTGATTACAAATTATTTATATTTTGTAGCTGCATTTTTCAGCGCTACCAGACTCATTGACAGTACCATCCCACACCTAACTGTAAGCAACTGGAACCATTTAACCATTTAATGGTATTTTGATTACGTCTCACAAAGCATCCTGCAATGTATCAGCTTGCTCTCCAAATATCTCATTCCTGCTTTTCCTCTGATCACTGAGAATGGCCACATATGGACAAAGCTTCTGAGCAATTTACAGTGTGTGTCTGCTTGAAATTAGAGATAAATCCACACCTGGAGAGTTTTCTCAAGTCTGAATWTCTAACTCCTATGAGCTGGTAGGGATTTATTGCCCTTGTTTTATTTAGATTGACTCAGCACCAGGTTTTTTTGGTTTTTATTTCTCAGTCTTTTGCAGCAGGCTGTTAGGATTCAGCTCACAGAGACTTGTAACAGGAGAGCTGTCAGCTGTGCTTGATCTCAGAAGGCAAGGATCAAAAAAGTCAGGGCAATACTGAGGAAGAGGGTCTGCTGAGGGAAGGAAAGTAATGTGTGAATTATAACTGGACTTCAGCACTGTTAAAATGGGTGAGACATGGCCCCCTCCTTCCTCACAGCTCCAGCAATTTCACCTGAGGCCATCAGATAAGGATCTTGGGGGCCACCAGACCCTGTACCCCAAGGGCTCAGATCATATTTTCAAGGCAGAAGAAAAATAATTACTTGTCAACCTGATAGGCGATTACTAGACCGACCAGAGAGGTGAAGGAGACCTTTTTTTTGTCTCAGGGAAAGGAAACAAATGCAGTGTATTACTGGATCTGTCATGCCAGAGCATCAGCTGAAGGCAAGTGGCTGACTCCCAGGATCAACACCCTTCCTTGGTGGGGACGGAAGTCCTCACACAAAGTGGAGTGAGACAAATGAAGTTTTCGTTGCAGAAGAAGAGTGGGAAACACTGCTGACAGCCAGCTCAACGGACTGATGAAACAGCAGCCCCAGGGAGACTGTTCAAAGGCTCTTTTGGTTATTTAATGAAGTGTGGTTGAGTTTTGACCCCTCAGCTTCAGCGCCGGAGGTCTTCTGTGAACGTTTGAGGTCTTGCTCCTATCCCTGAGCTCATTGACTACTCAGAGAATTTTTTTTAATCATATTTCCCTAGATTTGTAATGGTTTTCCTTCCTGCTGCGTGAAAGGCCACTCAACTGACAGAACAAATTCATCATATGGTGAAGCCGGGATAGGGACCAAGCCCAAGAGCCCACTGCAAGCTCTGGGAACAGTAGGGGACCTCAGCCAGCTTGGGCAAACCATATCCCCAGGCACTGACCGGTGAACAATGCTCCAGCATTTACCAGTTCCCATGGCACTTTTTACAACAGCAGGTTAGAGAAATCAGTTTTATTTAGAGAGAAAGGGCTTGTCTTAAAACTTTTGAGCAAGTTCTTTTAGACCACAGTGGATAACTGCAGTGGCAGGGGCTTCCATTACCCTCATTAGCAATGTTTTAGCCTTTGCAAAACGCAGGCTTGCTCCCCCTTCTCCAGAGGTTACTGCCAGCAGGATGGCTTCTCCCCGCTCCCTCCCTCCCGGGCCCCAGCTGGGGACCTGCCCTCCCGCACCCGGCCCCAGCAGCAGCCCTGCCGCAAACACAGCCACGCTGTGGGAAAAAGCAACGCCAGAGAAACGTATTTTCAGCTCCGCTTTGCAATTTAAATTCAGGAGAAGCACCCGGGCAGGAAGCCCCCAGCCGCCGCTCTGTGCATGGCTGCAGGTCCCTGGCTCGGGTCGCCAGCAGTGACACTGCTGCAGTCCTCCGCGCGGGCACGGGACTGACACTTCGTGGCACCGTGCCAGCCTGTGACACGCTAAAAACATCCTGTCGGAGGCTGCAGTGAGTTTCTCTCCCTGGCCCAGCACCAGCAGCGCTTCAGCCCCTGGGTTAGAGCACGTAGAAGTCGTTGTTGTTTGACAGGTCACTGTAATGGCAGAGGGCGAGCGCGGGGGCCTGTGCCTGTGGGGGCTCGGCCTGAGCCCTGCCCTGCAGCCCCTGTGCCGGGGGCCTGCCCGAGCCCGGGTTGCAGAGGTGACTGTCCCACCTGGGCTCAGCCACAGCCTGCTGCTTGTGCTTGAGTCTGCTGCTGCCATTGCAGTAGGTCCCGCAACACCGGCACGTCAGGAAGCGCTTGGCTCGGTGTTTGGCCTTCGACTCGGAGGCCGAGGCCGTCCCTCCGTGAGTGAGAGTCACTGGTGTGACACCCCGTGGGTCCGGCTGCCCTTTCAAGCGGCTCCTTCTCCTCTGGACGGGGTCCAGGCTGATGTCCGACTGGGAGGAGCAGCTCTCGTTCCAGCCGGCGCTGGCGCTCAGGCTGCGCAGGGGCAGGGCGAGCCGCAGCGCCTTCCAGAACTGGGAGCCGGAGCGCTTGGACTTCTCCCCCTTCCAGGTGACGAAGGAGACGGACTCCTTCAGCTGCAGGATGCTGGGGTGGGTGCACTGCAGCGGCCTGTACTCCACCACGATGAGCTTGGTGGCTATGGCGTTCTGGCACATGATGCCCAGCTTGAACTCCAGGAGGCTGATGCTCTTCTCGGTCAAGTAATCAGGACTCAGGACCACGATCATCCTGCGGCTCCTCTGGATGAAGTCGAACACGGCTTCAGTGGTATCTAAGAGTACAAGGGCARAGGAATTGGGGTGCACAAAGAAAAGGGAGTGGGGAGAGAAAAGCTAAGGAAGGTGTTTGGTGGCATACCTGCACAGATCCCTCTTCCCAAAGAGGGAAACCTGGCACAAGCCGTGAGGCTTTCAAGTTGCCCACACTCCTGCTGGCAGCATTTTTGCTGTGCAGTGGGTTTTTGAGAAGGCTGAAGTGGTAAATGAGAAGCCGGGATATACCATGACTGTACCCTGACTTCTGCCCCGCACAGCATCACTGCTGCCCAGGGAAGTGCAGGCATTTGATAAAGGGTGGGTCTTGCTTGGGAACCACCTGCCCACAGCTTGAGCGGCCCTTTGCATCAGTTGATCAAAGTGAAGCAACCATGTCATCCTCCACAGCTCGAACTGCAGGGGCTAAGACCCACCTCCTTCCCTGTCATGCTCTCTCATCTAGAAATGGAAATCTCCAAATTCAGTAAGCAAAAATGTCAGCCTTAAACCTCTCCACGAGTTTCCCTAGGCATCATAGGGGGTGGAAATACTGTCCTTCAAAGCATTTCTTGGGATTAATTGCAAGTTGCAAAGCTCAGCAAGAAGCTTAGCTGGAATGGTGCCAGGCAAGAGCAGCGTCTCTTTTATTATGAATTTTGAAAGGCAGCAAACCTGAAGGATGTCCTTGGAGTTCTACCTGTGGCTTGGGATGCAGAAAGCATATTGAAGGTGTCGAGGGTAATGGGTGAGCAGTGGAAAGGGTGGGAATTATGGGGCTGTGGTGCTCAGCAAATTAACAAAAGCTGAGTAATGTAACTGTAAAAACATTTAAAACCCCACACACTTACTAAGCGCTGGTGCCTGAGATGACAGGGGATCCAAGGACAAGCTGGTGTTCAAGCAGGGTGGAGATCATTAGAGTAAGAGCTCTTGCACATTCAGAGAGAAAAATCTGCCTCTAGGAATGTCTTGCAAAGAGCTGTTCTGGGAAGAAGAGCTACCTGCTGCTTCCCTTCCATTTCACATTGCTAAAGCCTTCATTCCACAGTCTGGAGACTCCCCTCTCTGCCTGACAGTGGAACACTGGTCTTTTATATGAATAAAAATGCTGTTTCTTCCCTGCAATGGCAATGCCTCTTATTCTTCCAGCACTCGGCTGTCTCTTATCTCAACAGGAGAAGGTGCACCATGTTGCATCTGGGTGCATCTTATTTTAATACTGTATGGAGCAATACTTTTCAAATATGTATGACTAGCTGTGAAACTCATTGTCACTAGATTATTTGGAGACCAAGATAGGAAAAATAATCATACAGTAATATCCTAATGGAGAAAGTGAGGCWCTGTTGGTTCTTTGCCAAAATACTGGAATTAAAATCAAATTATTTTGAGAGGGTTTTTTTTTTTTGGGGGGGGGATTTTTACCCCCAACACACACAGGAAAACACTGATTCATTGAAACCAAAAATAGATGATAGTCAGTTCTGTCAGAATTGTCACTTACTGCCATGACACATTTTTACCACCCTATTTCAAAGGCATAAAGGATTGGCAGCAATCTCCAATTTACTGAGTCCAGACCTCATTCAAACTTTTCTACAACTGATTGAAATCTATTTTGAAAACAGCCAGACTTCAACATTTTTGTGAAAGAAAAAGCTCTTTTGCTGTTTTGGAAGGTCTTTCTTTTTGAAACTGGAATCACAGAAGCACAGCAAAATGTGAGCAGGAGCAGCCCCTTGGAGGTCACCTATTCTACCTGCCTGCTCAAAAAGCCTAGGTTCAATTAACGTGAATGACTCTGATGCTGCTGAAATGAAATGTTTTGATTGAGGTGACAGTGCTGGTTTTCTTTTATCAATTTTGAATTTGCAACACTTTTTGAGACTTTTTTTTTTACTTTTTTTTTTTTCAGGGAAAATGCTCCAATTCCCAAAGACGGGTTTTATTTTTAAGAATGGGGTGCATTTAGACTTGGCTGACTAGGATTCTTTGGGATGTTCAGTTTACAATGTTTACCCAGCTCACGAAAAATCCTGAGTGGACACTTCACAGTGTGCAGGTGGGATGGTCCCTCACAGTGACACAGCACAGGATGGGACAGGCAGCARTAGCACTGCAGGGGCTTGGGGGTTCAATACTCTTGGTTATCTGCTTTATACTAAAAAAACTTCCACCTTTACTAAATGTTTACAAAAGACTCTKCATATTTTTATTGGTTTACTTGTGTCTCCCCTAATGCACCCCAGAGATGGAACAGAAGATTATAAGGATCATGGTCATAGAGACCATACCCATAGACCCCAAATCAATAGATTGTCACAAGTATTAATTTTGCAAGTGGTCTGAAAGTGCTGGGCTCTCTCTCAACTTACCTGCTGGCAGGAAAACTAGGGAAACAGGCAAGAAAGTGGCTTGGATGAGAAAATATGAAGCTGACTGAACCTGGAAGGTGATGGGCAAAGTAGCCTGAGAGTGAGTTTGAYTTCTGTGGTTTGGGCAGATTTCTAGGATTTCTGTTCAACATTCTGATTTGATCTCTATAGCAAAGACATGATGTTCCCTTCCCACCTTTCTGTCTTGTGATTGTCAAGCCAGCACTCTTCAGATCAGAGATTTTCTCTGTGTGTCCACTGCTGTGAGACATTTGAATGCTGTGTGYCATTGTGTTTCTGCTTGCATGGCCCTGGTAGCTCAGATGCCTCTGCAAGCACAGCATGAAACAGCCAGGAGAACGTCCCCTTCCAAGGAGGTGCCCCAAATGATCTTGCTGCTTGGACTACACACAATCATCTTTCTTTAACAGCATTTTACAGACGGAATGGGAAGATGATACTTAATGAGAAATGCACAAGGACTGAAATGCAAAAGTGAAAATGTTTTATTGAAAAGCAAAATAAAATAATACTGACACTTCACAGACCAAATCRCACAAAGGCAAAAACATACAGAAAAGGGAAAACTCTGGAACAGCTGTACAACATCAAACAGCACAGGGAGGGAAGATATTTTTTCCAATTTGTGCCATGCTGTTTCCCCATGAAATAACAATGAGGAACTTTGCATGAGCTGCATATTGATAAATGCCAGGTTAGAGCACAAAAACTCAAATGAATCAACTGATTCAAACAGATGCTGTGACAGAATCCCACAAGGGAAACCACATGTGGCATAGTATGAAATGACAGGCGTATCTGAGGTGCTTGCAGATCTGCATTACAGCTGGGACTGGGCTTTACCCCTGGCCTGACAGCTCCCAGCAAAGCCAGGGGTAAAGCTTGTGGGCAAGTGGAACCTGCTCCAGCACTATTCCTTCCGCACCGCTCCCTCTGACCTCTTAGCTCCCTTCCAAACCGTYGCACCTTTCGCCTTGGGGGTGCTCTGCTGATGTCTCTCAGTAATCCTGTTCTGAGGTTGCAATGACACCAAAGGCCACTGCAGTGTATGCCAGAGAAAGTCCAGGTCTATTAATTATTTGGAAAAYTCTTTGAATAAAATCAGCAAAATACATGAGGTGGATTTAATTTCCTAAAATAATCAGACTTACAAAAACATCAGCAGAAGTTCTCTTGGTAACTCAACCAAAAGTGAGATGTGATGTAGTGAGRTCTGGGATGTCAATTCAATTTATGCGTGTTTTGGAGTCAATTTTTTAAAAACCATATGGGAATCTAACACAGCTCTGCTTTGGCCTCAGGGCCTTCCCTCTGCCTGCAGATCTGGCAGCTGATTACAGAGATGCTTAAAACACAAACAAAAAAGGTGAAGCTGGGCAAAATGACACGGCTGCAATGGGTTCACAAAGCTGAGCATGGTTTTGGGTGCTATCTCTTATAAATGAAGCTTTCTGGAGTGTGGGAAGCAGCTCTGTCCCTCCACAGACAACCACAGTAGAAAAGCTCATAACAAAGCTTTTAAGCACCTCTGAGCAGATGAGGAGCTCCACTGCCTCCAGTGAAGCTCACTGCAATTTTACCTGCTTAAATCAAAGCTTACTTGGGGTGGGGAGGAGGAAGAGGACAGTAAGAAAGAAGCCCTATTTGTTCCACATTTGCAGTGTCCTGGTTCCAGCCAGGACAGGGTTAGTTTTTGCAGTAGCCAGGACCCCTGGTTATTCTATACCACCTCACATTGCTGGGGGCAGGGGAAGGGGAGTCTCTTTTGGGGAGAAAGAGAAGTCCCTTCTAGGCCAGTGCAGTGTGATGGAGGGAGCAGTCGAGTATAGTCTATTGTGGGGGGGTTTCTATGTGAATTGTTCMTTTCTTGTACCCTCTATCCTCAGTATTGTTGTTGCTGTTCATTTTCTTATCTCATTGCTGTTTCCAATAAACTGTTCTTACCTCAACCYGTGATCTTTACCTTTTGTGCCTCCAATTCTCCTCTCCAGCCCACTGCAGGGGGAGGAAAGGCGGGCAATGAGTAGCATGTGGTTTCAGTGGGAGCACTGAATTGCAGAGTACCATTCCTAAACATGACAAAGTACCTGACCAAGGGCATGGGGGGGGGCTGTGGCTCCCCACAGCCCTGGAATAACATTATTAATCATAAAATGCTACAGGTGAGGGGTTTCCCTGACACCAGGATTTGGTCCCACACCTTTAAGGCTGGGCTTTTTACTGGGACGCCCTCAAACCTCCCAGGTGGGACACCACCCATTCAGCTGGGTGAATAAGTGCATAGACTCCAAATTGTAGTGCTTTCTTAGTGCCATTATGAATGCTTATGCTTCACCCCCTGGACACCAACAGAGCGAACAGCATGAGTCAAAGTGACTCAGGAGCAACCACCATCACTAAAAAATAAGCGTGCACTTGGCGTGCGTAATACTGAATTAAATGAGCAGGTCCTTGCACTGGGAGCTACAGGAGAATGGAGAGACCCCCAGAGCCTGTAGTTTTATTTGAAAACATTGTGAGCCATAGCAGCAGTGAATGCCAGGGCCCCACTGTGCTTTGGTCTGTCCTGCAAGGGAAGGGACACTCCCCTCCTCACCATGAACTGTGTGATGGGGGTTAACTCACCACGTCCTCCCCCGTGCCTGCTGCCTCCTGCTGCAGCAAGGACGGGTACACGGGACCGGGGGGGGATGTTTCCATCGTGTGCAAAGGTTGCAGAAGCTGAGATACATCCTCTGTTCTGCAACTCTGGGCTGTAAACAAGGTGGGGAGAGACTTGCTTTGTAAAGCCAAGGCTAGTTTAAACCTAAGCCCTGAATCAGGAATGGTGATGCTGTTCGTAACCAGGCAGAGAAGAGAGTCTTCACAGAATCATAGAATAATTTGTGTCGGGAAGGACCTTTAAAGTCCAACCCTCTGCAATAAGCAGGGACATCTTCAGCTCAGTCAGGTTGCTCACAGCCCTGTCCAACCCGACCTTGACTATTTCCAGGGATGGGGCATCCACCACCTCTCTGAGCAACTTGCGCCAGTGTTCTACCACCCTCATCATAAAAAATATAGTCTGAATCTATCCTCATTTAGATTAAAACCATTACCCYTTGTCCTATTGCAAAAGGCCCTACTAAAAAGTCCATCCCCATTTTTCTTATAAGCCCCCTTTAATTATTGAAAGGCCACAATAAGGTCTCCCTGGAGCCTTCTCCAGGGAGGACATCCCCAGCTCTCTCAGCCTGTCCTCATAGTCTTACCCAGATGGACAGAACTTCTAGTATTTAGTAAGTTCAAATTAGTTTGTAGGGTCTCCTGCTAAATTGGACATATATCCAGTGTAATCCCAGAGGCCTTGGCAGCACCATGCATGGTGCTTTCCCTCAGCCAGTGGCAGAGACAGTAGGCAGGTTCARTAGTACATTGGGGTTCCTTGTAGTGCTTGTGAAGTCCCTGAGTTTACTCTACAAAGAAAGATCTCTCAGACATGGTCCACGGCCTATACTAATGAGAGATTTCCCTGGATTACAAGCAGCTCTGAGGGATCTGGCGTACTTGTGAGACTGCAGAGTTCCAGAGACTGATCACATGTTACTAGAAGTGCTACAATACAAATATCACCTAGCAGAGTTGTGGGGGGGGGGTTTAATGCTTTTGTAACAGTCATTTCCCATTGCCAAACTACCTGGAGGCACCTGCTTCAACAGAAACGTGGGGAGCAAAGATGAGGAGCCTCAAGAGTCTACACTCCCCCCAGTGAAGCAGAAGTCTGTGATCCCACAATGATTGGGACCACAGACCCAGGACATGCATGAAAGGCTCTGCACCGGAGCCACCCTGCAAACTGTCCCCAGCCTCTGCAACCAGGACTGAGGAGCAGAAAGGAGTGAAGTCACTTAGGAAATAAGCTCTGTCCTGGATACTAACAAAGGTCCCATAGGAACTGGATCTAGGAGTACTGGCCATGCTATCACGAGGTGCTGGAGGCACCCCACCTGGATAGCCCAGATTTAGACCTTAAGCCCAGGGCTTGTGTGGTTAATAACGAGGACATACATTTGCAGAGAGATGGTGTTTGCATCTTTGGTCTCTCTACTGACAGAGCAAGAGCAATACACAAGCTGCAGGGGAAACATGACTATCCTCTGAAATGCCTGGGACATGGTCCTTCATGGAAAAAACCCTGAGTTCCTCCCCACCCCCTSGCCTAACTTGTGGATTTGGGGGGTTTCTGATTGTGTCAAACATTTTTCAGGGATATGCATCAACTCATCAAGGCTCAAACTCCTTCTAATTTTTTTCACTGGCATTTCCACCTGCAGCTGCTTCCAGAACCTGCCATTTGGGAACTTGGATTTCTCGCCTTTCCATTTAATGACAGTCAAGGCCGCCTTGGCCTGCTTCAGCTCCTTCACTTTGCTCTTCTTGATGGCTTTGTACTGCACTAGCATGACTTTGATGCTGCCCTTGGAGGCCATATTCTCTAGGCCAGCCTTGAGCTCCAGCAGGGCCTGTGTCCCCTGCAAGACGTAGTTGGGGCTCAGGACAACAAGCAGACGTCGGCTTTTCTGGATGAAGCTCAGGGTTTCATCTGTGACAACTGGGAGAAAGAAACATTGAGGTGGTTAGTGATGCCCAAGAACACGCTGCTGAGCTGCTACTGTGACACCAGGTGACTCTTGAAGGGGACAATAAAATCCCTAGGAGGCCTTCTCTAGACCCTACACTGGTGCTTCCCAACACTGCAAGTGACTCCAGGTAGGACCTTCTACAGCAGGGCTGGTTCCCACTACCTCATACAGTGACATCTTCTACTCCCAGCCCCACACTGTCTATAGATGCACTTCCTCCTCCCTGTATTATGCACAGATGATGAAGACAGGTACACCTAGAAGTCATTGTACTACACATCAGTGACACCACCCAATGCTATGCCTTGTGGCCAAGAGGGCTGCTGATCTCATGCTCAGATTTAGCTTCCTTCTAGTGGGAGCGGAAAAAGAAGCTCTCTGGAGCAAAGCAGGGAAATTGCCAGCTGAACAACACATGACCTCAAGGGAAAGACTCAGCCTGAAGAGGCTTCAGGAAGTCTGAATGCCTATGCTTACATCCTCCTCTGGCAGATGTCCAGAATGACTTTGGATACTCCCTTCACTCCTCTTGCCTCAGTTTCCCCACACCATACACACAAAATAAGTATCTACACCCTCCCTGAGTGTCCTCATAGGTTAATTTGCTTTGGTAATACTACCATCCTAACTCCTGTTACTCATCCATCTGTTCCTGCTGCTGTCATCTATAAAAGCAGATTAGAGCATTTTTAGAACTGACTCTGAGCGCTTCTAGTGAAATGTCCCAAAAATGACACCCTTGGAGCTGAAGACATGTCATGGTAACTGTGGATCCTCTTTAATTTTCTAACATCCGCAGGTAGACTGTTCTTGGCCACCTTTCTGTAATTAATGTGAAAATCCCTTGTAAGTGTGAATCCCGGTGCTTCTACCCTCTGCTGCAGGATCTCCCACAYTTTCTTGACAAGGCTACACTCCTGACTGGTCAGAAATTACAATGGAGAGTAAAATAATGCTGGCAGACAACTTCATTTAGCTGTCAAGCACATTTGATTAGTTCCTGTCAGCTAACTTGCGGGATAATCCATCTCCCACTGTTTCTTCATCAAGGACAACATGACTCTCTACCCATGACACAGATGCACACTCTGGAGGCATGACACCAGCTGCCAGAAGCTATTTCCTGGCCTGCCGTGCTTTCCTGAGAAGGAGGAGAAGGAGATTAGTCAAATCCTGGCTAAGAAGTGACGGGGAAGCCCCAGCAGCACTGCGGACGGCAGTGCAGTGTGACAAACCACTCCGGAGGGCTGGCGCTGGCCTGAGGCTGGCAGTGACTGAGGGAGGCAGAGATGGGAATGTTCAGGGGTAAGGGTGAAGGACAGACAGCCCAGGAGAGCTGTGCTGGGAGGAAAATGACACCCTCCAAAGTGAAGGGGAAGGATAGCGAGAAGTGGCGGAGGGAAGGGGAGGGAGATGGACATCTGGTGAGGACAGCCCAGAGCAAATCTGCTCTGAGCCTGACACTGGTATCAAGCAAATTGAGCCTGGAGGGTGCCCTGCTATGTCATCCAGGCTCTCTCTAGAAGGAACAGCACCAGTATTGCAGCTGTCTCACTGAGACACACATTTATTTACCCTCAAACTTCGAGGTGCTCCTAGATCCTGGCAGTGATCTAGGAGAGAAAGATAACAGATCCCAGACTGATTCTGCTCCATTTGTCATGCAGCTGGGCTGAGAATCCAGCAGTCCCTCCTGTTCCTACCCAAATGGGACCCTATGGACTTTCTCAGCACAGGTTTTGTCATCAGTGGGGTCCTGAGCCAAAGCCCATGAATTCCAAGCAGGTCAGTATGCACTGGCAGAACTTCAGACTTTGGACTTTTAGAAGGCATCAGGATCATACAGCCAACTCAGCCCTCAGGACACTGAAAATCAAGTGTTGGCTAGATTTGTGCCCTTGCTGTGGCACTTGTGTGAAGGGGTGTGTATCTGGTTCACAAACTTCCATTCTTGGTGGTTCCCTGCATCCCTACAGCAGACACTATGCCCAGAACCTTGTATGATTTAGCTCAAAACAGTGAAAAAAGACTACATCTTACTGAACAGATGAGTCTCACTACCTGCAACAAGGTACTTTTAAATATAGTAGGTTAATTTTATGCCATATTTGACACAAACTCTCTAATTAAGGAGGGTGAGTGGGAGGCACCTTATCTTCTCACTGATTTTGGCACCTTCCACTCCTTCCAGAAGCAGACACTCCTGGTTTGTACAGGCATTCATCATTACCCTCTGTGAGCTACCAGTCTGGTCCAGTATAACACTTCCCCTAGAAGAAAAGAAACACTTCTTTTCTTCTAGCCTTGACTTTATCCCACTTTTTTAAGGCAGCTCATGAAGGTCAGTTGTCTGGTTCCCCATGCTGACAGATCAATCACTCCTGCACACTCCTGGAGAGAGCAACTGAAACAACCAATTACTATCACTTGCCCACCGCAGCCTTTTTGGTGGCCTGGAGCATCTGCAACACTGTCATGTGAAGCAAAAACATTAGAAGATACCAAAAGGAGTTCATTAATAGCGATTGGGAAAAAACTGAAAGATAATCTGGACAGGCTTGTTGCAATCGATTATCAATACCTCAAAGAACAATAAAGAGAGGACACGCATGGAGCGCAGCCCCTGTGAAACACTCACTTCCCCCGGGGAGGCTGTCTCTGTCGAAGATGCACAGCTTGTACCCAAACTCGTTCTCCAGGACTCCGCGCAGTGTCAGCAGCACGAACTCCTCCTCCTCGGCGTTGCGCGCRTAGGACACGTACACATCGTACTCCTTCCCGTCTGAGCAGCGGGGGCACAGCGAGACACAAACGGCACAAGAGACACCTGTGACACTGCCCGTGCTGGCTTTCACTTGTTTCACGGGAGGAGCAGGAAGGAAGGCTCACTTGGAGCCCAGGCACCACGGGGTAAGACACATCRATTCCTATAGCTAGAGCTAGTCAAAGAGCGCTGCCTCTTTGACTCCCCAGCCTGAACGTGCAGGGACTCAGACACTGCTGCGTCACTGCAGTTACAAGACCAAAGCAAGGTGACCAACCCTTTCTGTGCAGGCCCCTTTTGTCTTTTGACATCTTTGATATTGCTCCCTCTCGTTGCTGTCTATCCACACGAGCAGTCCCACCAGACAGAGACTTGCACCCTGCCTACACCCTCCGGGAGCCGCCGCACCCTCACGGCAGGTTCACACCGCAAGCCGCGAGGGCTCGAACACCCTCCTCCTCCTCCAGAGGAGGAAATCTCACCTCAGAGTTCCCAGCAATGAACTCCCAGTAACACAGGGAAGCTGTGGAAGAACTGAGGACAGAACGGTGGTTTCCAGATCCACCCWTTTGGATGCCTTCCCACCTTTTAAAGCAGGTCACTCTGGATCAAATCATGAATGCTTACATAGAGTCACCAGAAAAATCAGGGATTTACTGAAACCTGATGACTTATCTTGACCATCAAGATCAGATGAAACAGCTAGCCATCACCAGGGCAGTGCCCCAGGGAGCCTGCAGAGAATAAGGAACCTCTTTCTCCTTTGCCCTGATCCAAAAGCGTGACTCCTCTTGCTCTAAAATGATCCACACAACTGAATGTAGGTAGAGAAATGAAAGATCAAAACGTCATTATGCTGTTAATGAGGGTTAAAAATAGCTTATAGGAAAATTCCTGTATGAAAACAAAGGGCCTGGCATGTAGCAGGATAAAATAAATGAAAGCTCTTTAACTACTTACCTAGAATGGTTTCATCTGTTCCAAAATGAGCCCGATAGAAGAGGACCATTTCGAGCCAGTACACGTGATAGACAACTATGAGCACCACAACGAGCAGGATGGTCGCCCCCAGTCCACAGGCCAGCTCCACGGTGTACTTGGGTGCTACAACTGGGTTCAAACAGAAACAGGGGTCAGGTTTAAAGTACAGGTTGAGCCTTCAGCAGAACAAGCTTGTGTCACACGCAGCCAAACACCACAGAGGAACAGCCAGAAGCCAAGCTGGCCCTTCAGAGTAAGGTGGCCAAGCCAAGGCTTTTCTGGTAGGACACGTGATGGCTGGCCACCCTGGAGCCCCCATTCTGGGTTATCAGGTCTGGTTATGCTGGCAGAGCAAGTCATAGCACAGGCTGGACTTCTGTCTCCAAGCAAGACCCTCGGAGAAGCCAGATGGTAGAATGACCTGTTGATGGAAAAAACCTGCACAGTTTAAAGCCAGCTCATGAACATGACCTTCTCAGCAGTACAGACAAACTCTTGGGGCAACACAACTGCACTTACTTCTAGGAGAGCCAGATAAAGCATCTGCAGCAAAATAAAGGCATTGGCTACTATTTCCCCTCCCTATCAAACAGACACAGGTCTTGTGGCTTGTCCCAGGCTGACAGCAAGGATATAACTAGCCATGGCCTGACTCTTTTCTACCAAGGAAGAAGAATCAAAGTTCATTACAGCAAAGCTGAAATGCTTGCAAACAAACAGGACAACCTGTGGGCAGCAAGCCAGGACATCACAGGCCCCCTCCAGCTCACACACTGTCTGTCACACTTCTTTGTACTAAGGACAGAAAATTGCTAACTGTATCCCTGGGCAACTCAGTTGGTGGCAGTTGACATGCACACTGGCAAACTGCACAATAAAAGAACAACAGGGAGTGGAAACACCACCAAATCCCAATATTTAATAAGTTACTAATAAAACTGAATTACAAAACTGAAAATGGAAGGAATTTATCAACTTTCATTAGGTGATTAGCAGCAGAAGTACATGAGAAGGAGAGGGAAACCATCCAGAAAAAGCAAGAAAGGGATATGACCTAATGTAATGAAAGAGTTGGAGCCAACAGCTATAGCCACTTGCTAAAAACTGGAAGCCAGGTGCTGAGGGATTAAGTTCTGGCATACTTGATGCTCYTATGGGATGTGCAGTGGGATGGGCTGCAGCGAGCTTAGCTTAAGGTTGCTCTGCCAGCAGCAGCTAGGGATGGTTCTTGGAATTTGCTGTGGAACAGAGCAGGAAGAAGGAGTGGTGGGTAACCACGTCTGCTCAGAGCAAACCCAGTCAGCTACCGAGGAGCAGTAGTGGGGAGGAAAAGAGAGGATAGTACAGATCAGTCCACTAGAAAACAGTATTTAGGCACTATTATATAGAGAAGGAGTCTGAGTGTTTCAGATTTGCTTCTGCTACATGTACAAACATTATCACCTCAGAAGAATTATAYAAAGAGTATGAACACACTGGCAGATGGTTTCAGCCTGTCTCAGTTATGTGTTTGGTCTATTGTTCCTTCCTAATGATCCAGAAAAGGTTTGTCTCAAAGGAATGAGACTGAAAAAGAAGGAGGACAAGTACCAAGAAGAAAGAGAAAGAGATCTTGCAGTAAAGACCCCTGTGAGCCTTCCAATGCTTACAAGGCAGAGAAGGGGGAAGAAGGTGTCTGGCACGAGCTACACAAGGCATGGCAGCATTCCTTCGGGGAGAGGTGAGGTCCGACTTACAGTAAAAGCAGGTGTAGAAGGAAGCTCTAGATGAGGTTGATAAGAAGGCAGAAAGATCCACCTTAATCAGGAAGCCTCACATAGCTTTTATTTCTGAGAGGTGGGTCTCGGAAACATGAACCAAATCCTTGATGGAAAAAAAGATGTAGGAAAAACCCACACAGAACGGAGCTGAATCAGTTCATACCACCCATGCTGAGGTGGCTGTATCTAGACTGCAGCATCATGACAGCAAGGAGTAAAACCACAGAGCATCGTGGTGTGACTGTCTCACTCCCTGAGCAATGCCAGCGAGAGCAGTCTGTCTTCTGGAGGATGCCAACTCGTAGCTGCTGTGTCACGCAAAACCCTCACACCATCAAGTAACCTGAAATCATTTAGAGTAACCTGAAATCACTTCGAGCAGCCTGTCCCCTCAGCTCTGATTCAGCTGTGCTACAAGGATGGGATGAGGACAACAGATCTGTCCACCCCTGTCTCTCCCCAGGCACTTGCCCATGGAAGGGCATATGTGATATGAGCCCTCCAAGAAGGGGTGCAGTGTGACAGCAAAATGCAGCAGTGCCCACAGAACAGACTGTGTTAGGCAAAAAGGCCTGATGGAATTCTTTGCTCCCTTACTGTTTCACAGGGCAAGGCTCAAGGCAGGACCAAGAGGCCCCTGTGAGCACCCCTCATTCACACCCCTGCTCTGCAGGTACTTTACCTTTCATGCGCACTATGGCCTGGCTGTGCTCCTCGCCTTTGGCGTTCCTGGCATAGCAAGTGTAATTCTGTTTCAATTCCTCTGCTGTGGCTTTTGCAACTGTTAGGGTCCTTATGACAGTTTTGTCTTCAAAATCTCTAGTAATTTCACTGTAAGAGAAAAACTAGAGCATTACACATATGAAAGTGCAGCAAGTTTTTAGTGACAGATACACCTTTCCCTGATATAACCTCTTTCTTTAAAAAGACYAAAACACATAAACTGATATTTATAAATCGATATACACTTCAGATTTTAATAGAGCTGCAGCTATTCCTTTATCTGATTTTCCTTAATATTTATTTTACCACTCATAATTTTCTCATTGCAGCTGTGCCACATTGCCTTTTAGAGCAAATGGAAGTTCTTGCCTATAAAACAACAAGATCTCATGAACTCAAGATTCAGAGCTCACGTCACATTCCCTATGCAATCCTGGATGAGTCACTTTGTCTCTCTCTGCCTGAATTGACCATCTGCAAAATGAGGATACGGTATTTCCTTTTGCCTTTCCTTTTCCTACATTGGTTTGCAAATCAACTGGGGCAGTGACTGCCTTCCACTTGTAATTCAGCATCCAGCAAACGGGACTTTGATCCTCATTTGGGTTCTTTATGTGATTGAATCTCTAGTCTTCCTAATCAATACTATACATAATATTATATTTTTGTTTTCAGCCTCTATTTTTTTGAAACATTTTTATCACTTATGCTATTTGGGAACACTCCTCTAAAGAGAATTGTCTGCCCCTGTTTTATAAGTCCCACAACRGCACCAGCTATTGGCATCACTACCAGGACCTGAATAAATGATCATGTGAACTGGTTAACAATCCATCTGTAAGATATGAGATCTCCAGACCTGGACTGTCTCCTCCTTGGAGTTCCTGGTGCTCACCACAGCGTGGTGCAGACACAGGGGCTTCTAATTAACAGGGGAGCGGGGGACTCCACACTCACCTGGGACCGTCRCATGCCTGTACCCACACAGGACCCAGAGGGTTAGATATAAATGAAAGTTCGCATTCCATGTTACCTTTGTGTGACTTTTATCTTGGGGTCTGTGATGTCATCTGTGTTTTTCCCATCTATGGTCCACCACACCTCAGTCCGGGAGTCCTTCAGGAAGGTGAAGAAAACCTCACAGGGCAGGATGAGGTCATCACCTGGAAAGAAAGGACCATCATCTCCTGGAAAGAAAGGTGTTGCAAAGCAGGAACAGCACCACCCTTACCTTTGTGCTTTCCAAAATCCTTCCAGCCTGAGCTCTGCCTCCCTTCATCAAATAACAGTTTCATATCCCTGGACATGATGATTTGTGACAGACAGATAAAAAAAAAATCCTGCCTTCTCAAATGCGTTACAAATTCCTTGACTGCACCAAGTGACCCACCCAAATGGAGATGCTCTGTGCCAGCCTCTTCCTTGGAAAGCCTGGCAATGTTAATCAACCCCACTGCACAGGGGACAGATGCCATAAAACAAAGGATCAACCTCCACAAAAGCATTTTGGCGTGGAAATACTTCAGGGATTTGACTTCTGCTCAAGATCAGACGTGGGAGTGTGAATATCTTTGTGATCAGCCTGTAAGTGATTTTATCTCACAGAGCTACTACGGATGAAGTCTGACCTTCTGAGCTAAAAGAGCTGTTCTTTAAAGTGAAGACTCTGGTGCTAATCATCGTCATTGGCACCACATTTATTGCAGCAATGTAATGGGACACAGTCCAGTCAATATAGGGAATTGCTCCAAAGAGCTATTAMGTGAAACTGATGGTGTGGGGGGAAGGGGTGAGGGATGGGGTGTGGTACCTCATTACCCAATGCTGCGAGGTCAGCAGAAGGAGAGCTGCCATTAATTASGAAGTAATCAGCCAAAAAAAGGGAGAGATGAGCAGGAAATGGATAGAAGGCTGAAGCCACTTTAGGGGTGAATCAGGGAGGGTGAGAGCAAACCACAGCCAGGGCCAGTCCTACACGAATTCTCCTAAGCAGCTGAGTGTCCCCACCTTATCTGCTTCTGCAGCTGCAGTTCTKCATGTCCATGCCTCAATATCTGTCTTTATTTGTGCTTGCCAAAAAACAACTTTTAAAGCTGTGCTCTCCTATTCTGGCATCAAGAACTGGCATCCCACACTGTCTGCCAGGCAACTTGAGGCAGCTCATGTGCTCTGCGAGGGAAAGCACTGGGGATGCAGCGGAAGAGGAGAGCTTTGTGCCTGGCTGGGTCTCCCTGTCCCACAGGCAGGCCGCAAATGTTGGAATTTACCTGCTTCCAGTTCGTACACAACTTTCTCGTTTGGAGAGGTGAACTGTGGTGGCAAGGCCTTGTTTGGAGATCCTGCAGGAGACAACAGAGAGTCCCCCACGGGGACCAGAGTTCATGAAAACCTGAATCTGTGCAGCCGCACTCACGATGCCCTCGCGCCACACTGCACATTCCCCAGTCTAACTCRTGATACAGTCCTGCTGCAGAGTTCCATGCACAGAGAAACCTACTCCTAGCCCCCAAACTCAGGGCCAGATCCAGACTTTGAGGCTCCTCCAAAGTTTAGGTGAGCTAATTTGGGCCTCTTACATCAGAAAAGCTGCACACCCCTGTCCTCTCCCACGAGGCATAACCTGAACCAGTTTCTTTTTACTGCTGCTTCTGAAAAACAAAATACAAACATAATTTCCTGTCACAAATATTTATTTCAACTCTTAAAGCAGCTGTTTCCATGGGACTCAGAATGTATCCTACAGCTCACTAGGTTTTAAAACTCTGTGTACAATTCCCTGGTAGGTAGGCTGAGCCTTTGTGCCTGGGACAGACCTGTCCAAGCAGTGAGTACCTGSAGCTCTGCCTGGCTGATTAACAACTCCAGCACACAGGGCTTTGAGATTCCAAGAAGACTAAGACAAGTGGGCTATAAAGTGACAATCTCACAAATAAGGACGAGCAAAGGGCACTGGAGACAACCACGAGCAGGAGTGCCAGGGTTATGCATTCACATGCCAGCAGAGGGTACCCCTGGCCATCTCATGGGCTCAACCTCACCAGCCTAAGACTGGCCATTCTCTGTGTTTGGGGTATTTGACATGGTGGTAGGTAAGTCCTCTAGTGCCCTCCTACATGTTCTGGACAGTCAAACAAGTCTGACCCTCACAGGAAAAAATATACCAGGTCAGTTGGCAATGCAGATCGAATACAACCACAAATTGATCCTGCGACAAGCTCTGCTAGCTGTTTTTACCACTTCTGCAGTTATCCACATGCATTTTACACATTTTAAAGTCATTCTTACCCACCACCTTCATCTTTACGGTTCTGGTGAGATTATAGGTTCTTCCGTGGTCCTTGAACGTCACAATACAAGTGTAATTCCCTTTATATGCACTGCGGACAAAGTCAATGACAAGCCAGGACTCTTGGGGATATCGCTCATAGAAGCCATCCACCGAGTTGCAGTTCTGCAGTCAGGCAGAAAAACACTTGAGTTTGGGATTCAAAAATAAAGATATTGGTTTAAATGCTACTGCAAAGATCTGATCCTAAACTACTACTATGATAGTTGGGATCATGATGTAGATCAGACCTGAACACCACGAACCTTGAGCATGTTGGAATGTAGACTGCTATGTTCACCTTGAAAATGAAGTGATGAAGCAGATGACACCAATAGTTTTTTCCCACTTTAAACACAGACAATTTTATAAAAAAGAGATGTCTGATCCAGCAGTACCTTGGCAATCACAGTGAGCACCTCAGCAGAGTGAAGAATAAAAGTAAAAAGAGATAAGAAGAAAATGATGATGTATTCACAAATGGATACTCAGAATAAAGGACATGTCCCCAGTTGAGGTCCATCTTTTGGGACTACTCAAGCTATCCTGGCTCACTTCAGCTAAAGATGAGGCCCCAGAATTTGCAAATAGCAAACGAGAATCTGTAGTACATAAACCTTAATAACTCCTCTCTTTCTGTCAGGAAAGGCAGGAAAACTCTGCCAAAATACCAAGCCAGAGATCCCTTTTCAGAAAGAGGTTATGCAGATAACATCTTGATTGTCATAAAACTCAAAGATGTGCACATTTTGTAAGAGATTATTTCTAAATGGTACATTTCCAAATCAGACACATCCTAATGGGGCAGTTTAAGACAGGGGTCATATACCATTTTTAATGATTTTTATTAGGCATGGGATGACTTGCTGCCTGAAAAATTACTTCCAAGGGGCTTTTTGTTTCATTCTGCTAATTGATTGCCGAGATGTGAATTTCAATGAATGATACAAGTAAAGCATTTAAACTACTAGAGTGAAACTGTTCCTCTGGATACAAGAGTAAATTTTTTTCTGAAGGGTTTGAGAGTTGGGGTTTTTCTTCTGGGTCTTTTTAATTTTTTTTTTTTTTTAAATCAGCAGATACATTTGTTGACAATTTCCTTTATTATTAAATTCACTTATACAAAACCTTCTATCTAGAAATCCAAAATCACTTTATAAGAAGTTATTAAAGAATTTATTCCCATAACCCTCTAGCTCTACATCCCCTGAGACTTCTTATTCTCTACTGACTAAAGGCATCTACCTAGAGAGAAACAGTGAGGTGAAATTTAATAAAATTGAGCAGTAATTCTGCAGGCAAGAGCTTGAGGATGGCTAGAGGCAGCCTAATCATCAGAAGAGTATGGAGGGTGGGGTAGAGATATCTCAATCTTCAGAAAAGAGGTTTGCTGAATTGTGTCAAACAGGGCACCCATGGTCCTTGCAGAGAGGCCTGATGTACAACTTCGCTTCCTGACCTCAGAGGATTTTGGAAAGGATGCAATTTTCATTAACAGGTGGGGTTTTTTTAAAGAAGAGGGAATGTGAATGAGAGTTTCCTTTACAGGGACAGTGCGAGGCTCACACAGCAGGTCAGGCACACTGCCCATTACTGACGTGAGGCACCTAAATCTCTCCTAGGAGTATTTTCCACTTGTGCATGCTGGTCAAAAAAAGCTTCAGTGTTAGCTTTCAATTCCTTTCCAAGAGCAGTTTTACCCTTGAACTCCATGGAAGCAGAGTTCTTAAAATTAGTAAAGCTTCATTAACAGCATCGTCACTGGGGAGACTGAAATGCAGCTCCGTGACTGTCCTGTCACTGCTTTTTCACACACAGCACTGCATTCCCCCACTGCCCAAGTCAGTCCTTCTTACCAGGTACCACTTGACAGTTGGTTTCACGCTGGCAGGGTAAAACCCATCAATATCTGGACATACGATCTTCTGGTTGGTGTGCTCCAAGTAGAACATCTCCTCAATGGGTTTTATGGAATGGCTCACACAAGAGTTCTGGTCCTTCGAAACAACCTCCAAGGGAAATGCAACTTTGCTGCAGTAAGTTGTGTTTCTAAGCACAGATGAGAATAGGGCTGATTAGCTGAAACTTGTTTATTCCTACAGCAGTGGAATGAAATAAAAATTACATCTGCAATAACGAGCATCATAGCCCTGATGAGGTACATACAGCCTTAGCTGACTCATTTATAGAGGAGAAAGACAACCCCATCAGAGGTGGCCACACAAGCTCAGAAAAGCCTATAAAGACGACTAACAAGCAACATCCACTCCCCTGCTGCTAAAGCAGAGCATAAGGTCAAAGACACAGACAAAAGACAACKTGAGGAAGATCAAAAAGAGCTCTTGTGCATAGCAGATGCTGTGTTCATTTTGCACCACACTTAGAGGCACTTTTAATTTCCTAGAAGTCTGAATCTCATGAATCTTTGCCAAATTAGCGTGCAGTCAAAACATTACCCCTGCATCTGAAGCTATTTTTACTCCAGACATACAGATCACTTCTTAATGGTGAGCGCCTGTGGATTTTGCTGTGGGCTCAGCAATAATATTTTCATGGACACTTGCAGCAAGGAGAGGCACRCTCATTAACGCCTGCAAGGCTCCCAGCATTACTGCCATGTAAATTGGCTCAGCACTGAGCRGGCTTATAATTGTAACATTCTTTTCCCATTAATGCTTATGTAAATGGCCATCTCCCTACAGAAAGATCTGGTGCTAACAGCATTATTTCCCCACCTCCACAAAAGTCTTCTGATTGCACTGAAGACATATAGAAGCTGCAGCACACAACCTACCTGAGCATGCAGGTGTAATTCCCAGTGTCATTGAGAAGAGCGGGCCAGAACCAAAGGGTGTCTTTATCCTTACTGATGTGATTGTCTGGGAGACGATAATTAATGGGCTCCTCCAGATCCCGGTCCTGAGCAATCCTGTACCAGATCAGGGTTAAGCCAGCAGAATGGGCTGTGCTATAGTTGTACTTCAGGAAGGTCTCAAAAAGTGGGCATTTGATCTTGGCAGGTTCCCCATCGTAAATCTGGATCTGCTTCATGGTGTCCACACCCCAGTCATCGCAGCGTTCTGCAGCCAGGAAGAACAAGGTGCCTTAGCTTGCAAGTCTGCAGGAGGAAAACTGTTCTGCCCGTGCTCCCTGCAGCCTTTGGTCCTGCCCCCATTAAAATCAGAGGCAAAACCATAGTGTTTTCAATGAAAGCAAACTGGGCTTTTACAAAGCACAGCSAGAACACTGTGCTCATTTCTAGAGAACCTGCAAACCTCTGTTTTCATTCGTACACCTCCTACATTTCTGCCAAGCTATTTATCTCTCATCAGGACAATGGAATAGGATATTCCTGCATAAAGCCAGGCTTCCTAGAGAGCTCCAAGAAAATTTACTGCAAAAGTCTTATGTGGGAAGATAAAATTTGGATGAAAATGCAAGAGGTGTGTGTGCACCACATACACAATGATAAAGAAGATGGAAATAGACGTGTTAAAATAGGAGAAAAAGAAAAATCAGAATGCAAACATCAACCCTCCCTTAAGAGCTATGGGTCACTGCCCCTACCAGAAGMAGCTGGACTGTGGGTTCCAGAAGTGAGGACTGTTTTTCCTGTGATGGATGCATGTGACACCTGTGCACACTACGATAACACAAAGAGTACAAGCAATAATAAGTGACACAGAGAGACTGTTTATAGTGAAGTTTAGTCATGGAGGCTGAGAGGCAGAAGAGATAGTATGGAGGAGGTAGCAGCAGGTTCTCTTGGGAATTCCCAGGCAGTGCCRAGGTGCAAACCCCAAGCACAGTTCAACAACAAGCTCTGTGTGGTTCATAGCAGACTTGGACTGACATAGAAACTGGCCAGCACGAGAAAAAGCTGTACAGTGACCTTTTTTTWAATTACTTTTTGAAAAAAAAATATTCTTGTCCTTAGCAAATAGTTTCAGGACAAAAAGCACAGTCCAAACCCATTTCTCTTCTGAGGACTCCACTCCATTCCTCCCAGCCATCAGGATGTCCAGGCAGGAAGGGACTCTGTGCAAGCAAAGCACAGTACCAGGGTGTCAGCAAACCTGGGAGCAACCTGCACTGTCAGAGCCAACTGAGACACTCGGAGAAGCTGCTGTCACTGCATCTCCTGTCTCCCCACGCTCGCGAGGCAGAGCACAGCACGGCACACTTCCCAGTGACTCTCTTGTAGCTGCTGGGAGGCATTTGCTAGGGCAGCCTGACATCTGAGAACCCAAAATGAGTCCAACAGGAGAGGGGTGTGCTGCTTGCAGCAGTCCTTGGGAGCAGTGTCTCAGCACATCACAGGCTCACCAGAGACGACACTGCAAAGCCTCTCCCATTTGCAGATATTAGAACAACTCAGACTGAGAGGAAAACCAGAATACAATATGCTCTTTCAGCCCAATTCTTCCGAATGCTTCTGCACTGACTTCACAGGCCCAAAGCAGGATTTCTGGCATTTATGCTTCCTTAAATAGACAGTGGGATGTAGCTTGTCCCCAAATTCAAATTTAATTTAAAAAAGCAAAGAGATAAACCTTTGAGAAGACAGGCCTGCAGCACTTAAAGGCAGTGATGCTAACTCCTGTGGCTCAGCAATGGTTAGTCATGGRGAGGAGGAATCTGGGCCAGTAAGAATAGAAATGTTTTCTGGCGGGTTTACACATAAATGTAAATGCAAGCTGCACTGCTCCTCCTGCAGTATGCCAAACACCCATATGACAGAGTGCTACTTCTGGAGGAAGAGAACGAATTGGGCTAGGAAGAGGCAGTGAAGCTACCCAGAACACAAGTATTTGCTCATAGGAACCCCAAACCCAAATGGCTGGAGAGTGCTCATCACCTAAAAACATACAGATCTTACCAAACTGCACAGCATCACACACTATGGCTGCTACCACAGCCAGTGCCTGGGCTCATTTTGAAAGACCAAACCACTGTTGGAAGCCTTATACCATGGGAAGGTGCATAATGACCAGTCCCCACCATGATCAAGAGCAAGCGGAATCAGCACATTGTTTTATGCTGGTGGGGTCATGGTTTAGGCATGGTCTAGTGTCCATAGAGTGGTAAGGAGATGAATGAGCCTGCAGAGACTGCCTCTAACTGCATGATAAAGCATGGATTGTTACTCATGAAGATSGCATTTTTTTCTGTAAAGGCTTTTGCTCTGGAAGAAGCAGACCTGGGTCTGTAAATCAGGATGCCCAGGTTCTCTTCCCAGCACCTGACTTGTGTGTCCTCTTGGGCTGCATAAAGGCAAATCATCCTTATTACTTCAAATGGCAGGACTGGAGAGAGAGAAGACTATGTAAAACATTACAGTACTGAAATTCTAGGAGTCAAGATCAATGCAATTTGCAATCATGAGCAGCTCTTGCATTTTGCAACAGCCCATAAATCAGCACTGTAAAACTACTTACCCGTTCTACCTGAATGAGTTACTGAAAATAAATACAACTATTTCATTTTTTTTTTTTCTTCCTACATTTCTCAAAAACAATGCACAGGCCTTGTCTGCTTGGCTGGGGAAGAGGTGACTGTTATTGTTTTACTCTAAGAGCTGTACCTGGAGATTTTGTCTCAGGGTTGGCTGATTTGCCCGACTGCAGGGACATTGTCACAGTAAACAGGCAGTGCTAAGGCTGCCCTGCTCTCAGATGCCCTGAGCTGAACCCCAAACACAGCAAACAACTGCTGGTAATGAACCCGGAGCACAAGAGCACCTGTGCAGTGTGAAATCCCAGGCTGTCTCCCACCCAGCTGGCAAGGACTCCTCCTGGCTGCCAGGGCAAAGCCACCCAGCACAACTCCGAGGGCTCAGGGAGCAGTGCCATGACCCATCACTCGGAGCAGAGATGGCAGAAACACCACAGGCTGCAGCAAGGCCTCCTTCACACATAAAACACCGAGGACAGAAGTTGTGGTGCTCTGCACAGCTTCCCTCCCCCCTGTGCCATGCTGACAGTAGTACTGCTATCTCTGCTTTTTGGGGTGTTTTATGCCCAAGACATCTGGGCTCTGCCTGACATAACAAGTGAGAACTGCAGGGCATCCCTCACACACACCTTTGTGAGCCTCTTCCTTCTCAGCTGTCATGGTGCCCTTCTCCCTGTGCCACAGCAGCCTTTGCTGTGGTGGCACTCCTACAGCAGAGCCCAGCAGATGGGTCAAACCCCGACAGCTGGCTGCACTCCACACACGTGCATAAAGCAGAGGGGATGCTCACATTATTATTGCTATAATTTTATTTGCACCCAACAGCTCCCTGCAACATTTTGTGCTCCTTCCACTATTTTAAGCCCTATTGGATATCCAGAGCCTATCTGCTGCTAACATCAGCATGGAGCCACTTGGATGTCAGTCTAAACTGGAGATAGCCTGAAAAAAAATAGCATGACTGACCCTTCACTGGCATAAAGCAGCTCCCACTACAAAAAAAAAAAAAATATATATATACACACATGTCRATATATCCTGACTCCAGCAATAATATTTGAGAGAGAATTGAAGAAAGAAGATGCAAGGATCCAGTTCTAATTGTGAGAAACAGCAKGGACTTCTACGGTCCTGTGCCCATTTGCAGCAACTCACGCTTGTTTTCACTGGCTAAGCTTCAGAAGTGAGTTTCTTCTCTCTTGAAATGTTTCCTGCACAAAACAGCTGCTGGAGTTAAGAGCAGCTCCTAATTAAATCAAGTGGGATCAGCATTCCTGCTGTGACTCCAGAGGTTCACTAACAGATGGAAACTAGTGAGGAGATGGTCTATGCAACTCCACGTCTCTTCTATGCTGCAGCAAACGAAGCACTACACACACCTGAGGGACACAATTCTCTGAAAATACACCATCCCACAAATGCACCTTCCTAGAAATGCATCTGCAAAACGATTTTGAAAGAAGCCACCTTATTCTCAGCACCAATCAGGTGCACTACAGATGCCTYGACCCCTCTCACCGCTGAATGCTCTGCAACTACACAGCGAGGCAGCCTGTGACCCATAACACCTACCTGGGACAGACAACGCATGAAAAAGGCAAGAAATGGTCCTGTTTGCACAGCCCTGCTTAGGAAAAGGGATGAGAATTATACAGGCTAAAGGGAGGCTGTGTGGTAGAAGGAAACACCCATCTCCAGCACTGGAAGACAATGTGCAGGCAGAAGGGCGAGGATAAGGATGCCCATCTTGATTTGACGAGCCTTGAGATAAAAGTACGAGCAGGCTGCTGTGTTATTCCTCCTCCATAATGCACACTAGGAACAAGGTGAACTGGCAAAGCTAATTCCAAGTGTCTTCCTTGCTTGCACTGTTCATAGGAATGGCTACGACAGATACAAGGAACAGAAACCACTTCTGTTACAGAAATGGACAGATCTGTCCCATTTCTCAATCTGTCATGATGCCCTTGAACACCAGGCATCCCCAAACAGACTCTTACTCAGAAGTCAAACAAAGACGAAGAAAGTGGCTTCTCCAGATGCAAAGTAGAAAATGAGAGGGGAAAAAAACATAATGTTGCTTGGCTGCGTAAGGGTAAAAACAGACATTTCTGAAAAACTTTCCCAGCCATTCACTTGCTGCACTGATTTTCCCACTTCACATTATCACAGAATCAATTAGGCTGGAAAAGATCTCTGAGATCATCAAGTCCAGCCTATGACTGAACATCACCATGTCAACCAGAGCATGGCACACCTTAAATGTCTCCAGGGACAGTGACTCCACCACCTCCCAGGGCAGCCCATTCCAATGTTTAATCACCCTTTCTGTAAAGAAATTCCTCCTCATAGCCAACTTAAACTTCCCCTGGTGCAGCTGCAGCTTAAGACCATGTCCTCTTGTCCAGTCACTGATTGCCTGGGAGAAGAGGCTGACCCCAGCCTGCCTGCAACCTCCTGTCAGGGAGTTGCAGAAAGGGATAAGGTCACCCCTGAGCCTCCTCTTCTCCAGGCTTAGGAATTGAGCTCTGAATACTCACATCTGAGATGCATCTGCTGCATCCCTTACAAGAATCCACACTCTCAAAAGAGAGATGAAATTGGTTCTACCTTTTGGATTTTTCAAGAAGAGACAAACTGCTTAACCCAGGGATCAAAAAAGAAAGCCAGAGTAAAGCCACATCAAGAAATGCTGTCCCTATTTTGTCCACAGTTTGGCATTTCTGTGCAGTCATTTTAAGTGCTTCCATTTAAAAAAAAAGCTCAGTCAGCAAAACTCTACCAGATCCACACCTCCACCCCTTCCCTCTCACAGGGCTACAAACAAAGGCTTCTGCTAGTTAAAATTTCTGTGAAGAAATAACAAAGAGCCATCCTTATGAGATGCTATCATGCTGGCACAAATTACCCTGCCATTTGCCAAATTGATGTGCCCTTCATAATCATCTCTAACTTTGGGAGATGGCCTGCCTTGCATGCAGACTGGGACCATGCAGTGGCAGCAGGACACGAAACCATCGATGCTGCCAGCTGAATGATCCCTGTTCCTCACAGCACTTCAGCTGCAGCATCAGATGGGGCTGTACTATCACGGAATGATTTGGGTTGGAAGGAACCTTCAAAATCATCCAGTTCCAACACCCCTGCCATGGGCAGGGACACCTCCCTCTAGACCAGGTTGCTTGAAGCACCATCCTACTGGCCTTGAACACTTCCAGGCGTGGAGCATCCACAGCTTTTCTGGGTATCCTGTTCCAGTGCCTCACCACCCTTATAGCAAAGAATTTCTTCCTAATGTCAAATCTAAACCTACCCTCCCTCAGCTTAAGGTCATTCTCCCTTGTCCTATCACTACATGCCCCTGTAAAAAGTCCTTCTCCAGCCTTCTTGTAGCCCCTTTATGTACTGGAAGGGCTCTAAGGTCTCCTCAAAGCCTTCTCTTTTCCAGGCTGAACAGCCCCAACTCTCTCTGCCTGTCTTCACAGGAGAGGTGCTCCAGAGCTCTGATAGTCTTTGTGCCCTCCTCTGGATTTGCTCCAACATGTCCATGTCCTCCTTATGATGGAAACCCCAGAGCTGGATGCAGCACTCCAGGTGGGGTCTCACGAGAGCAGAGGGGCAGAATACCCTCCCTGCTTTTGCTGTGACCCAGGACACCCTTGGCTTTCTGGGGCTGCCGAGCCAAATCTCAACAGCTTCCTACTTTCTTTGTCTGCCCCTGCTGCATCACCTTAGAGCAGAGCTGGTGTGAGTCAGCCTCCACCCAGAGGGCAGAGCAAGGCCAGCCGATTATTGTGATGCCCGAATCAGCACCAATAAGGCAGAAAAAATTGATCACGCAAAGCGAGAATTAATCATTACTACCTTAAAAAAAAATTTCCTCCCCACCATCTTTCAAGCTCAGCCAGTGAGAAGGAAGCAGAGGAAGCCAGGCCGAATGGAGGAGCCACGCTGYGAGCACAGGAGGTACCAGCTGTGGCCAGCACCACGCGTGGGTGTGCCTTTTATTTATGCCGGTGCCAGGAGCACCCACTCTGCCACCGCGCCTGCATTTTCCCTTTTCCACCCTGCACGAGAGCACTCCATGCTCCCTGGCTGTGTTCTCTGCTCAGTAGGATCCCATCTGGCCATACAACAGGGTAGAGGGAGACAAGCATGGAACAAAACCAATGAGATCTGCCCTTAACTGGGGGAAGAGGCACAGACCCAAACACACTGAAATTGGAGTGAATGACACAGAAGCTGGGTTAGGCGCAGCCGAGATCGGCCAGCTCTCACCATTTGCTCCCACTACTTCTGCAGCAGTGACAGTGGTCACAGAACACCTCAAAACTGGTTGTAGCTCAACACTGCCTTGGAGGCTCAGCCTAGAAGCTGTGCCAACACTGCAGAAATTTATAATCTGACTTCCAGTGGAAACACATCCAAAGAGGCCTCTCATAACCTCACTGCCTTCCTCCCACAGCCTCTCCAGTAGAGCAAGGAAGTGGAAGTGGTCCTGGCACAAACCTCCCACACAGCCCAGCCCCATGTGGTTCTGCTGTGATGGCACTGGTGACATGGTTTTACACTTCTCCCAAGTCTCATCATATTCATCCCGTGTTGCCAGAGCCCCCACAGAATCAGTTCATCTGGATGCTGCACACTAGGATGGAATCTCTCTCTCTCCAAGTGCTTTTATCGTTTAAATAGGTAGGAGAGCTGAGAAAAGGAGAAGGAAAAGGACTTTCTGTTGCAGAACGGCTCATTGTTTTGAAGAGCACTTGTACATTGTGGTTGATTAAGTTTAGACCCTGAATGTCTAATTTAAACAGGTGTGACCACCTGCCTCTGCCAAACTCATGAAGAACAAGCTGACTGCATTAACTTCTGTTGACTTCAGAGGAAGGAGCCAAAGCACAACATCCAAAAAAAGATGATTCTGTAATGGAGCCCAGAGCTTCTGACTCTGAATCGCCTTATCTCATCAAGCACAGCCTGTAACATGGGGTAGCTGTTATTTGTGTCTTCTAAAACTCCTCCACAGTGAGCTCTGTGACTTCACTCTCTCTCTGTGCATAAAGGTGTTTACTGCATGTGGCACAGAGTATTTTGGTTATCTCCAGCAACTGGGCCAAAAAAGAAAAAAAAAAGAAAATTTATATTCAGATTTCTCTAGCAAGCTTGGCATATATTCCTGGAGGCTTTCTTTAAATTTGAGATCAAAATGATAAAGGTAGGGGCATGAACTGCTTCCCTGAAGGATAAGAGGAGCAAACAGCTACTTTCCATCCCACTTCATTGAGAAAATCATTGCATGGAGCAAAGCAGAGCAGCATGGCAAGAGGAGAGATACAGGAAATGGAACACCCTGTTGCAAAGTCATCTGTAGGAGAGTCAGCATGAAAAGCGGGTTTACCCGACTGGCATCACCGCTGAGCTGTGCTCAAGCTGGCAGGGGCTCTTGTGTGCCTGGGACACCATGCTGGGACTTGACAAGGTCCAGRCTAAAGTCCTGGCTCTGCCAAGAGGCTTGCTGAGCTAAACCCATGCAGCCTAGTTACTGCACTCTGCCAGGTGCCAACAATTCTTCCCTGTCCATCCACAGGGATGTCTGCATTACAAAGATGCTGCAGCAGTTGTCCTTGGATGAGGATGGGAGCTGAAAAAAATGCAGCAGGTGGTAAAATGCACCACGAGGGTCTGAGAGTCTAGCAGAGTCACCTGGGTTGCCACCAAACGTCTGAGACTGACAGCATAGCTCTGCGGGCCTGGGAGGGGGACAGGATGGATAAAGGGGGTACGAGACAGGTCCCCGATGCCCCCTGATGCCCTATTTGATACACACAGGGGAGCAAAAGCGCCTGTTCGATACCACATCAGCAACACACCTACAAAGGGCTGCTTTCCTCCACACRTGTCTGCGCTTCAGCGCAGATAGGTCACACCACGGTGACGCCCGCACAGAGCTCACCCCTCACAACACATTTCCTCGGCTGACAAGAAGCAGACGTGAGGTGAGGCCTTATCTCCTGGGCGGGCACGGCTCTGGCTGGTGCCGAGGGAGGCTGGCGGCTGCGCCGGCACCTCTGCACCCGGGTCAGCTCTGCTCCGCGGGTTTTATCCGCATCCACTCCCGGGCTCTGCACCTTTCAGCACCCTCAGCGTCGAATAACTTCGTGCCCCCCAGCGCCATCAACTTCTGCAACCACAGGAGCTCACAGATGGGTATGGTTGGTTATAAAATCACGTCCTAAATTAGGACAGCGAGAAGCTGAGATTGGAAGAGTAGGAGGAAGTCAGGAAATCCCAGGAGGTGATGGTGGGGGAGGGATTTAGTCTCTTTAGAAAACAATAATGCAGTTTAATCTATTTTTCTTTTGACTTTACACACTGAAATAAGCTTCTCAGCTTCTGGGGCTGTCACAAATCATAAGGAAAATAAGGCCACTGGAACCCCATCAGTAGAATAAGAGCCATATAGCAATAATCCTGAGGAGCTGCACAGGGCATTCCATCTTCAAAGTGTTTTACAGACAGTAATTTATTAATCTGCAAATTTCCCCTGGCCAAAAGTAACTGCTCTGCCTGTCTGCAAAGCATGAGAGAGATAGAGAGTGCAGTTCAGCACTTGGGAGAGACAGTGCAGGCAGTAGCTCTGACCTCTGGAGCCAGACCTCTGTTTCTTTCTCACTGCAGTCAGAACTTGGCTGCTCCACCTGAATCCAAAGCACTGGTGACATCTGGCACTTYGGAGACAACTTCAGAGCAGACAAAAGCAGTACCTGAAAGCCTCTAATATGGGAGCGTGTAAATAGACACGCTCACAATCCAGCAAATRACAGCAAAGCCTGAAATAAAGCTCCCAGGGGAGAAGCTCCTGGCTGCCTTACAGCCACTACCTGGGCTATCATTCTGTGTAGAAGCYGGCCCCAGTCCTGGGCTCATCCTACCACACATCCCACCTGATAGCCCCCCAGGGAGCTATCACAGGCACTTCCTATGCAAACACGATGATTCCTCCCACCAAAGGGCTATTTATGCACAGCAGGTACCTGCTCACACGACCTGGSTCTGTTAGATAATCAGCATGAGGCTCCTCCTCCTCTCCTGGCAGCAATATCCTTCTGCTATTGCAATTCCCTAAGAAATACTCGTAACCACAACCATCTCCCCAGCCCTCACCCTGYGAAAGCTGAGAACTCTTGGAGGCTGACAGAGCAGCCTGGTTAGCAGAGAGAAAAAAATGGAGCAARGAGCACAACTACGGCTACATCTTCTAAACAAGTCGGTATCTAACATTGGCCAGCTTTGCTCAGAAACAAGAAGATAACATTACTCTGTATTCATACTGACTGCTATGTTCTTTGTCCCACTGGTTTTTCATCTCTTTTAAACCAGTGTATATTTGTATGACTTCAGTAGCGCCAAAGAAACTATTGTAAGACCAGACGTGGGTCCATCGCTTTTTGTTATCCTTCTCTGAATATCAGAACATCTGGGTTCATTTAGCATCCTACAACACGAGTGCAGAGCCTTATTTCCATCTTAAGGGTGGCTTAGCTAGGCGAGGAAAGCAGAAGACCCTGAATACCGTTGCAAACACTGACCCAGAGGTCACGAGTAAGGAATTCAAAGCCATGCACCGCAGATCATGTATATTCTCAAGACTAGGAAAGATTTGCCCACGCGTTCAGCATGAGCAAACAGAAGACTCAGGCATCAATTCAGCCTCAGACTCCACGTCTTTTACTCTACACTACTCAGATCACATTTCTTCCCTCATACAGCTTGCACCTCCCTTTCAGCAAGTGATTTTGTTTCGGCACCAGCCTCCATATGCAGCAGGAACAGCAGAGCCCAGAGAACAGATGTTTACAGCCACAGTGCTGTAGGCAAAACCTGGAGGGGAAATAAAGTTTGTGGATTTGTCTCTCCAGCAGGAAGCAGGGTGAAGGCTTTCTGACACACTGCCAGGGAGACTGTCAGCCATAGTGGCTGAACTGGATGGAAAGGCCATTTGCATCACAGCCAGAGCAGTGCTGGTGTGTCATAGCTGAAATGTATAAATACATTTATTCCCTCATCTCCTCTGTAAGCTCACAGAGCTTGGGACCCAGCAGAGCTGGTACCCCTGGCATGGGCAGTCCCTGCTCAGTGTTGCTGACCACACTGCTCCACCGGGAAGGATGGCAGAGGCAGGAAAAGTGGCAGCAAACCATGACAGGACTCCCATCCCTGCCTCCATCTTTCCTCAGTCCAGCCTGGGCTCTAAAGAGAGCAATACTCCATTACATGACTTGACAGTCAAAGCACAGAAAAAGACTGAGCTGAAATGACAAATCCCTACCAAGTTACACATGTTAAATATCCCACGAGCTAGGTTCCCCAGTGAGACCTACCCATCTCTATGGCCCTGCTTGGTGTGAGGTGACCACCAGGGCAGCTGTAGACTGTGCAGAGCCCTTCTGCATTCACTCCAGATAAGCTCAGCTCTGCTCCCCCCACCTACACTCCCTGCTCCTAGAAGAAAAAGCAAGCCCAAATGCTGTAACATTACCAGAACAAGTCCAGTCTCCCATACTGCTCTGTATTTAGGACTTTGCAAGGGTGAAACGAGCTCCAGTCTCCTTTTGGTGCCGGTCCCAGGAAACCCCGCAGTGAAACAGAGGGCTGCACAGACGGCTGCCCCTCCATCCAAGTACAAACAGCCATCCGAGCCCATCATGAATAACAAAGGACATTCTGACAGCCAAAAAGGGTTTCTGATGTCCATGGCACAAAAAGGAAGCTTTGAACTGAAGACTGTGTCTGACACCCACAGACCTGCAGAAAATTGAATGCATACGCTGCAGTGGATTTGCAGGAGAAATGTATTTTAACTTTAATGTATTTAACACGTGTCTCAGGTATCACCCCTTGACACTTATGTTCTTGCAGCACCCTACAAGGGGTCTGACCATCCCATGCAGGAAACCTCTGCTAAAAGAGGAATATTTAAAAAGCACTAAATGCCCTGCAGAAATTCATGGAGGGTTCTGGTTCTGCCAGGCATGAGCCTGTGTGAGCCAAATTCCAGGGTGCTCATTTCACCTGACTGAATTCAGCTTCTTCCCAGCCAACTGTATCAGCTTTTAGAGTTGCTCTGACATTTCCTGGGCAATCCTGATTCAATTGCACCTACCTCTCACGTCTGCAAAAGCCCAAGACGACTGCACGTGGGGTGTTGTACTGCTGCCTCAGCAGGAGGAGGATGTTGCGTTGGTGGAGAGCAGAACAGCTCATCCAGACGCACACGCAAAGAGGGATTTTCCCAGCGAGCAGCAGAGATCCATGTCGCTAGGTCCCTCCTTCTCCAGGCACTCCTACTACCTAGGGCTTAGTGAAAGAGACCTAGGCTGTATATTCTTTCTCCTTTGCTGGTTCCCCACTGCTCACAACATCCAGCAGTTCCTGTTAGCCGGGATGGGACATCCCCTACTGAAGACCACAGACCACTGTGAGCGCCTGCAGCCCTTGGGCAGCCCAAAAACCCTCCAGGCTTCAGCCTCTGTGACGAACACTGCACTGAGATGAACCTTGCTGAGGTGCACACAATCATTCACTGTGGTCCAAGAGAGAATGACACAAGAGCTATTCATCTGCTCAGAGTGTTGTAACTGCTTGTTTGCCAGCATTACAGAGGGACAAGGGTTCATGGGGGGACTTGTCAATCCCCTGCACAGCCCTTATTTCTGAACATTTTCCTCCATAAAACCAGTGCCTGTTCTTTCCTCCCTCCCCCTTTCCACTCGCCTCCTGCAAATCATGCTGTCTCCTTCCACCCCCAAATAGGAAGTCCGGAGCCGAGACGTGCACAATCTGCCTCTTCACAAGAGCTGGGCTGAACGAGTGCCAGAGGAGCTGTGAGCATGACAACATATTTCCTGTCAGGAAAGTGAGTCAGTGAGACGGGTATCAGAACTCCTCTTACTCTMGAAGTTCCTCTCTCCCCTTGCATTGCTGAGGCATGAGTCAGAATTGGAGAGCCAGTCCCAACCCCTCCGGATCCAGCCAGGAATAGCAGAGTTCAGGTTCAAGCCCGGGTCCTTCCTGCAACTCAGTGACAAGACAGTGCCATTTGCCAAGCCCTGGTTTCACCCCTCAGAGAAGGGCAATAACAATACTGACCAAGGGGGCAGCTTGAATTTGCAAAGCACTTTTAGGTCGAGGTGGTGTTTATTGTTATTTGCTATTACACCCATTTACACCATGCTCGTAGCCTCAAAACATGAGCATTGTGCAATAACCTCCAGAACTAACACCGTGTTCATGCATTTTGCTGAAGTATTTTGCACACAACCATTTAATCCAGAAATACTGTAAGTGCTTAAAACTTGCTGCAGACAGCTTTCTTCTCTGCTCAATAAGTGGGCAGATCCATCACATGCCACATCCTTACCCGAGCCTCTGCCGAGGGTGACCATGGACAGCCAGAGTGAAACCAGCAGGACACTGACCATCTTCATCCTGCGAGACAAAGCACACAGAGCTTGTGGTTATTTGACACTGTTTCATCACTRCAGCCCATTTCTTAACTCAGTATATGTGTTTATCCCTCCATGCGCCCACTGATCCTTTAATTCTGCTGTGTCCCTGTTTTATTTCATTAAGATTCCTTAAGAACAGCATCCGTGTGGCAGCGTCGCTCTGCCTGCAGGCAGCTTGCCAAGCCTGGGAGGGGATGGCTCTGAAGAGGACAGCCCAGCACATTGACTCAAGTCACGGGAATAGCCTATGTCTGGGAGCACAAGGAGTCACATAGACACGTGCAGGCTAGAAATCCCAAGCTTTGACTCCCAAAAGAAGGTCCTTGACCAAGACCTTATTGTGCTGGGTTCTAAGGACACATGCAGAAAGCACTGGCGGTGGCGAGCGGTGGCTGTGGCACATTCGCACTGAACACATTTGACGCTTCGGCAGGACAACCACACCAGAGCAGTCTGAACTGGCAAGGTGTGCTCCCAGTGGCCTGCAAAGGGGCCAGCTGGCACGGTCCCGACTGCTTCACCCTGTTCCTGCAGGCAGTGGAGGCAAGACCAGGCCTCACCAGCTCTTCCCAGACAAACCCACCTGGGAACAGCCACCTCACGGGAGTAAACAAGTGCCAGGTTTGTACACTTTTCAGAAATGATCTAGACAAAGGCTTATACTTTCTAAGCAGCAGTGATAAGCAAAAAACAATCCCAAACTTTTCCATTCCCACTACAGAACACAATTTCCTGTAATTTGAGATAAATGTACACTGCCAGAGTTTCACTGGCTGCCCGCTCCGGTATCTGGCATTTGGCTCTCGGAGCTGCTCAGTCACTGGAATTAAATTTCCCTCTGTTTCTAGGTTTTTCAGGATGCAATTTATAAGCTGGTAGTCATGAAAACTGACATCTACTAGATGCTCTCATTAATGGGGTTAAGGTCGCATTTGATATTCCTGGGTGCTGTCAGATCACAAAGGGAAAAGAGATGGTTAAAAGGCTGAACTCCATCAAAGCATCTCAGCTCTGCCAGGCAGATGCAGTAATGAGCATGGTGATACTGTCAGGAATGTGCTCCTGAGATGACAGAGAAACCTGCTCCATCAGGGTGCATTAAAARTGTCAGGGGAGAAGCCACACAGCTCCCTTAAACATGTCCCTCAAAAACCTGTCCAGAATATATGCAGTACACAGAAGGGCTTTGAGCGTAAGCAGAGAACACCTAAGATTGCACAGATTGCAGAGATTAACAAGAATGTGACACGTGAACTGTACTACTCAGAACCCAGCAGCGGATATTGAATCCTTCCTTTTCAGTGCTTACATCTGAAAAGCCTTTGTGTGATGCCTTCCCTCTGCTGGGCTTGTCTCAAAGAGACAAAGGAAATCTGAGGCATGCCTGTTCTTCCCTGCACACTCCATGCAAAGGGCTGCACACTGCCTCTGAAGCCGTCAGGCTTTCAAAAATGGTCAAGAAACAGGGAAGAAAGTGAGTTTTTTTCCCAGGGGTCCAGCTGAGAGGGCTGGTCATCCCCTACCGCCTTCCTCCAAACTGAAATGCCAGCTACTTATCAAATCCCTCCCTATTTCCACCTACAACCAGCTTCCAATGTTACTTAAGAATCCATAGGGAAGAAAAAACATTAAGTAYTCCTAACCCTTGGAAATGCTGAAGAAAGATAAAACATCTTTATGCCATCAGATTGGACAGAGAGATCCAACATGCTGCACTTCTGCTAGGAATTTAGAAACTTTTGGTAATTTAGATGCTTGAAGAGAGGGCGTGTAAACAGCGGTGGGGAACCATTCCCATAATAAAGATCCCTCATGGTTCCCCCTCCATTTGTCATTAGCTAAATGCACAGTGTGTCCTAACTCACCCTTACTTTCCAGTGACTCTCCTGCATTTTGCACGAATCAGACTGAATTCAGCCCTGAGGCAAGCAGGAACAACTACTGACTTTGGATGAGTTTCTCTTGTATCAAGCAGGGCCATGTGCGTGGCCTGAGGCCAAAATAAACTACTACATTTCACTGGGTGATACATGAACTCTGCAGTGAGCTAATATTTACATCCATTAGCTATGCTCACAGGAACATGCTCCTTTCAAGTATCTCAAAAGAGCCACCAGGTCTCCGTTCCCATGAGCAAGGTATCCAAGATTTCCATGCTCTGCCTGCTCATAGGAAAATCCTTTTTTCTTGATCTACCCGGCTATAAAATCAGAAGCCTTACACAGAGTGATTTACTTCTGGTTCATTCCAGGCTTTCCAGAGATCTTATCAGGGGAGACAGACGGACACAGAGCCTGTCAGATTACAGCAATTTCTCCATTACAGAAAAGGGACACAGTTGACCACAGCCCTGGCTGCTCTCACACTACACAAAATGCAAGGGGCCACGGAAGGGACGTGCACAGAGTCAAGGGCTGGTCAAGGGGAGCCACCACAACCTCCTGGATGCCCTGACCGTGCCAGCATTTGCCAGTCCAGCTCTGTTCCTGTGGCACATGATTACTCAAAAAAACCCCCCAAAACAAAGCCACAGGATCTGCTGGTTTGTACTAACACAGTGCAGGGACAGGTTCTGTGCACGTTGCATCCAGTTGCAGAGCGAGGTGGGTTTTGCAATGCCCTTGAGAACCTTCCAACACAGGACTACAACCCATCCTGGTCTTGCCAGGAACAGGAGAGTTTTCTCAACCTTTCCCAGCAATCTGTTTCTTTGTTTTGTGACCCGAGGAAGCACGTTGCCATTTTGCCTGTACGTGATGCAATTCCAGTGACGTCTGATGAACCTCTTGCGCAATTCAGCGGCACTGCACCGAAACACCAGCAGCTGTGCCTGCAACCAAACGAGCCAGAGGCCAGGGAGTGCAAAGCCAGGCTGCAGCAGCGGGGGTCACCCAACTGCATCCAGCCAATGCAAATAAAAATAAAAGGAAACGCTAAAGGGAGCCAGGAGTAAAATCAGTGAGCAGAAGAGCTTACCAGCTCAGAAATCACACCACAGCTAGAAATGAGGCAATCAGAGCAGCCAGAAGGCAGCTGGAGAGCTCTGATACATCCTCAGCATTCCAGGAACTTCTCACGAGACCAATATACTCTGAGGTGTTCTTAATATCTCCATAAATTAACATTTTAATAATAATTCATAGAGTGGTTGGGGAAAACGATCCATCACAGCCGTTGCCAGAATTTTTTTTTAAGGAACTTACTTGAAATGTTCACTTTGTTTCAAGTCAGAAATCATTCCCTTTTCATTCCTGAGCACTTTCTTCTTCAAATTTTCACCTTCTGTCTACTGAGGAGCAAAGAAAAGCAGGGTGGGGGAAAACAGAGTCATGGAAGGGTCTCATGTTCTTAACAGCAAAGGGGGTGGAAAGGTCTGGGGTTTTTGTTTAATACTGGCCATGAGTGGCCTTTATGTCAGAAAAAACCATAAATATTTTCATATAAAACACTCTTTAATAAAGCATCCTTCTCAAACAGACCTCAGCAAGGCATCATTCCCTCCTGCCTTTAGCAGCATGGACCCCACAAAGCCCACGCACATTCCAAACAATTATAAAACCAATGACAGATGTCAAATAATTAACAAAGAGAAATGCGCTCTAAGTAACTACTGCACGCCTGTTCTCAAAGACACTGTACCAATTCTAGAGAACAATGCTGCATTTTCCAAGAAAAAAGCTTGTCCCTCCTAACTACAGGCCTCTAGGGAGAGCTGATAGGTTTTTTGCTTTTCACTGAGAAGTCACACTATGGCCGCAGAACAAAAGCGCCCTTCAGAACCTTGCCACTAAGTGCTCTGACTGAAAGGGCATTTAAAATAAAGCAGTTTGTGAAAGAGGAAATAAATAACTTCAGCCAAAGCAGGTTTTACATACTGTTTTCTTTCTGTAATTCTGTACCRTGTCAAAAGCATCTCAGAGCCTAGGACTGGCCCCAAAAAATGGGATGCAGACACAGGAATGCTAGCAAAATCAAATGCTTGGGTTCTGTGCCATGTGGACTCAGGCATGCAGATTGATTGATGGGCTGCAGAGCAGAGCTGGTGCTCAGGAGAGGGGCACAGCTCCTCTGCTCCCAGCCACAGCGTGCCCACGAGCCCTGAGTCCCTGCATCATCACAGAGCAGCATTGGAGAAGGCTGCTCGATGAGTTAGCTGGGTTTTCTTATGGGGAAAAATAGATGTACAGTTCAAGTAAATTCAAAGAATCCAAGAGGCAGACAAAGGCCAGCCTGAAAAAGCAGCTGCAGAAAAGTAACAGCAAAAACACTAATGGAAAATGAGAAAAGGCCCTTCAGCCCTCCAGGAAACACTTTTGCTTTTCAGTACGTGCAGGAGTAAGTCAGACAAAAGGGGGAATTACTGTAGCATGAACCATCTTGGTGCCACTTAGCCGGGGCTTGCTCAGTGTCTCTCTGACCCTGCCTGTCCTCCGGAGGCCATCTGGGCACTGCGTGGCACCGCCCTTCGCTGTGGTGTCAGTGGCTCCACTCTGTCCCGGCCAAAGGGGGGCCTCTCCTGCAGAGAGCTGGTCAGGCCCAGGGACAGCCCTCCAGAGAAATGGAACGTGGGGACATGGGCAGAAAGACAGGCCACGGGTTTTGGAAGTCCAGCCTTTACTCCCCAGGAGGAATAAACACATTCATTGCCATTTTCATCCCCAGACGGCTTCCAGGAAGAGAGCAGGGAGGAATCCAGCAGCAGTTTGATGATGAGCACCATAAGCAGCTCGGAGCACTTTCCCTGCTCTAGTGCATGCTACGCCACACTCATCACTTCAAACACAGGCACGTTGACCAAAGGGCCCCCAACGCTGTCCTCGGAAAGCACATCCGCATCTCTCCTGAGGGCAGGGAGCCCAATTTGTCTTGGCAGCAGCTCCATAACAGCCAGGCACATTGCAGCAGGAATCAAGCAGGGCTGAACCCTGCCCCGCAATCAGGAATATCACAGGAGCCATAGGTGTGACCCAATCAGGGCATCTACTGGTGACACATCCAAGGCAGGGACCTGCAAAATCAACACTGGAGCCCCACCTCTGCCAGAGTAGCTGCACTCACCAGGCCATCACATGCCTGACAGCAGAGCGGGCTGAAAGGAATTTGTTCTCAAATGTTCCTATTATAAAAGTAATTTATGTCATCAGAACCAAAGGAAATGCTTAAATTTGAGCAGCCTGAAAGTTTTTCACCAGCTAGAATCACAGCAGATCTCAAACACCTGCTTTTGCAGGGCGGGGAAAAAAAAATTATACTATTGGGAGTCAGATGGAAAGCTGCCCTGGTGAGAGGTGTCTCCTGTCACTAGCACAAAGCATCTTCTGCCTTGCTTGGCCAGAGCTGGCCACTGGCACACAGAACCTGGAAGCACTGGCTCCCAGCACTGAGGAGTTACAGTGCTCACACGGACCCTTACATCCAGGTCTACTGAGATGTAGTTCTCTTCTACCCTGAAGAGAATGGGAAAGAAAACAAAAACAAAAGCAAATACACAACACGGAATTCTGGAAATAGTCTTCTCAGTCAGCTCACTGCCAGGCAAGGACATGACACCACGCATCCAAGACAGCTCCAGCTGCCTGTCACCCACCACGGCCCCTCCCTGGCTTCTTGCCTGCACATCCAGGCCAAGGGCTGCAGCCTGATGGCTTTTTAATAATTACTTTTTACTAAATTCCCAAMGTGGGGATGAACGAGCTCAGCAGTGTGCCACTCCAGAGTCACCATGGGAGGTGGTCCCAAGCTATTTCTCCTTCAACAGAGCAGCACAAACTGCAGCAGCAAGGCTGCCTTTCCAAGAGCAGCAAGGGCTCCCGAGGGCAGAGCTGGAAGCAGCCTCACCCCAAGCTCAGAGGCTCCCTCCTCCTCCCTCAGAGGGAAAAGTGTGGAGACTTTCGTTCACAGTGAGTCATTGCTGGGAGCTTCCTTGGTAGTGCAAGATTTGCACTACCAGTGCCAATGTTTGGGACACGGAGGCGATTTCCAGGCATGGAATTTGTGATTTGCTATTGGCATTTAGACACCATCTTCTGGCACCCTTTTGGCTCAACACGTTTAATACTAACAACAAGAATTCAGAGGAAGAAGCTATTTTTCTCACTCCCAAAAGGAAAAAGGTGCCATCTAGGCATGTGGAGAGAAGAGGAGGGGGGGCCTTCAAAATGTACCTCAAGAAACTTGGTATCCTCTGCTTCCCTTTGCAGTTCTCCTGGGGTCCTCTCAGGACCTAGAAAAGCAGAAATGCTACAGATCTTGCACACTGCTCTGCTGGAGTCCAGGGTGCCGCTGATTATACTCTGGCATCAATTTGGCAGGCAGAGCACACTGCATTTCATACATCAAAAATAAACTAGCTCTCTGACACCTCTACAAGATACACACACCCGGACAAGCCAAACAAACAGCTGGGACTCTTGCCTGGAAATCTGTGGAGTGGGCTGGAGAGGGGCAGGTAGAGCCACAGCTGTAAAATCAAAGAGCACGGATTACAAATGGATCCATGCTGGCCACCAAGCAGTTCAAACACTAAGCTACAAGAGCAATTCCGTGCTCAAGCAAAAGGTATCCAGCCAAGATAGTCTATTTTTCAAGTGTGAATAGCCAGGGAATGAAAAGTTTCCAACAGTGCTTCAGAGAAAGCTGAGATGTTCCATGAAGCCAGACACAATGCTTCTATTTTGGACAGCTATGTTATAGTGAAAGGAGAGTTCTGAGAAGCATGCACATATTGTGCTACCAGAAAATAAACTGACAAGCTAATCTTTGCACAGAAAAACAGAAATCTGCCATCAGCGTGGCTCAAAGACCTGAGAAGACTTAAGGAATCCAAAGTGAGATTCCTCCCTCGCTGGAGAAGTCCCAATTAACTCTCATAGAACACTTGGAGACATCTGACAACAAGCATTTCATGTATACATTCTGCCTCCTGACCTTTCTAATGGTTTTACAATGTAAGCAGCTCCACTACCCTCCCTAGGAGGTTGTTCCACTGCACCAGTGGACATTGCAGCACATCCCCATTGTGCAACACAGTTGATGATTACACAGCAGCAACATCAAGCTAGCTCAGCCCAAGTCTCTAAATCCAGAGAATACAATGCAGATTTGAGCAGGTTTATCAGGTGGGTTCACTGCCTTTTGCAGGACGGCCTCAGGACTCTCTCTAATCCCAGAGCACCTTTCCCCGTCCTCACAAGCCCAGCGTGGTTCAGCCCCATTCCACAACCCCACTGTCACACCAYGGGCTGCACCCAGCCCTGCTCGGCACCACCTGCAAGAGGCTCTCAGTGTCAAGAACTGCTCCAAGACTTTCTTTTCTTAAGTTCAAGCCCTTGCTGCCAGCTACATACCTGCTCCTTCACTTCATCTCCTCCCCTTATAGCACGAAGTGCTTGAAGACAATTCCCAGCATGGCTGCTCTGTATTCAGCCAACATCTCTCCCCTCTTGTTCCTCCAGAGAGGGACACAGCAGGCAAAAATCCTCCAAGCACCACCACAGCACATCATCTCTGTCTTTCACTTCCCTTTCCAAGAATCTGTTTCACTGTGCCATGCCGCAAATTCCTCAGGCAGCTGCAATGTCTCCAGCACCACTATCAGGTTTACCCATGCTGCTGCCAGTGGGGAAGACCCAGCTCTTCCTGAAGCATAAGAGAATGATTTCCTCAAGTGACTCTGGGTCTCCTGGGATAAGCAACATATTCAAGGGTAAATGCAAGTCAGATGAGTTTTTCAAGTTTAGGCCACACAGCATTTCCACAGCTGGTACTTATATTAATCATGTTAATTTAATCCCATTTAACCTTATAAGTAAAAGCAAATGAGAATAAGACATCAAGATGCTTCAATCCCTATCCTGCAGCTCAGACAGGCTGCTCTAAGTGTGCTTTACACATCAATCCACAGCAAAAGTTAAAGCAATATAAAAATAGAAAGCCCAGGAGCTACCAACCTTCCCCAGGACAGCACTCCACTTAAAAGCCATTCTCCAGAGGTCCTTCCAGCCCTCCACATTCCCAGCCCACCCACCTGGTCCTCCTGGTGACTATCAGAGCAGCTTTCTTTTGCATACCTGTTCCTTCCTGGTCAGCACAGTACAGCTGTGTTCTGCAAAGGGGGCTAGAACAAACTGTGTACACACAGAAGAAAGGAGGAAAAGGGAAACAAGAGTGAGACAATCCTTCCCTTGTGACGTGTGTTGCTTTTGCTCCCCACGTCTCTAACATTTCCTTTCGCAAATATTCRGTTGCACCATCACAGGGAACTTGCTCAGGCTGTGCCTGCGCTGGCCCCATTGGTGCAGCTTGAAATTCAACCTTCAAATAACAGCACCCTGAAATTTGAAGTCCAGGAGCCTCCTTTGAGAAAGTCTGCTCTGTGACCCACAGCACCTACAGTGTGGGAAGGCCGAGATGGAGCTGCAGGCAGCAATATGCTGTGATTGTCATCAATATTAATTATTTGGGGAGAATATGATTGATCTCACAAGGGCAATGAATTCACTTCTCCAGCTGAATGACAAACAAAAGGCAATACATGTGCTGCTGACATTTCCAAAGGCTACAAGGAGCAGAGACACAAGGAAATACTGCTATGCACTAAAACCCTGCTGCAAAGGGCCAAAAATCTGAAAAGCCTCCAAAATTTCCATTTCTGAGCACTTTCAATGCCAGGAAGTGGATGCCTTCATATTCTCAAATCTGCACTGACCCCAGCCCTGGCCTGGCTCACCTCTTTGCATTGAGAGGAAGTAATCACTGAGTGTCTTTGGAAAGTTGGGTTGAGTTTCCCTCTTGCTCTTTGACCCTTCACGTCAGCAACTACAGAGTCATTGCACCTGTCAGATAAGGGGGGAAAAAAGATTATAAGGGGGAAATATTACCTTTCTAGGTAGTCACAACCCAGAGCTATTCAGCAGGGCTGAAATGCWAGGTGCAGCTCCCCTGTGCAATGGGAGAAAAGGAAGACACAGTAAGCCTGGAGAAAAGCATTTCCATTTCTCCGTGGCCTGGGGTCAGGGAGTCTGTGTATATGCAACTTCCCAAGGAGCCAGAATTAAGCAGCCACCCTAAAATCCACACAGCAACATGAGAGAGAACAAGGAAGGTGGAGAAAGGTAAATGCACTGAGACGAACGCTATTTTTTCATGAGAATGGATATGGGAGAAATCCCATCCCAGTCCATGGGGATGTTACTCCAGTGGAGTCGTAGTTTTGTCCTTCAGTCACCCCAACACATCAGCTCAAATGCAACCAGCACAATTTGCTAGAGCAACACATTTTGGGATCCAGCAGAACATCTGTGCTCATTCAAAGAGGTTGGGTGCCCTCAAGACCTCCACAGTCTGACAGCTGGGCAGCAACACATACATCCTCCTCCCACTACCCAGATCCCTTCTTAAAAACAAGGGCTGGGAGGTGTCTGTGCTTGAAGTAAGAGGGGCTATTTCTCAACAGAACAAATCCAATTATTTGTATTAGAGTGAATTTGCATGGCTCTTACTGTCAAAGTATTTTCTACACATCTCAGAGCTTTGACTCAACAGATTGCTAATAAATTCATGTAGGTGGGGCCCTGGATGTTACTATGGTGGGAGGGAGGTGAGGTTTTACTTTTTGCAACAGAACTAACCTGAGGAAAAAATAACTAGAAATTTGGACTCCTTACACTGCCATTTACTAGGCTTCTGTAAGTCTCTAAGGTTGAAGATTTTAAAACAGTCTCTWTTTTAGGGTAAAAATATGAGTTTCTGGCTAATGCACATGAAACCTAATCATGCAGGCATCAATCACCAAATGCAGTGCATGAAAAATTGTAGTGCCTCCCTGATAATCAGGCATTAGAGAACTTACAAATGGCCATCCCCTGAACTGAGTGCATTAGGAGAGGCTTCTGAAATCTGTGCCTCTGTTTCCCCAGCCACATCTAGAACAGCCTCTCCCCACCCCGCAGCAGTGCATCTTAATGTCTCTAAAGTGCTTAGAGATGTTGAGATGAAAGATAGCACATGAGTGCAAAGTATAGATTAATTCCCTGAGCTCAACAGTCAGTGGAGCTCATGGGGCTAAAAGTAACACATACCCACCAYGAAAAACTGGGGTTCTGAGCCTGTCTTAAATAGTAACTACCTAAGCAACAGTTCCCTTGGACAAGTCATCTTGGGGCTGGTTGGTTGGGCACATGGAGCCCCAGCAGGCAGGAAACACAGAAATGCAATATACTACTATGAAAAATAGATGCCATTCCAGAAGGTCTTAAACCTGTTCCTATGGAATTTGGTTGTGGGATTTCKACTTGTTTCATTCAGAGCTGTTCACATTTTAGCAACCACCACATAACCACATAAAGAACATGGCCAAACATAATTTGAAAAGCTATTTCCATTTCTGTTTGTTTTTATAAATTATTAAAAATCCAGTTTAAATAGTGCAAAGAAACTTTAAATTGAGCAAGATAAGTTTGGGCATCCTTCCAAGTAGAAGGCAAACCCCAAAACGTTACAGCAAATCCAACAGATGGGAGTTATTTTTCACTCTTTAAAATTTCATTCCTTTGCACTGAGATTAACTGTAATTAGCTCTTTATTTACATCTAAGACAAAAAGTAAAATGATAAAGAAAGGCAACTATAACCACAACTCACAGGCAGAAAAAGGCAAAGAAAAAAAGGGCAAAAATTCCCTCCGAGAAGAAAACATGTCTTTCTTGCCAAGCAGCATAATTGTTACAAATATATAGTTAAACAACTCCACAGCATCTTGTCAGCACTAAGGATAAACACTTAAGTCACAGCTCTGCAAGCTTTTACACACAAATTCATCCGATATCTAAGAATCCTCCTCTGAACACTGGAAAAATCTCACATCCCTCTAAATGGACAGCATCAGGCCTAAGAGAGGCAAGATATTCCAGTACACTTTTATTTCAGTCACGCAAGGGATTAAACAAAACCGTGAGGAAAACAAACAAAYAAAAAACAAAAAAAAAGCCCCAAGCCCAGCAGCTTTCCCAGATAAAGAGAGAGGTATTAAAACTTACCTTTTTTTTCCTTTAYTCTTTTTTTTTAAAGTCCTCTTCTAATTCTGATAACACCTCGGCTTAGTAAAGCTGAAGAGGCTTCTTAAGTATTTGTGTAAGTGCATGGTTCGTGTTGTACCTTTGTCTCTCAGCTGCGGCACAGCAAAGCTGTCCAAGGTGCTGCAAGCGGAGCCCAACACGAGCCTCTGAGCGTGGCTGCACCACAGAGCTCCCACCCGCACCCAGACAGCCCCAACCCCCGGCCACAGCCAGAGCTGCGAGGGTTAAACGGCAGAGCTTCCCAGCCTCGCCCAAACAAGCTGTTRGCAATGGAAAAAAGGAGTGAGTGGGCTTGAAGGCAGCCTCAAATGCTTCTGAACCCACTGGAAACTCTGCCGTGGCAGCTCGGGGATCTCAATACCCATGATGGACATGGGATGGGAGTGCTGGACCATCCAGTTCTCCCCCGAGGCATGATAATGCGTCTCCTTCTGTGGGCACCTAGAGAGAGCTGGGAAGAGCTGGTAGCTCTGGATGGCCCTACTCTGAGTGGGATTTCCAAGCTAATGGCTCTCTGGCACCTTCCTAGTGTTCCCAGGAGAAGGAGCCACCTACCACTTCCCTGATTCAGCCCAGGATTCATGGAAATCTCTTATTCTGTGCCGCAAATAGAGCATTTAAGTTAACAGTCTCTTTTTGTTAACACATGCAAATGTAAAAAGACTCCATAAGAATCAATGTAACTTTTTCAYATAAATATGAAGTTGACACATAACAAGACAGAGAGAAGAGGGAGGGAGATCCAAATACCAGGGAYCTTGAATCCACTCGCTGCAAAAGTTAAGGACTGAAATAATTCTCATTTACTCATCTGAGAAAGTGAAGCACTCACTCTCTCACACTCTCTCCTTCTCTTTCCCTAACACTCCCAGATACTTCTATCTTTAGCCAATTATCYTTGCTGTAATTTTCTTTAAATTGTAATTGGATAATCATCCAGACTCAGGGGAAACCTGTGTCAGAGGAATTCCTGGGGATATATTCCCATTTGATGAAACTGAGAGTTGTTAAATTAACAAAGGACTGACTAAAGATATGATTCTTCACTTGTAGTGAAAATACTTTTTTTACAAGCAACTATTTCTAGGGAAGCCTATAACAAAATACATACACTTGTACACTCGTGTTTCTGTATTTTATTTTCTGCCAAATAAGACTCTGAATTTCTGAATATCATGTTCTGTGCATGTGTTTTATTGGGACCTCTGAGGCTGAACGCAGGAAACGCACTGGCCAAGATCGAAATTCCCAAAAGCGTAGGCACCATTTGAAGCAATTTCCCCAAATCAGTTTCCTTCCTGCACTCTCGCCGAGCTCATCTGGTTCAGTGGCGTGCGAAAACACCACACGGCCCAACGCTGTGGCTGAGGAACGTGAGATTAGCCTTCTGCCTTGCAAAAGCACTGGTGTGGGGGGGGAAATCCTAAAATACTCCCAGAAGAAGCAGCTGCTTTGTTGCAGTTTCGCAGTGAATCTCAGCCGTGCGTTTTGCTGATGGCGGAGCGGAACAAAGCAGCCTCAAACCATGGATGGAAGAGACCCACCTGCACGTGGCCCCCGAGCCACACGCGGGGTGTGGAGCAGGGGTCAGCTCAAGCATGGCAAACCTGACAGCCAGCTCTGCCTTCCTTCTGCCTTTGCATCTGCCCCACTCTGCACAGCCAGAGGAGCTCCAGCTCTCACCCACCGGGTACAGAGATGCCACCGGCCGGGCTGCTTCAGCCTGGCAGCACAGAGGAGACAGCTCTTGGCTCCGCTCCTGGGGGCAGTGAAATCCATGAGCTGTGGCAAGAGAAAGGCAGAGGAGGAAGGAGGAGAACAGGCAATGTCTGAACTGTGAGCTCCACTGTGGAACGTGTTTCAGTTCCCAGATAACGTGGCGCTGTTCACAGATTTCAGCTTATATAGGCTTTTCCCTATATCTATTTTTATTCCCAAAGCACTCCCCGTTACTGTATGATTAAAAAAAAAAAAAGACATGAATGCATTCACATGCTGATATAATCTTCCTAGCTGTCCACCTGGTTAATGCAACCTGTGCTCTGAGAACCAGGCTGGGGCACCTCCTCTCTACACCACTAGCCACAAGGGCTTYACGGCAAGTTTTTGCAAATCACAGTCTTGCTAACATGGGAGGACGCTTGACAAGAGAGGGGACCCAGGACAGATGGGGAAAGGAATATGAATCATGTGCCTGTCAAAATAACCAACACAGAGATCCAAACATAACAATAAGTGAAAAGAAGAAATAAAAACCACAAGTTCTGGCCTCTTTGTCCGACAGAGTATAATGCTTCCTCCCTAGAGATGGCATCTGGTTCATGCAGRTCTTGAAGGAATAAAGCTGGGACAAACTCTCTCTGCCTCATTCTTCCTATATGGATATTTCAGAGCTTAAAATTACAGCACTGAGGCCAGCATTTCCCACACCTCCAGGTATCCAGGCACCATCCAACCTGCTGCCACACCACTCTCCTTATCGTCTTCAGTCTCTCTTACCTGTGTGTGCTTTGGTGTAGTGCTACCTGACCCACGGGATGACCCTGGGCAGTCCTCATCCCCACTGCATGTGCTCATACTCAAATGCAGAATACCTGCACAGAGCCACAGAGTCTGAAAGGAGAGACCCACAGGTGTTCAGACACAAGCTTTCCTTCCACACCCTGAAGGCATCAGAGGACCTTCTGGACTGTGGGGAGGCATGGACAGACATAAGCAAGCACCACTCTTCCTGTACAATATGTAGGAACTCAAGTTAGAAGCAGAGACCTGGAAAGCAGCCCCAGGGCTGTGTGGAGGCAGCCCTGCCCTCTGCCTCGCACAGAAGCACTGTGTCAGAAACACAACCTCTCACCCCACAGCCCCTTCCTTCAGCTCCGTGCAGCAGCTCCCACCTTCCCAGCTTAATGTTTCCTGGCTGTTGCAGTGCCCTGCAGGCTTCTACCACCCCAAGTCCTCACAATCTTCGCCTCCATGGTTCTCATTAGCCTACATCCTTAACTGCTCCTACAGATAAGGTGTTCCCAGTGACAGCAACACTACCATGTCTACTTCCAGGGAAGAAGAATATTTGGATATTAGAGTTTAATCCTCTCTGCTTGCCCTCTCCTGCTCACCACAGGCAGGCAGTGGAGACAGAAAGCAGGACCCTTTCCAGCATCAAGCCTGCCCACCGGAGAGCATGTGGGCTGGAGTGATGCTTTCCATGCAAACAAGGGATGCCTTTCCTGCAAGGAATACAGGATAGCAAGTAAATCTTCCAGAGCTGCCAAAAGCAACGTGTTATAAATGACCCTCTAAGTTATGAGATATGGACTCTCCACAGCACAGTTAATAAATAATACCTCACAGTCCTTCTAGGTATGGAAGCGTATGTTCGGTGACAGTTCTGCTTGCCCAGGAGGAGCACAGTTAAAAATGGAGTGTCAGGAAAACAGTACTTTTTAATTACAAATAAGACTCTTTTTTTTTTAAATATAAGGAGCTTGTTGCAATCTCCCAAATCCAGAAGTAAAAAGCCTTCCCTAGGACAAAAAACCTGAATGCATGAACAAAAGCCATCATTTTACAAGAAAAAAAGGATCTGTAAAGCAAACCAGAATTTTATGCAAGCATTATAACCAGCTATTCACGAAGCAGAGGTTAGGATGAAAAGAGAGAGTGTGCGTGTGAGAGGGCATTTATAATCCAGTTTACTGTGACATCCTAAGGCCCCAAGATCAGGATCCTGTTGTGCCAAGCACTGTACAGACACACTCCAAGAAACCAGCCCAGAGTGAGGAACAAGCACTGCCACTGTAACCCCGTTACAGTGCGTCCCCCGGAAAGCGGCATTGGCACAGAAAAGGGACACCTGAAGCAGTCAAGCCCTGATGGTCTCCTTTTCCCCCTCCTTCTTTTTCAGGAAACAATTCCCAYCATCCAGGTTTCCCTCCAGATCCCCCCCAAATTGCTTCACATAAGGGGGCAGCTGTCCCCAACAAACACACAGCAAAGGCCATCTTGCTGCCAGCATCTAATCGCTTCCAGTCTATTTTCTTGGACATGTCTCTTCCACTTTATTTCCCTGCTGCAGCTTAAGCCTGACCCTTCCTCTCCCCTCTTCCATTTCAGACATTCGTTTGACAGCAGAGAGCAGGTATCAGAGGCTCACACATTTACAACAGCGATGAGAATTAAAGTTGCATTCGTCAGTGCGTGTAGAGCTCCAGCCAGGAATACCCAGCTCTCCATGGCCCAAAGGAGCGAATTTAAGCGAACCCCCGGGCATGTCGGGGACCGGGGGCACGGCCAGCCCGGCTGCCGGAGCGGCGGAGGCACAGCCCGCGGTCCCGCAGCTCGGCTCAGCCCCCGCACGCCGAGGGATCGCGGAGGCTCCCCCGAGTGTCCGCGGGGGTCCCCGGCCCCGCCGCGCCCGCTGCCTCCGCCGCCGCCACCCCCGGCCCCGCCGCTCGCTCTCACCGCGCCGACCCGTCCTCGCCCGGGGCCGCCGGCTCCGCTCCTGGGGCTCTCCCGAGCGTTTCCTCTCCTTTCCTTGCTCTTTACCCCCGTGCCAGCCGAGGAGCGGGGGCCGCTGCCGGCTGCGCGCCGCCGCCGCCCGGCTCGCCCCGTGCCGGGGCTGGAAACCGCCTCCTCCGCCACAAACTTTCCCTTCGCGTGCGGGGAAGTTCACGGCCGGGGCGGGGCGGGACAGGCTCCCCGTCCCTTGTCCCTGCCCCCGCCCCCGCCTACAGGCACGCGGGCGTCTCCCGCACAGMCCCACGCAGCGCGGCTCACCCGAGGACGCGGGGAGCGCACGGCCGTGCCCCGCGCTCGCCTCTCCTTCTTCCTCCTCCTCCTTCCTCCTCCTCCTCTTCTTCTTCCTCCTCGCCGTCGTCCCCGATCCGCGCCCCCGGGCTCCGCTCCGCCCCGCCCGCCCCTTTCCCCGCGGCCGCGCTCCGTGCGCGCTCGGGGCGGTCCCGGCGCCCGCGGCGGTCCCTGCGGGGCAGGGGGGGCCGGGCCGGCGGGCGCGGGGCCGGGGGAAGGCGCGGCGCTGTCCCTCCCGCGGCCGGCGGGGGTCCGGCGGGGGAGGCGGGGTGCGCGGCGGGGTGCGCGGGGCCACGGCTCCCTCTCCTGGCCGGAGCCGTCCTGCCTGCGGGAGCTGCCGGGGGCCGAGGCGCCCGGAGCCCTCGGAACCGGCCCGGAGCCCTGGGAGCCGGCCCGGAGCCCTCGGAGCCGGCCCGCTGCGTGTTTTCGGGAGGAGCGGGCTGGCGCACACAGCCCTGCCGCTGCCGCAGCCCCTGCGCGCTCTGCGGGCCACCTGCCCCCCGGGAAAGTAAAGTTTCCAGTTCTCTCCTGTGGTATGCCGGGATTCCTTCCCAGAAATTTCCTCCCAGGACTCCCCGGGCGTTCTGATGCCACCTTGTCCCAGTGGCACCTTTTTTACTGTATCCCTGGCGCAGATGCAGCCTGGATGAGGCTGAAATTGTTGATGGATGAGGAGTAGGCACCTGAAACAGACTACAAGGGCAGTGTCAGTGAGTCTGAGGAGCGGTATAAGAATCTGCAGAGTTTGGGGCTGGCACCTGCTCCTGGAGAATGTGGCTGGCGACTACCAGGGCAGCCCCTAGTGTAGGAATGCCCTTGCCCCCAGTACCTCAGGAATGCTCGTTGTCCTCTCAGGTTGGCCTGGAGTCTCGTCCATCCTGGCAGTGAGAAACCTGCCCTTGTTGGTACTTTTATCACATCTTGGCTGGCTGACAGCAAAGTACTATGGCTGGACACAAAGCCTTTAGTGCTAAGGAAAGCCCTGTCTGCTCAAAGTGCTGCAGCACTTCTTAGCACTATTGGCTACAACAGCTGGACTGAGTTCAATACTTCAGTTGTTATCCTCAGAAGGTGAATCCAGGATATCCAGGAGAACAAATTTCACTCCACCTCATGAAGCTCCTTTGCAACAAACCTGTCCTGCAGAGCAGGGTCTGGCCAGGGCATCAGAGCCACTGCTAGCACTCATCTCCCCATCCCTCTGCAAGGCCGTGTGAGGCTCCACTGCACACATGGCTGCTGTGGCAAGGGTCCCTGCCCTCACCAGCGCCACCAGCTCACCAAGGTGGGCATACCTGAAGGTCCCCCCCATCCTGAGGAAGAGCAGCTGCAGCCTGGCTGTGCCACTGGCTGTGAAGGAGCTGTAGTGGAAAGCCAGTGCTGTTCCTGCAGCTCCAGCAGGAAAAACTCTTCCTCCTGTACCTCTCTCTCCTTCCCTTCCCAGGGTTCTGGCACAGCAAAATTAGGCAGAAAGTTTCTTATCTCAGCAGCTTTCGTGTCCTGGTGGTGAATGCCCTTGAAAATCTGCCTACTTGGCTTGTGCTTAGAATCAGCTCTACTGAAGCCATCTCTAACCCAGTTCCATCCAAATATTAAAGTAACTTGTTAAGGCAGAGCTCTGTGTAGACTAATTTACCCCACTCTAAGGGCAGATTAGTGCATATTTTGCTCCATTCTACCTTCACTGCTCCAGGATCCAAGCTATCTTGTCTGGAGCTACTTTAGGCGTCTGTATACTTGGCTGCATTACTGAATATAGGCAAAACTGGAATAGCAAGGCACATTTTACGAGCTGTATTTTCCAACATACTTACTGAGAAATACGTGCTCGAAATTTGTTGAAATACAACAGTCCACTTTTCTCATAGAAGATGAAATAACAAAAGGATTGCATATTTTRGTCATGATACTTAATGCAGCTGTGGGAGTAGCCCAGCTGTTCTGGTGATTGTTACAAGAATTAAATAATAATAATAATGATTCCTTGTTCTATGTCATATCTGCCATCCATAGATACAGATCTGGGATAGGACATGTCATATTCTGGTTTGGGAGGATCCAGGCACTGTTGCAATACTGGTAATGCAGGTTAACAGTCATCGCCACACACACCCTGGGAAATGCATACTGTTCCAAACGCCAAGCCTGAMAGTGCAAATTAGGGTCTTTAGGCCAGGGTCATTAATTTTCTCTGATTTTGATGAAAAGCCAGAATTCAACTTTAGACTTCACTGAAAGGCTCATAAAATAAGATTCAAGACCAAATTTCCAGAGACTGTTTAAAAGGTACTGCTGATAGTAGAGCCCCAAACCACACCTGCTTATTGTGTTTTCATGGGAAATGTTTCAAACCCTTTTGTTATGGATTAAAAGAATCAGCAATTCCCTACTGTAAAATAAGGRTAATATTGCTCACTTGGGCTCAGTGCTGTCATAAGGATATTTTTGTATTGCTATTTTTTCTCCCATCCTCTCTCCACACTTGCACTTACTATTTCTGTGCAGGTTAAAATGCAACACAGTTACACCCTAGAGTGAATTATACTATGTTTTGAAGAGTAATTCAGTAAATAGAAAATATTTTTAAGCTCAAAAAGGCAGCATTGTTCCACAATTTTTGGACAGGGAGCAAAGAGTAGCATTACTAAGTGAAACCACGGGGGGGACTTAAATAGCAGAGGAATGTGTTGGTGTTGAGCCAGAACACTGGAGCTCCTGGCATTGCAATGGCTGTGAAAATGTTCCACAGACCTCCAGTAACAAGTGGCCAAAGGCTTTGTTTTGCTTCTGTTCTAGCCGCGTTAGGCCATTTGAAGTTAGAAGCACAGGAGGATCCTGGATCACAGAGCCTAGTTCTCTGCTGTGCCAGGAATAATGTTGTTTATGGTCCTTTTCATGAAAGGACCATGCTCTGACTTAGAACAAATCTCTGTTTTCTGCCTGTTAGTCCACTGTGAGCTTCTCCTAGGCTCTGTCCATGTTCCTGGTGGTCAGGAACCTTTTCCCACATGTTCTGGCACCAGCACAGGCTCTCATTTCAGTAGCTGTTTTGCTCCCTGCTCCTTACTCAGGTATTTTTATGGAGATGGTCTTTGTCTCCCTTTCCCGCTGAGCTACACAGGACTGCCTTTTCAATCTTCTTTCCTAAATGACTCTCAGTTCACCTCAGACCTCTTCCCTCCATCTGCTCTGCTTTCAATTAATCTTGAAGTTCATATGGATGACCAAAAGTAGGTAGAGTATTAAATGGGAGGAGGTATAACTGATGCTTCATACAATGTTGTTAAAGTCCCCATTTCTCACTGAAATGTCTCACCTGGTAATGCCAAGATTGCATTTATCTTTCTGCATATAAGCTGTAGTGGTGACCCCGTATTTCTCCTCCATTTTTGCTTGCAATACTAAGTTCCCAGGCTCTATCAGAAACTTGTTACTATTCTCTTGTCAGTTCCCAATTCCCTTGTTTTTGTCCCAACTCTCAGCCTGCATGCAGTTTTCTGATTTGTTTGTTCTTAGCCAGCATTTGTGATACTGGGAGATCAAGGTAGTTTCATAACCTCTAAAAGACATGTTCTTGCTTGTTACTCACACCCACCTAACCCATTTTTCCTCCTTCCTAGTTCAGGAAATAAGCCCTAGACTACATATAATTATAGTCTGTGTAGTTATAAATGAACGTGCCTTCTGTGTTTGACACCTACATTTTAACTGGCATTGAGAGGAGCACTCTTGATAACCTAAGATACAGGACACAGGGAAAGCGGGAGAATGACAGACGTTTCTGACATAGCAGCACATGGACCTCCCATCTGCTTCTGCCAAGGGAGCTGAGGTTACCCACACATGGGGCTGAATATTTTCTACTGAGGCCATTTTCCAGCAAGGAACCTGTGCCTGGCTGAGCAGGCAGGCACAGCTTTCAGTCAGGTATGAGCTGCTTGTGCACCAAAATGCACGAGGAGTTTCAATTGTATGTGTGAGCTTGACTGACACAGATTGTGAATCCTCTGCTGTATCGACTATGTCCAAACTAGATCTCAAATCTCACTGCCCAGCGAGGCATGTTGTGTGAACCTCTAAAAAAACCCTGCACAATGAGGAGGGATTGTAAGCACAGCTTGGTTATGAGTTCATCTCTGTTTATTCCTGAGGATGTAGCAAATAGCTTTTGTCCATGTTAATGTGCTAAATATCATTAGTGTCTCTTCCTCTGTGTTACCACAGTGGTAGGACTGCTACTGCAAATGGTTCTTAAATGGAAACTTGACCTTACATGACTTGCATCCAAGTCCATTTAAATCTCTGTCACACATGTTTTGATACAGCCTAAGGCCAGAGATATTTCCAGTCCTATGACTCTGTGTTGCATACAAACTAAAGCTCTTTCAAATCAGTGATGGAGAGGAATATCTTCTCATCCTGCTGAAGGCTTTGGCTTTTGGCAGGTGTCTGACCCACAAGTACACACACGTTGGACACCTTTTGTGTTTAGGATGCATGAACATCCTTCTGCACAATGTACTCAAACGCACCAAATTTGTATAAATTGCCTGACCGTGGAGGCTGCAGGAACACTTAAACTGGGTTGGCATTTCTGTTGGGCAAGACCTGCATCTGTCTCAGACAGGCTTTGAAGAAAGCAGCTAGCCTGGCCATTAATTAGGCTGCAGTTTACCTCGCTTGCTCTGTGATGCCAGTGAGAAGTGGCAGGCTGTCAGCAGATTAATAAAGCTAGATGGGCTGAATACAGCCCTGGTCATCGAGGCAATTCTCTACTGATGGGTATTTCTACAGGGAGTGGTCTCTGGAGGTGATTTCAGACACTTGGCTTGTCTGGCTGATGGTTTGCTGACACCATTGCAAAAGGGAAAAGGCATTGAAGTAACACACTGTCTTTCCTGGATAAATGGAGCCAATTAAAAGATCTTAAGAAAGCAAGAAAAGCCTTAATACAGTGTATTTTTATCCTACCTATTTGTAAGAGCTCTTCCTGGCTTGACAGAAGTTTATACGGATGTTTTGATGCTTTAATAATCTTTCAATAGTCTTTTCTTCTGAACAAAACCCAACTTTTCTGGATAGCTGCCTGATGATGAACTGCAATGGTTATGGGAAAAAAAAGAGAGCATCAAGTCTGGCAAATGAAAAAAAATCCATTAGCATATTCCAAAATCTTTTTATTATAGTCAATAACAGTTTATTTTCCCCAAAGATGCAAAATCATCTACAGAATGACTTTTAGAATCTTTGATTTCACTTCAGCAGTGATGAAGCAACATTAACCTTTAGACTCTGGTTTTATCTGTGCATAAGTTAAGGATTTCTTAAGGAAAACGATTCTTTTGTGTAACTCGTAAAAAGGTTACACAAGCAACAGAAGATTTTAGTAGCAAACTCAAGAAACTGCAGAAAACCTTACACCACCCCTGGAAAGGGCAGCTGCGGGTTAGCAGCTTGATGTAGGGAGGTGCTGTTAYTTGCCAAAATCGGGAATTCCTCCATAACAGTCTGGCATGTTTTAACCAAAGGCTGGGACTCTCTGCTCCTGTTAATCAGCACTGCTAATGGAGATGTAGCAGTTCACACTGGTGGAGCTTTTTGGCAATGCTGATTGCTTTGGTTAGGCAGGATACCCATCTGCACAAGGAGTGATTCCTGGCATCCTTGCAGCTCTTTTCCCAGGTTAGCGTATTTCCAGGCATTTGAAAGTTCCTTTCTCTTGATAGCTGCTATCCATCTTTATAAGAATGAGCATAACAGATGAAGCAGAATGGCCAGTTTTGCTCTAACTCCATTGACCTCACTGGATTTACATTAGAGAGGATTTTGGAGTAATAAATTTGCATTTGCACAATTACTTGGAATGTGCTGTAATTCCTCCCACCCCGACTGCTATTGATTCCCAGGTGCCAGATCAGCTCAATGCAGCCCCGTGCCACTGCAAAGGTGCAAAAAATCTTATTAGCCTCTCAGGATATAACAAGCTTGGACAAAGGTTTTTGAAGGAATAGGTGAGCCACAGGAATATTTCATTATTTTTTCGGATGGTTTGGAGAACAGCTGTAAAGGCCAGCAGAGGAAGTGTTCAATTTATATGAAGAATGATGAAAGGATGCTGCCTGCGTGTGTGGGTAAAGCCTCCAGCTCTCACAGGAATGTGGGCATCTTGAGGAAAACACTTTGGTTAGGGCAGTTAATTACTGCTGTGATTTGACAAAAAAGACTGAATTAAGTCAATGGAAATTGGACGGATATATAGGCAGCCTTACTCCACAAGTCACGCTTATGGAAACTTTTTTTTTTTTTTTTTTGGAAGCAGATCACCCACCTGCCTCTTCCTTATGAAACGAGAGATCTTAAAGATCACTGAAGAGGAGGGAATCAAGAGCAACGCATTTGTTAGCAAGTCATAAATTTGCAGGGAGAAAGCGAGGGGAGCCGAAAAAGAATGAACTTGAATTTCACAAGGGCGAGAGGCGCCCTCGAACCCCGGCGGTTGCTCGGCTCGTGGCACGGAGCCATCAGCTGGGAGAGGCAAAGTCGCAGAGCAGCATCTGACGATGAAGTTCACAAGTCGTTAACCAGCAATGTAAAGACGTTCTCGACAGGCTGCMAGCGAAACGACCTCCCAGGTTTAACACTTAGTCTTCATAATAAGCCGGAGACATTTCTGAAGAGAGTAATTGGCCAAAAGGAAATGAGCGATAAACCCTGTGATGGAAGTCAATGCTCCTGAGAACTTTTAATTTTTTTCGGTTAACATTCTCTGTATTACCATTTCTCTGTACATAGCTCGGGTCAAAGATCCTGGGTGAACTGAAGTCCTCTGCCCATCCTTAGAAGGCTGAAGTTAGAGGACATTTCAAATCAGCGTTGTTCATCCTGGTAAACATAAAATCTTCATCTGATCTGAAACAAAAGGTGTCCTTTCATGTTTGAGCCACTCAACTTTTTTTAAAACCACTTAAAATACTTCAGATTTGCATTTTTTTCTTTAAGATTTGACTTCTATTTCAAGCACATTAAAATTCTCCCCTCCACTCCTTTTTAGTCAAAACTCTTCACTGAATTCTTCTTCAGTTTATAAATAGTTTTGGTCCCTCTAAACCATCATTTTTATGACTCTCATATTTCTGGAAAAAAAGGCGCTGCTATTATTAGTCATCTCCAGTCTTCAAGACATTACCCAAAGTATTGTCAAACAACTTCTGCTCCACTGTCACTGGGAGGACACCCTATTAAATGGATGTTTTTTCCTTTGGCCAGTCACTTCAGACAGGTTTCTCAACCCACAGCTGTGAAATCAGCTAGCAAATTGAGGCTGAAAAATACCCTTGGAGGAAATTTCCAGTTTGTTCTCACATAGTTGTGTGCTCCCAGTAGTTTTTTGATTGAGCCAAAGCCACCATGTTCAGGTTCACCAAGAATTACACCTGTCCATAGGATGGGGAATAGGTGTGAGATCCCACCCTAATGACCAAGTGCAGGAAAAAGTCATGTACCTGGTGCTACAGCATAACATAGGAAATTTAATGTTTTGGATATAAACATGGGTTCATGGGGACAGAGCTGTTTATAAATAAACTGTGACTCCCCATCACTTTCCAGATTTATCTGTAGATAGTGTCTGGTTGGTGCTTCCCTTCAGCTCCACTTTTCTGGTCTTGCCACACCTGAGATAAAATTACAAACTGTGTTACCTGTACTTAAGTCAGGTTTAGAGTACAATTTTTAGCATGTCCAATGAAATGAAAGTCCTCCATTGCAATGGGTGATAGAATTAAAGGTAATAGAAAACAAACATTACCTAGCAAGACAGTTAAATAACTTAAAATCTGGACTTCCTTGTGAGGAAAAATATGGGGCTACAACTCTTCCCCATGAACACTCTGCTCTGCTRGTGAAAATATATTTCCTTAAGCTTTTTATCTGGTGAAATCACCTAACCTATCCTTTTCAAGCATGGAATTTTTCTGCTCACACATGCTGTCAGTTGTTCTGTGGGGTTATTTCTCATGCAAACCAAAATAGTTCCTGATTTAAAATGTTCCTCAACCTGACTGTTCACATGATAAATGACATAATGGAGTCGCATTCGTTAGCACCAGAAGCAAACTCCGAAATAGAAGCAGACAATTACTAAACAAACATTCTGTAATTATCTTTTCTTTCCTGACCAGCTGAACGATGAAGAAAGCAGCAATGTGTAGAGCTCATGATTAGAGCTGGTCATTTAGGCAAGAAAAAATATCGGACTCTCATGTATTTCATCAATCAGAACACAGAGGGAGCTGGTTTCAGCCGATGGGACCAATATTGTGGTGGATGTTCATCGTTTTCCCAGTGTTGACTCCCACTGACTTCCCTTTTTATATTTTTAATCTGTCTCCTAAATCACTTCATGCAGCTGTCTCTGGCTTATTTTCTTCCGTCTTGCATTAATAATTAATTCCATCGCTTTTGGTATGCCCTTGACCTTCAGCCATTTCCAACACCTGGATATAAATCTTTGGATGTGTCACACTATATATTGCATTATACATGTCTGAATACTACATGGAGGTGTTCACAAGTAGGCATGTCCTCATAAGAACTGCAAAAGTCTTTTACAGKCCTTTTTACTGCTTCTTTGGTGCTTGTTAGTCCATTATCTGGCAACATAACAGTCTTATTCTGAGGTACACCACTATTTCAATTACAGAATGATCATAATTAGACTCTCTGCTCATTAGGACTTCATTGCTTYATCTACATATGAGAACCTGTATAAATCTTAATTAAAAAAAGAAGAATTGCTTGTTGTTTAAACATGAGTTTAACCTTAAATACAGTTCTGTAAATTAAKGAGAAGCTTAAGTGCTGTTTTACACACACGGAATGTAACACTTATTGATGACTTGCCCAAGCAAAAGAAGTGTTCCAGATGTTCAAGGCAAAACAACTCACAGATGTCGCATCTGCTTGTGAAGGAATTCACATGTTTTGGGCTCTGACTCTGGGCTGACACCTCTGCTCTGAGGATCTCAGGTCTAGTCGCCAAGGGCCCTGGTTTCCTCAGAAATGCTGACTGTGGGGTTATTTGTTGGGGATTCCAGGAAGGCTCAGGAGAGTTCCTGCCTGATGCACTGGTGGGTCCCTTCCATTGGCTGGTAAAGCCATGGYCTGTCTGGTGGTAGAGGGGCAGAGTTTGGTTTCTTTTAGTTTAAATGTTAGGAAGAAAATCCTTACTGTGAGGGTGGTGACACTGGCACAGGTTGCCCAGAGAAATTTTGGATGCCCCATCCCTGGAAATGTTTAAGACCAGGTTGGATGGGGCTTGGAGCAACCTGTTCTAGTGGAAGGTGTCCCTGCCCATGGCAGGGAGTTTGGAACTGGATGATCTTTAAGGTCTCTTCCAACCTAAACCATTCCATGATTCTTAATACGTCATTCTGCCAAACATTGCCTTTGTTGAATGAAGAATCAGTTTCTTGCAATGTGAGGCAAAAATTGTCACTGGGGAATATCTTGAGAGGAAGAGTCTGAAGTTTAATAATTATTTGTTCAAAATATTCAGCATGTATTTACAAAGAATGAGGCACCACTGCAACGCAGGGTGGTGTTTTGTCGTTCCCCAAAGTATTTATGACGGGTATTATCATTAGTTTAACTCCTGATGAGCACTAACAAGGGAGTGTTTGGCACTGTGAACATTTGCGGCTCTGTGGAACGGGGTCTGGGAAAAACCATGGCACAAATCCTCAGGGGGGCTTGGTCTATGTAGTGAGAAACCAAGCTGAGGGGATTGCTAGAGCCTTGCCTACAGCAGAGCAYGGGCACCCAGTGTAGCAGAGCCCGTGAATCCCACAGGCCTCCTACGTGCCTGCCTGCAGAGGAGGGAGCTGTCGCAAGTCCCCRGGGAGCAGCTCCCCATTTTTCTCTCCCGCTGTAGCCAGGTGTGCTTGTACTTCTGGAAGCAGATAAGCAAGTCTTTTTCATTTCAGTGATATATCCAAAGGGCATGTGCTTTTGTTGTTGCTGGTAGCATCTGTCGTTGCCTCCTGAAACAATTCTCCAGGCGTGAGGTACATAAAATTTGGTGGTACAATGCATAAAATCAACTACTGCTAGTTTTGTAACAAAATGAGGAACATTCCAGCCTTTCATTCAACAAAAGAAAGAAGATTTAACTTGCAGAGGAATAATTCACAAGGCACCTGTTGTGCTCTTTCCATTAACCTTATGATTAGCCCAGAGAAATGTGGAAGATGCCTTTCCCTTCCTGCTACAGTGTCCAGAGCTTTACCTGGTAAAGGGCTACCGGGTGAAGACAGCTCTATCTTATGTTGTTTTGTAACAAGGAGTGGATTAAAGATAGAAGCAGAGCTTCTTCATCACCATGGCCTAATGACATTCAGTAAATACAAGTGCTTTGAACCACTTAGATTCCAGAAGCAGGAGGAGCAATGATTGATTAAATCTTCAGTGTTCAAGATCAGAAATAAAGCTGGGGGGATGCTGCAAAAGGCCAGGAAAAAGCAGAAAATATTGATTGAGAGTCCTGTCAAATGTTAAGGGAGCATCTCATCTTCCCAATGTCCAGGGAAAGCATTTATCTCTTTAATAACTTTTTTTTACTTGTAAATCAGTCAGTATCACCAAACTCTTTCTGCTGGTAGACATCATTCTGGTCTTCCTGATTTTTATATGCTCAGCAGATTATGCAATATCAGATCAAATATTATTGCTCAAGGATTCGTGCCTGGTGGTTTGAAGGTGCAACACAGAAACGGAAGGGCTGGGGCAGAAGTGGGACTGGCTGTGTCCACCACAGCTGGTGGTGAGAGCAGCGGATGGCAGGGGCAAGCAGAGCTGCTGGCTCATACTTTTTGGCTTTGAAGATGAATAAAAAAAGTGGAAAGATTGTTCTAAACACTCTTAAAATCAAATCTGTGGAGTTTTACCTTTTTTCTGGTGGGTACTCCTCACCCCTGTTTCATGCTAGTGCAACACACACTCAGTTTTTCAGAAGTCTCACGCAAGGGTTGAATTGGTCAGGTCTTGAGAACAGTGTTATAAAATTAAAGCTTATGAAATTACAAATATAAAAATCCATCCGCTTTTTTTTATTTCCTTACTTTTTGAAAATACCTCTTTTGCTATTTGTTTAGACAAAGTTATTGAGTATGACTCACATTATTTTGTTGGGGTTTTTCCAAAAAGTATTGTCTTGGTAAGAACACAAAATTCTGTCTCTCTGTGCAGTCTATCTCTGCATACAAATGATTGTTTTTAGCTGTGATTTTCTAACTCCCAAGGGAATTAATGAGCAAAGAAGAGCTCTCCATAATGTATGCATGTATGTGTATACGTCTGTATATAGAGTTTATATTGCTTATTTATTATTTATGTCACAGGAGCTTATTCAAAACATTCCTCTATCTTTTTTCTTTGGAAATATTTATCTAGAAAAATTACTGACCTGTCTTTCCACCTTGTCCCTCTCAGTGCCAGCTCAGGTCCCTTTTTGTGACCCCACAGTGGGTTCAGTGCAATGCCCCAGCCAGTGCCAGGTCTGGGCTGGGAGCTGCAGGGCCTGATTCATTCTTAGGGTTGCAGTTCTGGTACATCCGAAACCTGCTGTGTGACTCCAGGAAAGTCCTAGGGATGGCAGTGGGGAGAGGTGTTCGGGACAATGTGGGATGCAGTCCATGGCCCCCATGGAGCAGAGCAGAGCCTCCCTGCACCACGTGGCTCCGAGGAAAGCCTCCACCATTCCCCAGGGAGCTGGGACCTGAGATTGCAGCATCCTGCTGGCAATGTCAGTCTTCTGAGGCAGAAAGACACAGCAGGCTCTTTTGATTAAAAATAGGTCAAGATTTAATTGAAATGAAGGAACATTTTTGGTAGTGCAGAAATTTGAACCAGCGTTGAACCTTCCTCTTTTTTTTTTTTCCCATTTGATGCTCATTATTTGAAAGATGTGCAAAATTTCTGTATTTCTGCAGTTGGTGGTGATCCAGTAATGTAATAAAGCTCTCCCCTCACTGCCCTCTCCCCCAAAATAATTCCTGAAGATTTATTCATCATTTCACACATCACTAGGTAAACATCCCCCTTCCCATCACTGGCCTGATGGAGACTTAGTACATTACTGTGTAAAGCAGAACGATCATGATCTGAAAYGCAATATACAGGCAATCTCAGTATCCTTGAGGTATCTCTGCCAGGAGCATGGAAAGCAGTTCAATTTCAAGAGTAATGAGACTAATTTGCAAGWCTCTTCTACTGAGCCTTTTGTGATTTTTGCTGTTCTCCCCAATAGTTACAAGTCTTGACTAATAAACAGTGTTATTATATCTAATAGAGAACATTTCCATGTCTCAGGGTGCAGTGTGGCTGGAGAGGGTAGACTCCAGCTTGATTTGTGTAATATTTTCCAATAAGATGACCAGACATTTGTGTTCAAAACTCCCGTTTGGCGGAGGCTTGCAATCATGGCTCCTTAGCAACTGAAGCAATGTTAAATTAAACTGATAAATGATGCTCTTAAAAAAGAAAAACTAAGAACTTCATCAGAGTGATTAATTTGTGATGCCCTTTCAGGAAAGGTTTACAGGATGTGATGTGCATTTGCTATCTGCCAAGTGCAGTTCCTCATCACCTGAGTACACAAGCTTTGCAAAAGTGTTTTCTAATGAAGTGTAGAGTAGATCTACTCACACTTCCCAGCTGATGAGGAAAGATCTACCYCTTTGTTAAAGCTTTTTTTTTTTTCCCCACCCTGCCTGCCATCCTGGGAAGTCCTGGCCAGCCAGGAGATGTCAAAGCTGTCACTCAGGGCACGGGYCAGCCKTCAGGCACTGGGACATMRTCTCCTGGTGTCCCAGCCCTGATGCTGTGGGCCAGCTCCCTCCAGCACCTGTTTCTACCATGCTGTGCCACTTTTCATGCACAAGATACTGAACTTAGAAAAGAAAGAAAACCACAGCCTCCACACCCCAAACCCTGTTTTACCATTCCTCCTCTGTGCTTTCCCCCTCAGTTTAGTTAAAACCATAGTTTTAATCCAGCACATGGAAGATGTTGAGACTAAGCCTATTCATTTCTTGGTGATGAGAAAGAGCCTGCTCCCTTCGCTCAAAGGCACAGGCAGCATGTCCTGCCTCCTACAAGTCCTCCACGTAGGCTTTCATGTAGGGCAATGCTGAGACAGACCTATGTAGGCAGTAGGAATGAGGTTTGGGGTGGATCTCATGCACRGTGAGGTGATGCTGTGCCTGTGATCCCAAGCCCACCCTGGGAGCCTGCCTTTATGAACCTGGAGAAAGGGATCAGTGCTCAGGTCAAGGCAAGGCTGCAGGCAGTTTTTCTTGGCTGAGCTCCCCAGCCATTTCCATCTTTCCTCTGGACTATCCTGACATGTGCCACTGGCCTGCCATGACTTCCAGCTCCTTCACAGTGAAGTCACTAGTGAAAAGCTGCTTGTTTTATACCCACCAGCCTCCTTTTCCTTTCCAGTGATTGCTGTAGATTGCAGGCAATCCTTCTGACATGTGCACTTAATCAGTTTGTGACAGGAAGATGGGTCAATGGGCGAGCTCTGAATAAACAGTAAGAGCTCAAAATTGGAAATAGGGATTGCTTTGCTGAGCACAATTCTGGTGTCCTGGCTCCCACTACAGCCAGAGGAAAGTAAGAGAGTCATTATGAGTTATGTTTCTTCTGCATCTCTGTTAGTGTGAATCTAGTTTTTGCATCATAACAGAAAGGCTTTCCAAAAAATGTTGTTCTGCAAATTTTTCATGGTGATGTCCAATTTCTTTCTGAATTATGTTTGGCTCTTGTCCTCAATGATTTCCAGCAGCCTTGGATTTCACGGGGCATTTATACACTCGCTGTAAAATCTTTTGATGGGCTTTAAAAGGTTGGATTAAAGGATTTGACACCCATGAACTACCTGCCAGTTGGCTGACAGTGCCTTCTAGCTTTGCTCCCTTCTGTGGTAGCTACCAAGCAAATTCTTGCCCAGAGAATATTTATGATTTGCCTTGATGGCAGTAATTCTCAAAGTCTCAGACTCTTCTTTGATAAAAACTGAAACAACAATTCCAGGCTGGCTTCCATCAAATCAACAAATCTACTCCCATGGGATTGCACAGTCTTGAGGTATGTCCCAGTCCTTTCCCCTGAAGCCAAAGACATTAGAGATGGAAGCAGATCCCTCCAGGTTAGTTATTTCATCTACAGATGAATTAGTCTGTCCTTAGGTTAAGTGGTCCACCTGCTTTCCCAGACAACATAAAGCTGAACTTTACAACATGTTCTCCTCTCCCCTTTTTACAGGTGTTATAGCAGGACTTATCCCTGCTTCTTATTCTGTGAGCATAACCCACAGACCAACAAACAGTCATTTGCTCCTGGCAGTCTCCTCTTGCCTCTCATGGCAGTCCTCTGTGATCTCTTCCTCTGTGATCTCTCCCTGCTATGTACAATCACACTTTCCAGTGTTTGTGCAGAATGATAGATGTCCGTGAAGTCTATGCAGCCCAAACCTTTCTGGTTTGAAAACACAGCCTTTCTAGCATTGTTTGCCCAACAATCTGCGGAACGCCAGACTGTGGCTCACCAGAGAAGTACAGGAAGCCCAGCTAACCCACTGATTTTAGTGGAGTGGATCTGTTTTAGTGCAATCTCCTACTGTTCTGCTGTGTTTCAGAAGACGACATAAAAGTATTCCTAGACTTCTTGAGAGCACCGAGAAAACACGTGTTTTGTCATGGACCGCATGAGAGTTTGTGGTTTCTTCTCACTTTTAATGTGACCATCCGTGAATTCTGTTTATAATGTTTTGGATATACCACTGTGCTTCCCTCACTCCCTGCCGTCCTCAAGCTCATCAGGCAGACAGCAGCTCTGTTACAATTGGGTGTGATGCTGGAACTTACTTTCCTTCAAGGGAGATGATTTCCAATAGAGTAATTCTAGATTTATTGAATCAAGTCTTAGACCTTGAGAGGTAAAGTGGGCTGTATTTTATACAGAGAATGGTTTTCCCTGCCAGATGAAATCTTAGGGTAGAGTGTCTCATTTTATACAGCTGCTTGGACATTTCTCTATCTTGGGATTAATGGTGATGGGGTAATTTAGATTCTGTAGGAACCTGAGATAGCTGGATTTACAGAGTTATCAGTCTAGCCACTTACAGGCATCTTTGCTTTAATTGAGTTCAGTGCTGCAAAAAAGATGAACTTGACAAAGGGAAGCCTTCTCCACTTGCCTTGAGAATAAAGGCCCAGCTGAGGCTGGACCAGCACACTCTGCCTTAATTGCCAGTCCGGGCAGTACCCACAGGTGGGATGGCACAGGGATGCTGTCTGGGGGTGCTGGAGATCAGGAGGGAKGTTTGCTGCCTTGTGGTGCCAGAGTTTGAGTTGAAGGAAAGACTTGTGAAACAGACCAAGGGGAGCTTATAGAGCTGGCAAGTCTGTATTTGAAGTGCATCTGTTTGCATCACCTAATCTCCTAAAGAAACAGGACAGCATGAATGTATGACTGATGGACTGATGTCCATCTGTCTCACTCCTCTGGCTCCATAAACTGCTGGCCATTTTTAGCTTGATTTGAATCATCTCAAACCAAATCAAATCTAATCATAACTTCCTACAAATGTAAAAAAAAATAGCTGACAGGTAGAAAAGAGAGAACTGTTAACCCTCCCCTGAGGAGGAGGACGCATCAAATGCAAAAACATTGGGGCAGTATGAATCTGGAGCTGTCAGGCTGAGAGCTCAAGTGGGAAAGGACCATCTCCCTAACCAGGACCAGCTTCTCAGCTTCACCCAGTGCATCAGAAATGCCAATCTCCTGCTGCCTCACTCGAAGCCTGGCCACCCTCTCATTTTTCTCACTGTGTTGGCAGGAGATTTGTGAGTACATCACCATGTGCCATTTCAAGCTTCATTTGAATAAGCGTCCCATATAATAGACTTTTATAGCTCTCTTCTGTGAATTCTAAATTAACGTAACTAATTAAAATGTTCCAAAGTTTTATGTAAATAACTAATTAGCATTTGAGAAGGAATAGTAAATTCACAGATGGTTGTGCTCCACTCAGAGCCCACTGTGCACCAGCGTTGGGTCCCTGGTGCAACAACCTGCCCGGCAGGAGAGGACTGCCCTGCCCAGGTTTCACCCCGAGGATGATCCAGCACCATCCCCCCTGCCTGCAGGCTTTGGGAACTCTGCATCTCAAAGGATTAGGCCCATTCTTTCTGACCCTGACACCAGGGCTTKCAAGAGTAAGGAGAGCATGGGAGTGTGGATGAGAACATCAGGGAAGAAGAGGTCCGTGCACAGGAGATGAGGCGAGTGAGCTGCAATTTTCAGTGTTTGTATTGGTGTTGCTCTACAGATGTTCCTCTAGAAAACCTTCCTCAGGGATACCTCTTAGTGGAAGCTGCTATGCTTACCATAACACAGCTGAACCCCAGCACTGCTGGGTTCCAGCCCCAGCACTCCCACTGAGACCCTGGAAGACTCTGTTCTGTCACACGAACCATGTGCCCAAGAATCACAAGCGGGAATGAAGCAAAATATTTTCTTCTTCTCTCGTAGGATTAGAGCTCATTGTAGCACGCTGGAGAGGTGGTGCAGGAGTAATGCCTTGTAAGAATGGGGAGGTTTAAAAAGTTCATCTGCATCTAATGCTGATTGCCATCCAGGTGGAAGTGGGAAAGYGTCCCTTCTCTGGCATCCAGACACTCATATATATCAGGAGCCCTACATTTATACAGCCCATAGCACCCTGCATATCTAAGTGTTGTCATAGCACAAAAAGGATCCCCACAACTACAAGGAAGGAGTTGGCCAGTTGGACTTTGTTTGCTCTAGGAGTTTATCACTAGAGCAAATGAGGAGGAGGGTTCGTTTTCCCTTCCTATTGAATAGGTCCCACAGAATTACCCTCGCCTATTCCAAGGGCAGCTCTGAGTGTTTGCACCCTTTGCTTCCAGAGCTGCAAAGACCTGTGGGAGATGGAGGAGTTATAAAAATCTGCTTTAGAGTAGGATAAGGCTTTTTGGTGTATTTGAGCAGGTCTCTAAGGAGGGGAGATGAGGAAGATTCACGTTGCTAGGACAATGTTGCTTGGCCAGAGGGAAATTGAGAGAGCGGAAGCAGGAGTGAGTGGGGAAATGAAAGGGTGARTTAAAAGAAAGGAGTGTGAAGAGCCTGGTTGTTTGTGTTGAAATTATAAACAGGAGTGTGTTTTTCAGATATATTCCTGGGAAAGATGTAAAAGTGGGAGATGAAGTAAATTGGTAAAGCTGTTGAGGGGGAGAAAGGGCTAAGCTAAGYCTTCCCATTGCGTGGTCTTATTTGCAATCCCTGTCTGCCCTGGAAGCATCCCCCATATCTCTCTCTGTTTATACATGCAGAAAACTCCTGCAGAGTGGGGAGGAAGATGCAAGCTCTCCATCTGCTCTTCCAGACGTTGTTTCTCATCCTGGCACTTGCCTGGAGAGGAGGTGAGCTAAGCTGGGTGGTCAGAGGGCATCCTGGCTGTGGTACAAGGCTTTGGAGGCTCACGTGGAGGAGAAACAGACCCAGAGGAGCCTCATTGTCTCATCCCTACCCTGATCCCACACACACCACTGTGTGCTTGGGGAGCACAAGATGGGTAGGTACAGCACCTCACCCCAAGCATCGGCTCGCTGTGTTCCCAGGCAAAGCATTTCACATTTTATCTGTCACAAGAGGAAAGCTGGAGGGAAGCCTGCTTGATCCCATGTTTCGTGAATCCATAAGTGCTGATATCAGCCCTCACTGATTCTGAGCACACAGGTGTGTGGCTGTAGCCTGTTCTGGACTCTGCCTGCAAGAAATGAGGGACCAAGATCGCTGCCCTTCCCTGCATGGAGCCCAGGTAGGCCAGGGGTGCTTGGCAGGGGACAGGCTGCACCTGAGGCCCCCAGCAATTCAAAATAAACCCAGAAAGGGCACCTGGAARGAATCCAAGATGCAAGGTAGGGTAAGCAATCAGTTGTGGTAAGAGTAAAGAGGTATTTGGATAATCTGAGGAAGCCTTAGGCTGAAATGTTAGCTCTGTCTTYGCTTGAGGACACAGCACATGKAGCCTTCGGTGCCTGGAGCGTGGGTGTCGCAGGAGGCACAAGAGACATGTCCATGTCCCTGTGCCCACGTGGCCCCTCTTGCAGAGCTAACCCCTGGGCCACGGGGCTGCCTGCTGAAGCAGCACATGTGCCAGCTGATAATGACCAGCACCGGGATGTATTTCAGCATTCATTGCTAAACGGTTCTGCCTGGAAAATTGCCTCGAAAATGTGTTTCAGGATGTGCCAGATAGTCTCATGCTAATTTCTCAGCCAAAACCTCCCATGTGGTGTCCAATGTGATATCAGTAACTCAAAGGCAGGGAAAAATGAAGCCTCTATTTGCTTTCAAGCAATTTATTCTCCTTTTGTCTTTTTACATCCAGCAGCTAAGTAAATTACAGGGATGAAAATACTAAAGGCTTTTAATTTTTTAACTGTAATTTCTTAGCTCCTGGCAACAGAGTAACAAAAAAAAGAGAGAGATATTATGAAAAAGTGCTAAAACCCAACTATAATTTTTAATGATTAAATCCACATACAATTTTAACTGATTAAAAGTAAGAGGACCTGTTTGAGTACAAAGAAACAGCAGCAGGCTTCAGGGTTCAAGTAGTTGTAATCAGCTTCAATTTCACATTAGAAAACCAAAAGAAAAAAAGTTCCACTGGTGATRTCTTTGTATTTCTGGTATACTTCATCTTTCTCTTTATTCAAGCTGCTTTTTATTTTATCATCTTTGTCCTTAATTCTGCTTTTCTGTTCCTCAGCTCTCGAGGGTTATCCAGCCCTTTGAATTGATTTCTGACATGCTCTGTGGAAGGTACAGTGGTATCTGGAGAGATTGCAAAATGAAAGGTCTCAAACTCTTTTTCCAGGTGCACTGTAATACACTGAAGTTCATGGATATTTGGGAAGTCAGTGATAGAGCTGGGAATTATGATAGAGCTGGTCATAATGTCCAAGCCAGAAATAAGAGAAGCCCAACTAACATTTGTTTCTCAGGTGCAATAAACCTTAAAATATAATTCYGAGCTCTGAATTCTCCCAGAAAACCAAGCAACTGCTAGGCTTAGCCCAAATCCTGTTACTTTGGCACTTGTTTTTTTTAAGGATCCAACTTCAGTTTTAAAGACAACACACAACTTGGAGGAGAAAAAAAATAGCCACTTCACTAAATGCTTTCAGCTTCCTCCTGCCCCACCACAACACAGCTCTCAGTAAATCACTGCACACTGATTTCTGTATTCAATGATGAGAGCAGAGTCAGTACCAAAGTCATCAGCACACACAAGATGCTTGCTGGAAAGGTGCACTTCTCAAAGTTACTGTGAATTCCAGAGCAAGAAAGCTCCTGCCTAAGTCCTTTCATATAAGGACTTTCATACATACGACTTAATATTTCAGTTGTCACAGTATTTATTTCAGGTGTTCGTTATAGGGTTAGAACAGCGGTATTTGGACAATTCACAGCAATTTCTCACAACACTTCAATGGACTTTGGGTAGTTTTAAAATTTTGACTTCCATGAATATATGAACACCTATGTATTGAAGAGAGTTTTCTGTAGCTCTCAGTCTGGGATATGCATGCACATATAGGAGAAATCTCTTTTATAAAGTGACTAACCTGGAGGAAATTCCTTTTCCTTTAGCCTTCTGCCAGGCAAAAGCCTTCGCTGACCCCATTCCCTGCTGGATTTCCCCCACTGATACACCGAGACAAACAAAAGGGCTCTCTGGGCCATCCGACACGACGAGGTAGCTGCAGTTGCCTCAGATGCGCGGGGTGACCTCCGAAGCCTCGCTCCTGGGGAGGATGCAGCGGAACAATGTCACCCTTGTTCGCATTCATCTCAACCGGTGCCCGGAGCCTCTCCTTCCCCCTGGGCAGCACGTCCCCCGCTCAGGCTCACAAAGGGCCGCATTCATCAGGGAGCAGCAACCAGTTATAACCCTTCTGAAAGACAACAGCCCGTGCCAGCTCTACCAGGGCTTGGTTTAAAATRTTCATCCTTCCTCCCTCGCTCCAGCCCGGGGCCACGCTGGCTGACTCCTGTGCACGTGGATGGGCTTGGGGGTCTAAGGAGCGACCGGGGTGGTTCTGTGGAGTGGAAAGGGCTCCCTGGGTCAGCAAGTCCCGTTGAAGTGGTTACATCTCCTGTGGGAGCTCGCTGAGTTGTGTCCCGGGAGCCGTTTGGTTTGTTGCCCACACTCCTCCCACGGACAAGCTGCTGCTCAACCTTGCTGCTCTGGATGGGGTGAACCTTCTTTGCATTTCCAGCCTCAATTTATTCATGGTTGGTTTGCTCCCATTTGTTCCCTTGCCAGCACTGGCCATTAGCTTAAAAAGCCCTCCCCAGTGCTGGATTTAGTCATCGCAGTGTGTGTGTGTATAGGGAACGAGCAGCTCCTTGTGGCCTCCATTCAGTGAGGATGAGACCGAAKCTGCTTTAGTTCTCTCATTGCAGAGAGGCAATGCTCAGTCCTCAGTCCTCCCTGTTACCCTGCTCTTCTCGTGGGCTGAACTGAATGTACCTGCTGAGTCTTCCCAGGCCAGGCCAGAAGGGATGGTGGCAGCCTGGCCGAGCCTGGATGCCAAGGATGCAGCTGCAAAAGCAAAGACTGAGATGGCCGTGGTGGTGAAGTCAAGTAGGGAGGGGAGAGATCCCAATGGCCCTGAACTGGAGGAAGAATTGATTGTGGTGGTGATGTGAAGACACTGCAGCATAAAAAAGCCAACACATGCTTAACTCTTGTCAGTTGACCTTACTATAGAGAGCGGGGCTGCCCTGCAGTTCCTTGTCTCCCTTCCACATCTCTGCACATTCTCCATTCTGTTCCGTGTCCTTCCCTGTGTCCATCTCACCTCTCCTGCTGCCRCTCTCCTTGTTCTCCTTCTGAGTCTTTGACAGTCTCATTCTGGACTGTTTTGGGAGGCTGGGCAGAGCCTAGCAAGGTGATTGCTTTTCCAAAAGTCATCCTCAGCAGCCACCAAATGCTCTGAAGACAGCTAAAGAGGAGCTTTAACCAAGTTGAAACTGCTAGCTGTGCTTACAGGCTACCAGGGGTCCTGTGTGGGCTTCTGTTTGCCAGTGAATTGGTTCCCACTCTTACCAAAATCCAGAAGTCCACAGGGTGTTTCCTGAAACTTTGGCTCAACCTCAAAACGTGTCTGAAATTAATTGTATGTCACTCAAGAAAACATAGGCCACGCCTTCTAGCACACATAAATACAATTTGGAGCTCATTTCCTGAAATTCAGACCCCTGAACCAACCTTGACCCTCTCAGGCTTGACAAGGTAAACCACTTCCTCCCAAATTCCTCCTGTCTCCCAGTCTTGCATTCCCTTTCATGCCTTTCATGAAGCCCAGTAAGAGCCAGCCCCTAGTAGAGGTGGTTTCTGTGGCAACTCTAAAAGTCACCCTTCGGGTGATCCTAGAACTGCACATCTTCCTCTCATTGAAAGGACCAGGCACTTTAAGGAAAGAGATAATGGACAGTCATAAATTGCTGTATGTTTCGGTAGTTCCCGCTGCTGCCTGGGAGATGCATTTGTCACCTAGCAACGACATAAGGTGATGAGGAAATAACAGCATGTTAATCTGATGGCCATGAGTTAACATCTATCAGGGAGCAGCCTCCCAARTCCACTGATGAGGTGAATATAATTGAGGAGGAAAGAGATACCCAACTTTTCATCCAGTAAGTAGAGGAGGAGGGAGCAGGGGTTATCCAAGTGTATGTATGCACGTATGTGTGCATATGTTTCCTTGTGAGGGGGATGATAAAAAGCCTAGAAAAATCCCTCAGACTGGAGCTAGCCCTTGGACACAGAGCTGTGCAGAAGATGGGTCTCTCAGTTTTTCAAAACCCTGAGGGCAGCAGTGGTGCAGCAGGAGGGGTCACAGCCCACCATGAATTTCAGTGCAAAACTCCTCTGGGTTTTTGGTGTCCAGTCCTGGCTGCCTTAGAGCAAGTGTTGAGGCTCTTTATGACATTYGTGTACTCAAACTGCTCAGCTATCATGGACAGGGAGAGTTTTCCTACTGAAGCAGCAGCTCTTTCCAGTATTGGGATCACGCCTGAAGCAAAAGACAGGACTATTCATGGACCCCCTTTACTCCAACTCTTTGTCCTCTTGACATCATTACAGAGAATGCGGGACAGGTTTCACAAATTGCCATCATCACTTGGAATCTCTGTATGGGGCCAACCAGCAGAAAGCATCAAAGTTTGCCTCGAGGCCAGGAACCGAGCAGTGACAGAATTCAATCCTTTCCCTTTTCTTCTGGAAACAGACCCAGAAGAGATGCCACGTGTTATTTTTCAGTACCAGGAGCTCATTGAGGGAYCTGCCCCCTGAAATACCGGGGTTGATCCATTTGGTGGCTCTAAATTGAAAGTACCCTGGGTGCTGGCATGAGAGAAGTAATTGTGAGAGGAACAAAACTGAAATTAGTTCAATGATGGATGACCTCATTGAAGCCTGAAATTGTAAGAGTCACACAGTTCCCAGCAAGGCTGAGCACATTTTTATACTGCAGGAGCTTTTTCTTTTAAGAAAACAGCTAAGAAATTGGTTTGGCAATTTACTGTTGAACAACACTGAAAAGGATTGGTCTGAAGCAGGACAGCATGTTCAGACCATTTATATTGTGTAGCACATGCACTTAGCAGCATCATGAGAGGTGCTTTCTCAGCGGGCATCGTTTCAGAGGCTCGCCTTTCATTACTGCTGAGCTGAAAGTAAACATTAGAGAACACCAGCACTTTGCCTGGGTTTATGCAAAACTTGAACATTAAATAACAAACCTGGGCTGACTATGTATATCACAGTTATTTAGACTTCTTGACCTTTTAGCTGAAGCAAAGCCACAGAGGTACATCTCAAGAGCAGCTGGGCTTTGTCAATCATTACGGAAGTAATGGCATCCCAACATAATGCTTAACTCTGGAGTGATGACTAAACATATTCATGGCAACACCCTTTGTGTTAAACCTGGAAGAACTGAAGTTAATGGTGCATTTCGGCCACGGGCTGTAAACTTCAGTGACAACCTATTACTGACTGCTGAACAAACTGGGATTGTCCCTTCTGAGGGGATTGTCCCTTCTGAGGGGATCGTCCCTTCTGAGGGGATTAGAGCTATGGTGGAAACCATCTTCTACCCCTGGTTAACCACGTCACTTGGATGGATCCATAGGAATTGGATCAGTCCTCAGGAAAGGACCAATGTGCAATAAAGTTCTGTGTCCCTTATGAGAACCATTGGGGATGTATGGGGTTTTTTCAGCTTAATTTTTCTGGCAAATCAAACCCTGGCAGCTGCATAACAGCAGTACTAGAGCTGGAGGTGGTTGTCKCAGGCTAGGAAGGGTTTCCTTCATCCTTGGTGCACATTTGAGGTGGAAGGCAGAGTGCACAGAACATGGTTGGAGGTAGCTGTGCTTTTTCTGCAATGGCAATATTCCAGCTGAAGGCGGAATGTAATGAAAGCGTGGCCCCACTGCACGGACTCCAGTGACTCTTTATTTGTAGCAGGTCCTGTTAAATGCAGCCGTGGGTTAATATGGAACCAAGCTTCAGCAGCAGGAATTCGTGAACAGCTATGAAAATACCGAAACAACTGCAAGGTGCTGACCTTAAACCAGTGTTCCTTTAACTTCTAGTAGCTGTTTGTGTCCATGCAAACCCAAATTTGCTTCCTGGCTAGCGGTGATTTCTGAAGTGCAGGAAGCTGTTGGGTAACGTGTTCTCTGGCTGGAGGCACGATGTGCAGAGAAGTTTTAAAAGCACCAAATTACAGCGGGTAAAACACTGCAGCAAACAAAGCTCTTCCAATGTTTCTTGCAGTAGTAATGCAGAGACCTGGAGCTTTGTGTTTCGCTTCATGGATAACAGGAACTGGAGTTCTGTGTTTAACCTTCTTCCAGGTAACCAAACCCTTCTCTGGGACCAGGCTGATTTTAGGGATTTTGTGGGGGGAAGATCTCAGCTTTTATAGAATTTAGTCATCAGTGCTTTTTTCTTTTTTTCTTTTTTCTTTTTTTTTTTGTGAAGGATTTTTTTTGAGGACCTGATGAATTTGGGGAAGATTTAATGCTCCCAAAAATTCCAATTAATGCAGAGAAAACATGACAGCCTTAATCCTTTATTCTGTCTGTGGCTACTGAAATGGAAGAGCTTGGGGCTTCAGCAGCACGGGTGGGTGTTTGGCTGCTCTGACAGAATCCTGCCTCAGAGCAGATGCACTTTGCTGCAGTTTAACCACGCTAAGGTGGCTCTGCTGAGGTGGTTTGAAGGATGATAAAAGAGAGTCCAGAGGTTGTCATTCAGCCATGAAGAATACTCAGGATACGTGTAATAACAGCAATCAGCTAGCTGCTTTTGACCTGTTATTTTAATAATCAGTTGAAGTGAAAAAAAAGTAAAAAAGAATTAAAGTATTCTGCACCAGGGTGCATGTGTGACATGGCAAATTAGCTCAGTTTTGAAAGGACACGTCTGCAAGAGTTGAAGCTTCTGTCTTTTTCTCTATTCCTCATTTGGGTTTCAGCCACTCATGAAATTTCACAGATAATGCTTTATATTAAAGACTTACTATACCCAAAGATCTCTGGTAAACCAGGGACTGAAAGGCAGTGGATGCACAGGATCAGACACATTATAGAGATTTGGGGGGGATTTCTTGCTGTTTACGGTGGCTCAAGCTTTGCATAACAAAAAGAAGTCCCATTAATTAGAGATTTAAAATGAGATCTTTAAATTATGCATATTTGATGCAAATTTCTAATCCAGAACAGAGCTTTCCAGTTTGACTCAAAGTCAGAAATCTCTAAGTGTTTGGATATATGCAGAGGGAAATCCAAAGTAATTATTTACAAATTACATTCTAATAGTTTTTTCCGAGAAATGAATCTAAATTCCTCTATCTTGTTCATTCTGCTTCCCAGTGTTATCGCAATTCTACACCTGATCTGAATTTTTTTGTAGCAACATTGGGCAACTATTATAACACACCTAACACCAGTCAGCCAAAAAATCTATTGAATTGGATTCAATTATACTGATGAACTGCTCTGGTTGCTTTTAGCCCAGATAATACGAAACTGAGGCTAAGATCAACAAGGCTTGCAAAAAATAAACTGGCTTGAGCGGAGAGTAGAAAATATACCAGAAAAACAAGTTTCAGGTTCACGTATTTGCAATACCTGAAACCTGACTCTGGGAATGATGCACCACTACTTTCTGAGAACAGGAAAATGCTGGGTAGAGCACACGTCTGATCAAAACATCTCCAATKTACAGCTGCATTCACAATTAGCTACCAAAAAAAATGAGCCACAGACCAAGAATTTGGTTATGGGGCATTTTCAGCAKATATTTCTGAATAGCAAAGCCCAGTTCAATGAGGAGGTCTCTGACTCCAGCTGGAGTTTCCCTGCTCTTGTCTTTCCCTCTTTCACATCAAAAGGAATGCTTTCTCCTTGGCCTAGCTTTCATCTGCAAACTATTGAATTTATTGAGCTCTTGGTGAGGTTATCTGCTGGTTTCGGTATCAGCTGGCTCAGAGCAGAGACCCGCAGAGCGGTGTCCCTGGGGAGAGGTCTGGTTTCACCCCTGCAGGACCAGGGGTTTGGCCCTTCCTCTCCAGCTGCCCACTCTAAGAACAGTAATTGCACTGGTAAATTGTAAAACACCAATACGTATCTGCCCTCTCTGATTTACGTGTGTGTTTTCAGTTAGCAGGCTCTGAGTCGGACTGTGAGCTTGGCGAGAGGTGAGTGTGGCTTCATTCTCTCACCCGCAGCTGCCCTCACCCCAGGCTCTTTCGGGGATGCTGTGCTCCTGCCTGGCACACCAGCACAGCAGAGGAATGAGGACTTCCAGAAAAAGGCCATTTAAGTGTTTTTTTGGTTTGTTTTTTTTTTTTTCAAAAGAGGAAATGGAGGCTGGCAACCCTTTGAATTTTCAGCAACAACACTGGTGGTGGGTGCCAGTGCTGAAAGGCAAACCAGTTGCACTCTCAGTCTGCTTCATACATTATCTGCATTGCTCCCATCTACAAAGAGAAATTTTTACTAGGACTCCCTCGATGGAGAAAAACTTCTCTATCTTCTACTCGTGATGCCTTTCTTTGTGTTGGTAGACGTGTTGGAGTGGGTACAGCAGCCCCCTCACACTGGACCGAAAGTCCTTTTTGTTCTTCCCTTTTTAGGTGCATCAGACAGAGCAATGAAAACTTTAGCAGCTGGTATGTGTGGTAAGTTTCAGGTCTGCTTTAGAGGGAGAAACTGGCAAATAATATTCTTTGATGGATATACGGAGAGAAAGGCATTAAGAGAGACTGATAGCTAGAGAGCATTGCTCCTGGGCTRTCCCTGTGTTCTGTCTTTACAAACTAATGGAAATCATTTATCCATATCCTCCTCACTGTACACTGACAACTTAGCTGGGAAAAAACGATGGATGATTTCAGGGAGAAATGTTTGAATTTCCAGCCAGCAGTCGCTGCTGAGCGCTCAGGACTGAGACATTGGTTTCCGGGGACTTTGATCATGTCCAGTACGCTGGTGGGGAAACCGCAACATTTAACGGCTATTTGCAAAAGATGTTAATGAATATGTTAATTTGAAGACATGCAGCCATCTGTCGGTGCTGCCCGCAGATGGTGATGGTACTGTTCCTCCCCTGCTGCCTCTGCCTTAGGTTCCTGATGTTGTTTTTCCTGGCCTTGCTCCTGTCCTGCGGGATCTGCTGCTGCCTGCAGTGCTGGCTGAAGCGGCGGAGCTGCCTCCCCCGACGCACCCTGGCTGTCTTTGCCCTCAGCAGCTCAGATGCCTTTTGTGGTTAGTCCTGTCGCCACTGCAAGGTCCTGCTGGCCCTGGTGGGCTTCCTGTGGCCCATCCATAACCCAGTAAGAGGTGGCCAGGCTTGAGTGGGAGCTGGGATGCAGCCAGGTGCTGCGTTGCTGGCGAACAGTGGGGTACCCAGCTCAGGGATCTCGGGGGTGTGTTCAGACCATGGACTGGAAGGCTGAAGCCACATCCACTTTTCACCAAGCCATTGGTGCTGTCTCTGTGTGTCAATGTGTCCCAATGTGTCTAGCTGAGGCTTGGCCAGGCTAACACTGAGGGGGTATGGGGCTTTCTCCACAGTGCCAGGGCACTCAGCAGCCCAACACATGCAGCCACAGGCACTGTGGTCAGGCAGCCCTTTCCAACATGTGTCCCTCATTTTCCACTCAGGCAAAACTGTACTGGTCTAACTTGAGGCACCCCAGTAGGCAGCTTAACTGGCTGAGACACCCTGGGGTCTGTCAAAAGTTTGTCCTGGTGGATGCTGTTTATTGTGGCAGCCACCCTCTGCATTCCACGGAAGCACCCAGACTTTTGAGGATTGGGCTATAAGGACTATGTGTAGCACCCAGAACTGACCCAGAGTAAGGCCAGCAGCATCAGCAGGCTGGGCCAGATGACATCCCTCCAAGAAAAATAAAGCTAATTCTGCCATCAGGATAAGCCCTTCCCAGAGGATGTATTATCTGCTTTCTGGGTGGTCATGCACAGTGTTTCCCCAGGGAGGACTCACCCCAGACCCACCCAAATTCCTCTGTCCCAACTTCTTGTATCTGGAGTTTGTGGTGAAAGGCTTTGTGATGCCATGCTTCAAAAATTATATCCATGCCTTTCTTGTTTCCAAGTGGTTTGGCAGCTCCTCCTGGGCTCACTGCTCTCACCCCCACACTTGCTCTTCACACCCGTCTGCTGCACAGTTGTGACTCTCCTTTTTCCCCAGCTAGCGAAGCACCTCCGTGCCCGTTCTCCGGATCCCTGAGCCCCTGCCCCACTGCAGAGATGTCCTCTTCTCCTGCCCCGTGCTTCAGCCTTGCAGGAACTGACCCGCCTCCATCATACGAGGATGTTATGAAGGAAAACAAGCTCTAGACACCGCATGTTGGCTTTCGGTGATCCTGCTCGGTTCGTTGAAGGTCTTCCATCATGCTAAAGGAGTGTGAGATCAAATCAGCCCTTTCCACAGGTTGGCCGAAAGACCGAAAAGAGGCACATATTTCATCTGATCCTGAAAGATGAGACTAAATGCAACAGAATAAATGCCAAAAGTGTGTGTTGAATCTGTCACAGGAGCTCAGCTTGACATTTTGATGTCTCTGGATTTCAAGAAGCTTCCTCAAAGGCCTGTCTGTATTTGGGATTTCTGGCTCAGCCTCTAGATTTATCTCTCTAAGTCTGCTTGAGCTGGTGCAACCCCATGTGTTTTAGGACCAAATGTTGATAAATGAGTTGATAGTTACTTCTCAAACTTGGGCTGCCTCCTTCACTCGGCACAGTGCCAAGAAACACCCTCTGGCAAAGTCATGTTGTTCTAATACATTGTAATGCAATCATGCCACTCTGTGATGAAGGATCGTTTGCCACATTTAAAATATTTAGCACAGCTTATCAGATTTGTCTAGTGCAAAAGGCAGCAAATTTATGGCCAGGGAARAGAAAACAAGAGACAGGGTTTATGGGGGAGCAGCAGTGGCAGGAGCTGGTTACAGAGCATAAAAAAAAATGTGAGTTTGCTGATTTGAGCTGTTCTTAATGTCATGGTGACTGTCCCCAGCTACTCTCACCTCAGCATTGCAGGCCAGCAGGCTTTAAATGGCCCACATGGAAGTTCCCCACAGACATGAATTAGAGCCTTAGGTATTTAATACTTAGCTACAGAAATCTATTAGGATAAATAACGTCATTTGCTTTGAGGTGGTCTCTGCAGACAGGATGGAAAAATACTCCAAGAAGCCATCCAGACTGCCTTATGCCCAAGCAGGATCAGCTCTACAAAAGTCATTCCTTGCAGGTATTTGCCTGACTAGTTCTCAAATTACTGAGGAAAGATGCCAAATTTCCCCCTTAGCTGGATTCCAGATGAAAGCAAAGATTTCCTTTTGTTTGTCATGGGCAGGTCACTGAAGGCTGAATTCASCCTGCCTGATCTCTCTGCTTCTGCTCTCTCAGTGGCAAGGGCTGGGGGCTGCAGACAGGTGATGTCACCCCTGGTTCCATGCACTGCACACCCGGGGAGCCAGGAGCTCAAACTGGGCAGCTGGGTTCATCTTGGATTAGTACCCCAAAAGATTAATGAAAGCACACAGCCTGCCTCATGGAGCACCTCCCCACCTGTAGAGTGAGGCTAGTACCAATTGCTGTGCTCAGGAAGGAAACTGGGAATATAAATCCACTAAAGGTTATGAAGTACTCACATATTCTCATAATGATTCTGTATAAGTACATTCGCTAGATAAAGAATTGCAGCATATTTTGAGAGAAAATAATTTGCCAGCACCACTGCAAATTATCTCCCCAAAATCTTATTTTAGAAGCAGCTTTAATGGTTGACTCTTGTGTGAAGGGAAATAAATGCTACTGTAGCCAAATGAATGTTTGTGCCAGCAGGCTAAAATATTACTGGGTTTATTAATAAGGAAAATTAGCAAGTACAGACTCAGCCAGGGGAGAAGTCAAGCAACTCTTGAGTGTCCTTTTGCTGGCTGAACTTAGTAAGAATTGCAGGTAATCAGCACCTCTCAGGATCGGATCAGTTATATACATAACTACTTCCACTACTCAACCCCTTCAATTTATGCCCTGAAGCATGAGATTTGATTATGTTTGTCACTGCAGTTTGCAGAGCCTGTTAGTGGGCATTAAATCAGCCRTCACTTGATTCCCACCTACACACTGTGTTTGCTTCAGTGACCCCTCCGTGGCGGCGAACTCCACAGGTGGTCTGCATTATGTCCTGCATAAAACATTACCGCCTCCTGCGCTTGGCTCTAAATAAATTGCTGCCTTTAATTTCATTGAATGTCACCTTCTAACCAGATGGCTGGAGAGGCTAACAAGCCAGGACTGCTCTGGTTTCAATGCCTCCATCCCTCTGCATCCCTCTTTCACAAGGACCAGCGATTCCCAAGGCGTTAAATCCTTCTCCAGCCACCCAACAGAGGGCAAGCGAGGCTTTCAGCACACAGAAACATTCAAGAGAACAGGCTTGTTTCCCTGCTACTTGTGTGCATTCAAGTGCATTCAGTTTCATGTTCGAGGCGCTTTAATTATTCACAAAAGGAATCCAATTATTCCATCAAAATTGCCACAAGTGGCTTGTAGTAAAATAAGCTAGTGGCTGTCACAAAATCAGGCTCCATCTGGAGCCACCAGTGTGGGAGAACCTGAGTGCTGTGGTGCCTGTGCAACATGACAGGAGCCATGGGGGCTTCCAAACACCGCTGAAAGCCAGGAGGCACCTGCAAAAAAGAGATCGTGTAGGGTTGCTGTGGGGGAGACATAAACTAATGTTGCTGCTGGCTTGGGGTGGGGAAGGAGAGTAACCCCGAGAAGGGGCCCAGTGCCCTGATCCTTGGCTTCCTGACCACTGAAAAGAAGAGGATGGGCTTTTTCCTTTTACAAACGCATTAGGGGTGGCCCCTCCGATCTACCATTCCCTATGACAGCTGTTTCTCCCAGCTTGCCATCTTACTCCCGTGTGTTCCAGCGGAATAGACAAGGTTGCTCCAGCAGAATGGACAAGGTTTCTCCAGACCTGTGTTCCCATTCTTATAAAAGCAGAAATTTTGCCTGGTAATTGATGTTTTTGTAAGCACTCAGCCCTTAATAAGGGCAGTTAATGCAGTTTGGCTGATGTTTCCAGAACTGCAAGGAAAGAGGAACCATTTCCTTATAATTCATCACCTTAGGAATAGGGTTCACCTTGGAAAAGCACTACTTCTGCTGTGACTCTCTGGCTGCCACTCATCCTCTGACTTATAATTCCCACTGACTTTGAGAAGAAATGGCAAATGGCTCTAGAAAAAAGCAGAAAACACTAAAAGGCAGACGTATTTGTGGGGGAACTTGTTATTAGCAAGCCTTGTGAGGGGGAAACGGGAGCAGTGCAGAGGAGCTAATTGCTTGGTGACCATCTGGAAGCAAAAGACGAAGGGAACGTGGGGAGGCACGCCGCTGGACTTTCACCTCTGCAGATTAAGAGCTGAATAATAAAGTCATAAACTGGCTCTCAGGCAAAACAGAGCAAAACCAGAGGCAGCTGAGCCATAACAGGGCATCAGTTTGGAATGCCAGGAGGGTTAGACACTAAAGATGGGAAAATAATTGATGTGCTCATTAATCTTTCTCTTTTTTTTTTCATTGTCATCTAAAATTCTGCATTATGGGCTGACGACTTCTGCGCAGGGAGGATGAGGACAGGGCCGGGGACAGATGCCCGCTCTCTTTGGGTCACTAGATGGCACAATTCTGGCTCTTTCCTTCCCCGCTCCAAGGCGTTTTGCAGCAGGGACCCGGGAGCTGTTGGGAAAAAATTGTTCTCTGCTCCCCGTAACGGCGGCTGGACAGAGTATTTCAGTCATTAATCACTTGCCCACAATATTTAACAGATGCAGAAGAGCAAACTGTGGGAGTCCAGCCCCAGCTGAGAGAGAAAACCTCACTTTCTTGATGGAATTTTACTTTTCTCTCTTGGAAAGTTTATAAAATTAAGTAGATTTGTCTCACTGGGATAAAGTCTAGGGCTGCTGAAGATCCATTGCTGCAGGTGCACAGCGGGGTCTGAGGTCTGTAGCTACCACAAAAGGTCTGGGCAGCCTCCAAAGTCACTCCCCCTTACCCAAGGGCTGGTCCTGTTTGTGCTGCTGCCTCTTGTGTGTCCTTGCAGGAGAAAAGTGATTCCCCTCACAGGAGTCGAAGCAGGTCACTTGGCAAAACACCTTCCTGGGCAAAACCTGGATGCGGGTTAGAGAGACACAACGCTCAAAGGCAACAGCGTTTATTACGTCCCACTGACGTTACAACATGTAAGAAAAACAGAATTCTGAACTAATGCTCCTGTCTACTGGAAATAATTGTTCAGATCTACTGAATTTGCACCAAAGTCACATGAGAATGTTTGTGAAAAGGCAGGAAACCCATATGTTGGGAAACATTCATGCAGCTGCAGTACGAGACAGCCTGGTTCACAAGGTCATAGTAAGAGTGAGCCCTAATTACAGCTGGAGTTATTAAAAATCCTTATGAACAAGGCTGATGGAGGCAGTGAGAGGATGAAATGCTTGCTGCATGCAGGAGAGGACAGCCATTGCAGATGTCATTTTTTTATTATCTCCCTCACTTGCCTGTATCAAAATGGGAAATCAATAGCTATCTGTAAGGCATGGAATCAACTTAGCAAAGATCTTACCTAAACATTTTACTGCTCCCCACAGCCTGCAACCAGCCCGGGTCCCTGGCAGAGTGCACAGAGCTGTCAGTGGAGAGGACAATGGGGAGCTCCAGTTCGAGGAGGCACCCTGGGGCAGGCAGCAGGGAGGAAAGGTGCAACTCCCAGCTCTCAGCTAAATCCCTGACTCTCCCTATCGCCTGGGACACGAAGACTGAGATGCCCAAACATATAAAAACACTCCTCGGAAGCTAGAGAAAATCTGGAGAAAGCTAAAAAGCTGCTGGGACTGAAGGATTAAATCTTAGGCCTCAGCTGGAAATTGCAATTGAGCAAAAAGCCTTGGAAAGCCATTAATGGCCATCAGGAAGGGAAAATCAGTCTATTGTCATTCCTAGTGAGTTGCTGCTGAATGGAATGCAGGTAGGTATTAAGGAAATACCTTAATAACTGAGCTCACCTGATACATCTTTAGCCTTAGGGTCTGGTTGTGATTTTGAAAGAAAAAATAAGTCCTGTGTACTTCCTGGGAGGTTTCTTGCTACTAAATAAACAATTAAACTAAAACAGATCTGCATTGTGGCCTGATAACGGGATAATGAGGAGTGAATCCTGCAGTCATGAAACCAGTGTCAGTATTAAATCAAACAGGGATTAACAATTAAATATTAACAGCTGATCAAAACATCAGATAGCCTGTCAGCAGAATTTGAATAATAAAGCATTGCAGTACTGGACTGATTGTTACAAAACATCAACCCAGCAAAACTAAGGGTTGTTGTGACCTTTTACTAGTTCTCTTGTGCAGGAGATAGGTCCTCAAAAACTATCATAGAGTTTGGCTAGAATAGAAGTATGATAAAACAATTAACCCTGATCCTACAGAGACACCAAAGAAGAGAGGCTCACAAGTGTTTATGCAATATTTTTCATATGCAAAGAACGTTTGTATGTAAATTCTTTGTATATGAAGTGTATTTGAGGAGGATGAGTTAAGGTAGTATTTGGGGTATGTGTCTACTCTATTTGTGTACCCCCAGGAGGAGCACAGGGCTGGAGGGACTAATGAAATGAATCCTTTATGTTCACCCCTGATCAGGGCACAGACATTCAGTGCCCACTGAGCCACTGCTTGGTGTGAACCGTGTGTTGCAACTCACAAAAGGGCTCCCACCACCTTAAAACAACCTGAAGACCTTTAGGACAAAGGCCCAGAATTCTCCTCACCTGCTGAACAGGAGAAATCAATGATCTGAGATTTGCAATTACACCTACATTTCTCCTCTGCTAAACAGGAAATAAATCTTCACAGCAAGAAATAACCTTCGTGCTCAGAAAAGCTACAGAAAACAGCAACAAAAGGCTGGTGGGTGTCCCTGGGCGTTTGTGGGGAGGGATAATGTGCTGGCTGTATAGGCTGGGGAGGTTTTGATTCAGGGTTTTTCATGTCTTTGCTCAGTACCTCCTCCCTAGGAGCATCTCTGAGCTGGGTGAGTCGGGCTGAGGCTGCCTGCAGCATCTCTCCTCCCTCGGGGAGGCTGAGGGAGCATTTGTCTCTCTGGGCAGGAGCAGGGATGTGGGCAGTAGAGCAGTCACTGAACACAGCTCTGCCTCTGGGGTGTGTTCACCCTCCATCTCATTCTCAGTGTGTCCCTGAAGGAGCAGGGAGCAGGGACACAGCCCAGGAACCAGGCCCAAAAATGTTTCAGCGCTTCCCTGCCCTGGCAGAGCATATCAGCAGCGTCAGCTCTCCTGCCCCAAAACCCCACAGCAGGTTTCTGATGTGACTGTGAAAAAGTTTGAAAAAAAACCCAAACCAAGCTCTGGATGCAGCCTCCTGCAATAACAGGCAAAAATTCCTATCACCTCCAGATCTCTTTGTGCATTCTTGGTATAATCCGTGAATTCATCACATCACTCATAACTCTTGTACTCGTTGTCTCTCAGGACCTTGTAAAAAAGCCTCCATCACCTCTCCTACTGTGTTTACATCTGTTCAATGCAGCTCATCTGTTGGAAATAACCTGCCCTCAGTTTGGCTGACAGAAACGCCTGCCAGCCCAAGCAGCACGAAGTCTGCAGGCACGAGCCTCCCTCGCCTGGGCAGCAGAGCTGCCACGGGGGCTCTTGCTGAGGTGGTTCCACTGTGGCCTGAGCCTTGTGGAGGTGCTGGAGCCTGTAGCAGAGCCATATGGACCTGCTGTTGTCCTGTCTGTTCCAGGCCCCGAGTGCTTCTTGACTCGGAGCCGTGTCAGGGTTGGGTTGTGTTTTAGCAATGCTGGTCAGGTCTGTGCTGCAGCACAAGGGGCTGCTTCCAGAATTATCCATCAGAGGACTCAGCCCTTCATTTTCCACCATAGGGGCTATCAGAGATGCTGCTTGGGATACAGCTCACTTCGTCCTCAGCCATCCCATCTCCCTCTGGCACACATAACATAAGGTTTCACTTCATATTATCTGAGAGAAGAAAACCCAGTCTCCCCACTAAGCAGACCGTGCAGGAAGCCTAACTCTGGTGGTGCTTCAGCACCCACGGTTGTGCACACCCCGCTGAGACCCCACCATGGTTTCTGCACTGCCTCTGAGCAGACACCTCTCTGTTTTTTGAGAGCCTCTTCTCAACCCCTAGTGCCCACGGCCTTATGATGTGGTGACCAGGGTCAGAAAGGACTGAATTCGGACAGTTCCTACCAAGCCTAAGGAAACTCTGTCTCAGCTTCTCTTTTTATTAAAGGCATGGATGAATTTTCACATCCATCCTTAGGGAACACATTAAACCATACTGGGCTTTTCTCACCCAGTGTAGTGAAGACCTGGCTGATGCTCTAACCTCATCCAGCCTATGGCAGCCTAGACTGCAGCAGGGGACAGCAGTCCTGAACTTGGTTTAAATATCTTTTGATAGAAAGGGACAATAGATTTTACTGTAATTTATCCCAGTTTCTAGCTAATACAGACATACTGTCACACACAAGTTCAGATTTTGGATCTTCACTCACTTTGTCCAAGCAACATTTTTACTAAGCAGAACAAAGCTGGCAATTTCCAGATCTCGGTGAGTCTAGAGCATCTGTAGTGTACATTTTTAACACTGACTGAGGACTGTATTTTGCAGGGAAGAATGCACCTGGATTTACAGTGTTTCCTCCATGCAGAGGTTCATGGACCAAAGAGAGGGTCAGACATTTAACACAGCTCCCATCTCCTGAAGAACTCTCCAGCTGCCTGTAAGAGGGGCAGCTGAGTGCTGCAGCTCCAGTTGTTGGCCAGACGGTCAGTCCCTCTCTTTGCCAGTATTTTCTGCTTTGTTCACTCTGTTGACACATTGCCTGACATGGAACAGATCCATCTTGCAGTTTGGGGATCTTCATGCAGAACACTGTGGTCTAATTCAGGAATGGCTGGTTTACCTCCCTTCCATCAACAGTGTTAAGAAAAATGCTGAAAGTTTGTGTTGGTTATTTCAGTCTGTGCTTGCCCAAGCAGCCTCAGCACTCAAGACAACAGGATACCATAACACAAGATCTTCTCAGAGTTTACTTTCTTGAAGGAAAGCTTTTTTGAAGCTCTTAATGCAAACATTGTAGCGTACAGTAGATCCTTGAAATTCAACTCCATCTGTATCACAACCACAAGAGCTTGGGTCTCTGTGCAACCCACTACAAACAAAAGCAGAGCTCTTTCTGGAGCACTTACCTCCCCCTCACACCCTTGTGTCCACTGCATACATTTTGGCAGTGGCTGTTTGCGAGGATGGCAAATGCACGTTTGTTACGATGGTCGCAGCTGAGGAATAGCCTTTCCTCAAGGAGTAAGCGGAATGGAGTCTCCCAGAACTGGTCTCTGTGAGGCACAGGGAGAGAAATAGGAACTGCTAATGAGTGCTTGGTGACTTTCAGCTGCAAAGCTTCATGAATCAGAGAAAACAGCACTCCAAGATATGACATAATAACAACATATTTTATGTCATCCTTACACCTCAGCTCCCACCTGAAGACCTCAATGCACTTTCTAGAGCTACCTAACTAAGACTATTCCCATTTTACAGCTCAAAACATTGCTACCGGAGATGAGCAGCCATCCCAAAGGATGTCCCTGAAGGACTTTCCCCACCCTGTGCACCTGTAGCACGCCCTGAGTGATGGCTCTATCCCTGAACTGAGCTTCAGCCGTGCTTCCTCACCTCTGAAGAGATACATGCAGTAGGTGAGCAGGGACCCGGACAGGAAACAGCCGAGTGACCCTGCCATGCCGAGCCAGCAGGACCAGCCAAACTTGTACTGGATGCCCAGGAACACGTTGTGGAAGAGCAGAGAGGAGCGCTCCACGTAGACGTCCACGGCGTACCACACGGAGCCGGTGATACCGGGCAGACCTGCGGGCGGGAGCGAGGTGCCACACTGAGAACCACGAGAAGACCACGAAGGTCAAATCTGAAGCTACAGCTGCTGTCCGCTGGGTCAGACTTCAGGATGGGAAGACCTTCCTCGGACAGCGGGTTTTGGCCCCTGTCCATGCTCAACCTTTGGCGGATTCACCGTGGCTCCCGCTGATACCCTGCGCTGCCAGGCAGAGGCTGCACCTCGTGGCTTGGCTCTCACACACACCACCAGCACGCTGGCAGCACTCAGCCCTCTGCAGCAAAAGGCAGAAAGCTCCTCCCTTCTCAGCTTGTTGTAAAGTTGCTCCCAGAATTTAATTTTCTAATCTGTTTTGATTTTCAGAACTTTGGTTATGTTTTTCAGACAAACTTTGAGAAGTGAATGGAAGGTGTTTAAAAGAACTTCCCAAAGTGTTTTACAGGTGCTCCCAGCGGATGGGGAGAGTTATGAATTAAATCTGCTTAGGCTGAAGAAGAGGTAGCTGCTCAGTATTGGCATAAAGTCAAATGATATTATTTGGTACCTAGTTGTTATTTTATTTTTGTATTTAAAATTCTCCCACTGGCTGTAACAGCAAAGCACCTCAGCCAGTCGGGTATTTATCACCTCGAAGGGACAGACATGTTATTATCCGTTTATTAGAGATCAGCTGCAGAGATTTCAGGCTAAGTGACTTGCCCAAGGTCACACAATCTGTGGCAGAGCCAGGAACCGAACCAGGATGCCAGGACTTTCCAGTCCTTCAGCAATTGGTCTAGAGAAATAAGGCAACGTCTCTTACAATGCTGACTGCTCCACAGTGTAACAGCAGTAAATGGAAGTCAGTCAGCTCAAAGCCAAGTCACCTGGTCAATACATGAACTGAAGGCAGATAAACTCAGCTACACGCTGTTAGAGGCAGGTGGTGAACAGAAGAAKCTATATTGCACAAATAAATCAAAAGAAGATCCTTCCTCCTACAGAACATCGCCAACCTCTATCCCCAAAATAACAGAAGGCTTTTAACGCTGCCCCGCTTTGGGTGTCCTACGGAATGGGGACACAGTGGGGGAATACCTGCAATGAGCAGCATGACTCCAGACACCAGGCAGATGCGCAGCTTGATGAGTGGCTCATCGGGAAGGAATTTCACACAGTCCAGTCCCAGGACCAGGAACAGAAATCCAAATCCCGACAGGATATCTGCTGTGATCATCATGGCTCGGGTCAGCACCAGCTTCACTGCAGGACAAAAGCAGATCGTTCTAGTGCACAAGGAATGGAAATATGGGCATGCAGTGGGGTCAGAGCCCATGKGAACATTATTTTCTGGCGTTCAGCTTTCTTCAGCTTCCCCTGGGAGTCATACCTCCCTGAGAAAAGAGACATGCCTCTAATTATCTGTCACTGAGTAGAACAGATACTCTTTTAGTCTACACTCAGATGTCCCCACCACTTGTAGAAACATCTGTGACTCTTRCATACCAGAATGCTCAGCGTAGATGGAGTCGTACTCATCGCAAGTTTGGATCCCATCAAAAACGTTTGTGACACATTCCCACCACAGGCCACGGCATTTTGTACTCACCTGTGGAATGAGAAGACCATATGTTAAAATATCCACCAACACAGCAGATGGTCATCTTAGCCCTTCAACAGGAATCCTAGTCCACTTACAACAACGGTARATGAGAGGGTTTAGCTCGGAGAAAAAGCAGCAGGATGGAGGAAAAGGACAATGTTTTCTATGTCCCTAYTAATGTTTTTACATTAAAGCAAAAGAAATTCAGACTGACATTAGGGGAAAAAAAAAACAAACCTGCCTACTGGTAAGGATAAAAATTGTGAAGGAAATTTCTGGGAGGAGCTGGGGGGTGGCTGACCTGAGAGATCTAAAATCAGATTTGCTCACTCCTTGCCAAATGCTTGTCTAGGCTGAGCTGGGCAGGGCTATGGACCAGACAGTCTGAGACTTTGCTGCCCATGCTCCCCTTACACCATCCTCCTGACAGGGAGCAGCTCAGAGAATGGAAGAGGAGTGCAGAGGAGTCTGGAAGTGAGCCCCTCTGCAGACACCGGGGGAGGGCTGCCCCCAAATGACTCAGGTGTAAACACGGGTTGGAAAATGAGAGGCAGCTGGTGCTGATCCTGGCCCTGGGGCTCCCGGTGTGCTGCCAGCCCTGGGACCACGCGTGCCCAAGCCACAGTCATCACTGAGACATCCAGACACTGCAGTAGCATCATGGCTAATCGCCTCCGCTGTCCTGAAGCTGTAGATACCATTCCCAGCCCAGCCTTCCATAAATCACTTTAATATGGGAGGTGTTTTCATTACCAATGCAAATACGGCAACAAGCACCTCTAAAACATTCCTGGAATTGCTCATACAAGGAGCAGAGTTAAGGTCGGTGCAGCGCTGGACTCCAGCCCGCCCGCCGCTGCCAGCGACACCCGCTGCACTTAATGGAGGGAGAAACTCTTCCAGCAAATGAGTTTCACACAGGGGAGGGGGACCAGGCTTGCTTGGGTGTTGCAATAAATTCAATTTTTTTGCACTGTGTAAATCATAAAGCAGATAATAACATATCTCAGCCACATAATAAAGTCTTATTCAGGATGCATTGAAGTCTGTAGCCAACCACAATATTTTCTCCACAMTGCAATGTCTGAGCCGAACTGTGCACCTCCTCTGTGATACCGCTCTATGGATCAAAGGTGAGTAAAAATGACTATGACTCACTGCTTCAGACTGGCAAAAGAGATGCTATTAATACTCGAATGAAAATAATCTACATGTTTTGTTTCATGGAGAYGAAAAGTACTTAAAATTTCTGAGAATTTCAGGGCATGTTTCATTAAAAATATGATGAAAAATGAGAAGCAGCRATGGAAAGAACTGATTTAATTTATTCTGTCCTTTTCAAGAGGACAGTGTCATGTAAAACAATTTTGCATTTGTTTACATTCAATGTGTTTCTACCATGGCCCTCTTAATGCAGCTGCAGCCCCTCTTCTGTCTTAATTCACCACTGTTCAGGCTGTGCTTGAAATTAGCATATTTTTATTAAATTACATTTTGTTCCACTTGGATTTATATAATTTCTCTTTCCACCCAATCCACCACAGGCTTATTCATACTACTCTGCATTCAGTTAATAATGTCAGTTACTTCCTCACTTGCTCACATTATTATTGTTTTTTAAATCTTACTAGCAGCATTTTTATCTAAATTATTTATAAAGAGACTAACAGGATTCCAGGCTTTGTCACCCTCCAAGCAAAACAGAGGTCTTAAGGTGCAACAGTTATGGTCTAGCTTGTGAAATAATCCCCTTCCCAGACTAACAAAAACTCAACAAATGTTTTGCATTTCTTGGGATGTTTCAGTTGTCACCCTACTCCTGCTAGTGCCAGTGCCAAGCATGGCAAAGCAGGGACCAGCCCATCTCCGCGCAGTCTGTGTGCAGCCAGGGATAAATGTCCCGTCGCCTGGTGCAGGAGGGATGGGAACAGATGTCAGTGGGGGGACCTGTGGGTGCCCTGAGCCACTGCTGAGCTATTYTGGTTTCTGCAGCCAAGGGCCAACCCTTGCTCCCCTCTGTTTTGTGTACCGTTGGTCCTTCTGGTTGTTAATCTGCTCCCAAACCACCCTTGGGCATCTGCCCTGGTGCTGACAGCACAGAGCTTCAGGCACACGGGAACTTGCTGCTGTAAAGGAMACAGGGGTCAGGGCATGGATTTCCCCATCCCATGTCTGGACCCATGCACCATGTYGGTAGCACTAATTCCCCATCACCTCTCTCCCCCCACAGCAAATCTGCTCCAGGTTCCCTGGGCCCAGGCAAGGACTCCTTGAGCAGCTCAACATCACAGCCACGCTCCTCATCTCCCACTTCGATTACGAAACACGACCTGCTTTCCCTAACACAAGTATGCATGTAAAACATGCACTGCATAATGACTGTAATAGATATAATTATATCCTATTCATAATGTATAATTAATATTAACATAATTCTCATACAAAAAAAAATAAAATTACAGAACAAGCACGCACTTCTCCTTCTGGGGAAAGCGGAGAAGACGAACACGTAAGCGGCGTTAGTCACAGTGTTTTACCGCACTGTGAAAAGGGGCCAACAGACAATGATTACAAGCCCAGCTCGAGAGTAAAACAGGCAGCGTTTAACAGTAGTGGTGGTGTTTATAATCCACCTGCAAGAGGGAGGGACTGTCTACACAATACAGTGCTTGTTGAGAAGTAGATTATGGGCTTTTTCCACTACAAACTGCTGCAAAAATTAACCAAGCCTTGTCTTGATGCTTCACAGGGAGTCACCAACTTACACAACTTTCTGGGTGGCCATAACCTGTTGCTTCTGAAGGGAGGCGAGGGGCTGTGAGAGCTGAGCCGGGGTCCCTGCAGCCTCTCTGTGGATGCTCCCGGTGCTCCCTGGCCTCTTCCTACTCGGATGCTCCTCTACAGTGGGACCACAGATGAGGGCTTCATCCTCTCCAGCCGCTGGGGGCCAGGGCCAGCCAAGCAACCAGCCAAGAGCCAGCAGCTACAGCTGYTGAAGGATGAAGTTCCCTTCTCCTGAAGTCAAAGTTGCCTGACTTACCCTTTTTCCAGCTGAAAACAGGAGTCATTGTGGACTCCACGCCTTTGTGGCCATGGACATTCCCCTGTTTAGAGAGGCAGTGAGTCATTAGGGTCATTAAGGAGATCAGTGGTCAGGTATTAAGGCTGGGAGCGTTTTGCTCCATTATTTAGTATTCACACTCAGAGCAGGAATGTGAGAATAGTGGCTGCTAATAACCAAACCGGGTGTTAATGGAGCACTTCGGACAGCCCATCGCAGGTGCCTTTGCGCCAAGAAGACAAGGTTACACAGCCTCAGGGTAACGGACCGGTTCTTTCCCAGACTCCCTTTGCTCAGGAGCTGGGTTTCCCACTTYTGGTTTTCCTCACAATCGGATTCACTTGACTTTTCCGAGTTTACTGATATTTTCATCTCACTGCAGACAATTCACATCTTCCTGAAAGGAATCTGAAATATCTCCCAAATGAAGAGTCATATCCCATCCAGCATCACTGGGTGCACTCTAYTTTCCCTGTAAAGAGGCTCACCGAGCAGACACACTGACCATCAGCAACTGCACTGCACTGGACTGGATCTGTGACCACCTCAGCATTTGTATCTACCCTGCAGGGTGGGACTGACAGTCAGATTGTCAGGACTTCTTGTGGCATAGAGAAAAAAATTGTTTTTCTTGTAATCAGTTTTATCCTTCTTTCCTGGGGTAATTCACCACTTCATGTGCTGCAGCTAAATGCTGCACTGCAATCACTGAGTGCAGAGGAGCTCTTCTGGTTTCCCAAGATGGACAGCAGATAGAAAGTTTCCTCTTGGTACATTCAGCCAAACTTTCTGCCTTGGAAGGTTTTTCACCTTTGCTGCATAAAGCCTCCAATTTGCCAGAGAGCAGACTCCCACACTGTGGACCCGCAGCTCTTAAATGTACAGAAATGAATGGCTGTGCTGGGAAGGAAATGACAAATTTGCAGCATTGAGTGCTGGAGAAACAGTGGTGATTTGGGGCCTGGAGTCTTTGGGGCACACCTTGCATGCAAGCAGCAATCTGCTCCTTTGCTTGCAACTTACTTTTGCCAATACCTTTCTCTAATATGAGAGTGCAATTATCCCCACAAGTTCCAGGAGATATTGAGTCCCCACRCTCCCCTGAAATTTCTGCTAGCCCTATAGCTCAGTGGCTGTTAAGAAAAAGACTTGAAGAGTGCAGTTGTACATGTTGGATGTTTCAACAAAAAAGTCTGACCTACAGAACTAGAAACATCTCCAAAATATCCCTGCAGGCTGGAGACACGGGATAACTGTACTCAAGTTCACGCACATTTACAGCCAGAGCCTGTAGGTCTTTCCTCAATATACTAAGTGAGGGCAGAGTCTGGATAACAAAGTCTGGCAAAGAGCTACACGAAATACCAATTTTCCCCTGCTCTTGCCACAGTAATTAAATTCATTTTCATCCACTTTCATCCAGCACAACAGGGAGAAAGAACATGAGAGTGGAGCAATGACGACACCAGGAACCAAACTCTCTCTAGAACACATTGGTTTTGGTGATCACGCTCTCCTCACCCCAGTCTTACCTCCAGGGAGTCATCAGCATTCACCATCCAGCAGTCTGTCCAGGTAGATGTTATCAAAAACCCAGCAGAGAAAAAAGCAAAAAAGCAACCCACATACTGGAGGAAAAACCTCATGCCAGCAGGGASTCAGCACATCCAGGGGAGTGAGAACAACAGTGCCTTGTTCCCAAAGCTGAGGTAGAGCTAGACCCTCAGTGTCCCAGATGACCACCACGCTCTGGCAGTGACCACGAAGAGTTGGACCTCCTCTCTTGTGCAGATGCCACGTGTTAGTGATGGCTGCAGGAGCAGCGTTCACCTGCCAGGGGTCGGGAGGAGGGAGAGAGCGCCCACAGGAGCCGCCGCAGCCAATCCAGCCCGCACCGTTACTGCTCCTGTCACGCCTGACCGAGGAGAAAAGGGGCTGTGCRCAAGTGACACGCAGCTAACTGGAGCCCTGGACTGGCAGGGGGAGCAGGTGTTTTGCCAAAGTAGGGGTTAGACAAAAGAATCAAAACTTGTTCTTCACAGCAGAAGGTTTGAGCACTGCTGAAGGACGCACAGAAGAGCTCTCACGTGTGCACACATGTTTACTCCTGTTCATTGTTTCATGCCTTAGCAGGGAATAAAGTGTCTAGAGTCAATACAGCACACTATGGAGTGCCTTGGTGTAGATCCCAGGCCCCTTGGTCACCCTGTTGGTTTCTGCTGCAGTGATGATCTAGTTCAAGGCAGGAACGTCATTAAGGAGAGAAAGGAAAAGGAAGCGGTCATTAGCCTTCAGAGCCAACACCACCCCCCATCCCAGATCAGATACAGAGCTCTATATTCCGCATTTAAGTCAAACCTCAATAATTCTCATGACCTGGGCTTCAATTCGTTCATGGCATGAGTACAACTTCCATGTGGAAATCTCGAAGTTTTCGAGCCTGTGCCAGTCTGGAGGATTTCAGTTGGTTGGATTTTCCCTGCTTGCTTCCTCTGGTTGCAGACTTCCTGTTTTCCTGCAGGACGCCCCAGGTGAGCAGGGGTCACACAGGCTGCCAGGAGCAGAAGGTCGGGGCCTCTAAGAAGCTTCTCAGTGTCTCCTCTCATGCAGTGTTGAGAAAGCCATCAGGGTGCCAGAGCACCTTTCAGGAAAACCAAGGGTGAGTGGGACTAGAAATTCCTCCCACCCCAAGGTACAAATGCACAGAAACAGAAACCACCACAACCTCAACGATCATTATTTTTGAATATAAAGAGAAGCGGTACCAGGCTGAAGACCTGCCTTGAGTGGGGAAATTTTCAGCACAGGGCAGAGGAGCAGACTCCTGGTCTGCGTTCAACTTTGCTCACAGCTGCTTGCCCAAGCTGACAGTGTCTGTCATCTCAGCCGCCACCTCCAGATGGAGCCAAGCGGTACCTTTACAGAATAGCTCAAAGCTTCCTCTGCTCTGGGATATCCCTCCAAATACTATATGAAGGAGAAGTTGATTATTATTCTTACAATAGACAACTCATATAATTCCTGTCATAACCCCGTGAGGTGGTTTTACTGTCAGAGATCACAATTTTTACCCTCAATGCCAGGCTTGCCCCATTTCTCGGGGGTCACACCACGAAATAGGTCCTCAGGACATGCTTTGGGAGACTTAAGTGGAGAATTAAAGTCCCAGGTCATAAAGCCAGGGTATGCAGGAGGCTCTGGTGCTTTGGCTTTCTGATTTCGGTTCCCTAATTCCATTTGTAGAAGCTGACGAGTGAGGAACTTTTCTTCTTCCTTCACTGCCAGATGCACGCCTTGATGTGGTTAGGTGGATATGCTGCTTTCTGCTGAGTTTTCTGGTATCCAAACGTCTGCATAAGTCAAAGAAACCTTCATAATTTTCACTTCATTTCTTTCTGTGACAAGGGTAGGTTTGTGTTTTCAGCAATTCTGACCCACAGGGACATGGCAGTAGCCACACAGGTCCATAAAGGATAATGACTTCCATTAGCCACATATACATAGATTGCATTTATATGAGACAAGTACTGATATTATACATCATCATCCTATACTTGTCTTGCACTGTGTTCATTAACCTCTGTCTGCACCCATTTTTAAAAAGTATCCCAGTTGTTATTAGTGGCAACTCAGAAACGGTGGTGTGATGTGCTCAGAAAAGGACTGAAAAATCTGAGAGAGCCTTTCCACAACCAGAATTAAATCCTCAGCAATGGCAAGACCAGAGTTTAACAGCAACAGGGCCTGGATTAGCTAGGAAAGGTATAATATCCATATGAATCTCCCTGCCTTCTCCTTCTGTCCTGTACCCAAATACAAGCCGCTTTCAGTGAGGAAATGCCCAGTGGGAAGAAAGGAGACATTTTCCCTTATTTGGTGCATGGTGAAAGTGTCTCAGTACAAGCGTGACAGAGGTGGAAAGTGAAAATCTCCCGGGGTAACAGCCAGAGAGATGTTTCTAAGCTTTTGTAAAGGGCGCATCATGCTGTGTTCTTCCAGCTCAGCCCATCAAATGTCCACTCATGTCAGACCAAGGGGCAAACTCCACTCAGGGATGGAGGCAGCATGTGAGGTACCAGCGTTGCCTGTGCTTCGCTCCGTCTCTCCACAGCTGTTACYGTAGCCCGGGCAAAGTCTTGTTTATTTTCTACTTGCCCAGCAATGTGCTGCTGTCCCAGCTCCATCCAGCTCCCTGTGTTCACCTTCCCTGCAGGGCAGGGCAGGTGAGTGACCCTTCCTAGAGCAGGATGCCAGTGCTTCCCTGGCCATGAGTCACCAGGGATAGGAAGTGGCTCCAGCCATTTGCATCTAGCTCAGGACTCTGGAGCATCCTGGTTTTCACCTGATGGAGAGACCAATCCAATATCTGCTCTTTAGGTCCATGTCTCCAAACAGTCCCATGGAATCTAGTGGAGTTACTAGAAAGAATACAGTATTCTTTATCCAGTAAAAACTGGCAAGGTACATGTTTAATACTCTTTATTTAAAACAAGTCAGCATCTCCTTGAAGCAAAGTCTTTAGCAGTTTCTCATTATAGTCTGCTTTCCTAACTTGCATGACAGATGTCCCCTCAGCTTTGGAAAACAGCTTTCCCAAAATAACCTCCCAAGATGTCTTTGTATATCCTAAAACCTGGCTGACGTGACACAGTGCAGCTTTCCAGTGAATTTGTAGGCTACATATGCTAGCTGTACTTCAACACTAACAAAAGCACACTAACTAAAGGGTATCCTAATACTTGATTGTCATAGCTTGGCCTTGTTGGGGTCTCACTCCGCATGGTATCGATGCAGCAAAACTCTGCTAATTGAAGAGTTTTATCACCTTGACTACACTCACCCCCACTCAGGGACAAATGCACCATGGGTCGATTGCTTTTATTACTCATTAACACAAGGTGGTCTGTGCTCTCCTCTAAAGCCAAGCTATTATGTTAGAGAGAGAGATAGAAACTACTGCCAGTTTTGGGAGTTGGTTGTCACCAGTCTACTTACAAAACCATTTTTGCACCAACACCCCACTTAGGTCGCAGTCCCATGAGCACAGAAGGGTGACGTTCTGCCTTTGCTTCCTCAGTGTCTAATTTATAGTGTAGCAGAGGGCCTGGAGCGAGAAGGAAGTGGTCATGCTGTGAATTCATGCATGAAATACACACGTCTCTGCAAACACGCAAGCAGCCTGTGAGGTGACTTGTTCGTGTACAGGGCCAGGGGCTTGTCCAGCAGGAACGGCTCAGAAGTCAGAGCTGATGGAGAGCTTTGGAAGGGGGTTCCCTAAAACCACTTCTGCTCCATGGGCTTGTCTGCCCAACCCTTCTCACTCCTCCCTCCTGCTTGTACCCCCTCCTTATTCCTACTTTACACGCACCACAAATGTCTTCACATCCAGAGCAGTGCTCCTTGGACATGAGATGTGTGCTCACATAAATTACAGAGCGGTGTGTCATGTACCACTTCAGCCATGCTCATATAGCCACAGAACCCCGGGATTTAGCTTGGCGTTAGATCAGTAACCCCAAGGAAAACAGCAGGACTTCTGAGCAACCTGTGATTTTTCTAGCAGGCAATACGTAGGATTAAAGGAAAAGAGGAAAGCAAAGGCATTTTCTAGTAGATGTCAACTTCAAGGATTGGTAAGTAAAAACTGTGTTTGTATGTGTATGTCTATTATACACACTGTATGATGCTTGCATGCACTCCTTTAAAATGGCTTTTTTAGTCACTCCGACGTAATAAACGCTAAAATAAGCATTTCATTACAGTCTTTTCAGGCTCTCAAAGTACCATGCACCTACTCTTCAGTCCAATAAATTTACTTTTATGGCTGCCTATGAAATCCCACACCTGAGAAACACATAATCTCAATGATGTATTACTAACCCCATTTTAGAGCCGGGGAAAACGAGGCCCTGACTAAGTGCCTTTAGATCGAGAGTGGGGAGTCACAGTCCCGCTCATCTTTAACACCGGGGCCGGACTCTCTGCCTGGGTGCGGCGAGATTCTTATCAGTGAAAACATGTGCGACCACTCGGGTTTCCTGAAAGCCGCCGGAGAGTACGCGGTGCCGTCACTGCATTCCAGCGCCACGCAGGCGTGTGTTGGCAGGGGAGCTGGGCAGGGGATCAGACACACCTTTTCTCGGCATGTCACAGGTTCCAGTCCAGAGCCCTCGTCCCCAAGCGCCCCGGGGGCTGTTGATGCCTGCCACGTCCCTGCGGCGTCATCCTCATCCAAGCGTGCGTTTCCCAGCAGGAGCCTGAACTTCCCCGTGCGCTGATGCGAAGGTGATAAAATGCAGGCGAAGCACAGGATCCGTGCCACTGTTAGCAATCGCGCAGGAAGGGAAGGGAGAGCTGCGTGAGCATTTAGCTCTTTCCAGAGTAGCAGAGAAAAGCACAGGAAGAAAGCTGCCGTGGTGGAAGGGGTTTGCACTGTGCCTGTGCTCGGGCGGCTGCTCCTCGGGGACACCTCGGCGGAGCGAGAGGGGCCGTGCGTGCGCCTCGCCCTGCGGGGCTCTCCCGGCTGACACCCAGCCCCCCCTGTGACTCACCGCACCAGAAACCTCCGCCTCAGCCCGCCGTGCCTCTCGCTGGTACTCACCGACCTGCCGGCCCGAGAGTGGCGAAAGACCCTCTGCGAGACTCACCCAGGAAGGGAGAAAAGTAACTGCTGGGTTAGAAATGCGCAGTTTGCTGACAGGATGTTTGATCTGCTGTAAAAGGACAAGGAAGACGAGAGCCGAGGTTCAGAGAAAGTTGCTGCTGTGATTCACAGACCATGAGCACAGGACGGTTTTGAGGTCTGGTCAGATCAGTGGGGGTCAGGTTTGGGTACAGGATCCGCAAGGAGTTTCCCTGCAGAGCCCTGGGGCTGTGGCTCTCTTAAAATCAGTGTCTGCCCACCCGCCTGCCACCCGTCCCTCCCCACACACTCGCTGTCTCCTTCCGTTTCATACCCAGCATCCAAACTGCACACAGGACACTGCCCAGAGCTGGCACAGAGTGACCCCCGGGCCTGCCCCCCCAGGCACTGTACCCTCTGTGCAGACAGGCTCTGGCAGGGGGTAGAAGCCAACTGCAAACAAAGGCTCCTGTAGGTAGGGGACGGGACAGGAATGTTTCTGCCCCTGCTGCTGAGCAAATTAGCAGGAGCAGAGCCGCTCATGGCTCACATACACCCCATAACTCCCTGCCTTCGTCATGCAGGCAAGCGGTGCTGAGAATGGAGGACAAAACCATGCGGGAGGAGGAGGAGGGAGGAAGGAGAAGGACAGCCTAATCCTTGATGGAATCCTTATGGAATGGGGAGACAAGGGCAGAGCTGCGGTCTCAGCCCTGGGACAGGAGACAACAGCAGATGATTCCAGTGCTCATCTCACCCAAGGCATTTATATAGGGAGTGTCTTCAGAGGCCTCCTCTCCTCTCTTCTGTCCTGTCCTCTGCCCCACATCAAAGCCTCTCTGTGCACTAGGAGAGGAAAGCACGGCACATCCTATCCCTCTTTTTTCTATTCTGTTCCTATTCTGCCCTGGTGGTCCTGCTTCATGCAGGGCCCGGTTCCTGTTCTTTGTGTTGGCATGCTGTTCCTCATCCAAGCTCTCCCAAAGGAGATCATCCCTCCTCCTTCTTCAGGCTTCAGCTTCATTTACACCTTCTTTGTCAACAGCACAGGGTGTGGGCTCACCCTAGCGCTCCCGAAACACCCATCGGCAAAGCCTCCGTGCACATCGGGCTTGAGGGAGAGTTTTCACAAGCAGAGAGACACAGCTGTGAGAGAAACACTCCCAGCCTCTGGCTCCAGCCAGATAACTGGGGTTTTAAACTGCCACTAGGCATTGAAATATGACCTTGGGTTGCCAATGTTCTCTCCCAGTCCTAGCGATAAAGGGTGTGTTGGAAGGTCCAGGGAAGAAGCTCTTTCCCTCCTCCTCTGCCTATGCACATGTGCATGCACAAGTTCTGCTTTCGGTGCAGATGGGTCTTGCACTTAGCAAAGGCTTTTCAAGAGTTTCATTTCCATATAGGCACTGGAATAACTGGCCACATTTAAATGCTTCTTTAAGTGTTTGACCCTGCTCCCCACCGAAAAATCCAGCCATGTGTGTCACAGCAGAGGCTACTGAGTGCTTCAGAAATACCTGGCTCGGATTTGCATGTCTTAAAGAGGACTGAGGCACATTGAATGGCAATACTTGCAAATCCCATCCTCCTGCTCTTCTCAGTTTCCAGAGGCAACTACTTGTTGGAAGATGGTTGTATGGGGCCAGTGTATCTTCGAGGATGCTGAGCACTTGTTAACTGGTTCTGTCATGTCATAAGATTTCCTACAGCACAGTAATCCGTGTATCTTGGATTTTTCTAATATCCAAGGACAGCACAAATGGGTTAGGTCTTATTGATCCCCAGAGGAATTCCTAGCAGTGTGTGAAAGAGGCTAAGTTCAGCAACCTGAAAAAGATGTGAAACCTCATCTCCCAACATTTACATTGCTCCTAACAGTCTGATCTAGAAATCTGGCACGAGGTTATGTCAGAGCCTTTCTAGGAAGGACACTGGATCACTTTGTCTTCCCAGCACCAATATTATCTGACATGTCATAAGGGCTTAGGAAAAGGGCAGAGGTTGTGGTCCAGGCACAAAAAGGTGAGACATAGCCATATCCTGAGATGAGAATCTTTGAGTAATTTCTAAAATGCTGAGTACAGCTTGGGTTTTCCTTGGCATGAAGGTTGCCCCCAAAACCAGACTCACAGGTACTTGATCTTGATGGCTCACTTGCTCAGTGGTTGAGCCATGTCAGTGGTGGTAACTCTGACTTCACAGAGGTAACTCTGTCTTCAGGACTGTCTGAACAGCAGTTCCTGTGGAGGACTTCGGATCTAGTCATTAGACATCTTTTCTCCTCCCTATCTCTTTGTAACATTATTCCAATGCACCCTTCCTTCCTTCGTCTGATTTCAAGAAGAACAAGCTGAGGTTATTCCAAAGAGGAAAATTTTTCAGTGGTAATTCTGAAGGTGATCAGATGCTTGCCAGTCTCAGGAAACTCATTCCATAACTAGGGCATCAAGTTCATAAATGAGTTGGCCACCCATCACTGAGTTCCTGGTGGACACTTGGTGAGGTTTGGGTAGAAATGTGATTCTTGCTATAACTGGTCCCGGAGGATCAGGACCAAGACCTTGGAGGCATCAGGAGATGAGTGCAAACAGGATGGGTGGATGCCAAGGGTTAGGTTTTCACAGAGCCCATTTCCTGGAGGATCTGAGAGATGTTTTTCTATCTACACTTAGAAAACTCTTCCATGGACGATACCAGGGATGAATTTTATTTTGTCAGGATCTTGGTACATCTCTCTCATGGTTCATATACTGAGTATGACACTCACACACACATGGATCTGCCTCCTTCTCAGTCAGGCCTGGGTCTCACTTATTCTCATGACTTCCCCACTCCTGCCCTGGGACTCTGACACCAGGAGCTGCTGTGCTCCACGTGTTCCTGGTGGCACATGGTGGGGAAAGTGGCCAGTCTTTGTGGTTGACCCTTCTGACAAGGCACACTTTCCTTCTGCCACGTCACTGCTGAACCTCTTCCCCAGACACCTCACCACACCTGTCACCTACCAGCGTGACACCATGATGAGTTTCATACCTTTTGAAAATGACATTTGTTGTTGATATGGTGTAGAGCTACTTTCTACCTACAGCATGTAACTCCCTGCTTTTCCCACCATTACCTCTCTAGTACTGCGAAACTTATTGTTTCCAGGAATTTGATTGTGTCTGACTTTTGTTTTCTATCTGGCCTCTGGTACAGAATGTCCAGTGGAAGAACAATACTAAAATAGAAAAATTGAAAACAAAATAAATCCTACCATACGGGTCAAATCTCTTGGCCTCCAAGGGCTGGGTTTCATGCCGTGGAATCTCTATCAGAGCTTCCAGTATTGCTTCGGGAAACACATGTGAGCAGCCAAGTGCGAGACCACCTTTATTCCTCAGCAGCTCACTGCCTCGCACGGGCAAGCCCGGCGACCTGAGAGCTGTGGGTAATGACACACGAAGTGCAGCTTTACACACGCCAAAACCACTTATTTACAGATGAGAAAGATTTCAGTGTTTTTGGGGCATTCCGAGGCACGGTCTCAGGCCCTGTAGTCACTTGTGGGCTGGTGATTCAGGAGAGGAGAAAAAAACAAAGGTAACAGGTGAAAACCGAGAAGCTGGGGAGGAGACACGATTCCTTTCAGAGCCCTCACCAGAGGGAGGTTTGGAGGAGAAGTCAGGAGTTCAGCCAGCCTCACACAACCTCAGTGTGTTACATATAAGCACATTTTAACTACAGCCAGATGAAATCCATCATGTGGAGAGTGGAATTAAACTACTCCCGAAACTGTAACTTTATTACAACCGGTGGGAAAATGTGAATGTTTGAATGACTGCAAGAAGAGGGTTGATTATTAGCTTGGTTTATCTCCAGCTGATTAGGAATTCCAGGTCATGTCTGCTGACCAAACACAGATAGGTTTATGCTGTTTCTGTCCCCTGATATCTGAGAAGGAATAACTAATACAGCCCATTTAAAATCATATTTTCAAATATATTCCCTGTGTGTAGTCAGTATCAAATACGTCCTGTCAGTCCCTCTAATTGATTCTGCCTCCATCAACCACAAATTCCAGTAACAAAGAGGAAATCTGAACTTTGCTCCTGGAAATGGAGATTTCAATTCATCCGTGCAGGTAAAAGCTTTGGTTTTGGTGCTGTTCACCGTCCTGTGGTCTTTTAGGCAATAAGAGTGATTTGAAGGAGGTCTTCTCCATCTTTGTACTGAATGGCAGCCCTGCAGAAGTGAGCAGCAGATGAAGGGTTAAGCTTTCCTTGTGCTGCTGCCCTCTCCAGCCCTGCAAAGCTGTGATCTTTGGCTGCTTCAGCTGCTCCCATGGTCAAACACAGTCTGCCCCTCACTGCAGACCGGGCTGGACACAATCCTGACTAATCCCAGGGAAGATTTGCAGAGGTCTTAGATCCTCCTAACATCTGGGCGTTGCCCCCAAAACAGTGCTTGGAGCTAAGGTTCAGCAGGGGCATTTCTCCTGGATGGATGGAGGAGTAAGTGAGAGAGAGAGAAGAAAAAGCAGTCTGAGATAAACAACAGTCTTTTTAAGGTTTTTCTAGACAATGTAAACCAGAGCTAAATGCACGTGGTCCTACCAGTCTGCCCTTTTCCTCCAGAACCTTGGGGACTTCAAATGAAACAGCAAGTCATAGGGTTTAAAAGAAACAAGGTGTTGTACTTTCCTGTGAAGCACGGAGTAAACCTGCAAAACTCTTCCTGCAGGATCTTTCAAGTGCCAGAAGTTTAAAAAAAACAAACAGCTGAATTTATGGACGGAAAATCGAATGAGCAAAATTAAAGTCAAAAATACTGGCGTTGGCTCAGGATATATTCAGGCATGGATCAGGGCGGGCTGTAACACATTTTGGGGACGAGTCACTATGTGCTTGCATGATTGCCTGTCTCTACAACTGGCTGCCACCAGAAACATGAGCTGGGGTGATGTCTGGCCATTCCCATTTTCTTGTCCAGTTGTGGAGTTTGTGCCTTCGCTCTGAAACCAGGATAACGCAGCTGTGTCTGCTCTGTCCACCGTACTTACAATAACTTACGATCAGAATTAGCTGTTTCCCCCTAATACATGAGTTTTAGCTCAAGGATAAATTCAGGGCAGTCTGGGGGCTAACTTTAGGGGACACAAGGACAGAGAATCACACCCATGGTCCCCAAACACAGGCATTGCACAGTGGGACCTTCCCCAAGAAATGTCTGAGAGAAGAGGAAACCAGGCTGCTCACCTACAAGTCCTGGCAAGTGTTAAAGCTTGTTTTTGCCAGAAAAGGAAACTGGTATTGTTTACTACCCACAGAGCTCAGATCTCTGCTGAGTACAGCGCTGAGGCTGCTCTCTGACTCACACCCCCCCAGGGAGCGACATGACCAAGGTGATGAGCATTTGGCCACTGCAGCCACGGCTGTGGCACACGAGGGCAATCTCTTTGAACAATCAGAGGAGTCTGTCTACCTGCGGACAGAAACATCCCAGTTTGATTTCAGCGACTGTCTATAACACATGCCTCCTCTCACTTGATCGTGCTTTTGTAAAGGACAAAAAATTCAACATATTTATTTAAGAGCAGGCCAATCACTAAGGACTGTCACTACTGGAGTACCTTTAGCCTACAGAGTACAGAGGAGATTGCAACATCTTGGATAAACCCAGGTCTTTCAGCTGAAATTAATGATCTGAAAGAATGGTATTTCCCCAAAGTCCGGTATAAAAACTTGGTGAAAATAGAGTGAAAACTCTTTGGGACTTCCAATGAAAAAATTCCAAAAGAACTTCAGGCAGAGGAGGAAGGACAGTGATTATGGAGTAAAAAAGGGGTTTATTTTGCCCATTGAAACAGTGCAGAATATCATCCAAAGAAAAGAAATATTTCATGTCTTAGAGAAAGGAAGGAAATGAAGAGGAGACTAGGTGCTCTTAGGGATACTGTAAAATCCACTGCAAATTCCAGAGCACTGAGAACATTGATGAGTGATGAAGCGAAAAGTGCAGTTTCAGTATTTATCTTGCTATGTAAATTCCTTGTGATGATTCCACAGAAATAGTTGCTGGGTTTTGAAATCTTTCATGAAATGTGAGTAAAATGTATCAACCTCAAATTGTCCCTAGAAAGCAAAACACAAATTGGGTGTTCACGAGGCTGCCCCTCTGTGCATGAGGGGACTGTGTAAACTCTGTGTATGGATTGTCAGGGATGTTCAGTGGTAGAAGAGACATTGGCAATTTATGCTGCAGCCCACAAGGACTATGGGAGGTCTGAGAGCACAAGGATGTCATTACTGCCTTTCATTGACTTTGTTTGACCCAAAGCCACTCTGTCACCACTCAGTAGCACTGCCCAGTGCAGAACCCTCAGGGACAGAGGAGAAATGGGACAACTGTACAGCCCCTCTGGAGCGCAGCACCCATCTCCAGGCAGGTGCACACTGTAATCCCACAGTACCCCTCACAGAATATTGCTGTCTCCAGTCCATGGCCTCCCAGAAGGGGAAGAAACTGAGCACACTTCATGTCCTACTGTATGGCCAAGAAGTCAGACTCACACTATGGACAGCTTTGGCACAAAACGTCCCCAGGGTGCCACCAGGATACACCCTAAGCCCAAATTTTCCCAAGGACAGGGAGGGCATGAATTGCAGTCCATCCAAGAGCTGGCAGCATGGTCAGGGTGCTACAACATGCACCATATGCTGCTGCATGTGTCTCCTCAGGACCACTCTTGATGTCCCTCCCAGTGCAAGTGCAATTGGATCATTGGCACCCAGGACTCCTCCCTGTACTTTCCTAGAAGGTTCAGTATAAAGTCCAAGTCTTTCTCATACAGAACGGTTCTGTTCCCCCTCCTGGCTGCTCAGAGCCTGTCGACAAAGGATCTAAACCTGCTGAAAGTGTCTTGGGAATGTGTAACCCTGTCCAGAGCTGACCTTGCACTGCAGGAGTCAGTGAGGAGCTGCACAGTCTGTCAGGGTGGGGGCTGGCAGGAGGGTCGCGAAAGGGGTGAGTCCGTTCAGTGCTCTGAAGCACGGGAAACATTCCTTTGCAGATGGACACTGTTGGACTGGAATGACTATGCAGATGTCAGTGATCAAATCCAGACACTCCTAACTCTGCTCTCCTCGGGTTCACATGGGTTTCTGCCCTACCTCTTCAGCAGGCAAGGAATTGTTCCTCACAGGAGCCAGCTCCAACCGCCAGCACCATGCTGGTTTCTCTGCTCCCTGTATCAGAGTTCTTCATGAATACGCAGATAAATTAATCTACTTTGTTATCTTTGCATTGCCAAAGAAAACTTTGCTGCTTTCTTCTTCTTCACTGCCAGAACTATAAAACCGTGGTCCACAGAGACACAGGAAAACACCATTTCTTCAGATGCAGATTCACAGCTCCCTACTCCTTCAAAAGTGAAAAAGGATATGACTGGAAAAGTTTGCTGTCAGGTAACTAGGGTGGATTTCACCACACCAGCACTGCTGCCCAGTTGCTGGGGACCTGCAGCCACAAGTGTTTTCAGAGCAAACCAGCCTTGCTTTGTCTCTGGCCGGTAGGGCAAGATTGCAGTTGCTTTTCTCCCCTTTGACCCCTCTGGCATTGCACAGGACAGGCCAGGTAATCACGGGTCTGTTTGTTTGTCTGTTTGCAAATCTCAGGAAGCAGCTACAGCAAAATCTCCTAAGTCATCAGAATGCAGCAAAACACGGTGTCAAAACAATGCAACCCCATCCCTACCTCCAGCAGGACCTTTATCAGGAATTACCACCTCTTTATCTCAGAGTTTGGGATTACAGCAGGTCCAGGCTGAAGGACCCCTCCATCCAGCCTGTGGTGAGGGCAGGCAGCACCACCCAGCCCATGCCATGCCCTCCGAAGGAGACAATATTTCCTCACTTTGCCTGTTCTGAGTCCGGATGTGTCAATATTCAAATATTCACGCAGAAGAAAGGGAAACTATAGTAACTGGACAAACACACGCCCAAGAGAGGGGACACTCCTTCCTGGTCTGTAATCCCCTAGTTCGATAAACCTTAGTAAATCACTGAAGGGAAATTTCTCCCAGTAACGAGAGGCCCAGTGATGCAAAGGTGTACAGAACATTGTCGTTACAAAAATGGTAGGTTCAAAAGTTTGGATTTGTACGCAGATGATGAGTGTTTGCACAGCTGCCTCTCTGAAAGCCCTTCAAAATCACAGTACTCATAATTCCCATGACTGCTCTACTGCCTCCTCTGCAGCCGCTTATCCCACGTGTGCTGCATGTCCAGGAGCCAGGAAGTGAGATGGGAAATGCCCCCCTGCCTTGCCTGGTGGCACTGAGGTGGCCTGGGGAAGGTGGTCACACAGACACCAGCTGGACAGGTGGGACTGGCACAGCCCCATCCCCACTTCCCTGCCCGGTGTGCTGGCTCCGGGAGGGAGGGTGTCTGCCGGAGAGCCAAGTTCACAGCTCCAGCAGGTGAAGGACAGCAGCGGGCTGCCAGTCTCACGGAAGAGGAGTGGGGGTTCACGCCCCCAGGACCCCCAGCTCTAGGAGGGGGCAGACCCACGAGCACAACCAGGGCACCCTTCGGAGGATGGGGACAGAAGGGACCATCCCGCCGGCGCCTTCCGCAGAGCGAGGGGGAGTGCGGGGCCGTGCGGGGGTGGCCGGGGCGGTGGGTCAGGCCGCTGTCCCGGCGGAGCGGTCACTGCCGGCTGGGTCGGGGGCGCGCGGACCCCGCGCGGGGCGGGGCGGGGCCGGGGCGCGGCCGGCAGGGGGCGCGCTGCGCGCGGGTTTAAGAGGCGCGCGGGGCGGCGCGCGGGCGGCAGAGCGGCGCGCGGGGCAGTGCGGGCGGCGCGCGCTCTCCGTCCCCTCGGCGCCAGCGTCCCCCTCCCCGGCCGCAGACATGGCCAGCGGAGGGCTGCAGCTCCTGGGCTTCGTGATGGCCTTCCTCGGCTGGATCGGCATCATCATCAGCACCGCCATGCCCCAGTGGAAGATGGCATCCTACGCGGGGGACAACATCGTCACGGCCCAGGCGCTCTACGAGGGGCTGTGGATGTCGTGCGCCATGCAGAGCACGGGGCAGATCCAGTGCAAGGTGTACGACTCGCTGCTCAAGCTGGAGAGTAAGTTGGGGCCGGGATGGGGTGAGGGTGTTGGGATGCCCGTCCCGTCGGGGCCACCCCCTCCGCCCCAGCGCCCCTTCGGTCGGGGCGGAGGGTGCCGGTCCCTTAGGGTCGTCGCCCCACGTCGGTGTCGGTCGCGTTGGAGCTCAGGCTGAAGTATTTGGACCGAGGCTGTTGCACCCTGTTGCGCATCCGATGTCCTATCTCCGTCGTCGTTGTCCGTGTTGTCCCCACACCCCTCGCCCACCCGAGTGCCTGTCGCGATGGGGGTGCCATTGCTGTCGGGTCTCACGGTCTCTGTCCCGCTGGAGTTAGGCAGCCTGTCCCTTCGGGGCTGCAGGTGCAGGGCTCGGGTTCCCCCATCTCTTTGGTGACTCCTCATCCTGTCGGGGTCGGATGCGTGTCTCTTGGGATTCCGCGGTGGCTCTCCCCGCCGGAGCTGACACTCCTCGGTGACTGTCCGTCGGGGGCACCCTCGGCAGTGCCGCCTCCCCGGGCAGGGAGCGGGGGCTCTCGGGGAGGCAGTGCCCGGGCAGATGCCCTCAGCCCTCGTCCCCACGCCCGCTGCCCGTCCCCCCAAAAAACGTCCCGGGAGGGGAAGGGTCAGATTCTTGGTGTCTGCTCCGGAAACCGCCGGGTTTGCGAACAAGAGCTTTTGACTGTTGCTCTTTTGGAGGTTCAGCCGGGGGCTGGGCTGCCCTCGCGGGGCACGGCTGAGCCGGAGCAGAGCTCAGCAGCGGGGCCGGAGTGGGCATTTCGAGCACGGGTCCTGTTTGCCTTTGACTGTTTTGGTCTTTTGTTCTCTGGGAAAGTCGCCGCTGTTCCCGTGGGGCTTTTAAGCAGAGGACTGGCAGGTGAGCTGGCCTCCTGCCCAGCTAGCACTGCCTGTAGTTTTTAGGCAGGCCAGTATGCCAAGGTAATCATTGGGTCTCTTATCTTGTCCTGGGACGGCGAAGCTACCTCACGCAGGCAGAAGCTGCAGCCTGGGGTGTCAGTGGGGTATCAGCCTGGCTAGCTGGGGGGTCATTCAGGGTGCTCAAGCCAAGCTGGAGGGAGCCTCAATGAAGGCTGTTTCTGACCGCTGGGGCAGATAACTTACGCTGACACCCAAAGAGTTTAAAAAAAAAAAAAAGGTACTCCTTTCTCAATATCCCTCACCTGATCCCGAGTCGTGGAACACCCTCATCCCTCCCAATTAATAAAATAATAATTGCCACCTTGGCCACCTTCTCTTTCCCAAAGGAATGAGCAGGCGGTTTCACGTAAACCGAGGTCCATGGGGAGTGTCCCCGAGTCCGATTGCCACCAGCCCTTCCTGTGTCACGCAGTGAAGCTGGACACCCCGCGCCCCGCCTTCGCGGTCAGCCCACACCATCCCTCCTGCTCCCTTGCCCCAAACACCCGTGGGCTCTGCAGTTGGCAAAGGTGCGGATTGCTCCCATCGGGAGCGCTGCGCACCCACTTGGCACTCGCAGGGTGCGGGGCTGTGCTAATCGGGGCAGGGCTGAGCACACAGTCCGGAGTGCTTGGAGTGGTAATTATGTGTAAGATCAACCTCAAGCCTCTTATCTCTCACTGGGGGTGGGGGGCGAAGATGCCAGCAGTGGCTGAGGAATCTCTATCCACCCCCTGGATGGGTTGCGAAAGGTAGCCTTGCCTCGGGGGCTGTGTGCAGCCCATTGTGCTGTAAATGAGACCTGCCTGCGGAGCCCGCCTTGAACAGACTCCCAGAAACCTGCCCCAGGCCCTGCAGACCTGGCCCATTCACGGCTGAGCGCCGAAACCAGCTGCTCCCCTCACCTTTGTCCAGCGAACAATACGGGCTCTTCTCTTCCAGGGCTGCGAGCGAGGGAGGTGACAGCGACCGAGGCTGAGCTTGTAGTGGCCTTTTCTGTTCTTGCCCAGCTTTGCAGGACAGTATGCCTGAAAATTCTCAAATAAAAGGGAGATCGCAGGGGAGGTTATCCCCACAAGAAAAATCAGCGAGGGCTGGCAAAGGGGCTCCACATTCTTTCGTTCCCTCAGCTTGCTTAGGTTGTGCCTTTCCCGCTTGAAAGCAGATCATGCCTGGGGACATACACCTTATCTGCCGTTTTCCCTCCTGGTGTCCCTTCAAGGTCTTTCAGCCACATAGGCTTGGGCAGGGACCAGCAGTGCTGGTTTGGGTGGAGGTGCAAAAAACCCCCAAACCAAGCCAAACAAAACAAAAAAAACACCCAAACAGTTTATACCCAATTCAACAGCCACACCCCGGGACAGGTGCAGTGGAGAGCTCCCTTAGTGCATTCATCTATGTCCTGGTGAAGGTGGTAGAGCCGTGTGGGAAGAACTTTTGCATGGCCATTCTTCCCTGCCGGAGCTTCACATGCCCCGAGTGCTCTGAGCCACATGTCAGAGCCTCATGAGCTGATGGGAGAGGCTCAGATCTGTAATTACTTTGTCCCTGTAGAAAGGACTGAACCTTCTTGCACCTGCAGTAACTCCTGTTTGTGGGAATGCTGGAAGGCTTTGCCAGCAAACTTTGGAGTATCTGGTAGCTGTTGCCATTCCTCTGGATGTGTCAGTGTTTGGCTGCATGGCAGAGATGGGGTTGGCACAAGCTGATGAGCACCAGTAGCCAACTGAGGGGCCTCCAGCTTCCCGTGTGGGCACACTGCTGGAGTGCACCCATGCTGGCACTTCTCCCGCAGCTGTGTTCAGCTGAGGGCTTATGTCACTGCTCCTATTCAGGCAAGAGAAAGGCTGCGTTTTGCTGGCTTACGTGAAAAGCAGTGCGTGGCCACACGCAGACATAGAGGCAACAAATGCCACCCTTGCAACAAGGCTTTGTTGCACAGCCTCAGCATTGTTCTTGTGGCCCTCCAGCATGGTCCATGGAGCTTAGCTCGGCTTTGTGCTCCTCGGGGTCTCAGGGGGATGCTCTCAGACAGGAGGGAGTAGGGCTCCTGGTACCTGTCTCTGAAAGTTTTCAGCCTCACCTAACCACATTCTCCTGTTCAGAGCAGATGTTGTTCTGGGTCCTGTCTAGGCTGTTTTAGCTGGAGATACTCATCGACCTGTTTGGTTTTGCTGGGAGAGGTTCTGTGCTTGAGACAAGCTGAGACTCATCTATCGCTCCATCACCAAACCTAGTACATCCACAATGAGCCTTTGTGCCCTAGCCCAGAAAATAAACAAGGGTTTGAATGCCCTCTGGGTCAAGCAACATCGCTGAAATGTGAAATCTTCCCTCCTACACCTCTACCACCCTGGCTGAGCCTGTTCCAGGAGCTGGGGAAGGGAACGGGTGGGGGGAAGGAACGGTTCATGCTCAGGTTACTGCTGCTCAGTTCTGATGGTGGGGGAGTTGGGAGGGTGGCCCGGGGAGGGACAAAGCATGAGGGACATGTGTCCAATTCTCCATCTTTAGATCTTGATTAAGCAGGTAGAACCTGCTGGTATCTGTGTGCTTTCATGTGGGTTAAGGGTTAATTTGCTACCGTGTTTCTCAATCCCTGTTCCTTCCTCATGAAAAATCCTGATGGAGTGATAAAACAGTCTCACTTGTGCTGGCTTTGAGAAGGTAGAGGGTTACTTGGAATGCCACCGAGGCTGTTCCTGTGCAGTGCCCTGGTGTGTCTGCAAGCGGGGATGGGAGTCTGTCGCAATACACTGGCTTTATTGCTCTACAAGCAGCTTCTAAGCAGCTTTGTAGCTGGTGTTACTATGTGCTACTAAATCTCTTGGTAAGGGAATTTCCAGGCTTTGTGGGAAAACAGGCTGCTGAGGTCTCCTCTGGCCAGGAATCTAGAAATGGTGGTACCGTGTGCTGCTTGTCTTACCACCAATCTTAATTTGTCAGTGAGTGTAGGAGGGTGTCGAACCTTACTTGCTTTTGGGTATGTCGGGTACAAAGCCGCTGTCACCTACTGAGCACTGGACATGCAGTGGGGACTTCCCAACCTTTCCATTTTGTCAAAAAATATGACTCAGAGTCCCTGTCCTGCCCAGATTCCTCTGTACAGTCTTCTAGACTTGTGGGGATGTCCTTTGAAGGTGTCCAGACTGGAATCTGATGCTGATTGATTTGCAGGGTCCGGTAAGGGGGTTGAAAGCCTCCAAGCCATTAACAGTTTCTGGGAGCAGCAAGAATGGCTGCAAAGTGTGAGAGGTGTTTGCTGGGGACCTCTGAAGCTGTTACTGCTTGCTCGGGTTTTCATTCCTTTGTCTGCTGCACGAAAGTAACTTTCACACGCAGACCAGCAGGATCTCAGATCCCGCTCCTTCCAGGGGATCCAGCTTTCAGGAAACCCTGGTGGGAAGGCTTTGAAGGCTGCTGACTTCTCTTGGAGGTGGACGGTGGAACATGGTTCCTATACTGCAGGGGTGCTTGTAACTCCTGGGGAACTTCCCTTGCAGAGATTAGAGGGAGCTGCACAGCATCTGTTTCACCTGCATTCTGTCATCAGTTAGTTGGATGGAGGCCCATGGGAAGGGAAGGAAACGTCCTTATTTTAAATTAAGGCAGTCAATGAGCATCCCTATCAGAGGATAATCTGCACACAGGGCCATTACAGCAATTTTGCCTTACAAGCAGGCGTTACGAAAATCCCATAGCGCTTTCCCAACAGCTTTTCTATAACATAAATGACATAAACAGATTAAATAAGGAAATGGTATGATAGAAAAAAACCTTCAAACATCTGCAGGTGAAGTACTTTTGAAGTATTTTTTTACATAACTAAGCAGTTACCAGCAATTACTTCTGTCTCATTTAATGGTAGTTGTGGGGAGGAAAAAGTCTTATGTACGCTTCAGATAAACTGCATAAGGTCGTTTGTGTCCAAAACCACTAGCAATAATTCTGAAGTGTTTGTTAGTATGTTTTTAAAACAAGTGGGGTTTATTATGTGAAACAGGTGTGAGCTGCAGCAGCATGTTTATGGACTCGAGTTGTATTTTATGCCTTGCAGAATGCACATTTGTTGTTAACTGTCATCAGGAGTTTTAAGCCTCTGTTCTTCAGTTCTTGCTGCTTTCTTGCTATAGGTTTTTCAGGCTGTGTCTCTCATTACTAACCAGCAATCAAAAGGCTTGGCTTCCAAGCCAATACTGGTTTATATTGACAAAATACTGTTGCCATCAGACAGCTGTTGTTTGGTGCCAGACCAGTTTGTCTCACCTTGTATAGGTCTTTTTTTTTCCCCAAGGGCTCCTGAGACTGCCTGGGCTTTCCTGTTCCTGTTGGCAAGACAGTCGCAGCAGCAAGGAGTGCTGGGGAAATCCTGTTTTCTCTCTAATATGGGAGAAGTCGTAAAGTTAAATTGCTGCAGAGCACTTCTTGCTGTCGGTAGCCAGTCCTGTTCAGCAGGTTAAGGCAATATTGTACTTGTATAATTTTGGATTTTTAAAGCATCTGGAAAGGCCCGTGTGAACAACAGAACTATTATTAAAGGAGCTTTCCCAGCCTCTGGATGTGCAGCTTCCATTGACAGCGCGTCTGTTAGTGTGTGGTTAATAACTGGTGGCTTGTTTGATGATTAACTGCGGCTAGTGCACTGCACACATCGCGAAAGTGGAAGGAGCACAGAAGCGCTGCCTCCCGGGCTGTGCTGGGCGCACGGGGCGGGCCGGTGGAGGGTGGCTGGCGAACGCGGTCACGTCACATTCCAGCTTCTTGGGGCAAAGCGACAGAATGTTCTGCAAATGGCCCAACCTGTTCTTCTGTCCTACCGCGAGTTTCCTAAATGTTTCTGTCCTCTTGTGCCATGGAGCCAGGCGTGAGGAGGGGGCGAGGGCACCGGGAGTTGTCCCACCAGCGCCTGCTGAGAGTGGGCAGCCCCGGGGAATGCTCACAATGCTGTATTTTGTTCAGCTGCTTCTGCAAAGCTGTCGTGGCACGCATCCAGTTAATACTTATACATCTTGAGATTTTAGCAAGTTTCATAGCTAGGTTTTCAGAGGTCATAGAAACTTCTTCCAGCATTTTCCTCTGTTTGTCCCTTAGCACTGTGTGTGAAGGTGAAATGTTTTTCCCACCCTTATAACTAGTTTTCTAGTTTTTAGAGATAGTGTTGCCTATTTTAAGCTTTATGAAATAATTCTTTCAAAACCCTCTCCTATAAAGTTATTTCTTCCGCAGCAGACTGAGCCCGACTTACTGCAGTCTTGCTAAAACAGGTCTGGTACCTCTGCAAAAAATACCCTTTCCCATGCCTAGTACAAACTGGTACTCAGCCATTGGCCTCTCCAGAGCTGCTGCTGTAGGGCACAATTTAGCCTTAAATGTATGGCAGCTGTCAGCCAAAGTCTTTCTGAACATTGGCATTACTTTTGTAAGGTAGAAATTACTTTTGGAGTGTAATCTCTGGCACTGGAGATAAATCAATTAAAAACGAGTTTGGAGACTGCGGTGGTGATCTATGCTAAAGTGACAAATGGCTTTGTTAATGAGTTTCTGTACTCGGTGCAGCAGATGGGTTTTGATAAACACATGGGTGGTGCGGAGGTGTGTCACCTTTCCCTTTGAAGGAATTGAGAGATGACATTAGCCAAGCTGATTGAGGAATTTTTCCCAAGAAAGCCAACACTCATGAAAGTATGTCCCTGTTGCTCTGATTATTATCTTTTTATTTTGTTGCTTGTAACTGTTTTCATCATCTATTTACAGAACAGTAAGGTTGTGTGTGAAGGGGCACATCCAGATCTGTTTTAAACCAGAATTAGAGCCTGACAGCCTGGGGTTGGTGGGGGTCACAAGAATTTTCCTGCACAAGCAGTTCTGTGGGACAAAGTGTAGTAAGGAAGCTGCAGAGGATGGGTGTGTGGCTCTGACCCCCTCCTGGATAGTGTTGGCTCTGAACTCTGAGTTTCAGGTTGAGCCACAGAGCCCATTGTTTTAGCAGGGACTCAGATGGGTTCACCATCACCCTGACTGAGTGTGCAGGTGCTTTGTTGTAGGCTTAAATCTTGCCTGAATTGCTTTTGTTGTCATCCAAGCCTGAAATGCTTTTCAGAGCTCTAGAGGATGCAGTCAGGGTGTTTTGAGGGGTGAGCTCCAGACTTGAACAGATTTTGGTGATACTTTGGTGTACCTGTGTCACTGCCAGATAACCTTCTGTGTCTCAGGGGACACTTGTGCCTTGGTTACAGCATGCTTCTGGGAGCTTATTCCTTTTATTAACCAGCCCTGTTTGTTCCCAGGTCTTTACAGGACTGTATATTAAAATCCATGCTGTTCAAACAAACCTGATTAGCGAGACAATAAAGCTCAGGCTCTTATTTCACTGCTAGTCAGGTGTTTTGTCACCTGAGGTTTTTTTAGTAATGACTTACTTTATTTCACTATTTTTCTTTCTTTTTTTGGTGTCAAGAAAACATGAGTTCAGTAGCTCACAGGCATAGGGTTAGTGTGTTTATGCCTTCAGATGAGTCCATGTAAAACCAAATCTTGGATGAAGTACATCAAGTCTGTCTGCTGAGAACTCGGGCAAATTCAACACTTGCCTATGGGAGGGATCACCCCATGCTCCAACTCTTCAAAAGCACAAGAGGCTCTTAAAGCATTTGAATATCTTTGAGTCAATTAAACTAAATATTTTAAGTAGAAGAGAAAACAACCTATTTTTCAATTGGCTGGGAAAATCCTGTTTCTTCGGCAATTGTATTTTTTACACCCTCTGGGACTCAAACTGAGAATTTAGCACCAGAAAAATCTAAATCAGCACGGAGTTATTTGTATAAAGGACAGGTTTTGGAAGTGTTGAGCAGCAAAGGGGCCTTGCAGTCTGCTCTGGGACTATTCATATGTATGTCACTATTCATATTAAAACATGTGCTTAAGTACTTTGTCAAGGTAGAGCCTAAATCTGAATACTTCTTTTGATAAACAGATATGTCCTTCCAATTGGGATTCAAATGATCAAGGAACAAAAGATGTCTGAGGGCAATTCCCAGGTCATTTCCTGCAAAAACCTCTGCATGCCCTTGTTTGCCATGCATTTTAGAAGAGGCTGAGAGTCCTCTGATCCTGATGCATGACAGTCTTGAGACTAAAGCTGAAAAGGAATGTCTTGCTTGGATGTATCCTGTGTAACGGGGAGCCAGGAGTATTTAGATACATGATTACTGAGCCCAGTAATTTGAAGTTCGATTTGTATCTTGAGTTTTCTTTGTGGTGACTCAAATCCTAATGTCTTCCAGGCAGTCTGCAGGCCACGAGGGCTTTGATGGTGGCTTCAATACTCGTGGGGCTCGTGGGCGTGTTTGTTGCTGTGACTGGCATGAAATGCATGAAGTGCATGGAAGATGACCAGGTGAAGAAGATGCGGATGGCTGTCTTCGGTGGGGTGATCTTCATCATTTCAGGTTGGTGACACACCGATAGTGTTTGGTGTCAAATGTGCTATCTCCTAGGTGGCATTTATCCAGTAGGGGATGTGGGAGGGCTTGCTGTTTTTCTCCAAGAGTATTTCGGTCTGGGAGCTCCTTAGAGGACTTTGGCAGAGTAGTTCAGGCTATCTGAGGCATCTTAGCACTGGCATTACACGTTCTATATGGACTTCATGCCTTCCATATCTGTTGGCAGAGGTGCATTCTACCCTGCTTCAGTGAAAGGCTGTCAGCAGTCCTGTCTTTGGGGCAATGTAACTGTGGGAAACCTCAAATCCTTTCTCAACGTCTCTCCCAGCCAGCGCTAACTAGAACAGCTCAGAACTTCCAGGGTAGCAGCAGCTCAGCATTATTCCAGATGCTGATTCTGCTGCATGCTTTTTTTTACAGTGATTTTGTTGATTGTTTTTTCTTAAGCCGTGACATTGTGTTCCCTTCATGTGCAGGTCTGGCAGCACTGGTGGCCACATCGTGGTACGGTAACAGAGTGGCTCGGGCCTTTTATGACCCTTTCACCCCCGTCAACACCAGGTACTGACCTATTTGGTATAACACACGATAGTTTAGTGTGACAAAGACTCACAGGGCTTAGTTTTGAGTGGCAGTAGCTCAAAACAAAGAAGGGAATTTTCTGAACTAGCTGGGTTGGCTTCAAACTGTGCAGAAAGAGTCATTATCCATGTGTCTCTTAGGTCTTGGCTTTCAGGTGGCATCACTGCCAGAGACCTAACTGATGGGACTTCTGATTTTTGATTTTTTTTTTTTTCCCCACTACATGCTAAAGGCCTGTTTTGCACAGAGCTTGGCCTGCAGCTGTGTGGGGTCACCTAAAATACTGGACTAACCCAGTGTGCAAAGCTCTGGGCTTTGAGGGTCAACAAAGCCTGATTGCTCCAAGCTGCTGCCTTGCAGGAGCCACGTCCATCCCAGTTTCTGCTTCCTTCTGCTTTGTGTGAACATGTTTCTTACTACAAGTAACACCTCTGGATTACAGTGTTTTTCACTTTCTCCCTTCTTTCTCCTCCAGATTTGAGTTTGGGTCAGCTCTCTTCATTGGCTGGGCAGCTGCATCTCTGGCCATTCTGGGGGGATCCTTCCTCTGCTGCTCCTGTCCACGGAGAGAAACTTCATATCCACCCACCAGAGGCTACCCAAAAAATGCCTCCTCCACAGGGAAGGATTACGTATAATGAAACAAAGAAGAGGAGCCACCAGCACTGGTAGTGAAAGCATTTTGGAGAGGACACTACAATGCCACTGTCCTGAGCAGAGTCCAGGCTCTAGGTTCTGCCTTCCTCTTCTCCCAAAAATGTGTATATTTTTGTAATCCTCTTTGCTACTGGACGTAACTTCTCCTTTCTCTCCCAGCCCGTGGAGGAAGGCTAGCCTAGATTCATAGGTATTGCCACTGGAAAGATGAAACCTCCAAGCTTGGGTTAAGTTTAGTACTTGGGAGTAAAAGGGAAAATGATACTGTTTTTATAGATGGATGTTGGTGCTTTTTTTTAGGTTTTTGTTGGTTGTTTTTTTTTTTTTTTCTAAAAATAGATGGTAACAATTCAGCCCCATATCCCATTAAGTTAGAGCCCAGTGTGGTGTGTGTAGGAATTAAAGGAACATATATTATATACAAAATGATGAAACCAATAGCTTAAGGGGAAACATAATTTTGGGGAAAAGACTTTACATGTAGGAATGTTTGAAGAGATGTAAAATGCTCTTGTACTGTCTTATTGGCATCATCTTCAGCACCCTCCTTTCTGTGCAGGCAAAGGGTTCGAAACAAATTGCTGTGACTTAAATGGAAATCCACACTGTCCATGCACATGCTGTTGGCCAATGGAAGATGCAGTGTAAGGTAGTGAGCACAGAAGTTATCAGACTCCCAAAGCATCTGCAGGTTTCCCTGGTGCCAGAGAAGAGCTCAAGAAAAAGGATTGCCTTCTGTTTTCACTGTGTGTCTCTGGCGGGGCTGTGGCTGTTCCTTAGACACAGAGTGCTGCCAGTGATTGTTTTTCCATGTTCCCACCCTGGTAGCTGAGCTTGAAGCTTTATCCCCTTGTGTGTGTTTAACCCTCTCCTCTTTCCTGGAGCCTTTCTCGTTTGGGCTCAGTTTCCCGGTTTGTGCCGTATGCAGCTAACTGTGTTAAACCAAACTGAATGCACTGCCACTCCCTGATGTTTCCCCAAGGATACCTCACACGCTGCCGTTCCATCCTGTCTATGTCTTGTAAACACTTTCAGTGATGATATGAAGGCAAATTCCAAGAAAACTGACCCAAAGGTTATGGCATTTTCTTCTAATCCAAGCTCACCAAAGAGGAAGAAACAAACATTTTAAAGATAAAACCATGCTTGCATATTGAGTTGTGTCCAAAAATAAAGAAATAATGCAGTTCATCAAAGGTTCCCACCCCTTCCCCTGTAACACCCAGTCAGCCACTTGGAGTTGACTGACACTGGGAGTTAAATCTCGCAGTTCCTAGAAGGATGGTACCACTTCTCCAAAGCTCAACCTTCTTACATAGAAGGAAACTGGTTGCTTCTGACCAGGCTTTATAATTGTGTAAATGTTCAGAGGCATCAGATCTCTTGATTTCCTTCTGTAGACAGGGAGAGCCTCTGGCTGAGCTATGTACCACATTGGTGGTCTGTACAAGCCTTATACCTCTGTTTTACCTGACTCCTGCAGCATAAAGTTACTAAAAGAAACCAATCAGAGCATTTGCTTCAGGCTTGAGTTGATGTTGGCCTGTACTTGGAGCTGGGCCATGTGGCTTCCCCTTCTCCATGGGGAATTGCCTGTGCACAGCAGCTGCCTCGGAGACCTCTTGTCTCGGGAGGTGGCAGCTCAGGTCACATTAAAGAGCTGCTGAAGTCTCTGCTTTTGTATTTGCATTAACCCTGAGCCAGGGAGCAGACGCTTGTATTGGGAACTTGTACAAAGTGTTTAAACAATTTCAATAAATGGACTTTTTTAAGGAAAATCAGACTATTACTTCATTTCTTGCTTTTGAGCAGAACTTGGATGGTGTGCCTGGAAAAGAAGAGTGGGACTTGGGTTTTTGGGAGCCTGCCTGCCAGGATGGAGCTTGTTTAGCAGTGTGTATCTACAGCAGACATAGGTGGGGACAGATCTTCCGCAGTGAGTCAGGCAGTTGTGGCCTCTGGCAGAAACTCACCCAGTAATCTGCTCCGATTGCAGCCCAGGAACCAGAAGGTCTGCTCTGCTCCTCGGCAAGGCTGGCTGCACCCTGGGTGGAGCAGGAAGGGGCAGGGGGAACGCAGAGCTCCCTCACAGGGGGGTGGGAGCTGCAGGAATGGGGAAGGGATGGGGTGGGGAGCCAAGGTGTTCCCACGAGAGGTGCTCTGCGTTTCAGCAGAGTTGTGCTTTCTGCAGCTTTATCTGGGGTAGGGTTTGTGCAGGCTGTGGCTACCTGCATGAGACGCCCTGCCTTCAGAGCTGATCCACATGTGTCTCTTAAGGACCCATCTCATGCTAAGGCCCTTTAGGGAGTGCACTGTGCTGCTCCTAGTTGTGACAGCAAGACCAGTCAGGTGTACCTTTTTTGCAGGCCAGGTAGAGAATGGTTGCTGTTGGGCATGGTTTTTTCTAACCTGCACTACCTCCCCAGGATAGCAAGGCTCTATCCCCCTGCTTCTACCTGCCCTGGAAACCTTTTTCCATTAATCAGGATTTTGTGTTCATCCCTTTCACATTTTGAAGTACTTGTGATGAGAGGCAAACTTTATTTAAAACGTTTTCTTAAGCTCGGTCAAGGAGCTGCCTCCTCTAGTCCCTCACTTTCCAAGGGCTGTTTGCTTTTGTAATTATAAACAATAAGAATAAAGCTAATTAGGCCTTGTAAAGCTGGCAGAGCAAAACAGCCAGGCATGTGGCTGGCTGAGTGAGCTTGCAGTGCCTGGAGCAGGCTGGTTGCCCTGGCATAGTTTGGGGTCTATGGTCATTCTTATTCCAACCTGTCAATTAGTCAAGGATTTCCATTGAGATTAATTTTTTCCCATGTTTTCATGCTCGCTCCCTCTCCAAGGACTTTTGCAAGCTCTACTCTGAAGTTTCTTGGGCAGAAGAAGAGAGAAAAGCAATCCCACCTATAAAATGGTCAGTATGACTTCCCAGCAGCTGGCAAAAGTAGGCCACTGCAGGAGATGCAGACCTGTGGGTGACACTGGCACAGAGGAAGGAGCCAGAGGCTCCCTCGTTTGTTTGTTTGCTATACTTTTAATTGGACAGAATTCAAAGCCAAACTTTTATTTCCCTTGCCTCTCTTGCATGATCGTGCAATTCTACTTGGCCACATTTTCTACAGCCCTTTGGCCATGTCTGCTGTAGGGTGCACAGAAAAGGAGTTGCATGGGTTGAAAGTTGGGGGAGTTTCTCACTGGATTTCAGTCTTTGCACGTGACTGACATTCCTACTGCTAAAGCCATCTTGCAGTGAAATGATGGCATTTGTCTCTGCAGACAATGGGAACTTTGACTGCCTCTTGGCATCTTCTTCCATACCATATTTATTATTCACATGGTGCCAGAGCTCTGCATACTATGCAGGGAACTTCACTGTCAGTGGGAATTACATGCTCATTTGTATTGCTTAGATATTTCAGAGGAGTAAGAGAGCTCAAGATGTTTTTGGAATAGCATCAGCCTGGATTTCTTGGCTTCTCCAACTGAATAATTTTAAGAAATCATCCATGCTAATGCCTTTTTCAGATTCAATGTCTGATTTGCACATGAGCTTCTTGCAATAAATTTGGCTTTGTTTTCTGTACTTCTCTGAACACATAGATAAAAAGTATTAAAGCACTGAAAACTGGCAAGTAAGATCCCAGAAATAACCAAGACACCTAGTGACAGCTGTTGACAAATGTTTGTGAAATACTCATGCAGCTCAGAACTTTTCTAATATAAGGCAGAAGCAGAAATAATGGCATTACTGAGGGAAGGAAGTTAATGCAAGACTTCTGTTTAAGAACAAACCCTAGAAATGTAACTTTCTGAAGTTCCTCAAAAGTAGCAGATTTACAAATCTAGATGAGTAACCAGACTGAAAGAACTCAAGTCTTCGTCCTGAGCATGGAGACATATGGAATAACTTTGGGGCAGCCAGTGAAGTGACAGTGATGTGAAATTGTCTCAGTGTTTTCACAAAGGACAGCTAAAAGATGCCAATGGTAGCAGCACCTTCCAGAGTTTCAGACCTGAGTCTACCTGAAAAGTTATTTTGCAGTCAGCTCTTTGCGCAGTGGTAGGGCTGCAGTCAAACCACAGAACAGTCTGGGCTGGGAGGGACCTTTAGAGGTCATCTAGTCCATGCCCCTGCAGTGGGCAGGGACATCTTCAATAAATCTTGCAATGTCAGACCCAAGTGGCCACAGTCCTGCCAGCTGGTGTGTATTCCATCAGGATTACTCACCCACGATGTTGGCTGCACCTATCAGCTGGCAGAGGAGTTGGCTGGTGTCACACCAGCAGAGGTGTCCAGGTGAGCCACAGACTCACAACGACCACGTGTTTCAGCCAGGGCTTTGTATCCAACTGGGCAACTGATCTGAGCTTTCCAAACTGGCCTTTGCATTGCAACACAAACAGTATTGCAAGGGTTTTCTCCCTATCCCCCTTCATTAGACTCTTCATTCCTCCACTCCCACTGGTTCTTCAATTTGCCTGGTTGCTGTTTCCCTGCTTCTAGAAGTCCAGCCTTCGACAAGGAGCTTGTTCTTCTCAAGCATCTTGCTTTTGAGCCTTTCTGCAGCTCCTGAAGTCCTGCACTCCGGCATCTGCATCACTGAGCAGAAAGGGAAAAACACTCCTTTGTTGAGCCTCATGTGCTTGATTGGAAAACATCCCAACTCCTACAGCTTTTCCAGAAAAGCCCTGCCTGGATTCCTAGCATACTGCGTCAGGGACTTGGTGTTCCTAGGGTCTACATTTCCTGCAGGGACCTGCCGTGGACACCAGGAGCCCCTGGAGCTGTGGAGCCTCTGGGTGCTCTTGCTTTGCTGCCCCAGGGACTGCAAGGAGCCATCAGCTGGTGGGTCCTGCCTGGGCTGGGGGCCCGGCACTGGGCAACCACCTGGATAACACATCTGCCAGGTTTGCCTTGAGACACAGAAGCTGTCCTCCGCTCCTGTCCGGTTCACTAGCCAGGCCCAGGGGCAGGTTTCATGTCAGAAACATGAATTTTGATGTTCAGTTTCCCATATTTTTGCCTTGCTCTAAAATTGGGCTCTGCTTCCATGGTGTCCTGCTTCCCTATAGATGTACAGGTCCTCCTTTCTCCTTGAAGAAGGACTTTCGGGAAAAGTGTTTGCATCCCCAGTCGGGTCCATCTGACCATACCAGGTACAGCCAGGCTGGGTTAGGTCAGCTGGTGGCACATTCTGGGACATTGCACAAGTCCCCATTCTTACCATGGTGTTTTTGTTCTTCACCAACCACATCATAAAATTCCATACCTGCAAAATTTACATCACTGGCTGTTGTCCAGGAAGGTGAAGGATGTGACTGACACAAAAAACTGCATTTTCACATCAGGGCAGAGAACAAACCCTCTCATCACAGTTAAGAACCTCCACCTGCATTGCCAGCAAAGATCCCCAGGACTGAGGGGTACAAAGACAGCCTTTGCCAATGTTCTGTACTTTGCAGTTTAATGAAAAAAAAAAAAAAAGAAAGTGAGGAAAGAACAGTATGAACTAGGTAGTGCCAAGCTTTCTTACTTCCCTGGCTCCTAGGAAAGACTCAGCTATGTGAAAGCTGTAGTACCAGTGTTCTCCCCTGCCACAGATTCATGTCCCACTGCAGCCAAGGGCTTTGACTTTTAGTTTGGGAACCACACAGCAAGGTTCAGCAGGTGGAAGGCGTGGGATACTCGTACTCCCAGCCCAGCACCCCTGGCTGCCCTCAGAGCCAGCTGCCCCAGCAGGACAGCAGCCGGGGAGCCTGAAAACAAGCTCAGCCAAGGGGAAAAAAGCAAGAAATAGCATTCTTATGACAAGGTAAACAGTATTAACTCCGTCTTGGGGGAGTAGAAACATCACGGCGGTGATCGGCTTTTCTGCCCACAAGCCGTGGAAGGGCGGTGGAACGCGCTCCACCCTCCCCTTGTGTAACACTCCCCACGCAACAGCTGTAAATAATCATTTACCTGTGTCCCTCTTTTGTCGCCTTTTTTAGGGCCTTTCTTCTCAAACGCAGCTCCCGGAGGGGTGCGCGGCAGAGCCGGAGCCCCGGGGCTGGCAGAGCTGCCACACGCGGCCGGAGCCGGGAGCCCCGGGTTCCTCCTGCCAGCCAGGCTGCCCGCTGCGGTAAGGGGGATGGGACAGCGTGGGCTGCATTTGTTGTTTTTCCAGGGAAAAGAGCTCAACGGTTCGTTTTAATTATTGGGTTTTTTTTTTTCCCCAGACCCACAATAACATTTCTCCACACTGCATTCTCTAGAAAAGGTCTGGTAAAAACGCATTGGGCCAAAACACATCTGTCAGAGAGCCGGGTCTGCTTGTTTAGTCGACTCCAGGATTTCAACACAAGTGCTCTGGGGTCTTCTCTGAACCCTTCCTGACTTCAGGTGCTCAGAAAGTGGGGACAGAAAGGAAGAGCCAGTCATTACGTGGGGTTTTTTTTTCCCCAAAGCAGTAAAAATGCCTCACAACTGCCCCAGACCTACAGGTAGTCGCTTTTGTTGAGATTTACTAGTCACTGTCATATTGTAACCTGACAAAAGCATCCTTTGGGAAGTATGCGTGGGCTGGACGCTCTGGGAGCATGAGCAGAAATGTGACCGTGCCCAAGCAGCCCTGGGCACAGAGCAGGGCGGACGGGGAGCAATGAAACCCTCGGCCGCCGCCTTCCTTCGGGGAGGGATGTGGCCCTGGCCCGGCAAGCAGAGTCTGCACAAGAGGGAGTCTCATTTACAGTGCCCTGTAATTTGCTGATGCTGTAATATGTTTAGCTTGGGGAAAAGGCTGTGTTGATGTTAACGTGCTCGCTCACATTGGAGCCGTGGTACGTTCCATCCACACGGAAAACAACTCCACGCGGGGCTGTGGCTGCGCTGTCCTCGTGAAAGTAACGGGCGGTAGCTCAGCTGGGGCTGAGCTGTTGGGGCTTTCGTGGGTGGGAACAGCCCCCTGAACCCTCCAGGCCCAGGTAGGATGTGACAGCCCAGCATCTGCTGCAGTGACACTCACTCTTCATTAAGAACTACTGCCCAGGCTAATTAGACTTCAAGTGTCAGCACTGGACCAAGCAGTATTTCCCTAATGCTTTTAAACTGGCCCTAAATCAGTGCAGTGTCAGAAAACATAGATCCATCCCCCATCTACAGCTTTTCCTCTAACTGGTGCTTTTTGGAGTCCAGGCAACAACGATGGGGGTGTTGTTGTCAGTACCAACAGTGAGAGCAGAAACACCACAAATGATCTCAAGACATGGACTGGGGTACCAGGGTGATACTGGACAGACACACTTGCACTGAGAGCAAATAATTACTGCCCTGTGATCGGGTCCTGCTTTGGGATACAACATTGTCATGGCTCAAACACACCTCTCTGTTTGCCTGGTAGATTTGTTAATAATTGCTTACACCTATGCAGCACTTGAGCTCATGGGATTGCTCCAGGCTGTCTGCTGCATGTTTCAGGGTAAGTCTGCAGGACCAAGCCCTGCAGACAGAGAAAGCACTTGTTTGAAATTCAAGCTAACTCCAGAGCAAGTATTTCTTTCCACAAGCCTTACATGGCCCTTTACACTTCAATTTTTCATCATCCTCAGAGCAGCCTAGTGAGTCAGGGCAGTGTGTTCACTCTGCTTACAGATGGGCATCAGGCAAACTACAGCCCCGAACCTTAAACACCTCAAACGAATCGAAGTGCCTACAGATCTGTGAGGCTTTGGACTTGAGCCTCCTGCTCTCTGTGCTGGTGCTTCTCCTCCTCCACAAACCCGCCACACGCTCGGGGCGCTCTGTGTGTGTCGGTGTGGGGCTGACCAGATGTGATCAGTTATTCTCTCTGTCTGCAGGCACAGGATAAAGATGGACCTCTTTGTCCTCAAGCTGCCCTGGAAAGGGAGAGGTCTTCCTTGTTCCGTCCTTGCCAGCCATGTTTTCTTGACTCTTTCTTTCTGCCATCTCTGGAGCACACTGAGCTGAGCAAACAGTTCTCTGCTGCATTTGTCAGTGGGTGGTCAGGCCAGCAGAAGGCAGGGAGCAGGGCTGAGATCCTTCAGCTCAGAGGCAAGGGAGAAAAGCAGAGCAGTGGGCTAGGACCACGCTTTTGGCACTGGTGAGTCCCTGGGCAAGGCAGATCAGCAAAGCTTCCAGGCTTTCTGCAGAATTCCTCAGAAACTGGAACATTAAGTAAGAGTCTGCCTGGTGCTTTATGTTTCAGAGAAATGACCAAATTTTCCTTACATACACCTAAATCTACTGAAGGCAAGAGTTAGTCCTGACTCAGAGCAGCTCTTATAACTGCAAGATAATGCTTTAATAGGAATTTCCTTAGCATTTGTTCCCGGAACCAGGCTCAGGCCAGCTTTGAAAGGTGATGACATCAAGACCGAAGTTAGGAGTAGATGAAAACTGCTCTCATAGAACTGGACTTTGCATGAACCTTTTTCCAAAGAAGACATGTCAGGTGTTTCAAAGTGAGTGAAAAACATTAATTACAGCCATAGCAGTAGTTCAGAGTGTGACAGGCCTTTTAGAACATGTTACCATAGATCACAATGTCAATATTGCAAAAGAGTTGTTTGTTTCCATCATAATCAAGTTGTCTAGCACTGAATAATGGACTACTGGAGGCTGCCTCTTTATCTTGGCATACACAGAGCTCAGCAGTGTGTGTCAACACCGAGAACACTTGAAGAATTGCATTGCTTTGTCTGTTAAGATCCAAAAATACAAGGGCTTTGGAGGGCATTCAAACTGTTTTGTAAAGTACCTGCTCTAAGCCAGCTTACCCCCTTCTAATATGGGCAAACTTGCTTATCTGTGTCCTGGTGTTCAGAAGTTAGCCCTCCCTTTCCTCCTATTATTCACCTGGATAACGAAATCCGTGCTGTGTGAAAGGGGCAGTGACACAGTGTGCACACGAACTGGCAGAGGTTTCCATCGGTGCACTGCTAACCCAAATTATTTCAGTATTACATAAATGGTGTCAGCCCTCAGCCCCTTTGAGCAGTGGCTTCAGCAGAGCTGTGCTAGGTGCCATACAAACAGCTCAGAGTTTGAAAAAATACGTAATGTATTAAGGGTGGGACAGAACCAAATATATACACTTAAATCAACTTGTTCATGCATGACTGGAGCGCAGTAACTGCTCTGGTAGGAGCAGCCAATATCGAGCTCACTGTCCCTGAGCCTGCCTGGAACCCAGGCTCAACCCTGCAGCCCCTGGACTCCCTTTTGGGACATAACTTGGCTTTTCCTCCTAATTTTAAAGAAGGGATATCTTTGGAAATGGTAGGACAAATAAAGCACAGAGGGTCCTAAAACTGACCATAGTCTTGTCCCTGTTTTGTTCAGTTAAACATTTCCTACAGAATAGCTGCACGTGGCACATGAAGTGCAGGGCATGCTCTGCTCCCTTCCTGCCGGAGCAGAGCTCTGCAAGTAAAGCAGTGGATCTGTTAATCTCTTCCATGATGAGATTTAGATAAAGGCTTGTTTGGGACTCCCCTGTGACATGGGTAATTTTGATTCACATCTCCTGAACAAATGGGAGCCAAAGGCAGTGATTACAACATCCATGACTTCCCACAGGAGATTCTTTCAGGACATTTGGGTTTTTACCTTTTCACAGAACTAAAAGGAGTTCAGAAAAAAATGCTGATAAAAGCCAAATACACACTCTTTCTTCTTTCCGTGGAATTCAACTGCAAAACAACTCACAATGTAGCTAATAAAAACTGGAAAGTTTCCTCTCAGAGTCATAGCTTTTCCTCTTAAGAGCAATTGAGGCGATTTCCTATGAAAGCCTGTTTCTGCTCAGTGCCAGGAGTGGTGTTTTTCTTCTCAGGATAGGTGGCTGCACATATTTGTGGAGACCACCGGTGCTGCTCGTTGTGCCATAAAGCCCAGCCTGGGATGGGAGGTGTCCCTCCCCACAAGTGTAGCACATGGGTCTGCTCCTAACACCAGTAACTCAGCACCATCTCTCTTCCTCCCCATGATCCTTGGGGCCCCCTTTGGCAGTGAAATCTATTCCATGGCAGGGATTTATTTTTTCCTGCTGGATGTTTCTCATGTGGCTTTAATCTTGTTTGTGGAGGCAGCTGCATGCACAGACCAAAGGAACAGGATGGGCACAGAGTCTGCTTCCCACAACTTATCTCTGGTTGAATAGGGCAGGTGGGGAAGGGAGGATGTGGGCTCCATCCATCCCAAAACCTGTGGGATGGCTAAGGATGGTTCCTGTAATGATGGTATCTTCTTCCAGAGAATACCAGAAGAATGTGGTGGGTGCAGCCTGGGACATATTCCCACACCCGCCTCTGTATTCTTACACTCATTCAGCTCGAACATCCCATTAAGCTTGATGGAAGCAATTAAAAAAAGCAGCAGTAGCTGTTCTTGCTCATTTGTGAAAACCAGTTAGCGAGATTTTGTTACAGATGATCAGTCAAATTTTAGGCTGACTGGTGGAGTTAGGTTCTCAGGGTAATTCTGTCTTTGGGAAAGGTCTTGCGTGTGTCAGTGTAACACAACCCAGCCCAGCACAGGGAGCCTTCCAGCAGGGAGAAGTTTAACTGCTCAGGAAAGTGGAAATGGGGATCAGTCCTGGCTAGGACCAGCAGGACAAAAAGTGTTTATGCAAGTGTGCACTTGTGTAGGTGACACACACACACTGGACGAACTTTGCARGGGCAAATGACAGAATATTAGAGGTGATCACCTGAAAAAAGCTCCTAGTGTCATCATAAGAGTAATGAAAGCTTGGGACTGCTGCCACTTGTGGGGCAATTTCTGTTATTTTTATGTGGGGATCCCACTGGGAAAAAGGTTAAGTCTGTTCGTTTTTTGTAACAACACAGGAAGGGAAGAGGTTTTCCTTTTATCCYGCTAGTACAGCTACCTTTGGCATCATATCCATTTTCTCATCTGGTTGAGGTCCATATTCAAACTAACAAACAGCTTGTCCATAGCTGCCATTCAGTAAACAGTAACGAGCTACAGCCAGTTTTCATCTAGATTGAATTAAGCAGGCAACAGATCAAAGATCTAACATGTTTACCTTTCCTTATGCTAGAGCAGGAAGGGGTATATTGAACCCCACTAGGAAAGGGTMTCCCTTGCTTCTGATCACAGAAGCTTTTGACTGCAGCTGATTGAATAGAAAGCTCTTGAGTTATAACTAAAATGTCCTAAATGTGGTTGATGAGCTTCTGACAACACCAGTGGTGAACCCCTGCTTCATTTGGGTGCTCACATCGGTTCAAATCCAGAAATGATCCCAATCTCTTCAGACTGGTACTATTTGAAAATGCCATCAGATTTTCCGACCTGAAAGTGCCCTGAGGCAATCCTCGACTATTGACTCTGGTCTTCCATCAGCCACCGAAACTCAAACTAAGTCCTTTCTCCTTTTGGATAAACAAACCACCCTTTGGCTCCCTGATCCCCATCCAATAGAACACTCACTCTTTAAAATGAAAGCAAGCTAATTTACTCATCCCAACTGCTCTTTTCCCAACATGATATTCACTGCTGTGAGTCATCAAAAAAGGCTTTCCCCTTTTCCGTTAAGGTCAGCAGCAGCTTCAGCAGGGAGCAGGTGCCTGGTCACAGCCCCAGGCTGAGCTGGCAGCACCAGCAGCAGTGTCCAGGTGGAGGAAGGCTTTTTTTCTGCATCTGCCTCTGCCACAGATAGAAGCTTGGACCGTAATGTCAAAGCAGGTCAGATAAGCAAGATTAGTAGCATTGCCTGAACCTTCTGTTTTAACAACTCTTTTCGGATGCAAATAGTTCAATTTAATACAGGTAGGTGCTGCCCCAGGTCTAAACATAATTTGGGTGACAAATGAGGAATGGCTAGGAGGCAGGGAGCAGTCACCTAACTTTAGAAACAGCTTAATCTCTCTCTTAGAGCTGCAACAATGAGAACTTTTCTTTGTATTTCTGTCCTCAAACAAACTTCCTTTGTTCTGGTGCAGTTTCTCCTTCCCTGGAATTTGCTGTCCCAACTGCCTCACTCAAGTCATGCTCAGGCTTGTTCCAACGCCAGCAATGTCTCAGAAGTCTGATGAAACCTGAGTGATCCCTGTTCTCATTATGTGCCCATGTCCATCTACCCAAATAGAAGCTAGGAGCCGTTTCCTGCAAAAATGTTGGTCCAACAGCACCACATGAGGAGCAGGAATGGAGGGACTGCTTCTGCTGGAGCCCAGCCTTTGGGTACAGATACTGAGTGACTCAGATGTCCAGGGTGGTGGTTGACTCACCAGGAGTGTGGGAGTGTTGTCCTGAGTCCCTCATGAGTGTCTGCACACCCAGGCACACCTCAGCTGGAGTGGAGGACAGGGAGCCACCCAGAAAAGCCACCAGATCAAGGTTAGGGCACTCCCTTGGGAGGATGTTTGCAGCCTCCAAACTGACCACAGCAGGAATATGAATGAAATCTTCCATCTTTCACATGGATATCCCAAAAGCCACTACCTGCACAGGCTGCCTTTGCTCAAGCCAGCCCTATTTTTGGCTTTGAGCATGTCTGGGGCAGAGGATGGGGAAATGCACATCAGTTCTTCAGGGCATCCAGCCTGAGCTGCTCCTTTGCAGGAACTCAGCTCTTGGACACCTTGGCACAGCTTGGTGAAAACTTGGGATCCTGCTGGGTGCAAGGACACCCTTGAGTGAGGAACTATAGGCTAGGAGCCCATCCCAGTGCCACTAGCTGAGACCAGTGGATCGGCAGTCTAGGAGGCTGACTCAGCCCAACTCTCCCATTCGACCTTACTGAGGAGCAGCTTCCAAATCATAGTGTGACTTCAGAGTCAGGTGAATCAGACACTTGATCAAGAGTCACTCTAGGATTTATGGATTTCAGTGCAAGCTTAACTCTGGCCATAGGCTGAGGTTATTGTATTAATGGCAACATCAAAAAGACTAAGGCAGTGAAATGCCTGCTGCAATMCCCCCCCCCCCCACCCCCCCAATTTCATTGCTGCTCATGGAGCTGCACAGCCATTTATTCATGTGGAATCAGAACAGTCTGGAATCTCCTGTGTCATCCTTAACCCTTATCAGGTTCCACTACACATAATTGCAACAGGTAGGGTCAAGCCCTGAGACAAAAAGCAGCCCCACGTTCAGTGGGGGAATTCTCACTGGTAGTGTCCAAGCCATGTAGCTCAAAGGGCCAGTGTGAAGTTGGGAGCTGGCATCACTGGAGAGACCAAAGTTTCACCGGGAGAGGCTGTTTCCACCAACACTGCCTGCATCTGCCTGTGTGATACCCACTTGGAAGTCACAAGTGGGGGAGCAGGAAGGGACCGAGCTCTCCCTCATCGAGTCTGTGTCTACACCCTCGCTTTAGCTTCTTGCTCTGCCCTGGTTTGCRTTTTCCCCTGTGCTTCGTGGGAGCAAAACTCAAGTTTCAGGAAGTGTCTCATTAAATTTTCCGTATTTTGAAACGGAGTGACTCACTCTCACCAAGCCAGGCACTGTTTCGTCCTTGCTCTGTGTACTGAACCAAGCACAGGACTCACCCTAGCCCCACGACCAGCCCCTGGAGTCCGGGGACTTGGGGGTCCAGGCAGCAGCAAATACTCATCACCTCCCCCCTCAAAAAAATGTCCCTCTGTGGCTTTTAGACACAAACATGAATGTACATGAAAGGGCAGTGGGTGGGGGCTTGTGCTGAATAATAAGCAGCAGCCAAACAAGTCGAGCAGGTCTGTGGAAGCAATTCAGGCAAGCCAAAAGAGATCGGTGAGATGTAATTATAATCCCTCTGAGCTGGGACACAGGGAGCCGGAGGATCCACGACACAAACAGCAGCCATGCAGCCCTGCTACACCAGGGGGAACTAGGCCTGAGCAACAACATGTTTACAACTTCATGTTCGTCCTGGCTGAGCCAGCCCCATGGTGATGTAACCGTGAGCACCTTACACCTTGGCCAGGACAAAATCCTTTGGGGTGTAAGGGGAGATGGGGAAGAGGCATGCAGGTATATAGGTCAATTTTTCTTTTTTCCTTTCCTGTGTCCTAGCCTAAAAATATTCAACTGAGGAGCAATTTATTCAGGATTTTTCCCCTGTTTTTCTTTGTGTGTCATGTGCTTTGCTGGTGTGTTGATGATGGAGGAGCTGCAGAGCAATAGCTCACATCCAACAACAGTAAAATGAAGGTTCAGAGCCCAGGCAAATGGTCCCCTAACCTCTACTACCCTGTTAGATAATAAAGAAGCCAAAAGGTACCTTGATTATCACCAGAAAACAGCCTATGGAAGCATCCTGCTCATTCAGCTGTCCCTCACTCGTTTTCTTTCTTTAGCTGTATGAAGTTTCCAGTCTCAGTTGCCCAGTGGCACAACATGCAAGGATGAAAGGGTGGCCCTTGGGAGCCAAGTGCCCAACCAGAAGTTAAAAGAAACCCATTGTAGCCAAAGACAAAACTTAACCTAATGAGCATCATCAACAGAGAAAAATATGAAAGCAGGAGAGTTTCAAATTGTCCTGTCACTTCAAATAAGATCTGACTTTCTACACGTAAAAATGGAAATGAAATAAAATCAAAGAGGGGGGGCGAGAGAGAAGCTGGAGAAGTGCTGAAAGCTTTCAGGCTTTGTTCTTTCATCACAAAAAAGAAAAAAGAAGAGGGGCACGTTTACCCCTTTTYAAGTTGTATTTAAGAGCTAGACCCTTCTTCATTTCGAGCCAAGGGAATTTTTGCTTTTGAGTTCGAAAAAAGCAGAATCAGGGTCATGATTTTTAAAAAGCTTAAATCCCAGGCGTGTTTTAGAAACAGATTCAAAAGCACATGCTCGCTGCAATTATCTACGCCTGCGGTGTTTTCAGACATGTGGACTTCAGGAAAACAATAGCCAGCCCTGTTATCAGCACAAAGGAGGATCAGTTTGGAATTACYGTACCTGTAACGTAGGCAGCCCTCAGCTCTGAGGGTTTCCATTCCCACTGTTGTTCAGCTGTGAATTTACTTACAACATTCCTGAAATAGAAAAAAAAAAAAGAAAGAAAGAAAGAAGGGCATTCCTGACTGAAGTGTGCAGCAATTGAGAGCTGGCACTCTAAACAATAATYCTCAGCACAGGTCTTGCCTAAAATCAAGAGGATATTCTGCCACTGAAAACGAATGGCTTTTGAAGCAGAAAAAAAAAAACAGAGGGAGAGAATATGTGAGCACTGGAATGCTGATGGCAAATACCCTGATGCTACCCAGTGTGATCACTCAGAGGCACACACACCTTGAGCAGCTGGGTTGGGCTGGTGAAGAACTGTCTCTTGGAAACCCTCAGCTTGTTATTTAGGTTAACTGCCTGTGACTCTTTTATGTATTTGAGTTTAACATTCCCAAGAATAATATTGTTGAACCTCAGAAAGCTGGGTGGGAATCAGAAAGGCATGGGCCGTCAAGCCTTAAGGACTTGAGCTGGGGAAAATCAAAAGTGATGGTGAGTTTTAGCAGGTCCTGGCTCCCCTGAGCAGCTCCGGAGGAAGTGGTCCCTCCGTGGTGTTTGCATTGCAAACTATGCTGAGCAGGTAGTGGCGCTGCCTAGTCAAAGTACCAGAAACCTCTAAAAAACATCTTAGAAATCTTGGGTCTCTGTGTCAGGGGCTACAAATCCTCGGTGTCCTGGGTCTCTGTGGTGTGTCACTGACGGGTGATGAGCGTGGCTGCTGCGGCAGAGCAGAGCCCACGGCAGCCGGGGAACACGGGGACAGGACACACACACCGGTATCTGTAGCAGCCATCTCGGCTCCTTTCATAATCGATGGGGAGAAACTGGGAGGCAAGCATGATTCACCCCCCCTGCCTGACCCTCCGCCCCAGCTCCCCATGGGTGGCAGCCCTTCTGCCCTGGAAAGTGCTCTGCCAGACTCTGCCGGCACTGCCCTGCCCGCGCCGCCCGTCACCCGCACCCCGCGCCCCGCACTGCCATGTGTGTCCCCTGCTGATGGCCCCCGAGCCCAGACCCCCGGCAGGACGCTGCCATCTCCCTGCTGGCAGCTTGCGCTCTGAGTGCCGCGATGCAGAGCAGCACCCCCGAACCAGCACCCCCGAAACAGCACCCTGCCTSCTGCATGGCTAATCCCTTCTTGGCACTTGGGAACGAGTCTGTGTCACCCTTATCTGCGTGATCTCAGCTGTGCATTTCATTTCTCTGTGTGCCAGAGGAGGAGCTGAAACCTGCACCAGGTGTGATCCATGTGCCCTTAYCATGGGTAAGCCCCGTGGTGACGATCAGCAATCACTTATAAAAACCACCGGGTTTGCAGGGTTTTGGGCACCTGTGATCTGTGTTACATTGTAGGCTGAGTGCTTGGGGAGCTTCTGGACCTTTCTGGTCTTTGGCAGGGGCACCCCCCTGTCCCAGGCTAGCCAGAACTGTGATGCTGCCTGGCAGGGAGCCAAGGTAACAGCCCTGCCAGAGGGCTTTCCCCCACGCGGGGAGCAGATACCCAAACCTCCCTGGCAGGCTTATGTGGAGAGGGAGAAAGAAGCTAGCAAGAAAGGGCTTGGGGTGGGGAGGAGGTAGAGCAGGGCGATCGTGGAAGGGAGGAGGCAGGACAAGCTGCACTGAAGGGAGGGTTTGGAGAGGGGGAAGTGCTTGGAGGCTTGGCCGGGGAGGAGAGACTGGTGGAGGTGTAGGGTGAGAAGGTGACAGTGGAATGTGGGGACTCTGAAAGCAGCCTTGGTGGAGTGACGRGTTGGAGCCGGGGGAAAACCAGTGGAGGAAGGGCAATGAGGCAGATTGTTTTCCAGCTTTCTGTTGCAAATGAACAGAGGCAGGAGAGGCTCTGAGGGCAGATAGGGAGATTCAGCTAATCTCTATCAAGTTAACCATTCCTTAAAGATTTGCTGAGCAGGTAGTCCATCCGTGGGGGATACCGGTGCCAGTCCTGATCCTTATCCTCCTGCACCCACRGAAATTCACGGCTCACCGCTAGCTCAGCACGTGCAGAGCCTGAGTGAGTCCAGGCTGATGGCTGTAGGATGAGAGTGCCTGCTGCCAACCTCACACTCCCGGAGCTCCTGGCAGGGCCCACACTGAGCCTTAATGAAGCTGGATAAAGGGGTCTGGGAGAGCTGGTCCTGCAGGGAGCCCAGCAAAGCCCACCAGCCAGCTTGTGCCCAGCTCTGCTATGCMCTGGTTAAAGTCAGCTCCATTCTCAGCCAGAAAAACCCTCTGATAAGTAGTAAGTCAGCCAGCTGCATATTTACCTTCCAAGGCCGGCCAGCACTGACATGCTTTGCAGAGCCAGACCCAGCTCCAATGAGAGGGGGAGTGCCCGGGAATGCTGCGGGGGGAAGTGGGAGGATTTATAGCTGTTTGCGATGGGGGTCGGGTGGGTCACCTGAGCCGAGRGGGCCTCCCAGGTCCTTCTTCTCCCTTGCCAAGAAAGACTTTCCTTGTTTGGCCTCCCAGATAGTTGGATCTTGCAGCCCCTTCCCAGGGAGCGAAGTCACTTCAGAGCAGCTGAGCTTGGGAAATGAACCCATGGGTAGGGCTCCCATCCCTCTGGGAGCAGCATCCTGCTGCTGGGAGGAGGAGATGGGCTCGGAGGGCTGCAGGGAGCTTGGCAGAGAAATGAGCCAGGCTGCAGATGTGTTCTGTGTTGCTGAGCATTTCTGTTTTGCCAGCTGACCATCTCTTTGTACAGCCCCACCCTTCCGCGCTGCCCTCACACCAAATAACTGCAAAAACCAGACACTTTTCGGGTAAAATGGGCTTGATGCCTGACTCAGCAGGAGTGCGTAGAGATGGATTTTTTCGAGGTGCAATGGCTTAGAGAGACTGACTGTTTTACCAGCCAACAGTGCTGCAGGGGCTGTAGCACTCTCATGTTACCCCCCCCATAGACTGACACACACAGAGCTACAGCTGAACACCCCCAGCTCTGCTCACACCACTGAGTCCGCTCACTTCCTGGTTTGGTTTTTTTTTTCCTCTTTTACCAAGAATGCAGGAACCTGCTGCTCCTGGATGGCTCCGAGACGAGTTTCCACTTCTAACGCTCCCCCTTCCAAAGCGTGGCTGAGAGTGCAGCCAGATGAGCTGCTGGAGAGCTGCACTGCGCCAGGGGAGCGCTTGGCAGAGGTGCCGAGCACCCTGCAGTGCCCTGCACAGGGAAGGGACGTGRGGCTGGAAAGGGAGAAGTGCAGGGAACCCTCTGTCCTCCCTGGGGCGAGATACAGCTGTGGGCAGCTGGGGACACTGCTCTGGCTCCAGGGGAGGCTGTGTGGGAGGAGGGCTCATAGTAACAGTTTTCCACAAAACTGGATGAGGTCACAGAGCATTTCCGGATGAAATAGGTGGCGTGTAGGCTTTTCCTTYGAGAGGAGTTCTTGCAGGAAAAGAGAGAAATCTGAGTAAGGTCTAGCAGGATCTCCCATAGCCAGGCCGTGGGGACAGGGTCAGTGTTTCTGGGTCAGTGAATATTGAGTATTTATGCTAATTGAAAARCCTGGCAAGGTGAAGGCTGGCTCTACAGGTTCATGTGATGGTAGTCCCACTCCCTGTCTTAAACAGCACTGAAAACGATTTTCAGCCTGTTTTCTAAGCAAATGTTCCAGCATTTGGGTGTTGGTTGGGGTGTGTGTTGGTTTGGGTACTTCTGCTGCTGTCAGGGCATTTTTGTCCCCATCTCTGAGATTTCTCACCCTGGTTAGGAAACCGGTTGCAGAGCACCATAGATTGCTCCAAACAGGACTATTTCCCAGCCTGGTGAGCCTCGACCTTCCCGAGCCAAAGTCTGTGGCCAGGTGAGAGTCGATGTGTCCCCCTCCAGCCCTGCCTGTCTGCCTCACCCGCCACGCACTGGGCTTTGCAGGCAGGGGATGCTGCCGCTGCTGCTCTGCAGGACCTGCTCTTGCAGCTCCATCTGCAGGTGCTCACCCAGGCTGTGCCTGCACTGAGCCGCTCCCCGGACTGTGGATTTTCAGCCAGATCTATTGCTCACGCTGGGCTTGCACAGTTCGTTGCTGTCTGTTCCTTTCCATCGAGTTCCTGCCCTTGGTTGCAACACTGGGGTGCCGCTCCCCCTGGCTGCCCCACTGTCTGCCTCTCCGTGTGATGTGTTCTCATGCTTTGCCCTCCAAACTCTTTGAACCAGTCTGTAAGAGCCTTCTTATCCTCCTCCAGATCTTCCCCTGAGAGGATTTCTCTAGGACAATGATGAGAAATTCATTGTCTAGCTATGAGGAGAGGAAGGGTGTGGGGTGGTACCTTTATCTCCCATCCCTGCCGGGACATTGGTTCCTGGTGTGATGTGACCCATTTGCTGACAACCACATTTTCAAACTCTCCAGCAGCTGTGCTTACTGCTGAATGTCTCTGGACAACAGGACCACAAAGCCATGGGCAGCAAGTCCTGGGAAGACAGTCCAAGCAGGATGCAAGATTCCTGTACACATCTGCCCACATTACTCTGCACTGTGTCACATGCAACTGTCCCTGGACAAGGCAGGAAGGTGTATTTGGCCTCAGTGCCAAGTCCAGCAGCAGTTAAAGCAGAGCCTGTAACAACATTTCATCATCCCAGTGTTCCTCTTCACTCAGTGCTCCTCAGGGGACTGTGGCAGCCTGTCCCAGCTTCGTGCAGGGCTGTGGCCAGTCCCTCCACACACTGGCACTCTTCCCTGGAGAGCCCACACCAGCCACAGACCAGAGCAGCTCTTGMTGCTCCTTTGTTGGCTGCAGCAGTTGTGATGGAGGCTCTGGCACACCTTTGAACCCACAGTCCCAGGGTTACTGCCCCAAACCAGGTGGTGGACACTCAGATTAGCATTCTGCAAGGRGAGGATATGACGACTGAGAAGACCTTAAACACCCTCATCTCCAAATCAAACTGATACCTCAGGAGCAATCATGACTGACAAGGGGCCCTTTGGTCTTTCATTACTAGTAACAGCAATCCTACAAACCCTGGTATGGGGCTTACGCATGCAATTCATGTCCTGTTTGCTGTGCTCTGTGAAAGACACCTGCTCTGAGATGGCTGTAGGCACAGCTTGGCAAACTCTTCACCAGTGGGAATGTTGAGATACTGGACTGGACTCTGGAATAATTGCCAAGGAAGAAGAAGATTCTTCAGCCCAGGCTTGACTCACTGTCAAGTAGGATTTCATGGAGGCTGCTGCTGTTGTACAAGTTTATAAAATAAACAAGAACACTGGCCTACAAGGGTTTTAATGTGACAATTTTGCTTGATACATGAAAACAAAATGAGCTGGAGATGGTCAATCCAGCAGGCTTCCAGCTCTGAGGCAAAGTGGTCCCCTGGGCTGCTCATGGGATGTGCATTGATCCCTTTAACCTAAGAAATCATGAACATGATCCCTCCTGTCAGCCAGATGAGCACTTTGCACCCTGTTTCTTGTGTTTACATGCATAGCCCTTGCTCATCCATCCATCTGGAGAAGATGGCAGCAGGGACGGTTAGACTGACCACTGGCCCAGAGTCTGGGAACTGCTGGCTCTGAAGTCTGGGCTTGGAGAGATTCTACTACCTTTGATGCATAAAATGAGGGGTAATGATGCCTCTGGAGTGGCTATGGGGGTTAACTAGTTAACCCTGCAAAATGCTGTGGATATCTGAAGCGTAATGTTAGTGTTACTGCCTTTCACRCCGGCAAACAGTATTCACTTCGTCTGAGAACTTAAAGCAGACCGCTCTCATTAAGCCTCCCAGAAGAGTTTTTGCAACCTTTTGTGTATGTGACCTTGTCATGAGTGACATGACCAGTCTGTGTGAAATAAATTGCTGTGATCCCATTCATTTTTTTTAGCGGGCAAGCACGRTTCTTTCATCAGCTCGTTTGTCTGATGCAGAGACCAACGCGTGGGATTTCAGGATCCTGGACCAAGTCCGGTGCCTTTCTTGGCACAGCTGGGCTGCTGTTGGACTGCCTTCACCCGCAGGTTTGCACGCTCTCCACACTGAGTAAGCTGGCAAGAAGCACATAAATAGCATCAATCCATTTACACATTCCCGCATGGTAAACCCAGCAGCCCAGCCTGGAGCAGAGCGCGCCTGGAGCGTTTCAGATCTAGGAGAGAGCAATTAGGAAGATGCACGCGGTGGGAGGACGGCTATTGCAGGGAGTTGGGAAAGGTGGCAAAGCAAAGAGGATCCCTGCCTCTGGGAAGCCGCAGGGATGCGGAGCTGCTGGGCAGCCGTGGGTGAGCCCCGCGCCCGTGCGTTCCTTGGAATCGCGGCGATTCCAGGCGGGAGCCGGCGGAGCGGCGGTGGCGGGGAGCGGCCGGCAGGTGGCGCTGCGCCCCCGGGGCGCTGCGGGCTCGCGGGAAGGGAGCGGGGCCGTTCCCGGGATCGCGGGATCCCACCCCAAACCCTGCCGCGCACAGCCACGTGCCCTCGGCTGCAAGGAGCCCAGCGTCCCGAAACTCCACCGTRTCGCACCTAACCCCGCTGTGCCGCTCGTTTGTGCTGCTGGATCCCCGGCGTTTGCTACCCACGCTCCGGCCGAGGGACCGCGCGGAGGATGGAGGCAGGAATTCGCCCAGGAGCCGGCTGCTTCTGACCTTCCCACCGTTGCCCCTTTCTTCCCCGCTTGTTGCAGCGGTGGCTGCTCGCCCGCCTCGCTGGGAATGAAGGGCCGGGGGTCAGATCAGAAGGAAGGCGTTGTGCCCCGCTAATCCCCTCGAGCCCACACTTGTCACTAGAAAGCGTGACTTTGTTCCCAAAGCGTGTTCTCTGCCATCTCCGCACAGCACAGCCAGGCGACTTTGTCCCTAAATGCTGACTGTCCCTTTCAAGAGGCTGCCAGCTGTAACTTCAGACATCAAAACGGGACGGCTGAACCGCTCTGTGCCTCGCCTGTGCTACTGCTCCTCTTTTCTTTGCCTTGTACATCTCTCTCTCTTAGCAAGAATTATGTGAACTTAATCCTTATCCTTCCACCAAGTTAATTTTCCTTTTTATATTTCCCTGTTCAAATGAGATGCTTTCCAGGTGGAAAGAACTCATCTTACTTCTCCAAGAGGGGACGAATTCAGGGCTGAGGCACCGCTGTGTTTCGGTGGGAGTGGATGAGGTACCGGAGGGCAGGGGGATGGGAGGGGCAGCAGCATGTCACCTGGACAGGTTACCACCACTCTGGAGGGACAGAGCAGTGCTGGGTGGGACAAGTGCATGGGAAAAGAAAGTGAGGGACCTTCCACCATGGGCTGATATTTTTTGATCTTACATTTTACAGCCGTAAATTCCCCCAGGATGAGAGCCTGGGCAAGCATCCCCACACCTAGGAGCAGGGAGGTCTCCCTTGTGGTCATCTCCTGCCTGTTTTCTGTCCTCTCAGGCTTGCCTGTACCCAGCATGACCCTCACACCTTCCTCTCGGCCATCTTTGTCCCTCCTTTGCTCTTGCATCAGTTTTAGGCAATCCTCCCTGCATTCCAGCCCCAAAGGGGCTGGGAGGAAGGCAGCAGAATGAGGAGACAAGGAGCTGGGGTAGGAGTTAGAGAGGAGAAAGACCAGGGCAACCATAACGTCTTTCCAGTGGTTCATTCTCCTGGCATGCCCCCCCGCAATCACTGCATCTCACTGCATCCCAAATTTCTTCTGCAGTACAGACCCCTTGCTTGCTTGCTACCTTCCAGCAACTTCCAAAATACACCCTATACACTGCTATACTCTCTCTGTAACACTCCTAACCGCTCCTGCTTGCCCTACCTCCCATTCCAAGGAGGGAAGGGAAGCCACACTCACTGTTTCAGTTTACAGGGCACTGTATCCTCCTTCTCCCCCCTGCACCCATCGTAGCCAAGCAGCTGAAAACAAGGGGCTGTGGACAAACATCCAAACTCCTGGGGCAGCCATAGAAACCATAACATGGAATAATACCCCCCCCAAGAAGCCCAAGCCAAGGGCTGCTCGTTGTGCATGCAGCAYGCTGAAGCTGGCCCTTGTTTTCAGCACACTTGTGAAGCCAAATCTTGATTTATTTATGGCAGTTTTCCAATCAACTGGAGTGGACCAGGATTTAAACCAAGACACACGTTCTCACTAATGTTTCATATAACTGTACTTTTTCTTCCAAYATGATGCTCTTGTTAGTAGTTGGAAGGCTTCAGAAATGTGCAGAACAGATGCAGGTAATTTGGGATTTCCAGTCTTGGGAATATTTTGTGCCCACTGAAGTCAGTGGGAAAGCYACTACCCCTTCCAGTGGGTGCTGGAATGCCTCTGAGCTCTTTGGCACAATAAATTTGATTGCCTTAATGAGTGAAGGAGGGCTTAGGTTTTCCACCAGATAAAACAATCAGCAGCAGTGAGCTCTGGAAATGGCTGTGCTATCACTTAGGTCTCTCATAAAAACAGATCAAAATCAACAACAGCAACAAAGTCCTAAATGCAGGAAAGAGGGAACATTTTTTTTCTGAAAAGGTCTGGGCATTCAGAGCACTGGGGGTCACCTTAGTGCACTGACTGGTTTGAAAATCAGAGTATTTCTTAATCCCAGTTTGTTGTGGGAATGTGCAGCCTGGTATTTCTGTTCTGAGCAAAGACCTTATCTGGCAAAYGAGCCAAACTTCCCAAGAGGCCTGTGTTTACCCCACTTCTACAACACAGCAAGGTCCAAGTCCCACCCCACAGACTCACACAGCTGTGTGTGCAGCACAGCTCACTTTGGAAGGCCTTTTCAGGTGTRTATTTCCAGGAGTTCCACACTGTCCATGGGGTGCTTTTTTCCTGCGTCATGGATGTTCCATGCACCCAGCTCACGTGCTGGACTCACACAGGCTGTTTGTCCTCCTTCTCAACTGCTGGGGAAGGCTGCAAGGTCAGAGTCAAAGGCTCAGATTCAAACCTTTGCTGCACCTCTTCTTCTTTTTATGATGCCATGTTTTCCCTTTCTCCAATAAGGAGGTTGCTTTTTAACCTCTRAAAATGGGTTCAGGGGAGGGAAAAAGAGCTCTCTGTGCAAGGGCCAAACCTCTYGTATGGTGTGAGGACAATTCACAGCCTCCTGTTACACTGATAGGTAGCAAGGGTGTCACCTGTGTGATAGGGAGAGTATTCCCAGGAGAGCTGAGGAATCTTGAACTAGATATAAAAATACCTTGCTATGGAAATGTTGTTAATTCATGAGACAACAGAGGCTGTTTCAAGAAGTCATGAAAGCAGCAGCCCTCTGAGCTTGTTACTCTGGGAACTGCACGTTTTCCTAATGTGGGAATAGGTGATGGAAAAGCCCCCTTCCATTATCAAATCCTCATAACTGACCCAAGCCAGGAGAGTGTTTTCCCTATAGTGTATTTTCCCTTTACATTGTGTTATTTCATCAGTTTGATATCCCTTGCTTGCGTTTCTTCTGTTCACAGCTACAGAAAGTCGCTTCAGCTGCAGCTGYCCTGCAGCCAAGCTGATGTGCTGCACGTAGGAGGCATCACCCTGGAGGTGACCTTGCAATGACTTCACTCRGTGCCTCCCAGTGACCTAGAGATACTGGTGCTGTAAAAACGGGTTTGTGAGAGGTGTAAATACAAACGCCGTGAGATCACATATTCCGGACYGTAACTGAATGCAGACTCTTGGAAGAAAAACAACTCAAAGCCCTCCTGGAAAAAGCTGTCAAGCACAAGCGCACTTCATAAATTTTTCCACAACCCCGAATGTACCATGCAACAAACAGGGTTCTTTCAGAAAGTGGGGCCATGAACCCCACAAGGCCTGGACATTACTTAGATYACTTGTAATCCATCCAGGATGGGGAGGAGGAAGGGCTATCCCAAGTCCTCACTGTGTTGATGTTCTTAGGATCTCCGTGGGACCCCAGAGCATCAGGAAGGAGTCTGTGCTTGCTCTGCAAAACAAGCATGATGCCTCCAGTGTGGTGCCACGCAGCAGCTCCCCCTGCCCAGGGAATACCCAGCTGGGCTGTTTGGGGGCAATCCTGGCAGTAAAACCAACTAGTGACTCAGGAGATCACGAGATCAGCCCACCCAGCCCAGCACTGACACTGGGCACGGAAGACACACACTGTGCAGCCAACTGTGCTGAACCTCTGTGTTGCTGGACTCAAGTGCCATCGATGGATCTGAGGGTCATACATATACCTGCCCACCAGATGAATTTTTGCTGTCTCTTCTCTATACTTCTATGCAAGCCAGAGCAAGGACAGTCCAAGCAGGACTCCTAACAGCTTGCTCTGGAGCTCTCATCCTTATTGGAGAAGGTTAACCATCCTGGCAGATGCACCTGCTTGCAGTCAGAACAGCCAACATCTGCTGTGCAAATGATTTAGCGACAGTTTACCTGGCTGTGAAAGGTGCCACAGCAATGACAATTACAGTGTGGCCATAGGGAGCTCAGAGCTCCTCACATTCCATCTCACACTTGTCTATTAGTGTCTGGTGATGTTGCACAAAAGCCTGGAGCAGGCAATCAAAAAGAATTATGAGCTTAATTAAAACCCACCATGACCATTTAACTAGGCATAATGAAGCTATCAGACCTGGAATTTGCCCAGCACTCAAACACTTGCTATTTCAAATGAGCAAGAGCGGCCAGAAGTTGTTTTACAGTTCAGGGGAAAATGGCATGTCCAGTCCTACAGTCCCTCTACATCCATGCCAAGGCCTCAGTGCAGCACAGTTGTTTGTGCATCTCCTATTGAGCACTAGCTGGGCACAGGGCCACCCTCACACAGCCCCTGCCAGGAGCTCTGGCCCCAGCTCGGTGTGCTGCACACCACCTTCTGCTACTCTGCATGTTTTTCTCCCTCTTTTCCAGCAGTTACTCTTTCATTATTCCCTGGAGCAGGGACTGGATGCTGTGGCAACAAAGCTTGTGCCACAACCCTGCAGAGTCCCTCCCAGACCAGTAAATAGTTGTTGATACTGAAAATAATCCGTCTGGGCTTCTGTTCAGCCTCAGAGGAGGAGAATACAGAGGCTGTACATGGCCTCCACTGCCACCTCCTACTCATGCTGCTTTTAATGAGGCTTAGCCATGCTTGTCAAGGCCCTGTCTCAGCGAGGGGCAGCAGCGTGGGGACATCTGGCTTGGGACAGGTGCCAGAGCTTGGCCATGACGCAGGACCCTGTCCCTCAGCAGGGTCAGGCCTGGTGACTGCTGCAGAGCTGTCCCTACAGGCACCGAGCGTGGGCTGAGTGCCCACCTGCACTTCTGGGCAGCACCTCCCAGACCTTCTTCTGTGACTCTGAGCTAAAGGTTTCCATGTGGTCTGTCCACCTCAGGCATTTCCATGGTTTTGGAATGTTTCAGCTATAATTGCCCTGTTCTCTGTGGCCAAGATTTGGGACAGATATGTAGTTTTGTGCATTCTTGTCTCTGGTTTGTTGCAAAAACAAAGTGCTGCCCAAGCCTGGAGGTTTGGCAGGGAGTGCCCGCTTCGAGCGGGAGGTTTTCTGCTTTCCCCAACTGGACAAGTTACAGGTGTCTGAAAAACTTCTTGTAGCACTTGCTCGGTGTGATGGGGCTTGTAGATGCTCACTGGTGTGGCTGATGTTAGTACAAATTGTGTCCTAGATAGGTTAAATATGCCATATTCTGGAAAATCAGCATATTGATGCCTCAGTAGGCACACCAAAATTTGTAGCTATATTTCATTTTCATTTTGTGTGGATTAATTTTATACAGCTAACGTGGAGCTAATAGTATTTACTTCTTGCACAAAGAAATTAATGAACGTCAGAGCAGCATTTAGAGACAGCATAAAACAGTCAGAGGAAAGCTCAAAGTGAAGCTGTGTCCTCAGAGCAGTATTTAAACACTTGCACTGAGTAAGACCTGAAGCTGCATGCTGAAGAGGAGAAAACAAAACATGAAATTGTTTTGTATTACATGAATGTCTACTCTGTGGTGTGAGCAAACCACAATGCTGAGGGGGAAGGAGGCAGGAACAGTCAGTAGTGGATAATATGCCTTGGAGATCTCCTGTAGTGAACTCAGCTCATGGGAACAGCAGGAAGCAAAATAAAGCAGCCTTAGCTCTGATACCCTCTGATTTCAGAGGGTTTGGCATTATCCTTCATTTTGCTTAGCCAATTTAGGAACAGGGAATTTCCTTACATGACATGATAAAGCCATTTATTTGTGGTTTGCGTTCAGTGTCCCTGGCTCTTCGACCTCCCCTGGGCCTGCATTAATCCTGTGGTTCTCTGGGGTCCTATGCCTCTTTAAGGAAGCTGGCCAGGATCAACACTGATATCTTTTAATCCTTCTGGATTACTCGATGAATGTCAAACCCACCTAATCCTATAACTCACTGGGGGWTTCATTTCTCTCCCCTATCTGCAAGATGCCAGGCTGGGACTGAGGGGAGGTAAGGTAGCTGGAGGCTGGGACCCTTCTCCATAACTGGGGACTGGGTGGGATGAGGGAAGGGGGAGCTTCCCTTGGTCTGTTTTTCATCATGARCTTAGGCATTAAAGGTTTCCATTTTATTAATTTTTCTCTGTGTCTAYCTGCTTTCTGTTTTTATATTGTGAGATCCTGAGAGAGGGGACTGAGCTTTTATTATTCTGGATTCGTACAGCACTTTGCACAAACCCTGAGTGCTGTCATAACACATAAATATTACAAAAATTCCTGTGTATATAACAGGTTGTGTTGTTTCCTGSTCTCATGATGAGGTGCCTAATAAACCTTACATCTAATGCTTGGACCAGCTCCATAACTGGTGTAAACCAACACAGTTGCCTGTCTCTTGCCCTGTGGTAGCTGAGTTTATCCTGACAGTCACTGAAATATTACATTTGTACAGAGACTTCTGTCTGATTTTCTCACATGCACCTGTCACTGTGAGAGATCATTTTGGTACAGGGCAGTGTTGGTTATCTCAGCCCTTCAGAGGGAAGTGGTTGCCCCAGGCACCKGATCTTGGCTCTGTGTTTCACTGACCTTACAATCTGTGCTGGAAACGGGCAGAACYTCTTTGAAATAAATGGGTAGTACTGATACATGATAAAAATCCAAAAGGTTGAGGGAGGGACATGTTGATCTTTTCTCTCCTAGCTGTTTGGATAAAGGAGGGGAAAAATATAAGACAAAAATAAGACAACTAGGATGGTTGGAGGCCTGGGGGAGAAGAGGGCAGTCTGTATTCACGGGTGCCTGCCCAGCACTTCCCCTTTGATATGATGAGAGGCAGTTCCCAAAAACAAGAATTTATTGTCTTGGTGTCACATTGCTGAATGTCACTGAAAAGTCTCAGACTTCAGTTTTTCTGTGCTAAGTGCAGCAGAAATCTCCGTGGCCAAACCACTGCAGAGATGAAGTGCTCCTGGCATCAGCTGGTAGCTGTTTTCCCTTGTATTGGGGGCCAGCTCTGCCCGCTTCTGTGTTGACCCTGCTCATTGTTCAGAGCAGAAGAAACCCAGCCTTGACACAGCTTTTGGGCTGGACACACATAAACCTCAGGTAATGCTTTTTTGAGCACAGAAGCTCACTCTATTCGCACAGGAATGTTTGTGTGCTTGCAAAGCTGGGGGTGCAGCATGGGGAAGAATGAGTTCCTGTGATGTTTTGTGATGAAAAAGTGGACACACAGTTAAAGAAAAAAGGTCCCATTTTATCCCAGCCAAGCCTCACTGGGGAAACTCCAACAAAATCAGTGATGTTTGGCCCAGAGTGTGAGCATGTTGGCATAAGCATAAAATGAAGCATCCAAATGGTCACAGATTATTTATGAGAATTCCTCATTCCTTTACTGCCATTTCCTCCAGCTGTCCGAGCTCCTTCCACACCATCCTCCCATCGGAGAGCAGGAATTAGCCTCCTTCTTCCTAAATGCTGCATTTGGTGAAGACATCTGACTGAGCAGGCCCTCTCTGCAGAGGGGAACAGCTTCAAGTATTGAAGGGTTTCTCCTAACATAAACATGCTAGCTCAAGCTCCCCTGGAAAACCAAACACCTCCCTCGGGCTCCTTTAGCAGGCATCATTTCCCCTCCTGGAAGCACAAAGTCTGTGTGTAATGGATACAGCATCAATTAGGGAAAATCTAGCACCAGCTGAGGGGCAATTTGGTAACTCCCCAGTGTAACATGGACAGTATTATTTTACTCCAGATTCTCTACTTGCTTGTTCATTTCTTCCTGTCAAGTTTGTCCCATAGATGAAGAATGCTTTTGCATGTGTCCTTCTCCAGTCTTCACTTACATCCTGTGTTGTTAGGGCAGAGTTCTCTGGGACCTTTGCAAAGCCATGTTTAGTGTCCTGCAGAGACCTGCCACGACTGGTGAAGGAGGAAGAGGGTCACAGACTTTTGGTGTTCCTGTCAACCCGACCATCATGAGCTTGAAAAATCACTGCGGCCTCTCATTTCAGCTGGAGCACAGGGCTCCTGCCAGGTCTTGCTGATCCCTCATGTCAGGGGAGTGACACTCAAAGCCTTCTTCCCTCCCAGGTGAACTCTGGCTGGAGATGTGCCGTGCTGAGGGTAGGAGCCAAAGGTGCTGGCAGTTTTTAAGCAGCTGGGGAGTCTTGGCTCACCACGACTACAGCCCTGGGAGGTGCCCTTCCTTGCTGCTACCTGGTGCTGACCCTGATGTCAATGTTAACCCTCAGCACTGTCATCACAGCTGGATTTTGCCATCTTCTCTCCTTGGGTTGTGGCTCCAGCTGCTGTGCTGTCCATGAGCCATCCCCACKGCAGAGGCATTGTCCCTTGCATCTCTACCAAGACTGCTGCTCTTTGAGGAGGGAGGAGTTGGAGAAAAAAGCTGTGGGCACAGCCTCTCTGGGAGACACTGATATGCAGGATCCTGACTGGCAAGCTGCTTCCATGAAGTATGGGAAAATCCCCTGACTGAAGCCCTCCCTGGCAGYGAAGCTCTGGCCAGTGCAGTATGAGCTGCTCTGCTCAGATGTTAGTGCAGAGGGAGAGAAGTTTCCCAGGGATGACTCACAAATTCCTGAATGTGCTGAATGTGCTGAGGTTTGTCTGAGATGAGGTCAGCTCTCACGAAGCAGGGCTGCTGCAGAAGGGGGTTAGCTGATGGCTCGATCTCCATCCTGTTGTGTGTGTCCAAAGAGGCACCACAACAGCCTTGGTGCAGAGTCCAGTACTGGCACACATCCCTCTCCGACGGCTGAGCAAATACAAGGATCTCTGCCAGCCTCTCCTTTGCCACCTCCCCCTACTGGATTCGTATCTGCAAACTCATCTGGAAGCAGAATATCAGCAGTTCCTTGGGATTTGGTCAGTGCTTATAACCAGCAGTGTAGCAGGCTTAGAAGCAGACTCAGAAACAGAAAGAAACACCAGAAAACACTGCAGGCAGTGCTAACATCAGACACGCTTTTATTTTAGGTTTCAAGGTGGTTTTCCAGTTCTAATTGCATTCAGTAGTTAAAAAGCACATTCATTTCTTCGTTACCCGCAGCATATTGGATGTCCCTGTTCTTAGGTTGTTTTGATTTCTAGGTATTTGAGAGTTTAATAAGGTTTTGTGTTTGTTTAAGGAATTATTGCCCACCCAATTGGGAGATAATGGGACGCTGTAGCCTTGCCAAGTGTTTTTATGCTTCAATAAAACAACAAGAAATTTACACAAGGCAATAAAACGGTACCCTGCCTCCTCAATGAGGGAACACAAAGCAATGTTTGAAACTATGTCTAGCTCAGAAAATAAATCCACCCTTACTCAATGCACTCCATAAAATTAACTGGGTACAAAATCCCCCATACGCTCTCCYTTTCCCAGAAGTTTGGAAAATTAGCACAAGATGTGCTTGAAAATCCTGTAATGTATYGGCATAATTTGTCCCAAGATACGTTGCTGTCTGTAAAACAACAGACTGACTCCTCATTAAGACTTCCAAAGGGGTGTAGGTTTGATCACATACTCCATCAATCCCTTATTTCTTTTCTCTTTGGGCCCTGTCACTCTTTGAGCCCTGCCTGGTTGTGTGAAGTGCTGAAGAACCCATCTGATGCCAGGAATTGCCTCCTTAGCCACTCAGCTGCAGGGCTCAGGCATTTGAGGGTATTTTCTACACTGCCATTCTGAAAATTTTGGAGGTTGTGCTGACCTTATGCCCTCTGAACAGCTCTGTCATCTCTATGCAAGGGCCGAGGACATCCTTGAGCCCTCAGAGTGAGCACTTGTTGCCTTCCCTGCTTCTTCTGTAGAGGCAAAGGAGGATTTTGGAGTCCCATGGAAACTGATGCCAGCAGGGAAGAGTCGTGCTCCCTCACAAGTGTCTTGTCACGTGTCTTACCTCAATTTGAGTCTTGAGCTTCAAAAGCCTGCCTGGAGCTCCATCTGAAATGCCTCCCAGCCATAAGGATGCTGTGCCCTGCCCCTTCAGGGACTGCCAGAGAGGAGAGATTTCAAGTTCTGTCTTGACAAAGTGGCAAGAAGAGATCTGAGCGCAAATTGGAGTAGAAGCCCCTTCCTGTTCTCACACACTACTTTGCTCTCAGCAGAAAAGGATTTCTGCTGGCCGTTCCAGTGGGAAATGCCACGAAGAAGCCTCAGCTTTGCATTTTGCCTCTATGCAGCAATTTGCACTATAATGTTGCTGTTGGCAGTGCAGCAGGGGCACCACTGATAGATAAAGGTTCAGTTTTGCCTTTGCAGATGCCAACTGAACCGAGGCCCTGAAGCACAGGATGGCAAAAAGGGTGGTAGAAAATCACAGCAATACAGCGAGGAAAACACACTCCCCACACTCCCCAGTGAAGGCCCTTTCAAAACCCATCAAACCCAGCATACCCAAGCATGTGCTGTTCAAAAGCTTGCAGTCATTCACAACAGCATTGGCACTGCTGGCATGAGGCACCCCCAGAGCAGCATCCAGCTGTGGCCAAGGACCTTCTGAGATGCTTTTTAGGCCTGCATCCCCACCCAGCCAGCTGCTAATCCTTTGGAAGTGCTCGGGTGACCTTTGCTCTGGGGCGCCCGCCAGCCTCTTCAGCAGCTGCTGCTCTGAGTGACCTTCCTGGCTTTCAACAATGGAGGCTGTTTAAAGAAATAAATATACAATCTGGCCAGTTGCAAAGCCAGGTTCACTGCAATCTTTCCTGGCCAAAAAGTCGGAATCTCCTTAAATAGAAACACACCCTGGCACTAAGAGTAAAGCTTTCACATATCTCTTTTGCCATTAAAATCCCACTTCTCATGAGAAACCTCCCTTCTCCTTCCATAAAGGATCCAGCCCATCTGAGCCATCCGCTTGTCAGAGCATGATGGATTAATGCAGCAAAAGGTTGCTGAAGCTTTCAGCTATCCTGCTCTGGACATACACTTCAAAAAGCATCCTTGGCCTGGCACATGGAGCAAATTTCACTCCTAGTCCTGAAGGCTTGGCCAGTGGGATACTTGTGAGACCAGATCACTGCTCTCTGCAGAAATTACAGGGGTCAAAGAAGTAACCACACTCTAATTTCTAACAGCTGAGACCTTCGATGCAAGGAGCTGATACAAAAGCAGCACTGTCTGTGGCTTACTTATTTTCCACTAAAAGCTGAAACAGAAACTAGAAAATTAAGGAAAACTGAATCCTTGCTACTGCGTTCAGACATCATCTCTTGGCTATCCTTTGAAATCATTTTTGGACAAGTCCCAGAGGTAATGCAATGTAGGAGAGAGGGAGCGAATGCACACTAGGGTCTATTTTTAGTGATTACAGTCAGGCTGAGATCTGCTCCCTCCCCCCAGTCCATCCTCAGCTAAAAAAAGGCCCCAGAGGAACTGCTAAAGCTGTACTGAGCAGGCTGTGCCGGTGACACCCTCTCTGCTGGGACACTCACCTTCCGTGCCCGCCCCAGCACAGGGTGTCCCCATGCAAGGAGAGTCAGGAGAGCTGGTCCCTCTGTCCCGAGTGACTTCAGGCTGCTTGCTTCCCTGCCTGGGTGCACRGCACTCGGTATGCTGGGAATCTGCTCCCTCCAAAGCCTTCTCCTGCTCCCCTCAGAGAAACAGCCGCTAATCAGAGAAACATCAGCTTTCACAGAGCGCTACACCACAGGGAACACAGAGGCAATTTCCCTTCCCATTCTTCAAGAGTGTTTCTATTCTGCAATTTCTATAATTATAGGGAGCACTTCAATGAGACAGGATATTTGCTCCTCTCCATTATCACCATCTGGATTTGCTACTCCTGCCATATGTCCCACAGCTGATGCTGCAGTCACCCTCCGCGCTGCCACCGCCGGCTGGTGTGCAGTTGGTGTCCCTTGGAGCTTGGCATCCCTTAGAAGGGTAGGAGAGGGTGGCACGGGGGAGCTCGAGGCAGACACAGATGTCACAGTGTTGTTCTTGAGCAAACTGGAGTCACTCTGTATCCTTACACCACTGCTCCACCATGTCCCACGGTTTCTGTACCCAGTCTTTCTGTAATTTATACCACTGTGAAACCAGAGTAAGTTTGCCGCTGCAGGGGAATTTGTCCAGCTTTACTTCAGCTGTAAGGAAGTGTAAACATAAGCCATGGGGGAAGAGAAGGAAAGAGAAAATAGAGTGAGGGAACATGTCATTGCTTGGGTTGGCAGAATCTTTCCCAAACCGAATGTTTTCCACTGGCCTGCAGTAGTTCTGCAAAGAACAGCATTAATTCAGCCACTGCTTCCAAATCTCCTTCCTCTATTCACCCCTTCCAGCCCTTCCAGCCCTTTCTCCAGCAGGAATGGCCCTGCATAGCACCTGTGCAGCATCCACCTCTCCCCAGTTATGGATACAGGTACAGAGGATGGGATGAGAGCAGGAATGATGGTACAATCTCCTGAACTCCTTAGCTGGCCACTAACCCTCAGCCTCCTTATTCCTTTCATCTGGAGCTGACCAAGCTTTAGGAAGTTTCTCATGGGTTGGGGGCCAGGAGTACCCCTGCTGCTATGTGTTCCCAAACTGGTGCCAAGCAAGGCACTGTAGGTGCTATGGACCCGCTGCCAGGTGAATCTGGGCGTAGTCCATCTCAGGCTCCCAGCACAACTCTGGAATCTAGTGTTTCCTCTCATTTGCCCCAGGGCCACACAGTTGGCTCCAGCACTCTGACTCCAGTATTGCATCTGTGAAGAGTGACCAAGACCCAGCAGAGGACTGCGTATTACACAAAATGTTAAGAATTCAAGCTCCGCTTCCTTTCCCAGGAGTAATGTCCCTGAAGACAGGATTTTGCTGAGATGTCCTGGTTTGGTTATTCCCTTCCCACATCTGGGTGGGAAGCAGTGTGCCAGCAATCTGTCTGCCTAGCAGCTGTAGTGAAGTGAGTTTTATGTGCATAGCATTAGCAGAACATTTTAGGATTCTCTAGGATGAAAACTGTGGCCATATAAACCTAACACCTTGCAGTAAAAACTATTCAGCCAAATGCACTCTGGAGTGTAGTTTTAACCACCTCTGGGCCTCCCTCTCTCGTGCACAGTGTGTCTGTGATCTGCCTCAACAGCACTTCACCCCCATGAAGATTTTTGACTTTTAACCAGGGCAGGTCTTTGAGGAGATCTAAAGCTACTCCCAACTTATACTTAACTGCACATCATTTCTTCTGGTTTCCCTTGTGCTGCAGCTGATGGGGCTGGAGGTGTTATTTGGTCAGCTGAGTCAGAACTGCATTAATAATCATTCCCTCTGTGGGCTTTCTGTGCCTTTTGGGCTTCCCCTGCTGCTCTCTCCACCCCTCTGGTTTCACAGGCAGGACGCTGCGTTTCCCACTGCGACAATTCTCCATTCTCTCCCGTTGGGTTGCCCTCCTTGTGGGCCTCTTCCCCCTGCCTGACATTTCCTTCTTTCTTCAATAAGTTGGGGTCTGGCTCATGTGGAGAGCTCTGCAGGGTAGACAAATATTTACTCTTGGAGTCACAGTCTTTCACTGCTGGGCAATGCAGGGAGAAAGGTCTGTGGATAAAACCTTGCTGTTTGCAAATTCTATTTTGGGTGGGATGCAGCATCTACCTGAACTGGCTCAGCCGCCCCAGGGCTTACACATAATCTTATTTTTAATTGTTTTCTAAGTCCTGAATGGTATTTTGAGACCAGACAAGAGATGGAAAGGGGAATGACAAATTAAAAAAAGTTCATCAAGGTGCTCAGGTTATGAGTTAATGTGTATGAAAATTAAGCTTGAGGTCATACAGAGGAAATGTACGGCCACACTGGATTTAGGGGTAGTTACATTGATTTTAATGAGGGTTTATTTAACATTTCCACTAAAAGATACAGACTGCTTCAGATAGCTTTTGAGAGGCCCTTGAGAAATTATTTCCCTGTTGTCCCAGTCTGATGCCCACATCTTGCTTTCATGAACTCTGATTCTTCCACGCCACTCGACAGCAGCTCAGTGCTCACACTTTGGGCATGAACAGCCCCATTGCAGGCGGCAGAGACGCCAGCACAAGGAAACCTGGGAATCAAATCCGCCAGATGTTTACCCCAAAAGTTTTCATGGGCACAATTTTCCTGGGAAGCTCTTCCCCGGAGAGGTGGCGAGTCCACAAACACCCACACCAGCTGCACGGGAGCCCAGGCCACTCCATCGGCAGACACACATTCCATCAACCTCATTCTGGGCAGAAGAGGAGGTTTGCCGTGTCTGGCCTGTCTCTGCCATCCCCTGTCTTCATTCTCCCTTCACACACCACCACAGAGGACTGCAGTTTGTCGGAGAGAAGTGTCGCCTGTGGCTCTGCTCCTCCTAGAGGAACTCTGTGYCCCTAAAACCCCACTCAAAGGGGCCACCTCAGCCAGCCTGTGGCAGCCCCCTCCCGCCACCCCGTGTGGGCCCTCCTAGAGCTGCAGCCAGGCTCCGGCTGTGCGAGCACACRCTCTGCACTTGACCCATCGTTCTGGCAATGTCACCCGCTTCGGTCCAATGACAGCGGTCCTGGACTGGACCCTGTTCACCCTCTGGAAGTGCCACAGCTTACAGCTAAAGTTCAGACAGCCACACAATGAAACCATTCACACGTCTCATTAACTCCGGACTATGCATTGAAAATAACTGTGTCATATGAGTCTACGATTCAATTTTCCCAGTTTATATCATTTATAGGTACCTTCCTGTTCGTAAYGACAGCTGTAATTACGGAAAACTTTTTGTCTGTCGGTGTAGGAAAAGTGGTGTGTAGAGCACAATATAATGATTATTTAGTGTTCTTTGAACTAAATTTGTTGTCATCTTAAATAATATAGGCCGTGGAAGTGTTTTAAATCCAAGCTCAAAGGTACAGGCATACGACCAACCCCTCCAAGACACCAGAGTGCCTTGGCTTGTATATTTTATACTTTTTGAACTTTATTTTTATTGGKTTTTTTTTTTAACTTATAACAGCACTAAAGTCCAAGTTTCCAAGTAAGCAAAGTGTACAGRCACTTGGAATTCAGTAAGTTTATACTGTTGCCTACGCATGGGAAGACACGAGGATCTTCTGCTGATGTGATTTATATGATTGTATTTCTCTGCCGAGTGCCAACAGCAAACCTTGTGTTGTATTTGTCTGTGCTCTTGTATTAACGTTTTTATAACAGATGCAGCACAGAGGTTTCTGCGTATCACAAAGCTCTTGCAAACTAAAGCACATGTCCAAAGCTTCGAGAGGCACAACGGAGGGATCGTTGCAGAGGTGGCTTTGGGGAGTTAGTTCTGGTTTGTGCTGCAGTAGAGAAGCAATGGCAATTTATAGAACACAAAACCTTGTCCAAAACAGGCAGAGGTACAGTAAGTCCCCTGGAATGAAGCAGAGAGACAGACCAGGACAAAGAAAAGAATGAGCTGTCCAGGCTGGTATTAATAATGATGTGCAGCAGAGAGAGAAGTGGACAAGCCTGTGCCAAGGCAGCTTTACTGGATGCTGCAAAGGAGGATATGAGGTGACTTTGACAGTGTGTGTGAGGATACACGAGTGGGTTATGCACCTAGAGCAATGCTGTAATCAAAGCTTTGCTGGCAATCATTTTGTGCTTCTGCAGAGGTAATGTCAAGAGGCAGTAATTAAAAAATAGAGGCTGCCATCAGCAAGATATGAGATGGACATGCTTTGGAGAAATGTCAGGACAGAGGGCTGCTAGGACAGAGGACATTCCAGGTTCTTGAGGTTGGAGTTTATGGAAGAACAACATCCAGCATTTGACCACAGGTCAGATGTCTGGGAGAAAGCTGCTCCCAGGTCTTGAGCCTACAGAAACATTGCTAGGAGGAAGTAAAAGTTAAAAGGTTTAGGAAGAAAAATGAAAGACCTTCTGTTCACCTGTGCTGACCTCAAGTCATCAGCAACCCATCCAGGGCAATGCATCAGAGCCAGGCCCAAACACACAGTGGGGCAGCTGCGGGGGAGCAGATTTGTTAGTCAGCAGCAAAGGAACAACAGCTACAACCTGGAGCAGATGCAGTGGCATCCCCAGCAGGCACCTTGTGTTCTCTCCATCCATATTCTGCACTGTTGCAATGTGCTACATATTGCTCTAACAAGAACAATAATTTAAAAAGAAAATTCCTCCTTGGTCACTCATCCTTTCACTCTGCCCCAACCCAGACTAGTTTTATATGACTCTGATGATGGATTGTTCCTAGAAGGAGAGTGCCAAAGTATGGTGCATGCTTATTATTGCAGCACATCTTTTTATTTGGTATTAATTTCCTGACATTTCCTGACATTCCCAACCACTCTCACACCTTCTTGAATAAAATAGGTGTTGGGTAGATGGTGGCATTCTATGGAATTCAGGTATGGATTTGGATCTAAATCATGAAGTACTTAACTAACGGATGTGATATATTCAATTAACTTTCACTTTCGTACATGAGGCAAACCCCAAAGCCCTTCAGTAAGTGTATGTTGTACTTTTCCATCTGATTCAAAGCGCTTTCTCTCACTAAGGTACATGGCTGAAGAGGTCACCTGTGTTTGATTTGGAATTATAAAGTTTGTTCATGATTAAATATGAAAGCAAGTCTACAAATGAAACAGACGGGGCTTGAAACCCAGGTCTGCTTGTAAAGTGCATGTTGAAAAGCCATTTTGAAAGGCATTTTAAATTTTGCTCTTATCTTGTTGCCAAATCATCAGTGGTTTGACTCACATATCAGAGTTTTCAAGGGAAAAAAAAGAGCTTCAGGTGAACCTATTTACGTAGGAAAAGGTTTTTCAAAACAACTGCACAGGGGCCAGGATCAACATCTGAACACGGGCTGAGTTGTTACATTTTTAGAATTATTCCTTTCATTAAAGGCATGAGGGATATCTCGGGCATCTTGAGGCCTGATTCAGAGTTGTAACATCCTACACCAGTAATTGCTCTGCTGGGTGAAACTCTGTCTTTGTATGTGCAAGGCTTCTAAACCCAGTTCCTTTCCAGCTCCATGAAGGCAAGCCCACCTTGCCTAGGATGCTGACGGCTGTAGCAGCAGCACTGCTGGTGTTATGGTCCAGATCTTCCGCAAGAACAAGACCCTCAATAAGAGGACCAGCAAACTTTTTTCCATCTGGTTGCTGCTCTGGCAGTGAGCAGGGTCATAAAACTAAAGGTGATTGCTCAAGCAACTGCAGTGAATGTCCAAGAGATACCCTGCATTAAGAGCCTTGTATGTGCCAACTATTGTTGAGCTCTTTGCTGCGATTAGGTAGCAATGGACCATCAAGGTGAGGGAAGGCCAAATGTCTGTGAGCAAAAAAAGCATGAACCTAGGCAGGGAGACCGCAAAGTGGGGTGGTGACAGTCTGGTCCTAGAGTGAGTGGGTACCTACCGAGGGAACCCAGGAGGAAGGCCAGCAGAATGGAGCTGCAGGGTGTCAGAACTAAGAACTTTTTCTTTACTGTTTTAAAAAGGACTTTTAATGAAAAAAAATCTGGATCAGAACATGCAGCAGTGTGAAATAAAAGATTTTGTTTGACTTCATTCTCTCTCCAGTCACTCATACTTTCTGCATTCCTTCCTACACAGGGCCTCTGTTATCACTGCAAGCACAGAGACGTTGCTGACTTGGAAGCAACGTGGAATTACGTACAGCACTTCTGCAAATRGATCATCTGAGATGCATCCTTCAGAAAGTGCACCCAGGGAGCCGAGTGTTTTCTCTCTGCGATTTGGGGCAGAGCTCTCTCCCACTCTAAATTTCTGCAGTCACCAGTGGCACCTGYGTGACCCTTGAGACAGTTTAAGTAGCCCTCTCAAAATGTCACCTCTGCTTCCCAGGAGTGCTGATAACCTTTTCCTTGCAAAAGGCTTTATCTGGACTCGAGAACGCTTTTTTTTTGCACAGGCAAATGGTTACAGCACATACCCCTCCCACTGCAGATATCCCCTCAGGGCGCTGGGTTCCCCCGTTGTGAATACTCTCCCCAGCATGCCAGCCTGGCAGGCAGAAGGGTGGAGGGACACCCAAACCTCAAAAACATTTTGTGCCGATTTGCAAGGAAGCAACAAGGACAATTGTTATGAAATCTCTGCCAGATGGGAAAGATCTTCACCAAGAACTCTGGTAAAACTCTAGCCGTGTGGAAAAATACTTCCTTTATGTGAAACTGTTGTAAACTGACTCCATAATCTGATCACTTGCCCGATGAGAGGGTGTTGAGCCCTGTTTCTGATCCTGGACACAGCAGTATAAACAAGGCATGATTTGATCAAAGTCACTGGAGCAGCAGAGGGGGATGCACAGCGTGACTGTGAGGAACATCTGGCTCGATGCAGTAACAAAATCTGGACCAAGTGGATTTTAAGCATCTCCCATTTGCAGCTATTTTAGTTTATGAGAAGATAGCCAATATCTATAGAGCTATTCCTGAAATGTCTGAAAGAAATAAGGCCACAATGCCTTGTGAGAGACCCTACTGAGCACAGCACTGTACGCACAGACTTTGGAGTAGTAGAGCCCAGAACAGCCTACAGTAAAACATCCAGTTGGATCCAGGCTTTGGTCGTTCCCCCTCACTCAGGAACAGCTGATTTCAACCAAATTAACTGTGTTAATATGAAAAACTTCTTGTTGAAAGGTGTTCAACAGCGAAATTTTTTAAAATGCCAACTAAGATACTTTTTTCATGTGTCACTAGACTGCATTGCCAAGCGTCTCGTCACAAGAAAGCCTTAAAATTCATGCAAAAAAAATGAGTAACATTTTTGGCAGGGMAGGGCATTTGCAGCATTGGAAGAGAGAAATCTTGGAGGAATCGACACAAACACACAGCTGGGAGCTGAAAAAGCTTTGCCAGCCACTCACTGTGCCAATCCCAAATTATTTATTTGCAGAATTCCCAAAGGCAGGGTCTGCCGGGGTAAGAAGGGYGAGGGGGGTGGGGAACCCAGGGAAAAAGGGCTCCAAGCGACAGCCTCGCGGGGAGACACAACCAAGCATCCTTCGAATAAGGACGCCAGCGCGGGGATGCGGGGAGGCAGGAGGAGGTGTGGGGCACGGCGGGGAGAAGAGGGARGAAAGGCTGCTGCCGCTGCTGCCGCTGACATCACCCCGGGACCATTTACATTTCACGACGTCACTCACAAACCCCTGCGGCCGCGGGCGAGCGGGGATGCTCCGAGCGGCCCCGGCTGCCGTCGCGCCCGCTCCGCGCCCCCGGCTGGCTGCGGGGGGGCCGGGGCCGGGGCCGGGGCCGGGCCGGCGGCGCGGGCGGGGCGGGCCGGCGGCGCGGGGCCCTTTAAGAGGTGCCGGCGGCGCGGGAGGGCGGCACAGGCCGGGCGTGCAGGAGCCGCAGCACAGCCCCGCGCCCCGCGCCCGGCCCCCGGCCCCGCCGCACCCAGCCCCGCTCCCGCCGACGGACCCCCGCAYCCCGTTGTACCGAGATCCATCGCGCGGACCCCACCGCGCGGACCCCCCGCATCCCGCTACGCCGAGATCCGCCGCACGGCGCCGGTCGCACGGACCCCGCTACACCGAGAGCCACCGCACGGACCCCGCCGGACGGACTCGGCGGCGCGGACCCCGGACCCCGCCGCATCCCGAACGCCGTCGCCCCGAGCGCGCCCGGACCGCGCGTCCCGGCGGTGCGGCGGGCATGGCACCCGGGAGCCGGCGCGGGGGGGCCCTGCTGCTGCCGCCGCTGCTGCTGCCGCTGGCGCTGCTGCTGCCGGTGCCGGCGGCGGGCGGCGGGTGCGCGGCGGAGGGCGGCCCGCCGGAGCCCTTCGATGCGCTGTACGCCAGCGGGGTGGAGGCGTACTACGGCGGGGACTTCGCGGGCGCGGCGCGGTGCCTGGAGCGGGCGCTGCGCAGCCGGCGGGAGCTGCGGGCGGCGCGGCTGCGGTGCCGGCGGCTGTGCCGGGCGCAGGTGCGGCTGGCGGCGCCGGGCCCGGGCGCCGGCGGGGACCTGCCCTTCTTCGGGTCGGTGCTGCGGCGCGCAGACTGCGTGCGGCGCTGCGAGGAGCCGCGCCTGGGGGCCGTGTCCCGGCACCGCGCCGCCGAGGAGGTGCGCGCAGACTTCCAGCGCAGGGTGCCCTACAGCTACCTGCAGCGCGCGTACATCCAGGTAGGCACCGCCCGGCCCGGCCCGGCCCTCYGAACCGCCCCCCCTCAAAGGGTCACCCGCGCCCCCGTACTCGCGAACATCCCAGGTGTGCCCCCTCTTCCGTCTCTCTCAGGCCGCCCGGGTATGGTCCCCCGCTACGTTCTCGCTGGTGTGTGCGGTCCGTGGTCATGGCCAGTTCTCGAGACGGAGAATCCTGAGTGACAGCGTGGATTCTCTCCAGCCTTGGCTCACCTGTGCTTTTCCTCTTCTGTTTTGGGTGGTTTCCCTATTTGTTTTGGGGAAAGGATGTTTTTGTCTGTCTTTTAGTGTAACATAGTATAATTCTGAAAATTACCTGCCTTCAGTTTGCAGGGAAAAGCCCCCAGAAACCCCTTGTAACCCCCCCAATGCCCTCAGCCAGGTGTTTCCCTTTCAGACAGACTGAACTGATGCCGTGTTTCAGGAGCTGGGACTGTATGTGAAGCTGGAAGTTATTTAACGTGTGTTCCAGGGACCTGATCATCGTTATCCTCAATGTGATTTGAAATACTTTGCAGTATTTCTGCAAAGTAGCACTGTACAGTCAGTACTTAGCAGCCACTGACATCCTGAGTGTCATCCTTCTACCCCAGTAACTTCTGCCTTGTAACTGTTACTTTCCCTTTGAACATCCTTGCCAAAAAGAAGGGAAAAAAAAAAACAGTGGAAGAAAAAAACCCAAACAACAACCCTCCCCACCAACCCATACCAGGATAGATAATGGTATTTTTCTTACTCATTCAAGACTTGTGCTCTGTCAAGCCTGTAGTAAGTCTTCCTGTTCATGACTAGTAAGGACAGAAACTGGGGGAATCTTGTTTCATGCCAAGATGAATGTTTAAAGCATTTCTGAGACATCTCTTTCTGGATTTCTGCTTTATTTCAGCACATTCATAACCTTTTAGTTTCTATAGACAACTTAATAGGTGAAGACCTGCACAGTGGAGCACAGGGAGGGTGATTCTGCTGAAATCCATTTCCAGTTGGAGAAGCAAACATCTGTCCTAGGTAGTGCTGGTGCCTGTGGTGCAGTGCCTACACAGCAGCACATCAAAGAGGCAAATCATCATCACTCTGATACCTTTTGGAAAATCATAGCTACATTGCTTTTTCTGTGGTTCCTTTTCTGCCATTGCCTTAATGTCAGTTTTACAAGTCAGGGATTAGAGCTGTATTGGCTTAAACTCTAATGGCCATGTGATGCACAGAGTTCCTGAAAGAAATCATGGGAGTGAACTGGAACTGTAATTTGGCTTGTGTGCTATGCCAGTGTAGCTGATGGTCCTTACTATGAAAGATGCTCTATGTAGTGTCAGCATCTGTGGGAAGTGACACAAAACTTATCATGCTAAAAAATTAAGCGATTTCTTATCCTGATTTCAAAGCCTTTTCCAGACTCACTGATGTCAAACTCATTGAAAAACTTTCCTCTGAATTAGGGAATAAGGTTTTTGTCTCCCACTTCAGTAAAATTGATATACAAAACCCCAGAAGATATTGGGGTATGGGCTGTTCTTGCATGTATGCTTCTACTGAGACTGAGGTTATTTTCCTCATTTAAAATGGCATTCTAAGCTTATCAAAGCAATGTGTTGAAAACAGCCCTTTTAAAATTTATTTTATGTGTGACTCATCTTAATTTGCTTTTGCAACATGTGGGAATTTTATGTTCAGGCTAACACTGATTTCACTGCTCTCTGGTGGAGCAGTGGATGTTCTTGTTATCTGCCTGGCCATCCGGGTGTTGGGCACTGGAGCCAAGGGAAGGTAGTCTGACTAGACTTGTTCATGTTTGTAATACCTTTTTCTTTAACCCTTTCTGATGCTCTTGGTTTTTGTAAGCAGCATTCTGATCAGCCTTGTCCTGCAGAGCAACCTGCAGTGATTTGTCCACGTCCTCAGCTGGCTGCTGCCTGTACCTGAGCTCTGCTCCCAGGGTTGCTCTTTTGCTCTGGCTCAACAAGTCTGTGCACAGAAGAAAATGCCCCGCACTGGATTTGCCTGCACTTGCACAGAACACGAGGTCTAATGTCTAGCCCTTAGATACACTCGGATGTGAACCATTCCCTCATGCCAAGGCTGGGTGCCAAGGCTTTGGCATGTTCCCCGAGGGTTGGGATGCATCAGCTCCGCACCCTCTGGGTTGACTTTGGCTGCAGCATCTGCTCAGCATTTTGTCTGAGAAGGGGAGCTGCAAAGCAGGGCTTGTGCAGGAACCCCCTGCCTTGCTGTGGGTGCGTGGACAGGCTGCACAGCTCCAGGGGTGGCCATTTCACCCTTGTGTTTTGCTCCTTGAAACCAAAAAGGAAATGAGATGAGTTTAAACACCCTGCTGTGCATCCTGTCCAGCTCCTCCCCGGGCTGTGTGGCAAGGCAGGATGCTGGGCACTTGTACAAAGTGCTGGGAGGATGGCAGGGTTTGGTGCCATTTGTGGTTTGAGAGAAGAGAAGCCTGGAATGTGCTTCCCACCTCCCACTCTTGCTGACCTCGTGCTTGTTTGTTTCTCAGGAGGGGAGAAACACATCCCGTCAGGAGGGAGTGACAGAGCAAGGAACAGATGAAAAAAATCGAAGGGTTTGGCTCTTGTGCAGTGCTTTGAAAAGCAGTGCTGAATATACATGAACTAATCCTTGCAATACTCCTGTGGGGTAGGAAAAGCAAAGGCTTTCAGTCCCACTGGACAGATGCACGGCCAAACGTTGGCCAGYGCTGCATGTCCCTCTGCTGTTTTGGGAGCAGCAGAACCACCCAGATGCCCTGGGAGCAGGCAGAGCCCCCCTGCTGCATTCTCATGCCCTGGGAACAGGCTGGGGACTCCCACTGCCCTGGTCTCTCACTGCAGAGCAAGCACCAGCACAGCCTGGCCCAGTCGTGATGATGTGAATGAGACTCTGCAGTGAATTGGCAGAAAACTAGTGCTAGAATTGGAAGTTTGGGGCTTTTTTTGCTGCTTTTTTTGGACTTTTTAAACTGGACCATAGCAGTAGCTGCACTGGGCTGTGTTGCTCCTGCTTCTGAGGAGATGCTCAAGATATTCCAGCACAGAGCACTGTAAAGGGGCAGGGAGGTGAAGATGTGTTTAGGTGAAATGCCAGTGCTATCCCCTTATAAGAACATGTTGCATCAGCATCCTCCTATCAGTTCCCTAATTTATTTCCTAATTTATCTTTTTCTCTGTACTTTTCTGAAATAGAAACAGTGGCCTTCTGAAGACCACTCTTCTATTTCACAGATGTGATCTGAGTGTTTTTGGTGACTCTGGCATGATGTGAGGGGAGACTGTGGTGCACTGCAGGAATGGGACAGCTTGTGGATTCAGCTGAAGGTTTCTGTCAGCTTCAGGCTTGGGATGAGACTTCTGAGGCTGACTGCAGACTCTACAGAGACTGTAGACAAATTGTAGTGAACAAGCAGCCCAAGTTCAAATGTGCTTGTAAGACTTTTTTGCAGCTTCTGAACATGTGTGTAAGTAAGAAGACTCCTTCTTTTCCTAGGATAGCTGATGTTTTCAGGTAATTTGGAAATATACTGGGTACAGCTAGCTGAGGCAGTTAGGGTGGGGTGSGTTTGAGAAGGTGTGAAAACAGAGAAGGACATGAGAACATGGGATTTAACTCCTGCAGTGCCTGTAGTGGGCTCTTCAGCCCACAGAGAAAAGGTTCTTCAGTGGGTTTCTGCTGTCATGTCCCATGGGCAGAAGGACAGTTTGCCAAATGGTGGTAGCTCTCTGCCATGTACTGGCTGCTTGGTCTTTGTCAAAGAAATACCCTCTAGGCTTGGCAGGTGGGTGTGGTGGGATCTCTTTGTCCTCTTTAATATTTTACTAGTCATGTCCTCGTTGCTTTGCTGCTTTAGTCATCTTGTTTCTGTAAAAACCTAGCCTGCAGGCCATGATGTTCCTAGCCCCCCCTTTCGGAGTTTTTCTGGCTCTGAGAGTGAGTGGAGCAGGAAATGTACACAGTGTACACTGTGACAGTGTTTGCTGCTGCGAGCTGCTGACTCAGTAGCTGTGTTGGAGCTTGTCGTGGATGGTCTGCCATGGACCCTGTGACAGAGCATTACTTACAGTCCCTGGTCTAACTCCTGTCAGCTTGGTCGAAAAATAACAAGTAACCTGGAAAGGCTGATCACTGTGTCAATTGCAAAAACAGGTCTTGTTTCTCTTCTACCCTACTAACCCTCCCCTTGAGGTCTCTTTCCTGTGTCTCATCCTGTTCCCAGCCACAGCATTCCCTGTCCTGTTTGCTGGGCTGATGGCTGTAGCCCATTTGAGTTTTCCGTGTATGCTGGTGTGCTGTTACTGAGCACTTCCTCTCATTTTGTACTGACTTGCAGTGGTCTTGTCTTCCCACTTGCCCCGTGGCACATCCGTGAAGCACAGCAGGAACTGTATGTATGCAGTCTGTAACCACCAGCCTTGGATCTAGATGAGAAAAAGCCTTTTAGTCTGTGCTTGGGTTTAAAACAATAAATAAAACAAGTCCCCAGAATGCTGGACATTGCTCCTCTCTTAGTAATGGCAGATTGTAGGTGGAGCAAAAGGAGGAAGAGTCTGACTATGTCTGGCTTTTTCTGTTTTTGCCTTGGGTTCCCCCTTGTTGTGTCTGAGATGTTCTTCCCTTCTGTTACCATCATTACTTCATCTGTTGCAAGCATAAAACAACAATGTTTAGGTTTTCCATGTTTTAGGAGAGGCTGTTTATTTGTTCTTTAAAGCTCTTTCTTTTTTAAAAAGAAGGTCTTGTCTGAGGAGAACTTCCACTTTTATCTTCATTGCCAGGTCTTCCACGCTGTGGCAGATGGGGCAGTGCTGGAGGCACCACTGGGAACGTGTCCTTGGGTCACACCCTGCCGTCCTGACCACTAAGATTTCTGAAAAGAAACACAGACACAACAATCCCTTGATAAAATACCATAGGAGAGAAACAAAAGAAACAGAGCGGGAGCCCAAACTTCAGAAATGTTTGTGGTACAGGTTATTGTCTGACTCCAGTTGTGCCTTTGAAAACTCCCTATTTATAAGAACCCAGACCCACGGGAGGAGACTTGTGTCTGTAAACCATGGCCTTTAACCACTCCAGACTGATGGTTCTGTCCTCTGCCAGTGCTTGTGTGAGTCTCACCACCAGCTTGGGTGTCTGAGCACCTGCAGCAACCCTTGGGTTGATTTTTAAGTCACCTCCACCGAATTCCTTCCACCTCGAGTAACTACTCACTGCTGCCCATCTCTGTGTGTTTCACCAGGCCAGAGCCTTCTGTCTCCATGACAGACATCTGGATCACCTACCTAGGGATTGAGGTGTAATTCTAGCTTCACACCAATGTGGTTGCTTAGGGAATTTGGTTTGTTTCATTTAAGGACTGATACTTTCCATGAAKGTTTTGCTCAGTTTTCCTTCGTGCCACAATGCTGCATGGACTTAGGCAGATAATAGGGTCCTGCCCTGGAGTGAGCYGCAGCCTTTGGGGGAAATGTGGTGGTTTTGCTTCCAGCATCTCATGGGTAGTGACACAGGGTAATGTGTAAAACCCCCTACTTTAAAGTCTTTGGGGGAGAAGCTATTTCTCACCACAGCCACCACCTGTCCTGCAAGTTGGTCTTGTTTTTGTAGGATTTATATGACATCTCAGATAAAGACCTATAGTAAAACTGTCAGATAATCATTATTATTTGGATTATTACTATTAGTGGTGTTTATTTATATTCAATCTTGAGAATTGGTATTACTCAGATACTGGATAAATAAACAGATCCCAGAATTAATCTCTTGGAASGTCTCTTTATTTAGATTTTCTGAGAAAGCATTCCTACTCCTCAGCAGAGGGTAAATGTTAGTGCTCAGAAAGTTAAAATTATTTGGGACAAAAATAAACTCAGTTTACGGGATGGAAAACTCTGAGTCTTGATGGCTGGGTCAGTATCTTTGGTTTAGAGCAGGATATTTAGTCCTGCCCTAAGCCCAGGACAGTGACCCAACTGCCCCTGCTCCTGTTCTTGCTGACCATTTCAAATGAAATGTTTCTAAAATGTTTTGAGTTGCAAGTGTTATCAGAGAGGTAAAGAGGTGAGCCAGTGGTTCAATACTGCAGCCAGCAAATGCAGACTAAGCAYGTTTTTGTGGCAAAGGTGTCTCACTGTCTTCTCAGGAGACTCAGCCTTGACGTTTTGGGCTTGCCTTGAGACTGATGCTGTACTGAAAATTAGACTAGCTGGTTGAAGTGATTTTCTGCTGGTTTTTTTGTTTTGTTTTTCTAGTGTGTGTTTTGGSGGGKTTTTGTTGTTTTTTTTTTAATAGAGAAAATCCAAAAGCAAAACCAAGGTGCTTGCAGTTTGCCAGATTATTTCAACTGGTAGTAAATTAGCACAGCTCTTCCCAGCAAATCAGGACACAACCAGTTAACACAAAGTTGTCTTAGACCCACTAAGCTCATTTCATACAGCCAAGTAATCAGCCATTTGATAGCCAGGGCTGCTTTTTTTGTCTTGCCAAATTCCTTTTTCTCACCTCATGGCTATGCAGTCRTGCCAGGGCTTCAAAATATACTTGCAGTGGGTCCCAGCCTGCAATATTTCTCAGTCTTTTGGAGAAAATAAGGTAAGTCTGGATTCCTCCTTACTTCTTGGCCATCGCTGGTGATGTGGCTTGGATGATGGATGGGACAGATGTGACTCACAYGGTTTCAGTGGATTTTTTGAGATCTTGATCTAAAGGCCTCCCAGTGCAGGAGCTAGGTTAATATCCCAKCTGGAGCAAAACTCGGCACCAATAGTGCAGGAGAGCACAGACTCCTGCTGCTGGGATGTAACCCGGGATCCTGCCCCTTCCCTCTTCTTGTACCTCCTCAGTTTCTCGTGGTTTTTGCACCTTCCTCTGCTGGCTGCTCCTTGGCAGAGCCTTGCTGCTGAACTGCCCCGTCCATGCGCCCTGGTGTGCTGGGATTTGTTGAGTGGCTTTCTGTGCTGCCTGTTAAATCTCATCCATACGTCCTAGAGCTCTGCTCTGGCTTCTGCGGAGCCCTTTTGTTGTCCTTGGCCTCTGGAATAACCAACGGCAGCTGATAATGAACTGCGTGTGAATGAGCAATGCAACTGAGCCCTGCCAAGCAGACTTATGCCCAGTACTCTCTAGCTGTGACTGAGGTTTCAGCAAGGATTATTCCCATTTCCTTGTACAACTGGTGATTTCATCGTGGACGGCACGGGCAGTAAGGAGGAGCCATCGTGTCAGTAGCTGAGCAGTTTGCCGCCAACCTCCTGAGCATTGCTGGAGCCTTGCTAGCAGGACTCTGGGCTCAAAGCACTGCTGGATGTCTGGAGCAAGGGATTGAGGGGTTATTTATCTTGGTTTTTTCCTTTGGAGGTGGTATGAATTAGTCATTGTGATTGGGTTTGTTCCCAAGGAGTAGGAACCCCCGTACTCTGCACAGGGCATATTTCCATGTGTGTAGTCTGGACTGAGGCCAGCCTGAGTTTGGATAAATCAATGTGAACCCGGAGTGACCCAGCTGAGGGCCGTGGATTTCTCTGCCTTAACACTGTGGAAACTGAGATCAGGACCTGGCCTGTGCTTTTTAACAGTACAAGAATGGCAGGAAGGAGGGTGCGAAGTTCCCTGGATGCTTTTGTTTCCAGCCAATATATCAGCAATAAAGTATTGACATTTTTATTTCTTGGCCATGGGCTGGTGATGACTAATGAAGGCAGGGGGTCTGCCTGTGGGTGGGTTCAGGCAGCAAAGAGCTGTTCCTCATCAGCCTGTACCTCCCAACCAGGCCTTCTCCTTTCCATGACAACTGGTCAGTTAAACAGACCCTCCACGACTGACGTCAAGGGTCAGGGATTTGGCCACCAAATAATTATAGCAACAAAAATAGCATCACTTCCCCACCCCTTCCTTCCCACATGATCCTGCTGAATCCCAACTCATAAATGTCCTTTTTTTTCTTTCTTGGATGAGAAGCAAAGCCCACATGTATTAGCTGGAACATATGGCAGGGTTTGGCTGCAGCCCATCAGTTGTGAAGGCCAAATACTCACTTGTAGCTTCTTGTTCACTTAAAAAAAAAAAAAAGAGGAGAAAAACACGTTCTTTCAGGATTGGATGAAAGGGTGAGTGTGTGCTGGGATGGGAAGCAGATAGGGTGTGGGACAGCACGCTGACCGTGCTGCCGTGACGGGGAACGCGTCCCCTCGCAGCACGGAGGTGACAGGCTGGCCTTCGAGAGTGGCCTGGTGGCAGCTGCCACTGCCCCCCACTCCCTGCCCTACTGCTGGCTCTTAGTTCAGGCAGAGTTTGCAGACAGGCTGCTCAGGAGAATGTCACCAGCAGCGRGGGCACGGAGCAGTCAGCAGGTTTTAAATGTGGGTTAGCCACGGGCRGGAGAAAATTCTGTCTTTGCAGCACTGAAGGTTTTATTAAGGGTTGTGGGAACATCTGAGAGGTGGCAGAAAACTCTTGAGGGAGAAGAAGATGRAAGGACATAGTCAGAAATGGACTGTCTGCACCACCAGAATGTACCTGGTGTACCTGAATAAGAAAAATCAGAAAAAACACAAAACTAGTTATTAGACACCAACATGCTGCTTTTCACGGTGATTTTTCCAAAGCAGCTGCAGAGGTGACCTTGATCTCACATCATGTCCCTTCAGAAAGATGAGCCTGAGCCTGTGCTGTGTCCTGTCAAAGTCAGAGGTGGGAGCATTTGAGTCCAGAGAGCCTTCTGCCTGAAAAAAAAAAAAAGGGTGGGCAAATCCTGCCTCAGGGTATTGCAGGTAGGGCACTGCCTAAACCCGCAGCTCTTTGAGGTCAGGGCTGGACTCCCGAGGGTGCAGTGGGGAGATGTGCTGGAGTTCATAGCCCAGGGCTGCGGGTRCAACTTCTTTTGAAGATGGAGCCAGCCATATTCCTTCCCAGGAAACATCAGCGTGGTACAGAGAGAAAGAGCTTGGAAAATTTCCTTCAAAATATTTGCTGAAGGTGTTGCTGTGACTGCCCAGGGTCTGAAGCAGAGTCTGTTGGTTCTCTTGCTTAGAAAGCTGCTTTTAAAGTAGTTTTTGCCAAGGCACTGCTTGTTCTAAGGTTTATATATATTCTGGGGCATCTGTGACCTGAGTTACTCTCTTTGGAAGCAAAGAAGAAACGGCTAAGTTTCATTGAAATAGTCTGAAAGGAAGAGCACTGACTTGTGGTGTGTTGCACTCTTCTGCTGCTGAAAAAACACTTCYCCATCCAGGTCTGCCAGCCTCATCCAAAGGATCTGTGATGGAGCCAAATATTTTAGTGAAAGGGAGGAAAACATATTGTGTCTTATCCCCATTTTTCTTATTTATGGAGCTGTGAAGTAGGTGGACTATTTTATGTGCTGGTATTCCTGAGATGCTTCACTGAACAAAAAATTTCATTTTGTTCTTGAGAGCCTTTCTAGGAGCAATCTTGGAGAGGTAGACAGGTGATAAGGGATTRCTTTTTTGAAGGATGTTATTTAACCTCATTCTAGGCAGTTAGAATTAGTTTGAACCCATTATTTTCAGAGAKTTCACTTCACCTGTGTCCCTTTCAGGTGTGTTGCAAAGCATCCTGCGTGCTGGGATTCCTGGTCTCTGCGTTGCAGCAGCAGAGAACAGACAGGAGTTCTGCTGGTGGCTCTGCTGCTTCTCTAGAGCTGGCACTCCAGGGTCAGTCACAGACCCCTGGCTGTCACTGCCCATTTGGGTTTGTCTCTTCCTCCAGCCAGCTACCTCGGCTCACTGGGGTGCTGCAAGTAAAACTTGGTTTCAGATTGGATCCTGTTACAAGGCAGGCAAATAGCAAATAAAACAGCGATGTGCCACTTTAGGAAGCAGCTTGTCCACTCAGCTGTCAACTGCACGTCCCTTCTGTGCAGCCTAGGCTGGGGTGGAAGGTAGTGATAGCTCACTGCAAGCATGTCCTGTGTGTTTTTAGGATGCAAAGGACATCCTCAGGCTCTCACCCCTCTGTTTGCTGCAGAGCTCCTTCCCCGGGTGATGTCTGTGTCTGGGCTGTAGTCTCCAGCTCAGTTACCCCTGAAGCGTGGCTGGGACAGACTCCATGCAGCACTTTTGCCTGCACGGGGGAGCTGAAGCTGTTGCACCCCTGTCTATCATCAGCATGATCTTTATGTGCTCTCCCAGCCACCCTTCCTGCTGCTGGAGTTTGCTCTTCACCACCCAAACTGGCTGAATCTTTCTCACTGTAACCTGAGCATTCCTCAGCCAGACTCACCACCCTATAAAGGGGCAGATCCCATGCACACTCAGTGTTTAAATGCTGGATAAGGGTCTCATTCCTGCAGCCTCAATGACTTGGGTGTAGCAAAAGCACGACATGGGACATCAGGACCTGGTTGTTCCCCAGTGCCCGGATGGGCAGTGCAAGTCTGCATCCCGGGAAGGCTGCAGTGAGCAGTGTGAAAGGAGGCAGCTCTGCAAGGCAGTGCTTTGTAGAGGACGAGGCTTGTAGCTCCCTGATGGCCTGGGATGTGCAGGACAGTTTCAGTTTTGGCAGCTGGATTCTCCAGTGGGGCAGCTGAAGCTCCAGGAATTGAACTAGGCTACGATTCTTTGAATATTCCCAAACTCAGATCTGAGTTTAACAAAAGAGATTTCCCCATCTCGGGAGTCTCATTCCAGCCTGATTACTGTTTGGGTTGTTCAACAAAACAGTCTCTGGAAAACGACTTTTGCACTGTAGTACAAGGCTTCCCACAGTGTTTTTAACTCCAAATCACTCTTTCTTTAGTCACTGTGCTTCTGTTTTCCAAACATATTTTTGGATCCTTGCTGAAAATCTGGCTAGGTTATAGGCTCCTGAATAAACCATTTTTAGCCTCTAATGTTTTTTGACTCCAACCAAACGAGGTAGAGAGACSTGAATAACCATTTGTCTGGACTGTCTTTAGAAGTTACGGCACTTAAAGCTGTCACTGAGTTGCCAGCAATCAATACGCTCAGCTATCTTGAAAAGCACAGTGTAGAAGCCATACTGTCCTTCATGATGCTTTTGAGAAGTATTAGATATGAAGGTTTGTGTGTTTCAGACTTATTGTTTACATTCCTGTCCCTTTGCTGCTATTTTACATGGTGGATGTTACAGTTCAGCTCCTAAGTGGTGGAGCCATGCTCAGAAAGGGGTTCCAGGTCCTTAGGGATCTTCTGTGCTGCTCTTTGGTATTGCAGCCAGCCTGTGCTGAATAACAAAGTCCTGCTAAGTAGGACTGAGGGTTGAGCTCTTGTGTGCTCTAGGTGTGTGTCACAGGCTCTCTCAAGTGCGCAGATATTCTTCGAGCTGGGGAGATGAAGAGGAAAACCCTCCTGGTGTTTGCCTGTGCTGCACACCCGAGACAGGAGGGAGTGCTTAGGTGTAAGAGCCAGGAGCACTTAGCCCCCTGAGTAAGGGATTATTTCATTGGGGTAGGAATGTACTCAAGCCTRGTGAGGATTGTCCTTGGGAAGTGATCAGGATTACTGTGCCAAGTGAAACAGAATGCTGGTGTAGCTATCAGTGCTTTTAAGTGCCAGCTGGTCAGCGGTACAGCTGGGTCTGCAGTGCATTATATGAACCACTTCACTCTCCATCTTATTTAAGCTACTTAATGCCAACCTTGGAAGCTAGTCTCTGCTATTGAGGGAAAAGAGCTAATCCCAGACAACTGAGAGCTCAACCATATTTAATTTTGCACTGTTTGCTCTTGAGTCCTAGGATTGGAAAGGTAAAGATTGTAGAAAGACAAGGAAGGGAGAATTTGCTTTTCTTTTCATAGTGTTTCCTATGTGTCAGGAGGATCATCAGGCATTTTGGAGGTTATCCTTGTAGGTTCCCCTGTTGCAAAACTGCAGTAGAATTAGGCTGTGCTGTACTCTCCCTTTTATGTGCCAGCAACTTTGCCCTCTGCTCTTATCAACACTTAATGCTTTAGCAGTCGTGAGCATGGAGAATTAGAACTGCTTTTGCTTAGCATTATGAGCCAAAAAGCAGCACTCAGCTATCTCTTGTTTCAGAGCCAGGATGCTGCTTAGTGCAATCAGAGACTTTGTCCTACCAGTGACTGGTGACAACAGAAGGATGTCAGTGCTAGGGAATTTCAGACAGATATGTACCAAAGGCTGCCGAAAATAGCAGGGTTTGAAGCCTTCTGAGTTGCACACTTTGATCTTGATCCATGCTGAGGACAACTGCTCTGACTGCTGGACTGCACTGTAAGTTGGTGATGGATTTAGCAGAGTCCTCACAGGTGTCTGGATTTGASAGCTGGTGATATTGCCAACAAAACTTGCAGTTTTGTACTGCATAATGGTACAGGTGTATCTGCCCTYTAATCTGAAAGCACTGAGATGGAGGTTGTTAGGATAAATGGAAGGGAGTGTGACACAGTTTATGCAGAAAGAAGCAGCTGAATTGGTGCCTATGCTTGCTGTGGACTTACCTCTGTTCTAATGGCTCAGGTTGATGCCTGGTGACTTACTAAAGCACAACTGCTCTGTGCATTGAACCATGTGTGCYGAATCCAGCGGGTTTTCATTCTGCACAGTGCTCAGATGAGACCTGGCAGACCTCAGGCTTGCACGCAGCAACCTCCTGATCGTCCCCACTGTGTTTTATTTGGGCGCKTGTGACCCAGACACCAGGAGCAGTCCGTGAGGCAGGACAGGAATGGCTGGGTTTGCTCCAGCCCAGCGCTCCATGCCCTGATTTGCCCATCTGTGGAGTGGGTTTGATGTGCRGTAATTACACACCAGGCACTCGGCATTGTAAGACATAACTGACATCACATGTTTGGGGAATGTCAGATGCGCTGCGTGATGTCTGAGCTCTGTGAGCGAGCTCCGACGGGWATAGCACACATAAACAGTAGCAGATTAATTAAAGATGTCCTGTGCTGCAAAAGGCCAATTATGGAGCAGTTTGCTCAGAGTCAGTGGTGCTGCCTGGCTTATTAGCCGAGCGTGAGCTAACTGTCCCCTCAGTGGAGAGCAGTCATACAGCAGTGACAATTCACTGTCACCACTGTCCTGCATGTGAAAGAGGAGACAGAGGTGCCAGCTGTGCAGGTCCAGGGCAGGTCGGCTTCCCACACGACCCTTTGTTAAAGCCCCTTTGCAGGCAGCAGTGCAGTGTCTGTGTTCCATCAGCAGCACAGGGCTCCATACAGCAGACATTTCCAGTCAGGTGTTCCTTACTACCTTTGCAGGATGTTTTCGACTTTGGGACTTTCAGTATATTTTATTCCAGTTGTTTTTTCCTAAGATGCTGCTGCTGCTGTTTAAAGAGCCCTCAAAACCTGATAATGTCCCTGGGATCTGGGGGAAATTGAGCATTTCAGATGAGTGGGAGTCCTAAGTCATCGCCAGGCTTCAGAATAATGGTTGTCCTTGTTTTGGGCCTTCAAAGCCTGATAGGATYGTTGTAGGAAATGTGACTCGAGGGTTTTCTTTGGAGTGGTTCCTGAGTTACAAACATTTTCTGGTTGGGACCTGGACTGAATGTGGAAAGCCAGCTGCCTTGTCCAGGGGCAGCAGCTTTCATTTCACAGAGCAGAACATATCTGGCTGAGGATGAAGGGTGAAGTGGGGATCCTCAGTGTCCTAAACCCAATCCCATCCTCCTGTCACATCACCACCCAATGCCATAAATCCCATTCTATAGCTCACCATAAATTACCCTGGGATTCTGCTCTACACACATCCGCATTTCTTTCTGGTGAACCTCATCAGCAAAACCCCTACAATCAGCAGGAGCTACTGCAAGGAGAGTCAGACCCATGTTCACAGCTCAGCCAGAGCCGTGGGGCTCAGCAGGACTGAGAGCTTGTCCTGTCTCAGCTGTGCTGCCTGAGGAGAGTCACTGAGAGGGACTCTCCGTTTGCAGCAAGACTTTATTTTTCATATTGCTTTGCTTTAAAGCAAACAAACAAAAAAATCATTGCTGGAAAAATAATTATTTCAACATCCGCTGAGATTTTGKTTTGGAAAGTTGATATTCTGCTTGATTTCAAATCCATGAGGCAAACTGAAATTTCAGCTCTGGAGCATGTTTCAGTTTGTCTTCCACCCAGGGGAGAGTCGAAAGAGAAGCGTAAGCATGAAAAGTGGGGCAGGGAAGAGAAATGGCCRAGGGATCAGGAGAGTCACAGCATCAGATGTGTCTGGCAGACTCCTGTGCCAAGCTGGAGGAGGAGATCACGGGAATGCTGTCATTGCAGGGCACTTGCCTGTACCAAGGTTTGAGGTGGCTGAGTAGTGATGGGTTTGGTTTCTTTAGAAAGGAAGAACTGGCCCAAAGGTTGGATTTGAACTTCTTTCTGCAGAAAACTCGAGCAAGAGTTCATGCTGGGACTGAAGCAGCCAGGCAGGCTCCACTGCGGCTGGGAAAGAGGGAGCTGGGGGTGATACCTCACGGGGTCTCAACCCTGCACAAAGCAAACACCTGTCGTTCATGTCTCTCAACTTGTCACTTTTGAAGGTTTTGAAGGCTGTGTAACTTTTCTTCCACCCCCTAAAGCCTGTGTGCCGGGTGTCTGGCAAAGCCAGCAGTGTCTCAAGGGGSATTTGGTCCTTCCTCAGGAGGCACTCATCCTCCAGGCCAGGTAGGCAGAGAGGTTTAACCAGGTTTACTCTCTGGTAGTGTGTGCTGGGCTTTCACATCACTGAAACATGTCCAAATTTTGCTATTTTTTTTTCCTAAATCCCACTAGAAGATGTCATGTTTACAATGGGACATTGGTCTTTAGCAGCAAGCATTTTTTTTCTGAACTACAGAGGCATGGATTGTTGCAGAACAAAATTCACAATGGAGCTGATTTGTGTTTTGATGGCTCCCAGGTTAGCAATTGGGAGTGTCTTAGCCTGTCCATAAACACCTTTTCTACTTCAAAGTGAGGATTTCCAAGAGCTTTTGGCTTTTGCTTTAGCAAATGGATTAGACTTGCCTGGCATGGGATGCAGTACCCCACCCTCTGCTTCACCCCAGACATACACCTTTGTGTCCGATTGCACAAGTGTTAGTGTGTTAAACTGCTGTGTGATATCTGCGACAGAGCTGGGCAGGGAAGGCTTATAAATTCGGGAGATCCTGGAGCTTCCTTGTGCATACACACTTGTGTGCACTCATGGGTGCAGAGTTTTAGGAATGAGTATAACAGCTGTATCCCTTAAATCCTTCATAGTTCCCCAACAGAAGAAAACTTGGCAAAATACGGCACCCTGAATTTGTAACTGCTTCTTTGTTCACATTTGCTCATATTCCCAGAGGAATGAAGTCATTTATTTGATTTGCCCTGCTACTTCACACTCCTGCTTATGAATGGCTGGGACAAGACTGGGAGTATGAATAGCCTGGCTGCATGTGGTTTGCAAAGACGTGTTCGCTTGCACATTGGTGTCCAAACAGAGTAGCTGGCTCTGAAATCCTATCAGTAAGGCTTTTGAGTAACTTAAAACCCTTCTCGTAGATGCTTAGAATTTCTTCCACTCTGACATTGTGTAAGCTCCTGTTGAAGTTTCATTACCTCAGTAACCACAGAAAAGCWGCCAGCCTTTTCACTGAAACCTTCCCCACAAAGGTCTGGATTCATTCCCCACCCCCCTTTTTCCTTGAATGCAGAGCACAGCTTATTGTAGTTTAAATAACAGGGTGGAAGGCCAAGACTGTGTTTGGGTCTGGGTGGCATCATGCTGAAGGGCTAGGAATGTGTCCTGTCCCCTGGCTATCTCTGTGCCACTTTGGACTAAATATGGAAGGTGACCTGTATAATTTTCAACATAATTAGGATATTCAGTGCTTTCTTTAGAGTAACTTATAAAAGACCAGTCCCAAACAGCTGCCGTTTCATGGGCTGTTTTTGGTATTTTCTGTGCTTTAAATAACTCCAGAGCCTTGTGATGTGCTCTGGTGAGACCTTTCCCTACTTTCTAGAATTTTTTCCAGAGCCTGGTTTATTGATTCAGTGATTCAGCATTGGGTTAGCAGGGCATCATGGTGTGGGCAGTCACAAGATTTCTCTATTGCTCCTTCTCCTGGGTGCAGCATTCCTGGCAGAGGAATTCCAGCCCTTCCCAGAATGGTACACGTCCTCCTCAGCACAACTGTCCCCTTCCCTCATTCACTAGTGAGCCCCATCAAGGTTGCCTCCAACCTGACTCCTCCTGCTGCTGGAAACACAGATCAGAARTGTTACCCAGGAATGAAAATTGTATTTTTTTGCCAGTTTTTCATCTCATCTGGTTTCACCCATGGAGACAGTGATGGTGTATGCCACTGGTATGTAGAGAGCCTAAAAYATCCTGTTAAAAATTTTAGGCAAACCTCTGCCAACAGCCACTACATGGAGCTGCTGAGGACTTTTCTTGCTGTGGAATACTGCTAGAACTTGGGAAAGATTTTTATTTTTGTCTTCTTTTTTTGAGTGGCCTGTCCCCAAAAAACTGCAGTCAATGGCAAACTGAACATCAAGTGAAAAGGCTTTTCATTTGAACCCCCCCACGCTCCCAGTTTAAATCAAATCAAGTTCCACTYGCTGACGCTTGGAGAGGAAAAGGAAAGACCTTTTTAGGCACCAGGCAATGCATTATATGTGTCTCTCCAGACACTCTCATTTTCAGCCTTTTTTATATTCAGACACCTATAAAATTAAGGGATTATTTTCTTTGGCACAAGATCACATCTATTTTCAGAGGCATCCAGAGCTACTCCAAATGCTGCAGTTACTGCTGCTGGGGGAATCAGTGCCAGGCAGCTGCTCTTCATTTCTAGGGAATTTAAGAAAAGTTCACAGTGCTTAGCTGATGTTTTATGTTTAGTAAAGCCTTTGTTTTCTCTCTCAGAGGTTCATTAGTTACATTATTTGTTGCTTAAGCAGCAAGGTAGCAATCAGGCAGAAATTACTGATGTTATTTGCTCATATTCAATACAAAGTTGGTGAAGCATGAAAAAAAGATGGGAAGACTTCTCGGTCCTGAGAAAGAAAAGCTGTTACTTCTGGCTGTGCTGTGGGAGGTCCAAGGCAAGAAGTTTACCTTAGCTGAGTAAATAAGCACAAAAAGCCCATCTGACAGCTTTTCTCTTTCATGGTGGTTATGGCTTTTTTTTTTTTTTCCTCTCCAACTAATGATTTTTTTCATGTGCAGTCTGCACAGAGCCAGTGTGTGATTCTGCTCTGTGCTAGAGGATGGGATGCTCAGAGCCAGTAACAGGTGTTCAGACTTGCGGAGTTCTTTCATCTCCAAGAGCCTGCAGTGCTCACACTGATGTCGTAAATAAATTACTGARAGTGTACATGCTCAGCAAGGTGAGAGGAGAAATGAGAGTTTCCTGCTCTTGGTTTGTGCCCATGATCAGAATCTGCTGGGCATCAGGCACTCACCAAGCTGATAAGATGAAAGGATATGAAGGCACTAGAAGTTCGATCATGTGCTTTGCCATGTCTTGTTAGAATTATTCAGTTTAGAAGACTGAAAGGCCCCAGTAAATTGCCTTCCATAGAAAATGTTTAAAAAGCACACCAAAAAGCAATGTGTGCCAGAAGGGTGGCAGTGGAAAATGAACTGGCGGGGCTTCTCTCTGCCCTGCTCTGGACAGCATGAGTCTCTCCAATAACGTGAAATCCATCCCTTTCTTAATTTTTTAAATTATTTTCAGTGGTGCAGGTACAGCTGCTCCAACTCCTGTGCAGGTGGGAGGGTTTTCTCTGCACATTTTCATTGCAGGTAACTTCAGAAGGAAAGAGGCTTCACCACACCACGGGGATGGGGCTGAGCTGTGTGTGTTGGCAGGAGAACAAGAATTACCTCTTCATTAGCAAGCCGTGAATGTTTGATCTAAACTTGTGGTGGGGCAGCAAGTGTGAATTGACACCTGTGATTCACATCCTTCCCACGCCAGGTGCTGCAGGCTCATCAGTACAACCACTCTTGGCCACCCTGTGATCCTGGTTACACCTAACCACACCCACGAGTGGGGTGTGAGGGGCAAACAACTCCTGGTGCGTACACACTCGTGTTTGAGTGAGACCAAGAGGCACACTCTGGTCTTTCCTTGAWGTTTCCAAGGCAGAGGCTTGCTGTGTCTTTCAGTGGATGCTGACATTGCCCCTGGATCCCTCTCTGGCTGATAAGCAGTAAACCATTTTACCATAAAAGCCCTGGTGCTAGAGCTGCTTCCCTGAGGCAGCTGGCGTTTCACACTCCTTGCTGAGAGAGCCTTGCCGTAATCTGCTTGATAAGGAAAGTCTTTTTGTTTCACCTCCGAATACACTGCTGACTCAGAGTCTGGCTGTGCCACATCTGCACATTTTTGCAAGGAGAGGAAGAGGCTCTTGGTTAGCATAGATGCTGATCTTAAYCCCTCACAGCTTSCTGAGTCAAGCAGCCCAGACATAATGTAGGTCGCATCTCAGACTTCCCAAGTTTATCCACCCTTGCAGACCTCCCATTGTGGTTTCAGCTAAAAATAGAATTGAGGCACTTGATTCATCCTTCATGGAAACGGCAGAGGAAGGATCTGGATTTTCGTGTCTTTTCCACGCAGGAATTGAGGTTCCAAAAGCAAACATTGGTGTTGTCATCTTGGAGAGATGATTGGCTTCCTGCTTCATTCTTGGGGACGCAGGACACTTTCTGACTGTCATGTTTTGGGCTGTGTGCTGGCTGCTGTGGCACCTGGAGGTGGGAAACCTTGCTGGGCTGGGAACATCCTGTGGTGCTGATTCAGAAAGGCAGATGGGGGAGATGCTAGAAGATGCCTATATTGTGACATATGACCAAAAATGTTTCCGGGAAGAGAGTTGCTATACTTCTTTCACAACTTCAGTTAGAAGCAGCCAGCCTGGAGCAGAGCCTGGAAAATACAGGGAGTCGTGGACTTTTTCACTCTTGATTGTGCACAGCCTCTTCATCTTGGCCCTTGAGAAAGAGCAGAGCTCTGGTTTACAATTTTCCAGCTCACAGCCAAGGCAGACGATTCTCATGGAAACTGGATCCTTGCAGAAAGACAATTTAGAGGCTGTTGGTTTGTTTTCTTTGCCATTTATCTTGCTGAAGAAGAGATGAAGGACTGAGAATGAGACAGGTATATCATCCCTTGATTAATGTGAATTGTCTACTGTGTTTTGATATGAATCCCAATTTCCTTTGGCTGTTTTTATCCTAAAAGGTGTCAAGTGCTAATCTAAATTTCATCAAGTGACTTGTTGATGCTTCTCATGCAATAGATGCTTCAGCTGAAATGTCCCAGCATAAGGAAACGATCAGAGGCTCTGAGTGCTCTGGGGGAGCAGTAAATGAGGCAGAAGCTGGAGGTACCAGCTGAGGAGAAGCCTGATGAGGCAGTGGTGCACCAGTGACTGCCTGCCTGCGCCTAGCACCTTGATCTTGCACTACAGAGTGATCTTCTGCTCCTCTGTTTTCAAAGATACCCAAGATATCAGTCAAGCAGGTTTTTTTAATCTTCCCTTTTCCCGTGTCTATACCATTGGTTTCAACTGGGTGCCAAGGAGCAGCACACAATCAGAGGTGATGCACTGCCTGGCCAACACAGGGCTCCTCTGACTTCGGGTTTCAGGAGGAGAGTTGGATGAGAAGCAATCTCCTACCTGGAATTTCCTGTTTGRGTGCTGGGAAGGTTGTTAGGGATTCCAATCTTAATTAGGAATTTGCTGTTTCAGTTAAGATCCCTCCCAGATAAACTTGAGCCCAATACCAGATGTGTCATAAGCTATTCCCTGCGATGCTGCTCCTTTGAAGCTCCTCGCAGTAACAGACTGTGGACGTGCCGTGCAGGAAGCACATTGGGATTTCTAGTGAGAAGACCTATTTGTCCCAGGCTTTTTGTTATTGCTGTTGTTACTCTTAGTAACATTTGTGTGCACTAGAGAACAGATGATTAATGGTATTGAGGGAGGGGGAGGTTTGGTTTTGGTTTTTGTTTTTATGCAACTGACACAAGAGCAGCTGTATCCAGTTAGAATAAAGCTCCCCAAGAGTGGCCAGCACTGGCCACTCAAGGAAGGACAGAAGAACATGTTCAGAGCACAAATATGTCGCCCTTTTCAATATAAAAGGCAGTTAGCAATTGCAGTGGTTTAGTAAGAACTGGGGCAAATCATATGTCCTGGCAAATTTTGTGAATTAGAAGTGCTCAAGATCTTCAGAAATTGTAATTAATTCTCAAAGATCGTAGATTCGTGCGAATGTTGCATTGGGAGGCACTTTAAAAACTTGCCTAGTTCTACTACCTGCTATGAGATAGGTAGATGCCAGCTATTTATCATATGTGTTTTTAAAATCCTTCTGAGGAGAATCCTGCATTCCCAAAGGAAAATGTCCTTGAAGTTGGGTATTCTTTTTCCTGATACCTAGATAAACATTTTTGCATGCTACAAACTAAGCCAGGGGCTATACTCTGGTTCCTCATCACCTTTCTTTTTATATAACAGCCTGAATCTGAAGTGTGTTTTCAGCTCCCCTCTGTGTTTTCAATTCTAGCTCGAGAAAACCAACTGCTTTCTGTCCTCCCTCCTGGACCAGACCTCCCAGAGTCATTTGCTCTTTCTCTTGCCTCCTGCCCATACTCTAACTGCTGGATGTGTGTTTAACTCGCTTMCACTTTCCCTAAAGCATAGACTTGGCATTTCTTGCTGCTGGTGTCCTGCAGTGGGAATGCCAAGACTGATGTTATTGTGAGATACACTGCTTGCAAGAGCAGCCCGCATTCTTCAAGTTGTTCTAGCCCTTACATTTCTGCAGAAATCAGATAATGTTCAGTGCAGGTGTATCCCTTGTGTTTGTTAGTCCAAGGCTGAGTTAACACCRTGCAGGGCTAAAGAGGAGAGTGCCTGTGGAAGGGCTCTTCTTCCTTCTGTCACAGGCACAGACCAAGGGGGATGCTGCCTACCCGAGAGTGCTGCAGATGTTTTGGAGACAATAGGATGGACAAAGGCAGCATTTCCTGCTAGAGAAGGTTCATTTGCTGAGGAAGTTGTTTTCAGGGCCAAAAGAGCAAGAGCAGAGGAGTCCCGTGGGTGGTTTCTTGTGGTGTTTTTCCAGAGGAGATGCTGATTTAATACTTCCTGTTGTTCAGTGGGATTCTCCAGTTCCCAGGGCAGGAGAGTTCATGGTGCTGAGCTCTTGTGTAATGGTGTGCCGTGCAATGGCCACACATGCTCTCCACGCCAGCAGGYGTGGGAGATGCTGGATGCTGCTGCCTGCCAGCCAGGTTGGAAAACACTGCCAAATTCCTAAGGAGGGGTCTAGAGAGCAAGGGCAGAGCTGCAGGGTATTGCTCTGGAAGCAGATGGCATTCAGGGRGGCTCCTGCCTTGCTGGGAGCTGGTGAACGGGATAAGGTCATAGCAGGGGGTCTGAGCCAGCTCTGCAGCAGCTCCACAGCACCATGAAGTGTTGAAGACAATTGTTCCTTAGTGTTTTACTTATAAGCAAATTCTCCTGCACTGGATAATGAATTATCAGATCCAGACAGAGGAAGTCTCTCATGATTCTCTTCCTCTGAGGTAACTCAGATTCTTTATGAATTAACTTGTTTTACAAACTAGAAGCACAGGATACAAAAACAGTGGTTAAGAATCTCCTCCAAGTAGTACTCCAGTGGATGGAAACTTAATATAGGTCAGGCAGCTGTGCCAAATCCCAACTATCCAARCTGGGTAGCAGGCTTTCTGCTTTCCTAGATCCCTTCTCAGATGTAAGCATCAATAAGCAACTCAATACATGTGTGTCTATTGCAATCCTGTCAATGGATAAAGCCACACAGAATGTGTGCTCCTTCGGGCTAAAGCTCTCTTTAGAGAACTGGAGATGTGTTTTCCACTTTTCCCCCCTCACTCTGTTGTCTCCAAAGAGAGCTGATAACTCGATTTCCCCTCATCCCTGCTTCATCCTTGCCATAAACTGCTGACAGACAATAGCAGAGCAGTGTGTGAGTGAGCTGTCACTGCAGCAGGGTCATCATCCTGCACCGTAGCAGAAGGGACAGGTGTCTGGTACCATTTGCTCTTAATACATCTACCACCTTGTAATATTGATTTCAAACAGCTTTACATGCACCYTTTTTTATTCTGCTTGCATTTGGTTTCACTAAAGAGTTCTAGTTAAAAGTAAAGAATTTTAACTTCCTTTTTCCCTTTTCCTTTTCCCCTTTTTCATTTTCTTTCCTGTAGCGAAGTTAAAGTTCACTTGTTTATGGCTGATCACATTTTGTCAGCMTTCCCAGCAGCAAGTAGTGCTTGGCAGGGTAATGCTGAGAGTGCACGGACCAAAAATTATAAATACTTTGAAATTTAGGCTGTATGCTCCAAATTTGAGTTTTTATAGGGGAAAAAGTATTGCTTCATGTTACAGAAGGGAAGTGGAAGAAGTGGAGAAAATCAAATGCTTCAAGCAAGGTTTTGTCCAGGAATGGAATCCAAAGAAATGCTGTCAGCTTGTGGCCTCTACAGACAGAGGCAATTTGGGAAGAGGAYGTGAGCTCTGCACTGTACTCCTGTGCCCGGGGACTTGGCTCTGCTGCTGGTGGAGGATGGGGAGAAGGGGCCAGTGATAGCTTGAGGATGCTGTTTCCAAAATGAGGAAACCTCCTCAAAATGTGGGATTAGAATACAAGGGCCCTTCACACTGATCAGGTAAAGATTTGGGGAGGAGGTGGACAGGTGTGGRTGTCCTCCATGGGTGACCTCTGCGTGCTGTGATAAGTTGTGGAAAGGAGGGTGCGTGCAGAGGRTCCACTCTGGAAAGTGTTTTCTGGGTGGGAGGGAGGTATGTGTGTGTGACATTTATCCTGCAGAGGTTTGGGATGCTCCAAGGTTATTCTGGAGTGTTGACTACCTGGATTTATCACTTCAGTGTAACCACCAAGGTTCTCCCCAAGCGCACGCCTGTGCCTCACCTGTGAAATGAGGCTTGCAGCCATAGATAAACTCATTGTATTTGGAAATTTTCCTAATACCCACATATTWAAAAAGGTCAGATACAAACCTGCATAAAATTCTGTGTGACAACTGTTGGAAAGAAATTTTAGTGGGAGATGAGCAGTGATTTAGGGGAGAGATGAGAATAGGGATTATGGAAGAGTTGAACTGATATGTTCCTACTTTGTTAGTWGAAAAAATATTCTGGGGGAAAAAAAAGCAACACAGTAAATTTCTGTCAGGAGCTGGACACCAGTGTTTAAATACCCGCTTTGGTTTTGCCCTGTGGTGTGAGAGAGTAACCCCATTCAGCAATATATTCTGATTAATGTGTCAGTTCCCTTCTCTGGAACACAGAGATCAAAGGTTTTTAGAAAATTCTTCCGTCCCACATGGAGGGCTATTCCTAGTATTATTTTTGGAACTGGGGTTACCAGAGGTTTTCCAGGAAGAAAATTGCAAATCTCAGTGCTCAGTGGGCCATCTGCTTAATTTAATATTTTTTCTTTTTTTTTCCCTTATACATGAGACATTTTGGAGCCTGTATGTAACCAGACAGTCGTGTTGACTGATTCTGGCGTGTGGCAGGACGAACACCTTGTAGCCTGAACCAGATGTGGGGAGGCTAATGAGGTGTCTGTAACCTGAGTGTGAAAACCTGAAGCTGCAGCAAAAGTTTGGAATTTGATAGCTCTTGAGGTAATGGAAATTAGTGCTTTAGGCAGAAGAGAAAGTGCAGATTTGGGGGAAAGTGCTCTTAAAGGCAATGAAGCAGTAAATGAATTAGGAATGAGGGATGTTACTTTGAGTTGAATACTCAAAGAAAGTGAGGTCCCTGGAAAAGCTTTCATGATACTTCTTTAAATTTGGTTATTTTTAACTGCTGAGAAAACACAGCTTGCAAACATGGAATTTAAATCCATGGTCTGCTTTTACCTGGAGTATGATTTCCTCTCTTGCACTGAGAGCCTGAGCAGTGCTTGTGGGGATTGCAATCTGAGTCCCTGTGCAGGGTCTGGAGCACAGTAGTGGGTGCTGGTTGTCCATGAGTGGTGACACACAGCCACTTCTCCCCATTAGTCACATGTAGATGGAAATGGGGAGTGTTAGGAAAAGAGACTCTTTTTGGAAGCTACCACGGGATGGGGGATTTTCTTCTGCCTTGGCAGGAGCAAGAAAACTCAATTTCCCAGCTGTGTGCAGCCCCTTCAGACCACTTCAGTSACTCACTTTGACATGCTTGGACCTCCAGCCCCATAGCTCAGAGCTGTTAGTGACTGTGTTTTTCTCTTCACTTGACCTTTTGACAGCTCCCTTGGAATGTGAAAGCCTGTTGGGCAGCGCAAGTACCAGGGAAGAACCAGCCAGTCTCCTAGCTGGAAATGCGGTTTTTATTTGGTGTTCCCAGTGATCCCAGGCTGTAAAGATCTCCCTGTTCTCTGGGGTGGGATTCTTGCATACTCTCAGCATAGCACAGGTATTGTGGGCTGGAGTGGTGAGAAACTGCTTGTGCCTGTCCTGGGGCTGCCAAACTCTGCTCGGATGYGGAAAACTGCACTCAAATGTAAATGCAAAATTTTTGTGCTGGCATTCTCGTAAAATAGCAAGGAATGTTTTATCACCCCTTGAAAATACAGGGAAAACCCACATAGCTTGGGGTGTCCTGCTAGCACCCAGGTATTGCTTGTTTTACAACTATCTAGAGAGATAGAAATAACTTCTTTAAATCATCCTTCTTAGTTTAGGGATTTTGCTTTCCCTTGGGAGAGGGCTCTTCACTCATATTCCTTTGGGAAACTCCGTGTGTTTGTTTTCCTCTTGTCTGTTTGGCATGTTGAAGCAAAATGATGTGATTGACCTTCAGGGTTAGAGATGATGCCCGGTTTCCGATCCTTGTTAATTTAGGATAGCTGCAGGAAAATCTCAGAAGCACTGAGATAGATATTACAGATGAAAGCAGAAGCTGAATGGCTTGAAGAGGTTCAGCACTTTGTAAATTTGTAAATATTCAGCTGATAGAAGTGGAGCACGTGTGTGATTTACTGGGTGTCCTTGGCAACCTTCGCCTGTTTGGTGAAGCAGAGCAGAAATAGCCATTACTTTTCAAAAAAAATAAACCAAACCAAAACAAAAAACCGGGAAACATTTTTAAATTTTGCTTGAGGCTTCCCTGGACGCATAGATTAGGTGGCCTTGCTCTTACATCCCAGTGAAAGCCAAAGGCGTGGAGAGGAGGCACAGAGCGGACCCGCGCCGGCAGTGCTGTTCCGTGTGGCTGCTTCCCGGAGGATCACAGCCGGAGCGCTRGCGCCTCAGCCGCCATCCTCCAAGCACTGCTTACTTTGCAGCTGCTCCGCGCTGTCTGTGGGAGAGCCGCTCAGCATTTTTCTCAGGGATCTTGGAACATGTTTGCAGCACCACGTGGATCACATGAAGTCCCCGGTTCCTGCTGGAGCGAAGAGGAGAGCTAGGTCCAATTCCCTGTCCGTGGGTTGGAAAGCTCCCCATCCCTGTGATCTGCTAGGCCCCTCCCGAGGAGTTTCTGAGAAGGGAGCAGCAATCTCTGAATTCAGCTCCAAAGAACTAGGGAAAACCAGCCTCTCTGCTGTGCAATCTGCTGTAATAAATATCAGCCCAGAGCCCATGGGACAGATGGATAAATCTTCCAAGACCGCGCTGAGAGGGACCACTCCATGTGACTGGGTTGGGATGGCTGTGTTAGGACAACAGTGAATATTCAGCGAGGTTGTTCCTGTTATGTCTCTTGGGCTTTGGTTTAACCATCAGACAAACCCCTGCTTGGTGCAGCATCCATGTCTGCTCGCTCAGCCCCTGAGGAAGTCGAGGCTCTAATGGAGCGAAGCCGCAGCAATTCACTGGAAGGCATTGGGGTAATTAGCGACAAGGCTGTTTACATATCAAGTTCCCTCGTTCTGATGCACTGATTTGGCACTTTGAACACAGCTGCTGGTTTAATGCTGAAGCCAGCCTTTTCCCAAGCTCGGCTGTGAGAGAACCGCTTAAAAATGTGTTGCCTAATTGCTGTTGCTTAATTAACGGTAAGAGCATGCCAGCTCTGCATCCAGGCTGTGCTAGGGAAGGGACGCAAGCAAAACTGGGAGGGGGACGCTCAGAGGAAGCCTGAAGCGTACTGGATTTGTGCAGGTCTTAATGATCTGCCAAATGCTGCTGAACTTTTCCTCTGGGCCGCAAAAAACGTAGAAATTTTTCTTTCCCCTGTCCCTTCTTCCCCACAYAGAGCCAGCTCTGAGCCAGCAGCTTGGTATGGTATAGATTGGAAGGGAAGATATTAGGCTTAATAGGTCACAGAATCACAGAATATTCTAAGTTGGAAGGGACCCASAAGCATCATCAAGTCCAAGTCTTGAGTGAATGGCCTGTCCTGGAGGTTTGTCTCTGGCTGTTTGCTCTGAGTGTGTGGAGAGTGGGTGTCCGGTGGTTGCCAGCATCTGGGGTAGCAAGTCAGCGTGGAGCAGTGCAGCACCAGCAGAGTTACCAGAATGGGGCTGGAAGCAGACTGGTTGTGTTTGSTACTGCTGTGCACCCAGGTGTCTGCACCCGTGGGGTGGACATGCCTGGTGCTTCACCGGTCTGACTCTTTGGCTCTCATTTCACACCATTTTTTTTTTATAGTATTTTGCTACCTTGCACTAATGAACTTGACATCTAAAGGTAGGAAAGGCTTGTGTAGTCTCGGTCTCTTCACTGCCTGTGCAGGGGTCCTCTCCTGGGGAGCTGGAGGCTGAGCAGCACTGGCCTGGCTGCCCTCACTGGTGGGAAGTGCAAACAGGAAGGTGTTGATGTTCAGACTCAGTCACAGCTCCCAGCCAGCCTGTTTTTAGCATTAACTGTCTGCTGCAGTGGAAAGGCCATGTTCAAGCAGAGTATTCCTCTGTGGGGCTTGGATGACAGTGGCATGGGTGAAGGTATGAATGAGTGGGTGTTCTCTTTCGTTGCTTGGAGATGAATATGTGCAGCTCCTGCCCTTGTTGTTCAGAGAGGTTTAGGTCCATCTGCAGAAATGCACTGAGCCTCTGCAGTGGTTAAATGGCTGTTCAGACTTGGAAGGAAGGAGTGGAACATGAGATCAAAGGTAGATGGATGAGGCTGTGGGTCTCAGACATCTGCTAAGTGCATTGCAACTGGCTGTGCTGCAACATTAAATTCCCAATGCCTCTTGCAGAGGAGAATTCCCATTGCCTGCATTACATTGCAGCCCAAATACACAGCCTGTGCTGCAATACGGTTTAATTATTTTTCCAGACCAGCTTTTAATCCACTTATTTTTCAATAGAGCTGTTTGASCATAAATGAATGCAATTAAATGTGTGTTTCCCAGTTGGATGAAGGCAAGGTAGAGGAAGGCAGATGGCCTGGAAGGAAACACAAAGACTTTGAAACAAGCTGGTGTGAGGTGCTCTTATGTGCTTTTTGGAGTTCATGAGCATCCAGTGAGGAAGACGCCAAGGAAAATGTGGCTTATACCGATGTGAATTGCCTTGATCAGAATCCTCCTGTTTGTTGCAGAAGTGCGTGGGACTCRTCAGGGGAAGTGGTGAGGAAAATAATGTCTTTGGGATCTCAGTTATTGCTATGTAGGAGTGTGAACATGTGCTCTTGCTRTAGAGCTGTTGCAGCTGTGCCATCTGATGAGGTGCTGAGCAAAGAGCTCTTCAGGCCAAGGGGTATTGGTGTCATTGAGTGTTTTACAGGATTTGATGCACCAGAGTAAGCTAATGAGAGACCTCCTAGTGTGTGTGTATGTGAAAGGGAGCATCTGGGTATGAACACAGGTCAGTTTTAATTCTCAAACTGCTGTGAAGGCAATTCTACATTTCTTGTAGAAGTGTGCGTAGATTGAACTGGACCAGTGGCAATCYCCTCAAGTCCTTTGACTGGTGTGACAGTGGAGTTCAATGCCTGCCTGTGATCAGATAAAACCTGAAGCCTGCTACATGGACAGAGCAAAAGAAGTCCCACAAATCTGTCCATGCAGTTGGAGTTGCTTAAAAGGACCTCCTGGAACTGAATCTTTGGTTTGCTTGCCCATCGTTTTGGGAGGTGAAGTTTCAGTGCCTGAGTTCAGTACYTTCAGAATCAGACTATGACGATTTTTTGATGAAAATCCTCTGTAACCTTTAAAGGAAAAAGTCACAGTTTACCATCAAATCTTCTCCCCAGGGCAAGGCTCTCCAGCACTGCTCCCCAGCAGTGCACTCCAGAATGCTCCCACTCATGCTGGCAGCAGATCGGTTTGACACTGGGGGAGGCTCAGGGTGCTGCTGGGAGCGGGTCAGTGGCCAGCCTGTGCCTGGGGAAGGTGGCATGGGCTCAGGGTCAGCTGCTGGGAGGGAAGGTAGCCTGAAGGTTAAGGGATAGTTAAGCTGTTGATACCCTAGAGTTGTTGGCCACTGCTGGCTGGTGGAAGGTGATGTGTATGTCTTAAGCTCTGGATTTCTTTCTTTTTTCATGCAACCAATGATAAGACATTCATGCACACTGAGGAAGCAGTGCAAGGGTTGTGTCTCAGGCTGCAGAGGACCAGTTTTGTTTCAGCTGGAAGGTCCTGTAGCACCTCCCATCAGTGGAACTGGGAGAAGGGGCAGGAGCAATGTTCTTGAGGTTTTGGTGGTGTGGGGTGTAGCTGGCCTGCTCTTTCCCTCCCCGTAACAGCTCAGTGGGGGCAGGAGCCGTGCTCAAAGCAGTTTGCTCACCCCATGGCGGCAGCAGCAACATCAGTGCTGTGTGTGGAGATGGAGCACAGCTGCTCGGGGCGGGTGACAGATGAGAGAGCTCCTGCCATGGCCTCCTCAGGCCTCGGCACCGATCCCAGAGCTGCTGCCTCAAAGCTGCAAGGGGGGACGAGGTCAGGAGAGGGGGTGCAGGGAAGCCAAGGACCCCCGGGCTGGGGCGGGGTGACCTCTGTGCTGTCCTGTTCCCTCGGTGGGGGCAGCAGGGCAGAGAGGGAAGTCAGTATTTCCAGCCTCGGCCCTTATGCTTTATTGCTGCTGCTTTCAGCAAGCTGGCTTGGCCGGAGGAGCTGTGGGGGGTTGCAGACAATGGCTGCTCACATTTTCCAGCTGTCAGATACTTAATGACATTAACTCCCCTGCTCCTATTTTTTTTACTTATTTAATTCATTTTTTTCTGTCTGGCACAGGCAGCCGAAGTGCTGCCAGCAGCCAGATAGACCCAAATCCTGGCCCCTTCCACTCCCAGGAACCCTGTCTGCCAGGCTGCCCTCCAGCAGCAAAGGGGTTTCTTGCTTGTTAGAAGCAAAATGTTGAACATCCGAGGTGCAGTGGGGATCCCTGGTCTTTCCCTCACCTCCAGGAGCTGTAAATGTGCATTAACCTGATGGATGTGTGGGAGGGAAGTATCTCCTCCTTGAGAGCAAGGAAATAATTCGTTTTGTGTATGGAGAAGGCATCTGTTCTCTGCATGGACTGCTGAAAGCAGCAAAAGCCATATGGCCTGAGCATCCCAGAGAAGGGGAGGGCGCAGGGGTTTGCCAGCTCCATGGCCCTGCTCACCCACAGCCACCAGTGTCCCTGCCTGTGACCCTCTGTAGCCCCTTCCTGCAAAGGTTGGCAGGTTCCCATCTCTCTGTGTCACTCCCCTGCCCTGGGCTGCAGGGTCGGTGGAGCCCTGGGCAGGGTGAGCTTTGAGCCTAACACCCTGGTGTTTCCAGTCATTTTCTTGAGCTCTGTTGTGATAGTTTTGGGTTGAAGGACAGCTGAACTGAGCTAAGCCCTGCTGCAGCCCAGTTTGTTCAGTTATTTTTGTGAATTAACAGGCAGTTTACATTCAGCTTTTCCCGAGGGTAGGGGTGATGGGGTAGGAGACATTCAGCACGGAGAGGAAAAAGGAAAAATACCTTTGAACCCCATCCAGCTGCTTGAATTTTGGAGCTGAGGTGAATTGCACCACTTCTAAACTGGTCCTTTCCACCTAGCTTTGACTCCAGGCATACAGCTTGCCCTTGTTATAATATATGCATTATATATAAGTGCATGCAGGTCTGTAGGCAGTTTGCTTGCTGTCACAACATGCTGCTGCTGTGTGTGAGCACGCTTGTGTGTGTAGATGATAAGAGCTATAATGCTGGAGGAAGCTTTGGCCTGGGAACATCCTGAAGATTTAGTGCCTTTATGCCCCACTGCGGGGTGTATCTGCTAGGGATGTGCTCTCAAATGCATGCTGCTTCCGTCCCATTGTGTGCGCTGGATTTTGCACAGGATTTGCAGGGAAAAAAAAAAAACAACTCCTTAGGTCATTTACGAATATTCTAGAGAGTTTCTGTAAGTTGCTCTTTTAAATTTTTTTTATTTTTAATGCCACAGCAGTAGAGAGTCACAAAAATTCAGTGCTTTAGTTTGTTAATCAGTGTACAGGCATRTTAGCAAACCCTCCCCAGAGAGCCCAGGCTCTGTCTGGGCTGTGGGGTGGTCGAATGTGAGKGACCCAGCATGGGAGGACTAAGGCATAAAAGTTTGCCAAAGCCTAAGCTGTCATTCTGTGTAGCAGCAAGGAGATGTCCTCTGCAGGTTTGATTTAAGAGCTGAGAGCCTACGGGTCRGACTCTTGAGCCAAAATTCATTACTGGAGTTAAATGCCAGCARAAGCATCTTTGCTCCCCTTTGCAGTGAAGGAAGTGCACTTTAATGGTTCTCAGAGGTAGCAAGTGAGGACGTTCTTCCCTCAGCCATCAGAGTGGGCAGTAGGACCATCTGGCTTGTGTTTCCCAGGGGCTTGCTTTAGCTTGCAGACACTTGCCAGGTTAGCAGCAATGCAAAGGCAGGAGCGTGGGAGGATTCCCATGGGGTGGTGAGTAGGAGTTCATAGCTTGTACCTCACAGACCTCCCGATGTGCGAGAGAAAAACTCAAGTATTAAGGGCACTTGAGGGCAGTTGTTCCTGCAGACCCCACATTATTCCAGTCCACTTCACCTGAGGCTTCTCCTTTTTGCACCGTTTCATTTTCTGCTTCACTGCCAATGAAAGCAATATGCTATTTTGATATTATTAGTGGTAGAAAGGCCTAATCAGCCCTTTTCTTTCCTTGGCAATATCTGCCCTCCCTGCCTGGGAGCTGATCCACCCTCCCCAGCCAGTCACGCAGCAGGATTTCCCAAGGGCTGTGGCACAGCATCCTCCTCCCTTTCTTGATGTTTTTCCCGTTTACCAGGCACAGAGAGCTGTGGGAAAAAGTCAGCCTGACTCTGTCATCCTCCTTGCTCTGAGCTGACACATACTGAAGTCATTAACTTGGCTGTCAAATCTCAGCCGTGGGCTGAAACTTGGCAAAGAAGGTTTTGGGGCAAAGTGTGTGTTGGGGACAGGATAGAATGGATTTTCATATAGGAAGCCACGTGGATCAGGGACATAAGCACAGCAAGAGGGGTCATCATCACCATCCCTTCAGATTTCTTCACAGCAATGTGATTTATGGGCAGGGTACTCGTCCTAGTTCAGATTTCTTTCACCACCATTGTGGCTGTGATTCATGTTGATCTGCTGTGCCTCTGACCCCTTCTTGCCAGCTAAACACATGGTTGAGTCGTGTTAGGGTCATTCATTACAGTGGTCAAAGTACAGTAAGAGAAATATGGATTTCTCCCTGGGAAACTTTAAATGTGCCCCTCTCCCCATCTGCAGATTTGATATTACCATGCAAGTCAGCTGTGGAGTTTGACTGTTGAGAAACAGGCAAACCCAGAGCATCTGTTTTTTGGGCTAGTTTATCTGGAGTTGTGTTTTAAGCTCCCCTTAGCATTAGGAGATTTGCCATTGACTGTGACGGTTCTGAGTTTTGATGTTTTCCTGTATGTGYGCTCAGAACCATCCAGCCTTGTATGTAGTGGTTGGGGAAATACTTGGGGCATGTGTTACTTCTTCCAGTGTTCTGTGGCAGAGGGTAGGGAGGGAAACCCACCCAGCACCAGTGTGGCTGGCAGCACCCTAATGGAGCATGGTCACACCTCTCACACTTTGCATAGCCCTTCTCCTGTCTCCCTGTTGGATGCAAAAGCAAGGAGAGCCGAGGAGTATTTTCTTTCATTTTGTTTCCCCAGCTTTCTAATTTAAGTCTGCTTGTCACTTCCACGCTGCAAAACTACTTATTTGGCAGGGTCAGGAGAGTGAGTCACGGCTGTGGCCCAGGATCCTGCCTCCCGCTTTGGCCGGCAGCACTGCAGCTGGGGCAGAGCAGATCTGGACTAACCTGGACCAGGGGACAGAGTAAATTGATAGGTTAATGAGCAAAACCACTTATTCTGATGTCTGAGCCCAGCCCGTTTCCTAATGTTTTGCTTTCCAAGGAGAGCGTTGTGTGCACTCACTTGGTAACTTCAGCAAACTTCTCCCAAAGGCCGGATCACTCTAAAGAGCAAAACTCGGTGGGAGATTCATCTGCACAGAGGCTGTCTCTAATATCATGGCCTGGGAAATGAAACTGGGTTGCAAAAGATGTTCCTTGGGGATTGAATGGGTTTTGCAGAATTTGTGCTGAATAGGGGTAGCCTTTCCATCAGGTTCGTAGGGAACACAGGGTTTGTTCTTTCTGCTGGTATCTGAGTTTGTGACTTGTGCTGAACCCACTGCTGGAAGAAGCAAAGCAGCTCCAGCTGGCAGCACAATGAGAGGCAGCAAGGTTTCCTGRAGACAGCCCCCCTGGTTTCCATCATGGCAGAACCCTGTGGACCACTCCTCGAGGATTTGGCTCTTGCACCCCACTGCCAAAAAAGAGCACAGAAAGCAAATATGCAGACCCTTAGAAAAACAGTGCAGCAATTTTGTCAGTGAAAATGCCAGACCCTGTTTCCAATAAGAAAGGCAGGGAGAGAGGGAGGGAGGAATACTTTGTTTCTGGTGCATAACGTGAAAAGCAAACAAAAAGCCCCTCTTGGGGATAAAGGAGACTCTCAGAAGTGCTCTAGCCTTCTTGAGACGTGCAGAACTTTGTCCACAACCTTGAGGACTTCCAGGCCAGCTTCAAGCATCGCGTGTGTTGGCCAGACAACAATGAACCCTTTGAACACGCTTTGGGTCAGAGGACTGTTTTCTTGGAGGGGGAAAGGGAAGGGAGGCTGGTGCTTTGGTCTTGTATCAGCAGCCGTCTGTGGTGAGCCGCAGATGCCTTCAGTGGATGGCAGGGCTGGCTGTGGCTTCTCTGTGCAGGCTGGTTCCTGAGGCACTGAACCCACAGTGGGGTCTGCTGCAGAACCATTGCTGTGCAAGGCTTGAAGTGCCTCTGTCCTAGCCCTGTGGTTTCAGGGAGCTTTTAAAGGAACGTGGGAGTCTGTGAAATTATCCCGCTGCAGCGTGTCAGCTGTTGACACAGCAACATGACAGTATGTCATCACTTATTTCCTGCTTGAGGGATCATAAAGCCTTTTTGCATGGTTTCAGCCCATCTGTTTTCCAAAAGCTAAACTTTGTAGTATCTCTCTCGTCCTCACTGTCCTCCTCTTCCAGGCTTGGTTTCTAGCGCCTTTCCTGAACCTCATGAGCTCTCTGGGGTGAGGGTGTCTCAAAGCCTTCAGCTGACTTGCACGTGGGAGAAGGAGTTACCCACCTTCTTGTGTGTGTTTGGGGCTGCAGTCGCCCTGCTCTGAGCCATCTCTTTGGACCATTGTCATCTTCTGACACAGAGGACTAATCTGTGCAGTTAATGGGTGCCTAAGTCTGACCTCTTTGCCTGCACAGCCTGCGATCAGGAGGTCCAGCACACCAGCTGACCTGTTGGCTGTGAGACAAAAACGTGCGAATCAGCAGTTGCCTTGCAGCCCTGGTGTGAGCATCCAGGTGTGGTGGGAAGCTCTCAGCCCGTACCTGAAGGGGAGTTTGAATCTCTAGCTGCGGTGACAAGCCCACCTTCCTGCCCACATGCCTGGGCAAACCAAGGGGTGCAACTATTGAGGCTTTGGCCCTCCGTGGTGCTTCACTCAGAGCAACTCTCTTTTTYCCAGGAGTCTTAAGCTGCTACTGCTATTGTTGGTCTGGTGTAAAATCCAGTCCACRACTGATGGAAAGTTGGAGGTTGTTGTCTCTCTCTCCTGCCTCATCACAAGACAGAGCTTCTGCTGYTGCTGGTGTCCTGTAAAGCAGAGCCTTTTCACCTTGCCAGGGCAGGGACAGGTCTGTGAGCAGCTGGAATCGGACATATGGGCCGTCTCATGGTAAATCCTTTGGAGAGCTGCTGAAGGAGCTTGGCTCAGGTCTCGTGTCAAGTAGGATGAGGGAGGGAAACGCCTCCAGCTTGTTTGTGGTCTGGCAGCCAGAGAACTTTCTGCTGCTGTCACTGGAAACCAKGGTTCTTTTTTACATTTACGTCATTCCTGGAATGTTTCTGCTGCGAGTGCCTGTGCCACAGCCCGGCAGCGCGAGCGCTCCAGAGCATCTTGCTCCAGGGAAGTGCTCCCGAAGAGCAGGAGGGGAGGGATGCTGTCGTCATAGGAAGCATCTGTAAATAATAACCCAGAGAGCTGAATGCAGCACTGGTGCTAACTGTGCAAGCCTGCCCAGGCCTCCATTTGCCAAGTCACCATTTAGGTCATGCAGATTTTATTCTGTGCCCCAGATTTATTTTGGGTGGAAAGCCACGTGTTTCCAGTGAAGTTACACCTGCGGGGATTTGTGTTTTGAATTAGCTTCAGCAATGACCAAAACACATTTGTCAAAAGTTCTTCATATTTGAACTTTTTAAAGAACAGGTCTTTCTTTTTTTTCCCTTTTCTTTCTTTTCTGGTAGTGTTAGAAGGATGCACTGCTTTTTTAACAGTAGCCTGATCTGGGAGCAGATGAATGTTTTTCCAACAGCTTCTTGAAATGAACAGCTGTTGTGCACTAAATCAAACAGAAGGATTTTGTGGAAGCTAAGTCCAAAGTGATTCTTTTTAAAAACAAAACCAGAATTAGATGTGGTGTTATGGTTAGGTGCACATGCCAGAGGCTGAGTAAATGTGACAATAGACTTGTGACTTAGTCTTCACCCTATTAAATCCATCAATAGTTGGCTGTAAATCTGTGTTTAGAACAGAAATGTTGGAAAGTGCTGCAGCTCCTGTGCTCTGCAGCCGGGGATGCTTTGAGCTGTTGTTAGTGGTGTGTGGTGGCAGCTCCTTCTCACAGGTTGTGATGGGATTTCCCAGRGCTTGGAGTTTCCACTCAGGTGTTTGGGGCAAGTCTCACAGGATGTCATTACATCCTGCCTACCTTGCTGCCTTCTGTGACTTTCAGTCTCTGCCTCTCTCAGTTGTCACCCTGGATTGTGTTTAACCAAGTTAAAGTACCTTTGTGAACGAGATGATTATTAGGATCCTTACCAGAAGTTTTATTAATATACTTAGACATATTTTATTTTAAAAATCCCTGCACTGACATACCTGTTTCTTTAAGCATTCTTTTCTCTGTGCCAGGGAAACTCAGACTTGGTACCAGTGAGAGAGACTGGTTCAGTTCTGCTGCTSCAGGCCAGGAAAAAGCAGTGTGAAGTCTGCTAGATGGCAGAGTTCCTCCTCCCTCATCCATGTCATGTGCTGCCACTGGAGCTGCTTGAAGGTTTTATTTTCTAAATAAATAATTTTTTTGAGGGTTCCTGAGTTYGCTAATTGGGTTTTCAACAAAATGGAAACATTTGCAGAAAGCAAGGGTGAATCAACATCTGGCAATTTCCTCAGCCACTATACTTTTCTGTTCTTTCTTGTGGATAAATGCAAAAAAGAATTTAAGTGAAGTCTTTGTGCACATAAAACCCTCACTGTCCAAGCATGATTGATTAGGGACGCTTGCTGTTTCCCTGATTCTCTTTCCTAATCCTGGCATCATCGGTGTTTTCCGTCTTAGCTATTTCCACTGGAGATGAAATGTTTCTTTGCAGAGGGGCAGGAGACACCCACCCACGTCGGAGGCTCCTCAGACAAACGGGCCACTGTTCCCTGCAATCACGGGGGGAGCAGGAAGCCAGTCCCTGGCCACAGCTCAGGGCAGCAAAGCCATAGTGAGCCTGACCCTATTTGACTTCTCTTTTCTAGATCTCAGTCTCTATAAACAGCCTTTTATGGTATTTGCCTTTCAAAGAGGACCCAGGGTGTGGATGGGAATGGTGACAAAGAGCCACTTATAAGGAATGAGTGAGCTCTTACAGGAGTCCAGTGCATAATTTGCAGATCAACAGAAAAATCGTGCAATGTCTTAAGCCCTGACATGTCATCTGAGGTATTTAAATGCTGTCATTCAGCTTCCCAGCAGTCAGGGCCAAAAGGTTTATGCTCCTGTTTAACAGGGAAACTGAGTCATGAGGGTGCTTAGTGACTGGTAGAAGAACTCCCAGTAAATCAGAACCAGAGCCAGCAATTGAAAGCAGAACCCCAGAGCTTGGAAAACTCTGGCTTCTCACAAGAGCATGACTTCAGCTGTGTCCTCAGCAAGGGCAGACAGCTCCTCATTTTTTGCATACTCGAGCACGGCTTCGCCCCAGACAGCAGGTACCATCTCTCGGGGTGCCAGGGTGACGTCAGTGCTGGGGCTGCAGCTGGGACACACAACGTGCCAGCGCCGTGAGTGATAACAGCCTGTGCTCGGGGGGTCCCCACCAGCATCCCTGTGGGACACATCACCCCCCCGGGTATGCTGCTCCATGGTATTCCCGTCCRGCTTCCCGCAGGCCCTGGGCTGCGGATCATCCCGCAGTGGCTGGCAGAGCTCCCTCTCCGGAGGGCTGCCGTCCTTCCCTGGAGCTGCACCGAGCAGCTGCTTTCTCCATCTCAGGCAGGCAGAGCAAAGCAGGCAGTGATGGAATAAACACCTGCCTTGTGCCTACAAGTGACACGTGCATCCTTTAGGGTGTTGCTTCTTGGTGCTGGTTGAGAGCTGAGAAACTGAGGAGCCAGTGCTTGGGCAGGAGGCCGGTGAGGGTCACCCACCACCACGGATGCTTTTAAGCCCCTGATGGGAAGATTGTGGAGGAGTGTGTCTGTGCAGGGTTTCCAGCAAGCAGAGCCACAAGGGTGTCAGAAGCCGGAGCTTAACATTGTGTGTGTTTAAATTTGTCCAGGTCGTGGCTGGCATCCAGCCTGGCTCTATCCATATCTGCCCCCAGTGAAGGAATCTGTACAGACCAAGCATCCAGTCTGTGGATTACCCTGTTCTTGCCCAGGGTAGTAGTCGGCTTCTTATTTCCAACTTTTGGCTGTGAGGAAGAAGTGTGAAGGTACACACCTGTAGGAGAGCACCCAGAGTCAGAAATGTAGGATGTGCCACTGATCAGCCCCTTGCAGAGGGCACATCTCTTGGCTGCTCTGAAGTAGAAACACATGCCCTCTTCCCCTTCGGTCACTCGTTTGGCCACATGTGATCTGGTCAAACTGGGAGCTGACACATCCCACAAAGGTCATTCTACTAACTTGTGAAAGGAAAACTGCCCCACTGGGAGGACCCACAGCTCTGCTCTGCCTTTCTGTAGGCTCTTTACCAAGCYAGGGTAATAGGATTAGTGAGAATGCCTGAAAGCCTCAGTCAGCAGAACCCCTTAGCTAAAGTCTCCTCGCCTTTGTTCTCCAAGCAGGTTTGCCATAGGTCTCTCCCATCGGATGCGGATGTTTGGCTGCCCGCCGGGATGGGCAGCAGCTCACAGGGTATAAAACTGACACTGCTGCAGCAGCTGATCTTGTGATTTGGTGCTAATGGCTCTATAACCCCATTACTGTGCATTTGTAGGGGGTTTTTTAGACACTAATTAACCAACGGTTTGATGTGATGGCGATACTCTGAGCTCTGTTACAAGCGGGCGATTGTAGCTCAGCGTCCCACTGGGCCCCATGGCACAAAGGAGGGGTTTGAAAAGGCTGCTCCGTGTGCAGCACATTTGGCAAAGGCTCCTTCGTCCCACCACTGGATCGAGTGTCCTGATAAAGACATGGAGCTGCSAGGGCTCGTTTCACTCCTTCGAGGGATGGCGTTAGGAGCCGGCAGCCCTGAGGTCTGGTTCTGATTTGCTGTGAGACATCAGGCTCCTTACCTGCAAGTCAGGGAAAATGATACCTCTTTGCAGGGGCCTCGCAGGGCTCAGCTAAGATTAATAAGGGAGGGAGGGGAGATGAAATATCTGTGGCATTTTATTGTTATTATTAATGATGTAGAGTGAAGTCAGGGCATCTCTGTGAATGATCACTGCGTTTTCCTCTTGGGATTTGGCTGTGTTTTTTCCCTCCCCTACCCTCTCCTAATCAGARCAAAGTTAAACTTTGCAGTAGAAGGGCTCAGAAACCAGCATTTCTCAGTGTCTGAAGAAAAAGCAGCACGTTTCCTGGTGTAATTAGGTCCAGGCTCTCAGGAAATGAAGGCTGTCTAGTTGATAAGTRTTTAGTAATGATTACCAAGCCAAGGCTGGGGAAAGCAAGCGAAGTGTTTTCATTTCAGAAGCAGCAAATCCAGCTAAGAGTTGTGGTGTGTGTCATGTATGGAGGCAATTGTCCAAGTGGTATGTGGCCTTGCTCACTGGAGCRTGAGCCAAATTTGCCCTGGTGTGACTCCACAGGAGATGCTGGAGCTGCACCAGCAGCCTGAGCAGCAGTGTACACTTCTCCATAGAGTGCCCCCGGGCTGTCAGAGGTGTCATTCTGGAGGCTGGTGTTACTCTACTCTCAAAGCCAGCAATTCCTCTCTCAAATTAGTAACAGTGCTCATCAAAGCTGGGGGAGCCGGAGCAGGGTAAGAGTCACATTTGCAAGGGTAGAGTTACATCCTCTCCAAATGAAATACAGGTTTCTTCAGTGGTGTTGGGTAAACTGAATGTGGAAGGGCAGGAAGGTGGGTTCTTCAGTGTGCTTTCGTTCCGGATGTCGACTCTTATGAAAGGGAACCTCTCCTCTCCTCCAGAAATTTCAGGGTCAGATTTTGCTGAGAGCATGTCTGGTGGTTGCTCTGCTGTGAAGTCAACACAATCCATCCCACGTCAGCATATTCATCCTGCACACGACCCTTGAGACCTGATGTGCTCTCAGTGTTCTGGAGGAGAGGGATTGTGGACCCCCTCCCCTGCCCTGTTTCATCTGCCTTCATTTCAGAAGATGCGTTTTGGTGGGAAACCCCATCCTTGTTTTACTCAGATGGGTTTGAGTTTTAGTGCAACACTGGAAGAAGCTGAGGAATTTTTGCAGTGCTGCTGCAATGCTTCTTGCCTTCCAGATGAGTAAATGTGTATTTTGCAGTAACTTCCATGTCTTCTGAAAACTCTAACATAGCCTAATGGTAGGTCTCTTYCAACCACACACGTGCTCTGGTGAAAATCATACACTGATGTCTTAAAGTCTCCCAAATCCCTTATTTATTGCAGCCTGTATAAATGAGTTCCAGAAAGGATTACACAGCTGCCCGGAGGACAGGTCCGTCAGTGGCTTTTAAGCACAGTGGTCCAGAGGCAAATCCTGGTTCAGGAAGCCTTTAAGCTGCTGGACRTCGCTGACAATGCCCTGTGTGTGGGGGTCACTGTGTACCTGCCATGTCCTTATGCCTTGCCCACAAGTGTCCATCCCTGGTCACTGCTGGGGGAAGATTCCTGGGCTGCTTGAACCTTCAGACTGAACTTAGCAGCCCACACAGGCAGTGTCCCTGGCAAGGTCTCTCCTTTGCTTTCCTGACCAACCAAGATTGTATTGCAGAACTATGGATGTATTTTCACTTCCCTCCTTGTACTCTCTCCCTTTCTCTACAAACTTTGCTTTCAGTGCAGTGCCTTGATGCTGGCCCAGTAGTGGTGAATCAGCACAGAAATTTCTTTTCAAATACGGCATTTTTCTCCAAACTCACCTAAGGCATAAGCTGAGTTTGCTTCCCCTTGGTCTCAGTCAGTTCCCCTCATGGTGCGCAGAGCCCACCCCCCATCTGTAGATCTTTAATCTTGCAAAATGCTTGTGGAATTGGAATGGTGATCTGATGATTTATTTAATCAGATCKGTAGTGCTCTATTGTCCATCACCATCATGATAGTTTCCATGAATTCAGCAGCTGTAAGTCATGATCCATTGGTTTAAGACTTGAGCCCTGGAAAACGTATTCCAGAAACATTGCRTCTGGAAAAAACATCTGAATTAAAACCGTTTCCTTGAAGACTGTCAAGGGTTTGGGGTGAGCGCAGAATGCATAGATATGCTGTGAGTCTGTTTTCTCCTTGAAATTTATGGTTTGTTTGCTTCTCCCTTTGCTGCCCACGGCTCAGGGCAGGGAGAGATAACCTCATTCTCAGGTAGCACAGTCCTGTTTGCAGCCCACCCTCAGGGCTCTGCACTCTGCTTTTCAAACAAAAGCTCTGGTGTTAATACCATAACCTGACCCCAGCCACTGTCCGAGTCACTCTGTACCTTCTGCAGGACCTTTGTGTTGCTCATGGAAAGGTAGGGAGGCAGGCTTCAGGCTTGCACAGGCCTTAAGCCCCTTGACAAAATTCCACAAAAGGTCTGCAAAAAAGAAATACCATTTATCACCAGGTCACTGTGGCTTCCTGGCTCCAGGATGGTCATGGAAAACCGTGTGTTTTCTCAGAAGGGCGTATTCTAGGGACACACGTAGCTGTTTGGATGTTGTTAAGTAGCAGCAGACAAGCATATGCATTTTCMCAGGAAACTTTGGCTCCCAAAGGGCATTCAACAGCTCATCATGTCTGACTCTTCTAAGAGGTGCTGAGCCATTGCTAAACCATGGAAAGGGAGGAAAGTTTCTGCTGTAAGAATTTTTCTGCCCGTCTCAGATTTTTCTGTTGTGTTTTTCTTAAGTGTTTTAGTAATTATTTCTRTAGAGATACCAGTGTGGAGACAGCTGGGTTAGGAGTCTGACCCAGTTATCAGTCGGTGCACTTTGATTAGCTGCAGTGTCCAGGGAGGCAGGATGCTGGAGAAAATTCACATCTAAACTGCAAAGCTGCTTTTAACTGCCTGCCAAGTTTGTTTTGTTCTGTTTTTCCCTAAAAGCTTCCTCCCTTCACAGCAAMGGACTCCTTGTCAGTGAGTTCTGTAAGATTCACCATTCTCCTCCCACGTATTTCCACGACTCTGCAGGGACCACTTGCCCCTCTGTCTATTATCAGTGAGTATATCCGATGAAAGCTCATTATTTGTCTAACAGAGACTTACGGGACTGCTGGTGGTCCCTGAGGAGGGGATAGTCACATCCTGCTTGTTCCCAGCTGCTCAGTTTCATTTGCTTAAAATGCCTGGGCTAATCTTTGATACTTTTCCAGGTGAGCAGTGACTCAGGCTGCCACAGGGATGTTAGAACAACAGGAGGAAGGACATGCACGAAAAAACTTTTGCTGTGGAAAGCCTGGCTGCTTTTATACTGTCCACACTTTAGTATCGAGCACTGCTTGTTGCCATCAGTCTGTGATTGCATTGCTTCTCCCATGCTACTCATCTCTGAGGGGTACTGGCTAATTACCTGAGCAAGGAAAACCCTGGGGTGTAGGAGCTTCATGGGTAGCCATCTGCAAAGATTCCTGAGTGCTGAATACATCCCACCTTCTCCTCATTGAACACGCTGTTTCACACACAAGTTAGCTGCTCTCAGAGTATGTTAGACAGAACTGAGTGTCCACACGGGACAAAATCTGGCTCAGGGTGTATTTCACAATCAGTCAGACCGAAGGTTCAGTAAACACAAACACATTTCCCACTGCTTGCTCTGCAGATGAATCCTGCAATACTTCAGTGTGTTTGAGATTTATACGGGAAGGGTCCTTCCCGCTGGGAAGTGGTTTTGCTGTGAGTAATGCCCTGCTCCTTGTGCAGGATTTGTTACACAAGTGTGCACTGAAGCGTAGAATGCACAGCCAGAAACGTGTGGAAATCTTCATTCTTACATGCCTGGGGACAGTTCAAGAGGAGCATGTCAGAGAGGGGAGGAAGGGAGAATGTAAGGGTCCATCTAATTTGCATTCTCAATGCAAAGTGGCCCTTTCAGACAGGGTTATCCRGTCAGTCTGCTCAGCACGGACCCTTGTACACTCGTGTAAAATAATGCCAGCATGGCTCAGGTGGGGGATTCGTTAAGAAATATGATTTCTGTCTTGATTAATTGAATTTTTTTTTTTTCCATGAAGAATATTGAAGTGGTGTGTTCAGTTTGGTTTTAAATTTCCAAGTATCTCCCACTTTCTGGAGACTAATTCATYGTCTGGTCGGCTCTTTTGACCATGTACCTACCAATCCACATATGTTTGTGTGCTGAAAATTGCTTGTTGGAATACCAAAGACCTCCAAACCCTTTCTAAATTTCCTTTYTCATGAGGGATTTTCCCTGTGCCAGTTCTCCAAATTTGCTTGTTTGGATTTGGATTTACCAGAGTGTTTTGTAGGCAGCAGCACACAACAAGCTGGGATGGTCTAAGAGGAACTGTCCAAAACACTCTGGAGGTTGTCTTCATTTTGAAAATGAAAAAGACCTATGAAAAGATGCATGTGGAGCCTCCAGGAATGCATCATTACTTCCCCTTATCACAGCAGTAGCAGGGATAGGAGCCAACACTGTTTGTCTTGGGTTGAAAGACAAGAAACTGGTAAAAGGTTTGGAGAGCAGGGAGTGGTGTGTTACTGAACTTAGAGGCTGCTTCACACCTCTGGCTCTTAGTACCTATTCCCTGTACTTGATTAAGGTCCTTGCCTGCCATGTGCTTGCCTTGCTCTGATTTTGGTGGTTCTGTGGGGCCAGCGGGTACCATGGTGAGTTGCAAACACCATTTTGCAAATGTGTGACCCATCAGCAGAGGGAAAATTTTGTGATTAACTTCTCTGGAGGATTTCTTCTTTCTTATTTGCAATAATAAAATAGTTGAGGCGAGGTCACATGCTATTTATAGGCATCTCACTGCTCCTTGCTCCTACTCGCCTGGGCAGTAAGCTCTGCACAGACACAACGAGATTAATCCTTCATGACACTGAACCTTTTATTTCCCTTKTTGTGCTTGCAGACTCCAGAGCCTCCTTCCTCTGCAGAGTCCAGTGCACTAAGCCTTYAATACAACACAGCAGCAGTGGAGCTTTGGAAAAGTTTAGAAAAACATTATCTGTTCAGCAAACCCGGGATTGTCGGGGAGGTTTGAGACTTTGGTTTCTAGGTCAGCTGAATGGTTTGAAATTCTTCCTCACAAGCTCCATGCCAAGCTCATGCACTCAGGAATTAGTTGAGGTTTTGTCCAGGTAGGTCCAGTCCTGGCATGGCAAGAAATGTTGCGTGATCTGACRTATTTTCCAGTATATAAACCTTACTTCTTTTCCACTCAAAGAAAAAGTTTTAATTCAAACTATATTTTATATGCCAAAGAGACCTTAACATAGAAGCAGGTTGGATTATGACAATCTGACACAGGATGCATGACAGCTGCCAATATCTGATATTATGTTCAAGGCAATGGGAACTCCTGTGAAAAATAATCTGAGGTCTTCGTTATGTCATACCTGTGACCCCTTGTCTCAGGCAGTCAGAACTGATATTGCTTTGGCTACATTCTCTCTAAAATCCTCTGACTTTTGCACCCCTTTCATCCTTTTTTTTTGCCATGAAAAGCTCAGGATGAGCTGGGAGCAGCTGAGTACCTCTAGTTGCTCTGGCTACAGCTGCTCCCCCCATCAGCTGCAGTTTGTCAGTGTTCAACATTGGCGAAGTGGTGGTGGGAGGGCAGCCCTGGCTGCATGAGCCGACTGTAAAGCTGTGCAGTGCTCATCTCACAGACCTGGCACCCTGCCTCTTCCACTTCCTTATGCCCACTGCCAAGCTCCAGAGAGCAAACTTAAAGGACTGCAAGTTTTGGGTCATTGTAGCTGAAGCCTTGGTGCTGCTGGGTGGCCTTTCCCTAGGGAAGGGGCCAGGGGTTTGTGCCAGCATGGTGAGCATCTGGCACGAGCGGAGCTTTGGTCAGAATTCATTGGTCTGCAAACAGCGAGGGCAAGTGTGAATTCAGAGCGTGTGGAGCTGAGCCACTCTGAGGTGTTTGGGGTGAGTGTTAGCGATGAGGTGAATCCTSTGTGTTTCTCTTTGAGGGACAACAGCAAGTTAGATGTGTTTCAGTGAGGCAGTTTGTTTCTGAAGCCCAGCAGGTTGGTGACAGCGGCATCACAGGTACAAATTARATTGCTCAGCATGGAGTTTGCTGGCTTAAACATATCTCAACAGGTACCAGAACAGTGATGAACTATTAAGGGCCTGTTAGTGTTATGTGTCGCCGTGCAGCCCATGAAGGTTCCATAAAGGATTTTCTCACTGGTTATCAGTGAGAATTGGGTCCAACGATGTTGATRTAATGCTCAAGATGTTCACTCAAGGTCCTTTCTCCAGCCTGTGTTTGTTCCTTCATAACACTCTGGTTAAAGCAGCCTTCCTAATCCAAGCCACCTCTGCAGGCTGGAAGCCACAATCCCACTGAAGCCCAGGCCAGCACTGGCCAAATGGGACTGAAATCGAGCATTTGCGGTTTGCTGAAATTCTTTCATCTGAGATTCTGCTGCTTGAAATAATTTTTTCCTGTTTTTCCATGAAATGAGCCACTCCTAAGTCTCAATGAGGAAAATAAACATCTTCCAGCATCAGAACCCAGCAGCACTTAYGTGTTGTGTTTTCCCCTTCTCACCTCTAGCTGTTGGCATGTTGAGATCAAAATGGACAGGGCAGGGTGTTCCGTGCTGATGCTCTGATTTCATGTGTCTCCTCTGGCTGAAATACACAGGGTTTGGTGCAAAGCTGCAGCAACAGTCCGGCGCTCTCATTCCAGGGGGGTGAGCAAGCAGACCTTAGAGCACATACTGAGGTTGTGAGTCTACTTTTGTCATTTTTTCCTTGCTGATTTTCATTCAGCAGTTGTTGTACAAAGATCAAAATCTCCTTGTGTTACGTGCTAGCACATGCTTATGGCCCCCAAGTTGCTCGCCATCCAAATAAACAAAATTACTACTCTGTGGGAGAAATGCTGTTATTTTTATTGTTATTAGTTTAAAACAATGGAAAATCAGGCACAAAGAAAACAAAATGTTTTTTTCCAGTGGCTGCACAGTGAGATTGTGGCAGGGCCAGGAACTGAGTCCAGGTGTCCTGAGTCCCAGCCCAGACCTTTAAACACCAAAATATCGTGCTCCTTTTGAATTCAGAGTGTTTTGGCAAAGGTTTCCCCAGAGTGTTTCATAACTAATGTCAGAGCTAGACTCTGAACGTGTCTTACTAGTTAGGAATTTTGCTTTTATATGCACTCAGCCACTTAAAAACTCCCCCAAACTTAGCAGCTGTTGGCTTCTTTGTGTTACTTGAATGTTTCTAAGGCAAATATGGGACATGATAAATTGAAGAGTGTTGAGTTGAAATGTTCTGCTTTGGGTCCACTTAGCAAACTCCAAAGGTCATCTATGCTGTGAAGAGCCAGCAGGACTAGACACAGTGTGAGCCTTGTTTGAAGGGGATTTTCTGTTGTCTAGAAATCAGGCTCTTCCTATCACAGGGGTGGATGTTATCCAGAAGAACTAAGCCCATCCTGGGATCTGTGACAGTTTTTGACAGCTTCCTGAAAAGGAACTAGAACTAAGGGGAAAAAGAACATCCCACAGGTTGTGTCTTGAGGGACCACTTCCTTTACTGAGATGCCTTCAGTCCCTTTTGAGTCTGCACAGACAGGCTGTTGTTTGTGAATAGAAATCTGTGGTGTGGAGGAATGCAATTCCTCCAAGCAGCTCAAACAGTGGCTTCTTAGGAGTCCTCTGGATCAGGTCAGCAGCTCACGTGTCTCCAACAAACCTGTTGCTCCATCTCAACTGTCTTTAATTACTGGCTGCAGTAGCATTCCCACAGACACTCAGCAAGACCTGAAAATTTGCATTGTGAGATGCTCTGGTCAGTCCTTCCTCCCATATCCGATGGTGTCCAGCTGCAGTGAACTCTTCCAGAGTGGGATTATGTTGAGATGATCTATTTCAAAATGGGGCGTATGTTTCTGAGCTGGAATGTCTCTTTTTTGAAAAAAAAATATTTCTACACTGAAGGAGTTTTGGTTTTTTATGTGCTGTCCTGGATAAAAATTTCTTGCAGTCATTTTTCATGCCTGCTGGAAAGCCAAGGGATTATTATGGAGAGTGGTGTCCTTTGGAAAACTCCAAATGAAAGACTGGAATAGACATTGTTTTTGCAGTAAAATCTGGCTTCCCTGCGTATGTTGTCAGTACAGAGATAATCCTTAAAGACTTCTGAAGTTTACACAAGGCAAATGTTTTGCGTTTCTGTGGGCACTGCAGCGCAGCTGTGCTTTGGCGTGCAGAGGGCAGGCCTGGGGAGCGGGCTGGGATGCCAACTGAGCAGGGCTTTCACCTTCCTTTTGAGGATATTCCTGTGGGCTTCTGGGGCTAGCCCTGCCCTGGAGCCTCTCTGCCCTGCTGCAGGATATCAGGGTGTGAATGCTTCCCTGCAGGTCTCTGTCCTCACTCTGCCAGTGGGGTTGTGTGGTGGGTGCCTGTGCAGGTTTCTGCAGGTGAGCTGCCGTACCAGGACAGCAGCACAGCAGCAACGTGCCTGACCTTGCTGGCTCTGGGGCCTCAGGAGGAGCCAAGCACCAGTGGCAGAGAGCTCGGTGTGGGTTTTGCTGTCAAGGAGAATACTCGGACACAGCCTAGCCAGGGCTAGCATTAGCCTGCTCCTGGCTGACAGGCTTGGGTCAGACTGCAGATATATCCCAGGGACCTGACTGCAGCTTGCTGGTACTCGGTGCTGTTGGCTTTCTTTCAGAAGCAAGTGCATTAGTGGCTTGTCTCCTGCTGGCTMGTGCAGATGTTTTACCTGAACATCTGTTCTGCTCCCGATGCTCCCAGCAGCTCCTGTGGATGTGTTCAGTACTAGCATTTCTGTTTGTGATGCTTTCTCCAGGGTGAAACTAATGTCTGGTCTCAGTTCTGAATCTCTAAACTCAAAGTAACTTAGTATACCAAAATAAACTCCTCTTTATACCTCTGCCACTATCAGCAGAGTCTRGCCTTTTGCAGCTATACCCAGCTGAGCTTAATAAATGGTCCTAAGTCCCCATCTGCAAGCAGAAGCCCTTAGCCTGGACATAGCTCAGCCTCCAAGGCTTGTAGAGAGAGCAGTATCAGCGGCTGCTTTCCTCTCCTCTCTCCACCTCATCTCTCATGAGAGCATCTTTCCATCTGGGCTGTGCAGGGGGTTGGAGCAGCTGAGTTAAGAGGATGTGCTGCTGGAAAATAGGCTGGAGCCCATCTCCAACAGACAATGTCACAGTGACCTGTCTGGCTCTTTCCGTTTCACTTGCAGTGAGCTTTGCTCTCCCTTCAGCTGTTTTCTTTAGCCTCTGCGTTCGGGTTTTCCTTGGTTATCCCATCACTGCCCAGTCCAGTGGTGTCAAAAGGATGTCAGGGGTACAAGTGTCAGAGGATGCACCATMAACTGCTCTGTTCACCTTCGTACATCACCAACCTCACTTGGTTTTTCTTGCCTTGTTACAGCTGAACAAACTGGAGGAGGCAGCAAATGCAGCTCACACCTTCTTCATGGCAAACCCTGAGCACATGGAGATACAGCAGGACATCGAGAACTACAAGACCACGGCAGGGAAGGTCAGCTTGGTTGACCGGGAGGCCAGGCAGCACATGGTGAGTCCGAGCTGAASAGGTGCCCAGGTTAAGTATCAGGCAGTCTGGAGAGGAGAGATTTGGGAGGCCAAGAGAGGATCATCTGTGAATAGGGAGATTCTTACCAATACAGCAAAACAAACTCTCCCTTTCAGCATTTTCTTTAAAGGCAAGCGTGCTCCTGCCTCCTCAAGGCACTCTGCTCTTTGATCACTACATCCCCAGCCTGGTCCCTCTCTGTAGAGAACTCTGGGGTCATCCACGGCTGTGAACACACACCAGCAGACAGCTTTGATGGATGCTTCCATGGGCACTGATAYCTGATCTTGGCTCCTGTGTGTTTCTTTTGAGCTGAGTTTGCCCACGTGGGCAGAGTACATGCACATGGTGAGGGTGCTGGTGAGGGTGCAGGGTGGCAGGCAGGAGGGTGTCAGCTTTTCCCACCTCCCCAAAGCAAAAGCCCAAGAGAAATGTCAGGGCTATCCCCAACTTMCCGATTTCACAAGACTCAAGGAAGCAGCAGTGGCTGTTTGGTGTAATTAGTGGAGGTGCTCATTAGGGGCCATTCTAAGAAATGTCTTCCTAGGTCAGGACCAATCTTTTCCCTTGGTATTCAGWGCTGTTGTTCGATAGGAGGGTAAAAACAAGAAAAAGGATGGKTTTTTTTATATAATGTATAACCTAGCAGTGGCACTGAGGATTCCGTAAGTGTGAAGGAGTTCTGAAGAGCATTTAGGCAGGTTTATTAGGTTCCAGTGGTCCAAAAGTCCATTGATGGCTTAAACATGGTTTGGTAAAATTGGTTACATCTGGTAGGTAGCTGGGGGGATTGTTCTGTCCCTGCCCCCTCATACCTTCTTTTGAGAAGCATTTGAAGGTGGCAAGGGCAGGATGCTGTGGTCCAAGCAGCCTGGCCTGCTCATGGTCTTGTGTTCTGCCTCCCTACTTTGCAGGAGGACTACAGTGCTGGAGTAAGGCACTATGACAAGGAGGAGTACGAGCTGGCCATTGAATTTCTGGAGCGTGCCTTGAAAGGGTACTACTCCGAGGACGAGGATTGCCAGGTCATGTGCGAGGGGCCACAGAGATTTGAGGAGCATGAGTACCTGGATTATAAGGCTGGTCTCTATGAAGCTATTGCAGGTGAGATCTTTTTGCATTTTTAGGATTCTCGCCCTAGTCCCCGAAATGTTTTTCATTATTGAGTTTGGACCTTTGGCTGGGTTTGGTGAAGTGTCTTCCCTGCCATCACTGCCACTGGTGAGTAAGGCTGCAGGAGGCACCTGGAAGTCCAGAAAGTGCAAACTTAGAGGACAATGAACTAGAACATCTCATTTTGGTCCTGAATAGAAGCTGGGCTAGAAGAATTGCATTTCCAGATGTGTGGAGCATTTGCAGCTTTCCGTTAGAGCTGGAAGTTTAGGTGCTTTATCATAAACTGCTTCCGTTTCCCTTGCACACAGTCTCACACACCTCCCTGGAATCTAGACATTGCTGGCCTCTGTTTATGTTTTCTGGTTTTGAAAGCATATGAAGAGAGCAGCAGAGTTCTCTTGGCCATGCTCCAGATGGCCAGGAAAGTTGCCAAAAAGGCTCGTAACATGGATTTTCTCCCTTCCAAAAGGATGGATTTGTCATTAGTGGAGGCCCACCTAATTATGATCTTGACTGAAATCTCTGGAGAGAATTGAACGTTGCTGTGTAATCTTCAGATTTGCATGTGTGGCTCTGAGCCAGAGGGGATTAAAACAGTTCATTCTCAGTAGAAATGAGATTACATTTAATTAGTCGTAAGGGAAGGAAGAGCAATAAATTAAGGTTTGTTTGGTGACAGAAATCTTAYTTATCTGCTTATGGTCTTGGAGTTGCATCAAGCTCTGGAGTCTTGCTTCTTGTGTGGAAAATACTTCACTCAGATGGAGATTGTTTTTTGGGTTTGCATAATTCTGTTTGTGCGGAATCCTGTTGGAGACAGGAAATCTAATTGAAACAACCAAGAGGAGAAACCACCAGCATACCGGATGGGAAGCTGCCTTTGTCGGGCTTGTTTACCCATGTGAAAAATAGAAGTGTTGTAAGGGCTGACTTGGTACCAGTGTGGCTGTCAGCTGGTCCTGTCTGCTTTTAGAGCCTTGACCAGGACACCAGGGGCCACATCAAGAGAGCAGCCTTCAAAGAAGGCAAAGAAACGCCCCCGTCCTTCTCACTGAAAGCTGCTGCTCTTCAAASAGGGTAAATTGTTCCTGTGCTGTGCAAGCTGAGTGCAGCCCCGCTGGGCAGAGATGTTTCGTGCTGGACCATCCGGAGCACGGACGTGGTCGTGGTGTGGTGGTCCTCAAACCAGCACATCGCCTGGGAGGCACAACAAGTGACCTGGTCCCTGCAGGTGCTGTGGCTTGGCCGGATATGCCTGGGCATAACAACTSCAAACCCCAGGACCCTTCAGGTACCCAAAGAAACAGGGAATTGAGGGCACACGGAGAGAAATAAGATACGTGATGCAACTGCTTTGCTGTAAGGAACTAGGTGGTTCCTTACAGCAAAGCACAATCCAAAGTTCACCACTGGGTCCAAGGCACTCAGGCCCAGATGTTTCAACAGGGAGTGGGAACACTAATACACCAAGAAAAGAGTTTAAGTTTCTCCAAAACTCGTTTCTCCTTTCAATCCCAAACTGATTTGCTGTGCTGATGCTTGAGGTTGAAACACTCTCACCTTTCCCCACCAGGGACAGATACACTTCAGTGAATTGATTCCAGTCTATATAGCCTGTTTCTAGGGCACTTTGACAGTACCAAGAAAAAGCAGTGCTTCTCAGTGATGGATTCATTATTTCAGGTCTAAGATGCTTAAACAGGTTTAAATTACGACAATATGATTTATGTACTTTCCCTTCTTGGTTTCCTTAATGCAATACCCTGGATGTGTATGGTGAGTCAGATAACTACTCAGACTACCTGTCAAGAGCAAATAGGCACTGTTTTGAGTTTCCACTTGACTTCATTGCAAATTCCTCAGGCGGTTTTTCTGGCAGCTCTGAGAAATGCTTTGGTAGCTGAGCACATGGTTATTTTCAAGCCTGTGTTTGTTTCTTAAGGTTTTTAATGGTGTGCAGAGACAGAGCAAGCAAAGTAGATTCGTAAGTATATTGCAGCWAAGGCTCCAAAATGGAATCAGATGTCAGTGCTGGCTTTGAAATTGTACAGCTGGTACAACGCCTATACTGTGGACTCCCACCAATTAAGAAACTTTGCTAATGGCAGATGTTTACCATGTGCTTGTGATTCCCTGGGAAATACCTCATCTTTGAGAAGCAGCAAACATGGGAATTTCTGCTGCCCGAATTTGCACCCCAGACCCTTCGGACTGGTGTGCAGGTGCCTTGCTTCACCGTGCTTGAGAATCTGCACCTCCCCGTGCCCTCAGGAGCTTTCTTGCTGCGGAAAGGAGAGGATTAAAGATGGGCTGAAGGGAGTCTGGAGATGCATTTCATGTGGCAGCACATGTGGCCGCCTTGTCTTCATCTCTCTGCTTGCTTTGTGGGTTTGGCTCTTGGTGCTGAAGAGCTACCTGCCACCTGCAATTGCTGCACCCTGCCAGCYTTCCTGGGCAGAACCAGCAGCTCCCGGCACACAAAAGAGATGCTCAAGCTCCCTCTACAGTTGACAGAAGGAGGAAGGCATTTCTCAAGGGGATAAAAATGTAACTGCAACTCTCCATTGGCTCTGGGGAGAAGTGTGAGCTCTTTCTCTCGGTGCACAGTCACCTGCTGGCCCAGAGCAGTGTGAGTTGCACGTCCTCCAGTTGGGGAGTTTTAAGCTCTGTCTGTCCTTGTCTCAGCTCCATCACCATCCGTCTCAGCTCAGACCATCTTCTCCCTCTTTTCCTGGCAGATCACTACATGCAGGTGCTGGCCTGCAAGCACGACTGTGTCCGAGAGCTCGCCACGCGTTCGGGACGGATCTCGCCCATCGAGAATTTCCTTCCCCTCCATTACGACTACTTGCAGTTTGCCTATTACAGAGGTAAGGGCTCTTGTACTGTTCCTCACAGTGCCTGCTGAGTTTTGGTCATTTTGTACGAGTTTGGATTGTTCCATGTGGGAGTAAGGCTATTTCCCCATGTCTGTGCTACAGTGATGCATGGGCATGGTCCCAAAGTGTTGGGAAGCAAAGGACATTGGAAGTTGTCTCTTCAAAGGTCAAATTGACTGAAACACAATGAAGTAGTTTTTAAAGGTGTTTTAGATCATCAGAAAGCTTTTAAAAGTCCAACTTTTAGCTTAAACATTACTATTCTTTAAATAACTCATGCTTTTTTAGGGTCTTTCATTTGCCTTTTGACATTAAAKTTCTAGGGATTTATGTTTCACATTTTCTGAAATGAACGAATACATTTTCTAAATTAATATATAACAGATATATGAGTTAGCTCAAGCTTATCCCAAGATGCAAGTTTTTGTCAATTACCAAATATTTTAAGATTCACAGTAAAGTTGCAGGAGTTGGCTGCATGGCAAAATGCCAGGAGTTGGCAGTGCTAAAAAATGCTGCCAGTTGTGTGGTTCTGTTTGCTCTATTTTGTTCTGTTACATAAAAGAAAATAGAAATCTGCGCAAATCTGCTCTCTCAGGTTTTTGCTAAGAGCTCTTTCCTGAAAGGGACAGAATGCATGAGGGTCAAAATTTCTATTCAAACATAAAGATTCTGTGTTCATCAATACAATGGGAGGAAAGGAGGAGGAGTCAGCAGCATTTTGTGTGTGGTGTACAGGCTTCTTCATTCCTCTGCCCAGTTAGAGGTTTAATGTGGTGGGTAAAAACCCACCTGGCCCTGAGAGATGCTGCACAGGTCAGAGGCAGTTTGATGCCAGACAGTATCCACATCCTGCCCATCCAGTTGGATCCAGTTTGGGTACCATCTGATCTGTGCATGATGGCAGAGAAGTCTTGTCTCTGTGCCTCAATTTYCTTGCTGGTGAAATCGAGGGGTTAYGACAAGGTGGCATCAAAAGAGCCCTGTGAACTGCTGGGCTACTCCTTCAGCTGATGGGGAGCTCAGGCTGTGCCTCCCTCCCTGCAGACCCCCTTCCTGGCCTCTGTGTGAGCCCCCTGTGCCCCCCTGACCACTGTTGTGTTGCCCCCCAGTCGGTGACTATGTAAAAGCCCTGGAGTGTGCCAAGTCCTACCTGCTGTTCCACCCGGACGATGAAGATGTCTTGGAGAACGCAGGTTACTACGAGGGTCTCCTGGAAGGCACAGTGGATCCAGCCACCATCAAACCCAGGAAGGTGAGAGTGAGTGACACCTGAGAGCTCTTGCTGGAAGGCTTTAACAAAAGCATCAGCTGGAAATAAAAGCAGCTTGGCAGCTTTCCCACAGTGGGACCACTTTGCAAAGAGAAGTGGAAGTGCTGGGCTCGCTGGTGATGCCAATTGTCAGGGTGTGAGTTCAGAGTCACTGGCGTGGGGGAGAAGCTGGTGGGCAGGACCTTCTTTAACTGGAGACTTCAGCTTAGTAAAGCCCCAGCAAGGGCAGGGAGGGCAATGACCAACAGTGTAAACCCTCCTCTTGTCCAGTGCTCCRGAGGAGATGTGGGGCAGGAATGCAACGAGGCACTGAGCAAAGGGCAACCTCTGTTCAGAGAGGACTGAGAAATATTTTCCCTGGGGAGGCTGGGATGTCAACGTAACTCTCAAGTCCCTTATCTTGGAGTTCAGGACTCAGCCTGTTCTGCAGGGAGTAGCTCTGCTGTCACAGGGTTAGGCTGGGGTCAAACAACCAGTGTGTGTTCAGTCACCCAGCGGGACAGGCTTCCTCTCCGGCCTGAGCAGTCTTATCTGTTGCCCGGGGGCTGCCTTCCTCATGATGCAGAAGTTCCTCCCATCCCATCACAGCTCTGCTCATTCCCTTTGCACCATAGGTAGAGGGTTGGCAGGAACTGGTTTTTCCATTCCTTTGGGAATTCCTGGATTTCCAGGCAAATCAAGGTGAATTTGGTAATGTACTAAAAAATAAAAGGGAAATTATAAAAAGGAAAACAAGAACAGTTATTGTTTTTCCTCACAAAAGGAATCTAAGAAAAAACCCTGAAGTTGACAAAAACATTTAATTGTTTACAGTGTTTTGAAGTTTTCTGTAAAAAATGAATTGATTTTTGCTTTCCAAAGTAGTTTTCTAGGAGAAGTCACAGTGTTTTGTTTACAAATTTTGCATTCAAAATAAAGCTCTGTGATGGATGATTTCCAGCTGGCTATGCTCTGTGGCCCCCATCCAAGCACCCTGAGTGCATCCCAGGGCCAGGCCATGGGCTCTGCATGGGGAGCTGAGGCACAGCCCGGGCAGGGTCTCTGCCCCACCAGCCTAAACCTGCCCCTGTTCTGCAGCTGGGGCTTCCCTGGCCAGCCTGTTGCCCAGATGTTTGGAGGCTCTCCAAGGTGCTCAGGAGTTTCTGCCGGCTATGGTCACGTGTTTTGGGGATTCAGGCTTCCCAAAGGAGTTGCTGAACACCTTCTGTAATGTACTTAGTGGCTCAGCCTTGTGCCTGGGGTTGCTCCAAGCATCCCTCACCCCACAGGAGTCTGCGGCATTGCGTGAAAGCCAAACCCCTCCGCAGCAGAGGTGCATCGCCACTGTCTTGTAAAAGCTTGCGTGTGTAACTACTCCCCTTTTCCTCTTCTTTTCAGGAAGCCAAGGCGCTGCTGCGGCGCCACAAGCTGGAGTCTCACCTCTTGCAGGTGGCTGCGGCCAGCCTGGGATACGCCTACACGGAGCCGGTAATGCCTGCGTGTCCTGTGGCCAGCACCTTTAGGAGTTCACAGCCGTAGGATCAGCTCCCCCGCCCCCTCCTCCTATAAGGCCAGTCCCATGTAGGAGACTCGGGAGATGGGTCTTTGCCTGGTTTGTTCCCTGTAGGAAAATGGTGATGGCAAAGCAGAGGCAGGCATTCCTGGGCTGAAGGAGGGGCACATGCGGCCTAGTGCTGCTCTCCTGCCATAGTGTCTGTCTGAGTCAGCCACTGCCATGGTGATGGTGTGAGACAGAGAAGGCTGGACAAGCTGGGCTTCTGAGGAACTTACCACACTGTGCCRGTTTGGGTTCACATTTTCAGTCTGRTGACCTCAGGCCGTTGCCCARAGTTATGTGGGATGGATCCAGAGAGACTGGTTGATGTCCCCAGGAACAAGGCAGAGCAGGTAACTCCCTGGCTTTGGCTGGAGCATTAAATTAAGAAGTTTGACCTCTCTCTTTTCCCACAGAACTACTGGAACAGGTACGGCGCCCGCCAGGATGAGCACAGGTGAGACACAGTCACCCCAGCTGAGCTGCAGCTTCACCATTCCCCACAGTGGGATCAGGGGGATGTGCTCATGATGGGGTACCAGCCTGCCTCCTGGGGGTATTGCCCACCCACCCAGCACACCATCATGGTTGAATTAGGACCCTTCGCCCCTTGCCATTGCAAACATTCCCACAAGGACCTTATTTTAGCTGAGTGCCTCAAAACCGGCGATGGTCTAGAGGGAACTTGACTGATGAGGCAAGCAGTTCTGGTCAGATTTGTTGGTGTCTGTRCTTTGCTGGTGGAAACTGTTGCTCCCATTACCAGAAAAGCAATGTTTGCCACAGGACAGGGTGAGGGCTTCAACTTCTACAGTTATGACATTTGTCCAAGTACTGATTTGCTTGGTTTTTTCATGTATTAGTTTCCAAGGGGTACAAAAGTGCAAATTCAAGAACTGGAGACCTGCGGCCAAAGTCATGATGTTCCCCTTCTCTCTTCTCAGTGTSCCATCCAGTATCAGCAGTGAACCAGAGGACGGGCCCCGGCTGTCCCTGGCRAAGAAACCCATGCCAAAGCCAGATCGAGAGCTGAAGGAGGGTGAGTCTGATGAAGATGTTCCAACAAAATCAGGAGGTTCCTGTTGTCCAGGCTGCCAAAGGATGGATGCTGGAAGCATCCGGTCCTGATGCTTTGCTAAATGTGCTGGATCACACCATATTAGCAACCACTTCTCTTTGCAGGCTCTTATGATTTCATGTCTTAGCTCACATGAAATCACTTGTTTATAAGCCTGTCAGCRGACATTTCAACTGATTTCAGCACATTTTCGGCAACCACAGAAAATACCATAACGTCTTCTACTAAAGACRGGATTTTTTTCCCGTAACAATTTTGAAAAACAATATTGCAGCCAAGCGCCAAAGCAGAGTCCTTGCTGCAAAACAACAGGGTCTCAAGCCAGGAAGTGTCTTGTGTCTCTAGTGAGCCAGCTCCACAGCAGCAGGCAATTAAACCTCCCTCTAATGCAATGGGTGGTAGTGCTTTTTGGGGAATTTCACAGCTTCCCTCAGCCCAAGTTGTGTCCGGCTGCTCAGTGTTGTGCTCAGAGTATTGTTATCCCTTCTCTAGCCATACATAAAATAGGCAAATACCACAGGAACATCCCAAATACCTTGCTTATGCCAAGAGCTGGTTGCATTATATTTGTTGGCCTGTTTGCCGTCTATGACCAAATAAATTTCAGAGTGCTTCTTTCTGTTTWTTCTTCTCTCTATGCTTTAATTCTGGTTTACTTGCAGAATGTTTTTTTTTACAAAGAAAACTGAAACCATTCAAAAAGAAAATGGGAGTTTTGTCCATCCAGCTGCTGCCTTTCTCTGTTGTCTTTTTTCTTTCTCTCTTTTTACTTGGAAAAAGGAAAGGCCAAAAGAGAAAAGTCTATTTTAATTTCGTACTCTTCTGTACTTCTTTCCTTCCMCCCTTTCTCCTTTCTGTCAATTCCTTCACTCCCAAAAGTCCAAAGAATTTCCCAGTTTCTTTGGGGTGTTTTTCACAGGGCAGAGACACAGGAAACAGTTCTTTCTCTGCTGGTGCTTAGAGGAAGCAGGGGAAAGGAAGGCAGGTGGGAGCACACTGTAAGTGTGGGACAAGGTTCAGTGTCCATGGCCACCCCCACTAGGTCCCTGTGAGGAACAGAAGAAATGTTGGAAGTGGTGGGTGATGCCATCCATGTTCATCCCTCATGTGCCTGTGGCTGGGAAAGGACAACATCCGAGCTGGAAAACTCAGCMCTGAGTTGGAGTGTGCCAGGAGTTTGGATTTGAGAATCCTTTCTCTGATCCAGCTGCATTTGCAATAAATGTGATTAACAAGAAACAAAATCAGCACAGTGAGCAGCAGAAATGTCCCATCTTTTCCATTTCCAAGAAACCGAACTCTTCAGAAATAAAGCTGTGGGCTAATGACAGGGCTCTCCGGGGGTTATGTGTCCTCCATAGGCCAAGGAGACTTTCCAAAAACAGTGTTCCTCAGTAGACAGGAAAAGTAAAAATAAAAGCACTGTCACAGAGAAGTTTCCTTGTGCCACATGGTGAGAGGAACTCTGCGACTCTGTTTCCTCTATTTCGTTGCCTCTCTTTGACAACAGATAGTTTTCCCCATAGTTTAGATGTGTTTCACCTTCCTTCTGGAGAAACATCTGGTTTAGGATTTTATTGTTAACATTTCTTTCATTTTCTCTCTTCGAGGAGATGCGAGGAAGAGGCTATAGAAGATGGTGATTTTGGGGCCTTGGTTTTGTGATCAGTCAGATTTGATGGGGATGGATTAAAACCTCTTGCAAAAAGCTTGCAGCCAGAGGGAGGCAGCTCAGAGGCAGGATGTGAGGGCTGGCAGGGACAGCCATGGCAGCTCCTTTGCCTCAGTGGAGGAGGATTGTCCTCAGAATCCTCTGGGTYGCCCACCTCCAGTCCCCCTTCTTGGAGGAGAGCAAGTGATGCTTGCTGCAAGCTCAGCACCAYGTGAGGTTTTCTCTGTTATAAAGACAAAGAAACCACTGATGACTGTTGCAGAGAGCGGCTTTGCATGCCAAGCCAGCAAGATCCACACAGCACAAATGCAGGGGAAACCTACAGCCTTGATGATGTTGACAGCAGGGCATGAGGGCCAAGTTAACCACTGTCCACGTCTATCCGTGCATCCCACTGGGGTTTGGTGTTTTCAGGCTGTGAAATGCTGCCTGCATTTGCAAGACAGCTGTTGAGAAGGTGGAAAATGCTGATGCTCTTGCAGCAAATTGATTTAATCTCCAGGTGTTCCCATTGCTTCTGTTTCTTTCGTTGCTGATGGGAGGCCGAGCTCTGCTCTCTGCTGTGCAGCTCTTTGCCTGACAGCACACCTGGGTGACTTCAGCTGGTCTTGAGCCACAGCGCAAGATGTCAACAAGGCCAGGGCACGTTCAGCAGGATGGTTTTGTGTCTCTCCTCAGGGGGTCCTCTTCTCTACAGCGACGTGAAGTTTGTCTACAACTCTGAGCAGCTGAATGGCACCCAGCGAGTGCTGCTGGATAACGTCATCTCGGAGGAGCAGTGCCGGGAGCTGCACAGGGTGGCCAGTGTGAGTAGGCAATGCCCCTGGCCTGAGTCCCTGATGCTCTCCCCAGCATCAGCCTTGTGACAGCTGAGTGTGTGATCAGCCTCTGGAGAGCTTCTGGGCTCATCCTGATGCCAGGATGCCTGGGGAGAGCAGGCAGATGCTTATCCCTATAGCACAGCCATAACTGCAGCACAGGACCTGCTGCTCCATCTTGGGCTGTTCTTACAAACACACTGYGAGACAGAGCCTGTGCAGAGAGAGCCCTTTCCCCGTGTTAGACACAACCCCAAAGGATGCTCATCCACAAGGCTGGTTGAGCCTCCTCATTCACCATTAACTGAGCCTGGGAAGGGTGCCTGAACAAGTCAGGAGGTGGGTGGCTGATATCCAGCATCTGTGTTCGTAGACAGCTGCAGCACCTTCCCACCCARCTCACCTGTCCCGGTGAATGCAGCCCTGGGGGATTTGGGGAAGAGAGTGCCAGGCACTTCCATTGCAGGTCCCCCTCTCCTGACAAACCAGTTCACCCCTCATCCATATTCATGTTTTCCAGGGGATCATGTTGGCTGGAGACGGTTACAGGGGCAAAACCTCCCCCCACACCCCGAATGAAAGATTTGAAGGAGCCACTGTCCTCAAAGCCCTCAAGGTACAGCTCCCTCCTCCTTATCCCCTCCCATGCCCTCCATCCCAGTCTGCCCGTGGCACTGACCTCTCTTGCCCCTTCTCCTCGCCCAGTACGGCTAYGAGGGCCGTGTCCCGCTGAAGAGTGCCCGGCTGTTCTACGACATCAGCGAGAAGGCTCGCAGGATCGTCGAGTCCTACTTCCTGCTGAACTCCACGCTCTACTTCTCCTACACCCACCTGGTGTGCCGCACCGCCCTCTCCGGTGAGGGAGCGGGGCCGCCAGCGGAGCAGGGGGGATGGGAGGGGATCAGCCCTGCGTGGGGGGTTTGTGAGTGGGGGTCCCAACCCTCACAGTAGCTCTGTTTTACCTGATGCTTAAACCGGTGGCCAAGGGCTGGGCAAAGCCACCATCCCCACAGCAGCAAAGGGTGGGCRCTGCTGTCCCAAAGAAGCTAATTTCTGGGATGTCTCTTGGTTTTCATGCCTGCAACTGTTCCTGTTTTCTCCTCCCTCTTCTCTTGCCTCCTCTCGCTGTCCCTTCTCCTTTCCACACCACTCCCAGCTCTCCATCTCGCTTCCCTGCAGTAAGGAACAAGCAGAGCTGTGCAGATCTGAATCCTCAGATGTTGCCATTTCTCCCCACCCTTTCCCTTGCTGTCCTCTTCTCACGTGTGAACATCACCCAGAGTGGGGTCAGGGTAGGCTCCCATCCCATGACAGACCCCACAGAGCATGGCATTTCCATCTCATCCACCCCTTCTGCTTCCCCCTTCCTCCATATGGTCYTGCCTAGGCCAGCAGGAGAGAAGGAATGACCTGAGCCATCCCATCCATGCTGATAACTGCCTSTTGGACCCCGAGGCCAACGAGTGCTGGAAGGAGCCTCCTGCCTACACCTTTCGGGATTACAGGTAGGAAGGAAGGGAGGGGATCTCCCTACAGACTTCTCTCCCTCTGGCTGTCCCCCATCCATGTCTTAATGGAGCAATGTGGGATCTGTCCAGGAGGTGGGGGTCAGCCTTGAGACCTCCCCAGTGCTCTCCTTACGRGGGTCTCCTGCTTCCTCCCCCAGTGCCCTCCTGTACATGAATGCAGATTTCGAAGGCGGCGAGTTCATTTTCACCGAAATGGATGCCAAAACTGTGACGGTGAGTCGGTGCTGTGGGACAAAAGCTGTTCCTCAGCAGCCCATGCTCTGGGCTCTGGGCTTCCCCGGGTAGCCTGTGGCCCYTAGCTTGCAAACAGCCCTTACAAAATCCTGCTGCGGAGGTGCACAGGCCTTCAGTTCCCTTCCTAGAGGCTGTGACAAACAGGAAACCTGCAGGTCAGGGGTTCTCCCCATCCCGTTGCAGGCAGAGGGGTGGCTGGTAGTCATCCCTGCCTGGAGGACTGCTGAGCTCCCACCCCATCTCGTGGTCAAACACAAACTGGTGCCTCCATACAGATGCAGTGCCTGATCCAGGTCTCTTCTTCCACAGTGGGTCACGGTGGTGGACATCAGACCCTGAGAGGGATGTGGCTCAGGCATGATCTCCCACTTCTCTGTGGGGCTGTTAGGGAAGCCAGGCACCCACTCTGTGGTTGGACAGAGATCTGGGCACGATGCTGGGGTCTCTGTAGGTGCTGGAGAGTAGATTGTGTCTACCTAAGTGCCTGGGGTTGATCTGGTTGGCGCTTCTGCTCACAAAGTCCTGCAGGATAGCTCTTGTGGACTCTGCCAAGAGAAGAAAGAGGTGTTTCACAACCATGCCAGGCTTATCCTTGACCTCCCTGGAATTATGCCATGGCCCCATTTTGCTCTAGGTGGTCACCTGTAAGCTTTGCAGAGACCCCATGCCACCATGTCCTTTCTGCATGACGTCTGCACAGCAGCACCTAGCTTCACACCTCCCTATTCACCCCACACATTTTTCCAGCCATGCCCTCCAGAGCAGCTCACCAGGCCCTGGGGCGATGCAGAGAGATGCCCAGCACGGTCCCAAGCCCTGGAGCACGGTGAGCCCGGGCACATCCAGTGTTGCAGCCATGCTGCGCCCTGCCATCCTGGTTTTGCTGTCTCCTGCAGGCCTCCATCAAGCCCAAGTGTGGGAGAATGATCAGCTTCTCGTCAGGCGGCGAGAACCCCCACGGGGTGAAGGCAGTCACCAAAGGCCAGCGCTGTGCTGTGGCTCTCTGGTTCACCCTGGACCCTCTCTACAGAGAGCTGGTGAGTCCCTCCACCATGATGTGAGGGGAGTTGGGGGGTAGAGCATCCCACAGGAACCAAACCATCTCTTTCTCCAGTCCCAGTACATCTGTTTTCCTCCCACTGCACCCCCCACAATGGCATTCCCACGATATGAGCTGGTGGCCCTGGGACAGGATTTTCCTGCCAGTCCTGCTCCTGGGCACCCATTGCCCTGGGCAGTGGGGTGCAGTGCCGGGCTGGGGTGCTGAGTGGGGTGTGGAAGGGCTCTGTGCAGGGCTGGGCTGGCCGTTTCTGACACCTAGTGGCAACAGCCTGATGGATGGGGAACTCCTAAAACAGACAAGACTAAGCAAAATTAAATGCAGGAAGAATGCAGAACCCTTGTGCCTTTGCCTTGTGATGCAGGCGGGCTGTGAGGTTTTGGGAGAAGCTTATTTTCAGACATGTACTTTAATGTCTCTCAGTTTTTTGCACTAGCGGAAATTCCTCCGTGCTTGGTGCCTGTATGGCCGGAGATCAGCCCTGCCCAGGGAGCTGGAAATCAACATCAAGCAGAGGGCMCAGGAGGAGGGAGTGCTGTGACAGCAGCTGCTAGTGGAATGTGATAAGGGAACTGCAGAACATCAGCTCTGCCCCAGCCACTGCAGCCCTGCAGGGAGGAGGGAATTAGGTATTGAGGTGGAAAGAGATTTGATTCATTTTGCCCAGCAACTCCGCAGCTCGAGTCCCAGGCTGTAYCCCATCCTCTCACCTACACTGCTGGTTCTGGGGTAAAATCCTTGCTGTGTGTCCTGCCAGCAGCCTGAGCCTCACTGAATTAGCTGAGAGCAGGCACTGAAACTCTGCTGTTACCATTTCTTCCCTTCCCCTCCTGCAGGAACGAATCCAGGCAGATGAAGTGATTGCAATGTTGGACCAGGAGCATCTAGGACCCAGTGAAATGAACATCAACCCAAAGGATGAGCTATGAACTAGGCCAAAGACTTTTTCTATTAAATATTTATTTAATATTGTTAATCTTATTAGAACCCTTCTATTTTTGTACAGAGATGCTGTATAAATTAACAGGTTAATATGATTGTGGAGTTTCAGGAGTGCCTCTTCTGTGTTTAGCACAGCTTTTGCTGGAACCCTCATCCCTGTGCCAGCATCTCCTGGTGGGGCTGACTCTGCTTCCAGGATTCCCTGTTCTACTCTARTACTTCTCAGGATTCATTCAGGCCCACTGTACCCCCTTGGACAACCTGTTTTTTTCTTCCTCATCCAAAAATAGCTGCTTCTCTTTAGCATCTGCTGGAGAAATGTYTCAGGTGTGCTAATGCACCAGGCTTCCTGCTCCTGCTAAGTGCTGGCTGAAGACCTGGGCACTGCTGCCATAAGGGAAACTGGAGCACAAAAACTGGAGTAATGACTTCACCATTTGAAATATGCTTTTTAGGGGAAAAAGCAAAGGAAAACTGAAGTTCTAGCAAAATGCATATACCTCCGGAGCCATGCAAAGCTGRTGTTTGGGCATTAATTTTGAGCAGAGCTTCCAGAAATCAGCTGCTGAGCAGGGGCATGAACTGTGCACAAGCATGAAGGGATGTGATTTGCAGCTGACTCTGGTGAAATAGGGTCTGTCACTCATGTTCAGTCCCTTCTCTTGCTAATGGCCTGGGAACATGAAGGAAGCTGCTTCACACTGCATCCTTTGAGCTTCCAGCCCTGTCTGCTGCTGATAAAACCTGGAGTTTGTAGTCATAATTTCCAGGTCCCTGTTGGAAAGCGGCTTGGGAAGTTACAGTGCCATGGTGTTGGATGGTCACGGTGCAGTTCCATACTCCGGATGTCCTGGCTGCATCCTCCCATCCTGACAGTGCAGAAGCAGCAGATGTTCATGGCATGGTAGTATCTATTTGCTCAGAGTAGTTCTGACCCTCTGAGGGTGGGTGTTGCAGTGGAAGCACTTGTTGCAAGTAGTCAGGTAACTGCTGCTAAGCCAGTAAATCACCCCTCCCCAACCATTAAATTTACTCCTGTGTGTGGGATCAGAGCAGACCCTATCTCAGCCAGAACAAGCACTGAGGCACAGAATTGCCCGTGTCCCAGACATAGGGACAGCTTTTATTTTGACCCAACAGCTGCTTCTGCTGCTGGAACGCAGTTCCTAAAAGGCAGGTTGCAGCAATCTTTACWGTTGAAATTACTGCAAGGCTGCAATCCCCAGAAAACTCTACAGGGACCTTTGCTGCAGCTTTGCTCAGCTCCCTGCTGCATTGGCACTTTCTCAGTCCTTTTCTGCTCCCCTTTGTGAGCTCTGGCATTCCCAGGACTTAAAATCTGCAGCAGAGAATTGTCTTTTCTCTTTGCTCCTGCAGTTTGTGCCTATCCAAACCTTCCAGGCTCAGAGGCACCCTCTTGCCATCCAGGCACTGGCTGCAAAGGCTGTAGACAARAATTGACCTTATGTAGAGACCTCCTCAAAAGCTGGTCCTGGACAAGGCAGAGGGGAAGTCTGGAAAAACAAATGCCCAGRCTGTGAAGAGGGCACCACTACCACCTAGAAAATGCTGGAAGAATCATTTGCTGCACCTCCCCAATGCTGAATCCATGGAGGAGAAAGCTCTGGGTGTTTCTGAGCCACCAGCATGGCTTGTTCTTTGAAGTTATCTCCCTTCYTCGTGGACTGTTGAAAAGATTCATCGTGTTGGCTCCCCAAAGAACTGCCCACAGGTCTCTGCTTCAGAGACCCTTCGCTGCTTAAGTGCCTCTTCTGTAAATGCTTAACCCTCTCCCYCTTTTCAAAATAGCCAGAGGAAAAGCTGGGGGGAAGAAGAGGAGGGCAGCTGTCAGTTTGGAGAGCCAACACCCGTTCCATTGTCCTTCCACATGCACCACACGATTGCATCTGAGGCTTGACTCCCACCTGCTGCACCTTCTGTGTGTGTCTGTGCTGCCATCCTCCGACAACCATGTCTGCCCARGTGCATCCTGCAGAGCTGCCCCTCGGAGCAGCCCCAGCCCTCCCAGGGGTCCCACCAGCCGATTCTCCTGCGAGACGTAGGGGCTGGCACTGGTYGGGTTTGTTTGCTGCTGTGGTGTTTAGCCAGAGCTGTGTCTAAATCCAGGGAAAATAAATTAAACACATCCAGGCCTGTCTTTGTCTTTCTTCAGCCAATTGTTAGAAGGAGAGACTGGGGAATTTGGGGTCTGCTTCGTGATGGTACCTGTCCCTTTGGGGTTTCCTCCCTCAGACCTTAGAGCACACCCCCCTCTCCACRCTGGAGGAGCGTGGATTAAGTGTGTGTGTGCTTTTGGCTGCCTGTCCATCTCCACTGCTCCGTATCCAGCTGTGCAGTAACTGGCATTCCATGGCCATGCTGCAGGCAGTTTGGTGAGCAGGAGGGAGCCAGCCCCTGYGTGCCGCTGGGGTGCACAGGGCCACAGACACCTCGGGTGAAACAGCTTTGGCACAGGGCCCTGGAGCCTCAGAGGGGTGCAGCATTTCAGGACTCAGTTGCAAACACGGCCCCTAAATCCCCAAGAAGGGAAAAGGCTCTGGTTTGCCTGGGCCGTGCCGTTCACTGCGCTGCTCTGCCAATGAGACCTGCTGGCAGCCTGTGCCAGGCTGAGGCCAGGAAGCAGGAATGCCGTGACTCAAAGGCACTTTTCCTGTTTGTTTGTTTTTCCAGCTCGCTGCTCTGGCAAAGTCTAGCTCAGAAGAGGATTTGTTTTTCTGCTGCAACAGCAGAGGTGGGTGCCAAGTCTATTGGCACTCTGTAGCCTCAGGAGCAAGTCACAGAGCTCTTTGGGATACGCACCAAAACACAACGTAGGCTTCTGGGTCTCTTTTGTATCCGAGTGGGATGGGTTGCCACCAAGGTGGCTTGGACTCTGAGAAATTAATTTTAACTCTTAKATTTGATGTGAGGGCCTGGCATCTGCCAGAGCTGTGAGGGTCACATCCAGAGTGCCTGCAGGGCACCTACAACCCTGCAAAAAGAAAGCTGACAGCAATACTGAACATATACACTCCTCCTTGGTCAAATACCCCAGGGGCAACCTGGTGCACTTACAATTTTGCTTCCTCCTACTTTGGTTCACATTGTTATTCCTCTCTTGACCTGCCAGTCTGGTAATCGGTGCTTCCCAAAGCCCCAGCATGAAGCAGCTCCCCGGGGAGGCAGTGTCTGTGGTCACAGTACTTGGCACAAAGCTGAAGTGCATTTCATGGCTCCCAGGCCAGCTCTGAGCTCCTCTAGCCAAGGCTTGGCCACCAAAGGGAGTCAMAACCCACTTAGGTGTTGGCCATTCATTCCCCAGTTCTGTCACCAGCAATAGGAGCCTTCTGGAGATGGAGATGGTTGAACCATGCCTTAGTTCCTTGTTCACTGTGCCATGCCCTTCCTAATAATAACATATGTAGAGTGGGATTAGCAGGGTTGATTTATGACAGTCAACGAGGGGAAAAAAAAGAAAAAGAAAACTACCCATAAAGGAAACGTAATTGAATTTAAAAGTGTTTAAAACAACAACTGAGGTGGTTCTCTGTGTGTGTGTGCACTTGGGTGTGGACGTGGTTTTGAAAGTGAAGCCCTGCATGGTGTTACTCAACGCCAGRGGACCTTTACTAGGAAGAAGCTTTGCTTTTGTTTTGATGTTCCAGTGGGCCCAAGCCATGTTCACTTGCCCCTTGCACGAGGCTGCTGCTGCTGCGGGTTGTGGGGGCACTGGAGGAGCCTGCTCTGTGCCACAGGAATGTCTCAGCAAAGGGAAGTCAGTGATATTTCAGGAGAATCCAGATGAAACGATGCCTTCGTTAAGGAGAAGATGAATCATTGCACTTTGCAGTCAGGGATGCAGCAACAGAGTGTGAAGGGCCASTGGCAGCGAAGGCACCAGGGAGTGGGGAGCAGTGGCTAACAGGGGTCACAATGGCCCAGCAAGGCACCTGATGCCTCATGCAGATGGTGGGAGCATGGAAAACACCTCGTGTGAGTGAAGAACCTCCAACAGAGGCCAGCAGAAAGCCTGAGGCTGAGCCCCCTTGGGCTGTAAATGCCTTTCTGCAAGTGGCTGCTGAAAGCTTCTCTCCAGCCAAAAGCTCACCCCTGAAACCTCACCTGAATATAAGACTTGTGGGTATTTACAAATTCCTGACTCCATAATCAAGGCTGAAATACCTAAAGCTCTTTATGTCCAGTGGCTACAGTCTAATGAAACCTGAACATTCCATAGGCTTTAGCCTGAGAGACTTTTTAAGGCATTAATTTTAAGCAACTGAACCTTGCCAATATTGTTGTGGAGGCTTAAGGCCATATGGACAGTCAGTCTCTAACAGCTCCACTGGATGATGATTAATCCCCATTATTTCCAAGATGGGGCATGATAAACTTATAAAATATGGTGTATTTGGACTTTCTGTATGTCCTCTTTATTTCCCAGGTTCTAGACTGACATCCCAAAATACAGCAGCTTTGATCACCCCGTAAGCCCCAGTGACAAGCCCTGTGAGCAGCCAGCCTGGGTGAAAACCCTCTTCAGCTGCCACTGCATCCCACCCTGCAGCTGCATCCCTCCTGCTGCATCCCCAGCCTGCTGCTGCTCTCTGACCTGGGATGGACAGTTTGGGTGGCACCATCCCCACTGACCACTCAACGTAAGGCTGGCCAGTCCCTGTGCAAGGGTGTCCCCCCCGGCAGGCGCTGTGGGTGGGAGCAGAACCTGCACTGGTTTGTCAGCTCTTTTTTGCAGCTGCTGAGTGCCTGAGAGCTGCAGCAACTCGGCCAGGGAAAAGATGTGGGCAAAGGAAGGAGATGGAGTTTGCACTGAGCGCTGCTCATCCTTCCTGCTTACACCCGGGCAGGGCCAACCTGGGCACTCACAGGCAGCTGAACATCTTCCCATGAAAAACTGTCATTAAAGAAAAAAAAGGGTTGTTTCCTCCTGTCCACACCCTTGCCCAGCCTGGGGGAAAAAAGAACAAAACAGCTGGCAGTGAGATAAAAATGGGCTAGTCCTGCTTTGGGGAAGAACTATATTAAAAGAGGAAAGAAGTATGTATGTCTTTTGTTTCTATAACTGCTCCTGTGYCCACACCCCAGTGTAAGAGCCACCTTTTCCTGTGGGAAGTGTTCCTGCTTGTCTGTGCATTGGGGTATGACCCTGGCCAGGTCCCAAGACGTTGTGCTCTTCCCCACGTGCAGATGTGCCCACAAATGTGTGTGCTTCTCCCAGCACTCCATCTCCACAGCAGCACCCAGGTGTATGAGRTGCCTTGGTGTCAGTGACAGCACCAGTACCATTGGGGTGCAGCTGTGCACAAGGTCAGATCCTGCACTGTTGTTCACCCCAAGCACAGCCCTGCCTTCACTTTGGGCCTGGGGGTCCACATGGACAATCCAGTAGATGTCAGAGAGCAACAGGGCTCCCCAGCATCCTCCTGGAGCACAGTGTGGTGGGTGTGGGTCACCTGAGCATCCCCCCAGTGGACACCGCTGTCTCCACAGGTCTAGTAGATGCCACAGCCAGCTCWGAATTGCTTTTATCTTGCTTTAAACACATAACAAAAGCTGGCACCGAGTTTGTTTCCTTCTCATTTAGCAAAACTTTTGTTATGCAGGAAAAAAAAATCATAAATGTCGACGTGTCCCAACCTCCTGGCCACCATCCAACCCCACCAAAAATAAGTCCAGCACACTAGAGGAACTCGAGAAAGCAAAACAGGTGACTCAGAGAGCTGCCTGGCCACCCTCACCTTGTTTCTGGGTGAAAGCACCGGTGAACTCGAGGGGAGGGGGCTCAGCCGTGGTCCGGCCGGGCAGCAGTGCGGGGCTGTGGTGGGAGAGCGCAGGTGCAGGAGCCCACGGCGTGTGCCATGGTGGGAGCCCTGCTGGGAGCAGGCACCGTGGGGGCCCTGTGGGCAAGCAGAGCCAGGCTGGTGAGYGGACACACTTGGCAAAGGAGCGAGTCAGCTAATGATTGTTTCCAGGGATGGTTTGGATAACGAGAATGGCAATTCTAGTAGGTATTTCCTGAAGTCGAGCAGGGCAGGGCCGGGGGAATTAATATGACCTCAATTTAGCTTCTACTCCTCCTTTATTTGTAATGAGATTAACAGCAGAGATGGCAGCAACACCGTGGCCTGCTGCCGTGATGGAGTGAGCTGATAAGCAGTGATGGGGTGAGCTGATAAGCAGCTCCTGCCCTGCCTCATGTGCGAGCCCAAYGGCTGCGGCACACAGGGAAAAACACTGGGAAAAACAACCTCTCTATCACACGTGGCTTTTCTGCAAGGGTCTTAGGGTGATTTGGTCCCAGGTTCAGAGGTAACACCTTGCATYGGACTGGCTGGTCTGATCCCGGCAGTGCCAGGAGCGTGGCTGAGATCCCAGTGCAGCCCAGCCACCATCCCCTCCTTGCAGTGCTCCTGCACCTGATGTTGGCTGAAAGTGTCAGGTTAAAGGCTTGTCCCTGTTTTACTGGTGAGATATGAGGCTACCACTTGCCACCAATGTGCTTTGGGCAGCTCCAGTGCAAGAAATGAGTGGCTGATTTGACTGCATTGAGGCAGAAGCTGTGAAGAAGTGTGAATGCCCTGCAAAGCATCTGCCAGCTGCTCACGGTGCTGTAACTGGACCATAGCAAAGGTGGAGAAGAAGCTGTTTTATAATCCCACTCATAGAGAGAAGAACATAGACCCCCTGACAAATTTTGCAAAAATCTTCATTGCACCCATGACAAGGTCTGTTCATAGCAAACCCAGAGCCACCCCTGAGTGCACATAGCTCTAAGTAGGGGAGTTTTGGCTGTAAAACCACTGAAACCTCCCCCACCTGTGTTTTAGAGACTCAGTTACAGCAACACATCCAGAGCAGAGGCTCCAGCTGCTGTGGGGGCACCTTGGCACCAGGCTCATCCCTGCAGGGCTCCCTGCAACAGTTGGGCACATCTGAGATGATGGCTGAGCCTGACGTCCCCTTTACCATGCTGCTGGTCACTGGCTGCATTGCCCCGAGCCAGGATGTCCATGAGAACCATCTGTAGTGACATGCATTTCCCATGAAACCCTTTTCATCGAGCCAGATCAATGTGTGCCCACAGCCCAGGGGTGACCAAGTGCTATAGGGGACAGTTGCCCAGTCATGGGGTGATTGTGGGGGGCTGCTCCTACCACCACACAAGAAAAAACAACCCACCAGCACCTTAAAACCAGTTTGTGGCCCCCAGGCACCTGGGGGTTGTTTGTTCACCTCCTTTCATTTCGACACCTCATGTGAGAGGCTGGGAGCTGGCATTCACCGCTCCTGTGGTGCCAGCTCTGAGATTGTTTTATTTGATTTGCCGGCCAAAATGGGTGGAAGGGTGGAGACTGTATTTTCCTCTTTATTTTTGTTTTCAAAAAACCCTTCTGGCCCTGGGTGAGGCAGAAAAGCTGAGTAGTTTCACGTCTATCTACTCTGTGACAGTTACCTGCCTACAGCATCAGGGCACAGCCTGGCTCCTCCGAGCACAACTGGGTGTGGGTGGACTCGGTCTGGGTGGGGAAAGCCCTCAGCCACCACACAGAGCATTTCCCCCCCTCTACTAAGCACGCTGGAAAAAACTCTAGTGTGAGCCCATCTTTCCTTGCTCTGGCCAGCAGGTCAAAAGAAAAATTAAGTCTTTTATAAGGGCAGCCAAYGGCACTGCGAGAGGATGGGGCAGGCTGTGAACTCCTCACCAGCAGTGGGGTGATGGCTGCACTCACCTTGCAGAGCTGCAGGGAAAGGGTTTGTCACCGAAGGTCCCCAGGGAAAGCCCTGAGCCATGTGTGGTTGACACCCTGAGGTGCTCTGAGTAGATACTTTCAGAATAACCATCCCCACATCGAAATGTGTCCCTGACAGTGACTCCTAGGCATGGGATGAAGCACATAYGGACTTTCTCTGGAGCCTGGCTGTGCCCGGTGCTTCCCCAGGTGATTCACACAGCCTTTGCAGCATCTCTGCACACAGAGCAAGCAGCCCGGGAGGGTTTTTCCATCTCGTTCATGGCTATGAAGAGAAGGATGTTCACGTGCATCTTCCAAGAGTTCAGCCATGAGCAAATGCTGTGCTGTGCTCTCCTGTGCCCAGCAAACTACCAGGTCCACCCTGCCAGCCACAAGCCCACGGTGCTACCACCAGGCTTTCCCGGCAGCTTGGGCTTGCCCACCCTTCTGGGGCCTCCTGAGAGGCTGTGGGGAAAGTAAACGTGCCTGCACCAAAGCCAGGCGCTGCAGGGAGTGAGAAATCCTGGCTGATGAGCACACACCCTGCCCTGCTCAGCTGGCACCSTGCGGGTCCCTCCCTGTTTGCCGCGCTGCTGCCCCTGCAGCCACGACCCGCACCCTGCTAAGGAGTCTTTAGCAGTTCCCCTTGAGGTGGAAGATGCTACATCCTTTCTCCTTTTCCAGACTAATTACACTGAAACAAAAGGGGAGATACACCACACCAGGAATGCTACCAAGCCTGCGAGTCCCCCACCCAGCGGGATAAGGTGGGAGCTCCGGATGGCACGGATACAGGAGCCAGCAGCCAGCCTCCCACTCCTCTTGCTCAACTGCCGGCGCCACCAGACAAAAGATAACAAACATCTCTCCTGCTTTTGTGATGGGCCTAGCAGCAAAAGAAAATTTCCAGCGCAGAGGCTCCTGCTGGGTAGCCCATGCTCCAGGCTATGGGGAAGAGATGCAATCCCTCAGCACCAATTTGTGAGCACTGCATGGTACCGGGGAGACCCAAGTGCTGCATACCCCAGGCACTGCCGTGGGTTCTGCCCTGCTGCCTTCAAACCGTATCTCACTTCCAGCACTTCCACCCTTCCCAGGAAATGACATGGCTGCTGCTAATTCCTCCTAAATACATTTTTGGGAACACCCAGCAGGGCTCTTTGTTTTCCCCTCCTTCAGCAGCTCTGCAAGCCTTTAGCTGCCATGCTGCCAGGCCGTGGTAGTCTGAAGGCAGCTCTGCCTTGCAGATGCACTTGGTATAAACCAGGATAAATGCACCAAAGGGATCACCCTGTTCTAACCTAGGAGGGGGGAAAGGGCAGAGTGCTGCCTGGGAACACAGGCCAGCTCTGGGAGCATCACCCAGCCCTTCTCCCTCTCCGTCATGCCCAGCCACCCCAGTCAGCCTTGCTCTTCTCTCATTTGCGATAGGGATGCTCACAACCAGCTACAGCAGCATGAATGAGAAGAAAATTAGTCTTAGGAAGTTTGCCTGTATTACTATAGATGTCTGTCTTGGGCAGCCTCTCCTGCAGTCTCGCTGGGTTTGATGTGCCTGTCTCAGCTACCTGAGAACCTTGTCAAAGCTACTCCAGATGCCCTGGCCTAACCAGGCATGCAAGGGCTAACCTGTATGCTCCTTGGGCCCAGCATCACCTCACTTCAAATAGAGATGTGAGAGTCAAGAGCTACAGTTTGTGCTCCATGTCTTCCCAGCTAGACTCTTGCTGAGCTTCATCTCCTGTGAAACACATCAGCGTCTCTGTTCTGCTTCCTGGCCATGGGGGCACTACTACAAAAACAACAACAACCAAAAAAAAAATCCAATTTCAATCAGTTCTCTGATTCCTGGGGCCTTTTCAAACAGCAGCTCACCACAACCTGTGTGGGATGCAGGGTGCCTTCACCTCCTCACCTACCCATCTTCATGTGGCTGCTGGCATCCCTGGCAGGGCTTTCAGTCATGTCCGATTTCCTCACCTCCAAGGCAAGGCTGAARTAACCTGAGACAGCTGCTGCCGTGGCCTGACTGTAACGTCCTTGACTTCATGGTTACTYGCTAATATTTTACCCTTGGGTGAAATGATAAGGTTGTGGGCCAGGTGGAACACGCTCAGCCATCTCCTCTTCGGGGCAAGCTGAGTCACTGCTGTTAGAGTTGTGCAAAATCAAGTTTGTGTGTGGTTTTGGTGCATGTGTTTTTACTGTGAGCCCTTAACCTCCAATACACAGCACAATGCTGCCCGCTGATAGCTCCTAAACACTGACTCGCTTTGCTCAAGTCACTAATTAAGCAGCAGGAAAGACTAGAATATAAACCATAATAGAAGTAACTGTATTGCTACCCAGTCACTTAAAGCTGGAATAAACCTTTTCTCTAAAGAGAGCAAATCACCCTCAGTGGCAGCAGGAACCACCACAGGCTGCTCCTCCAGCTAAGGGAAGCCCTCCTCAGGAATTTCAAAGGATGTTGTGGGTTTGAGGCTCAGGCCAGAGGGAGGGGACTGGCTCCCACACACCAGTTGCTCAGGGCTGAGTATTTRCTCAGCGTGCAGGAGCTCTGCATCAGCCTTCAGAGGGCAAAYACTGCCCTGAGGGAAGGGCACCGGGCACTGCTCCAGGGCAAGGCTTCCTACACACGGGCATTGCAGCACTGCCTGGGCACAGCGTGGTGGAGGTGATCCATTACCTCCTGTTTCTGTGAAAAACATCTCCATGAACATACTCTTGTTCACTTTCAGGCCAGCAGCTCTCTGCAGGCTCAGCACRGGCTGCTTGACCGTGTCCTTGGAATAAGAAATCAATGCCTTTATCTCACATTTCRCCACGGCGCGTGGATAATTTGATGCAATTGTGTAGCCACCCACGCCTTTAATTAATCAAAGAGTTTTTCACGCAGCACTGTGCAATATTTTATTTCCTAACATCCCTGCTACAGTGTACTAGGATCTGTTGTAACATTTCTTACCCAATTCCAGCACTGAGGGCTATACAGCCAAGAAGAAGATGGATCACATATGTAGAAATCTTCAGCGTTGTCTCCAGAGGCGATTGCCAAGGAATCAGAAGCTGAATTAATCAGAGGCTCACAAAGAGACTGGGAAAACAAAACAAAAATAAAAAAGAACCAGCCAACAAATGAAAACAACCTCGGGAAGAAAACAGGAAGAAGTCAGCAGGTTCCCTGGGGTTCCAGTTAGGAAGCTCAGGAAAAATTGGAGGACATCAGAGGTTCTCCTAAAAAACTGGGAAACACCTTGCAAGAGTTCACTGTTCTAGGACAGARATGAAAATCCCTTCCAAGGGGCTACCCCAAGGTCTTCCCCTTCAGACCTGCTCCTGCCCATCTTCATCTTGGTGCTGCTGGGGAGAAGGAAAGTGCAGGTAAAGCCTGGACACGGTTGGGCTGAATGTTAAATACCTGAACAGAAGTGCCTGACAAATGCCTGTCCACACCTGAGAGACAAACACCCCACCCACACCTTTGAGTGCAAATGGGCACYGGCAGACTGTGGCGACCCCAGCCAAAAAACTGGGCTGGGACCTGGAGACCAAGGCAGGCTTGGGCAGTGGGGGCACCTTGCTGYCAAGCAAAGAGCCTGAGTGGGCAGCGTATGGCCCTGGAGCCCAAATCCCCGTGACAGCCASCACAGCACCCCATTCTCCACCTGCCAGCCACAGTGGGTGCCATCCTCGCCAGCTCCCCAGCTTCTCCTTGGGAGCTGCAGACCGTCCCCAGGGCACAGCCCTGAGCTGCAGCGGGTGCCTGCCCAGCGCTGGGGCTCTTCTCGCATTTGGCCTCCCCGCAGCAGGACCCGCGGGTGCCGGGGGGAGCTTTCAGAGACGCACCGGCAAAGCGAGGCGGAGCCAGCCCGCAGCCTCCAAGCCAGCGACCCCCGGGAGAGCCCCCGGGCGRGCAGCAGCCCCGGGGCCGCACAGGTGCTCTCGGGGTGCCGGAGCCGCGGGCGGGCCGGGCTGGCGCGGTGCCGGGCTCCGCACCCAGACTGGCTGGGCTGGCTGCCGCGGCAGCGTGGGAGCTGTGCCGGCCGCCGCTCCAGCCAGGTGCTGCCGTGGGAGTTCCTGGCTGCGGCGTGCGCTCTCTGCAAAGGACCCGGTGGTATTTTCTCAGCTGGAAGAAGCGATGTGTATCGCTCTGGCAGGGAAGGCTTCTGCAGCCAAGGCTCTGTGTGTGTGYGTGCGTGAAGGGAAGGCGGAGCGCCTCTCCTGCCCTCGGGCGCGGTGCTGGGAGCCCGGGATGCCGGTGCACACCGGCTTTGGCTGTGGGGTGTTGCAGCACGGGGCACCCATGCGGGGCTGCAGCCTCCAGTGTGCCTCCAGCCGGCCTCCTGGGGYGGGCAGGCCCTGGCTCTGAAGGCATCTCTGGGCAGAGGTTCACCAAYAGAGAGCACAGCTTCAGGCTTTTTGCACCCAAGAGCTGCCTGGGGTGAGAGGAGCCATCTCTCCTGGTTTGGCAGGTGATGGTTTTTGTCTTCATCTTATGAATTTCTCGTTTGTGCTGGTGTGGGTTGGCATGGGCACAACACTGGGGATCCCCTGSGTGCACAGCAAAGGGCAGGACAGCAGGAGCTTTCCCAAGAGGCAGCGGCAGTAAGATTTGTTCTGGAACACCAATAGATCCCTTGCTTATTCCACCCACGCAGAACAAACAAACGAGAGTTGCTGCTGCTGCTGCCCTCGCCCGTGGGATGCAAGGGGTGAGCARAGGCGGGTTGATGAAACTCGTGCCCACGCTGTGAGCACAGGAGGCGGCCGGGGGGGACGCGCAGCTCGCCCGGGGGTGCAGCAGCTCGCCCCGCAGCCCGCTGAGCCGCTGCGGCGGCGGAGCGGCAGCGCCAGGGGGCAGTGGCTGCCCGGCACCGCTTTGCGCTCGTCCCTGTGTGGGTGATCCCGGCTCCGCAAATACCCTCGGCAGGGAACCCACGCGGGCGGGAGACCACGGACTTGGGAGAGTCCTGGCTTCTGTGCAGCCAGATCTCCCGTTGTCTCAGTCGGTTTTTGTTATTTTTTAAAATGCAACCTTGGATTTGTTCTTCTCTCTGTTTCTCTCTCACTCTTGTCACTCTGTTTTGTTTTTTTTTTAGACTGCTGCTAGACACTAATTTCGAGAGCGCTGGCAGTTGAACAGAAGAGGAAAAGCACCGTCTCTTTCCCAGGCCTGCCGATTTATTTTGTTTCATTTTTTCCCTTTTTCACTTCAGACCCCACACCAGTTTCTTTGCTGTGCACAGCTGTGCCGTGGCAGCGTCCCTGGCAGTGCAACCACAAGCTTCAGGAACACAGCAAAGCTGATTGYACGGACCGAGCCACCCTGCTAAATATTAACAAACAAGCTTAGTCTTCCCTTGGCCTTGATGCAGGCAATAATGAGACTGCATCTTCCAGGGCGTGATTCAGAGTGGGAATCTAATATGCTCTGAATGGCTCCCCAGGGACTTTCTTGCCATTGATGATGCAGGGAGCCTAATCTCCTACCCTAGGCTGTTGGGAGAGACAATGTAAGCATCTCCCTTGCATGCTGTAATGGTTGGTATGAGCCCAGCTGCTGGTGAGTAATTGCTGAGCGTGCCAGGAGGCACACAGCACACACCTCCTGTTGGAGCACGTATCCCCAGCGCCCGGGGAAGTGGCACTGCCAAGAAGGCAGCGGCTGCTGTGCCCACGTTACCACAAAGGCAAARGGCAGTGCGCTGCCACAGCAGGGAGGGAATCAGCTGAACGGTGAATGGAGACCCTCACCCAACTACCTCAGAGCTCTCAAATTGAAATCCAGTTGTCCATGGGCCTCTTTTGGCTATTGCCGTGGGAGCAGGCTGAGGCCTGGCACTGCTGTGACTGCAGTCACCAAGGCAGAAGAACACTGGGCACAGTCAATGTCCTCAGGTGTAGTAGGGATCCTTCAGGCCTTGGCTTCCACACTCCAGGGACACTATCACTATACACCATCCCCAGTGATGCCCCTCGGTGCTCGTCCGTGCCCTGGAGCTGGAGCTGCAGCCCCCTTGTCCTGCCCCAAATCCTGCATCTCCTGCCCTCTAATCCYGCAAAGCCTTTCCTTTACTCACCTGTGGCCCCTGGCCCATTTCACGAAGGCAGAGCTGATGTTTCCTAAGAACAAAACATAGGACACTAGGAGTGTTTGCAAGGCAGTCAAAGCATTTTAACAAAACCAGTTGATTTCCCCACTACCCCAAAAAAAGGGCTTTGACCGGTTTGAGCCAAGGAAGCCCATAGCCACACTCACCCAGCAGCAAGGCATGGCTGCAATGGGCAGCCCTGCAACATCCACAGAGGGGGGTGCAGAGGGGCTCTGACTCCTCACTGGATGAAAGGCACCTACTAACAGCAATGCACATACATACAAACACACAAAGCTAAATCCACCTGCTTCCACAGCGCTGATGCTAAGACCTTGTGAGAAGGAATCCATATACAACTGGAGAGGCTGGGCATATATGGAAAASGGATCAGTCCATGGGGCCCAGATCAGGACAGCAAAGCTGTAACAAAGGGCRACTGCCATATACCACTGAGTAAAATTTTGGCTTCTTAATCTTAGGGAAGCAAGCTGGGAGAAAGCCAGTCCTTGCCAGTGGAGCATAAAGATTAGCTTCCTTCCTGTTTATTTGACCTTCATGGCCAGTGTACCCAAATATCAACAACAGGGCTCCAAAACTCCAGCCTCCACCCCTTGCTATATGCTCAGGAAGGCAATTCTGCCACGGGTCAYGGAGAGGCAAAACAACTGGGGACCCAGAAACCACCAGCTGGAGCCKGGCAGGCAGACAAAGCTGTGTGCCAACCCTCCCTGGCACAGGCACAGCCCACGGGGGACCATGCAGGGCAGCTCTGCAGGGCCTGCCACAGCTCCCTGCTAACCCCCACACAGCAAATGACACAAGGTACACATCCTATAGCTCAGTAAATCAGAGAGGCAAACAGCCTGAGCTCTGACTTGGTGCTAGGGCTGGGCAGCCCACATGGTTTTCCCCAAGAGAAACACCTTGGGAAGAGGCAGAGTGGGAGCCCAGGTCCCACACTCCTTCACCCACAGCACAGGCTTTCAGCTGCTTTGCTGTCAGGAAGGGGTTTGTGCTAAGGCACACAGGACAGGAAGAACGTGATGAGCAAGACACCCTCCACAGGCTCCTCCTGGACATTTGCCAAGTTTTGTTGTGTCCGGATAAGTTTCATTCCAGGGGACTGCTAGCTTCAGCACACTTAGAACGAACAGCAGAGGAGGATATGCATGTCTTCAGAGGTCCACCCAGGCTTGCGAAACRCAGCTGGAAGCTTGTAATGGATCCCTGCCCTGAAAACTTCATGCTTGCATACGAAGCATCCCAATGTCCAAAGACAAAATTCCAGCGGGTATGGGTGGAGGGCAAAAGGGAGAGCACCAGCTTGGGATTCCTCAGCACTGAAACCCTTGCTGTAACCTAAGCAATGTGAAGGTTCCCCACCAGCAGTGGATCGCAGCAGTCAGAAATTGTAACCATATTTCAAGCCTACCTGGTTAATGGAAACTGAAATCTTATTTTACCTGATCCAATTTGGTCATCTAGAGGCAGAGTCCCATCAGCTGAAWCAGCAAGTTCTCACAGCTGTTCTAGTAGCACTTCTCTCTTTTGAGAGCACTATCCTAGTTTTTAACACCACATTCAGGCAATCCCTGACTTCCAGASTGCAACCAGGGTACTGATGCCTCCGGATACTGATAGCTGGAGTCAACTACTTCTTTGTTTGGCAAAACGGAAAAGAAACAGTGATCAGAACCAAAGAAATCGGGCAGGCATTCCCTACCCAGATTAACCCAGCTCCCACGGGAAGTTATGGCAGCCTCTCATTCTAAGACCTTTGTGGGGTTTTGACTCTCCCCATTCCTGAGCATCCTCTCCCAACCATAACCTAGGAAAACTGTAAGACACAGACTCAGGGCCCCAGACAGAAACCACTGATGAAGCTGGGCTGTTAATGTGGTGGTCCATGGACAGAATGAAGCCCCCAGCTAATGCAGGCCACTCCCATCACTTTCAGGACAGACACCCCACTGGCTCTGAGCTGCTCTTACTTCAAATCCTTGGAAGAATTGAGATGTAAAGGAGAAAGAAATGGTTTTGCTGGGGGAGAGGATGCATAGGGAGATGCACAAAGCCTTTGGTGCAAGGCTATTTTCCAAGCATGGAAGTAGGAAAGGCAGCACTGACCTGTCTGCTCCAAGCACACACTCCTTCCCCCTCCACAGTGATCATGGCTCCCTTGAGTKTGAGCAGGACATGGAACATGGAGCACTACCTGGTGCCCTGCTCAGAAWAAAAATAAAGAAACCTCATGAAAGGGCAAAAAAGAGCCATGCCAAAGGCAGATGACTTCACAGTTCAGCAAGAGGCTTACGGGGCTGACCYGCTGCATCTGTCAGGAAGGCAGCAGATGATGGGGGATGGCACCTTGTAACACACCCTTGTGACACCAATTCTGTGGGGACACAAAACTGCACTCATGGGCAAAGGGGACACTAAGCCCCAGCTGCTCAGAGGAGCACACAGCAGCAAAGACTCCTGCTCATTTCCAAGAAGGCGCAYAGGCAAGAAAATAAGTTGGTTGGGAATGCAGTGTCATTTCCAGTTTAGCTTTTATTTTCATTCACTTCAACAAGGTGTTCCAAAACACACCGAGGTTTTGGTGCAGGCAACACGGTCATTGCTACAAGCATCGGCAGATTCTCAGCTCAATTAACTCTTAAGGCTTTGATGCATCAAAACAACAACAACAAAAAAAATCACAGCTCTACAGGGGAGGGTAAAAGCCACAGCAGTTCAAACTCACTTGAAGATTCCAGTAATACAGAAGTGGGATCCATAGTGGTATACAGTAGAAAGAAGGTTTTCACAGCATATATTTTAATCATTAGTGATGCAGCAGAAAAGCTCCATCTCACTGCTGAGTTGAAAAGCAGATACTGAAGCTCTTGTACCCAGACTCTGGGCACAGCATTAACTGTATTAACCTTTATAGTCAGAAGCTTCCTAGTTCCTAAAAATGACGGTGTCTTTCGCGTCARTATTTGTACAATACTGAAGCAGCTCAGAAGGACAACACAATGGAGATGCAAAACCTTGGAGGTGAGAACGACACAGCCTAATATACCTCCAGGGATTTGTAAAGTATCTGCACTAACACCTTCCCCACACTAACACTGCCCTGCTGAATTAATCATTGCATCAAGTCAAGAGCAGGATGACTTGCTTCTTTTGTACCATACAGAGAAAAAAATAAGAGACATAGTAAGTTCTCACACTGAGCATGTTAAATACTTTGAAATCTAGGACACATCTTTGAAGTGTTACAAAACAAAATGCTAAAACAGGCTTTCAGTACCTGCCCGCTCCCCCCTCAACTGCAAAGTAACACAGGGATCTCAGTATGAAAAATAGAAATATATGGTATTATTGTATTGTATAGTTGGTTGTTACCCGGTATACTGTAAGCATTCTGCATAAAAATAATAATTAAAAAACAGAAAAACAAACAACATTTTATTGTGGTTCTGTCAGACCCAGTAGCCCAAGAAGAAATAAAAATTGTAACGTTATCCTGTAGGAAAACAAAAATTACACATACAAAAAATATTTATATACAGACTTTACAGCGTAACCATCTGGCATTACGAYTTGTAGATAACCAAAACAGCCTTGCACAGCTACCAAAAGGCAGTCTTTGAATGCAACACAAACCTGGCACAACAGACAGATGGAGGATGCTAACCATATTGGACTTTAATGAAATACRTCGCACAGAGCAGGGCCCAGAAAACAGGCACTGCATTGAAATGAGACTGTTCAGCTGCAGCAACGTAGGATGACAAGTCATTTAAGCTGCTTTTTTCATCTTTCTTCAGCCAAAAAGAAAAAAAAAAAAGTCGGACTTACTGTTAAAAAGAGCAAGCCAACTTGAAAGCAGCTGTGCTGAGCCTTGCTCCTCAGCTTAGGTTTGTTTTGTAGAGTCTCACTACCTTGGCCAATAAAAATGTGAAAACACACTGTTCAGTTATTTGTCCACAGGATCACTGGCAGTCAGAGGAAATGCCTCAGAGCACAACTGTTGTAGAACCAATAAAGAAAAAAMCAGAGAAAAATCAATTTCTCATGTAAACATGACTTATTGCAGTACCACCACTCRTATTACCAGGAACTGGTCCTTGTTTTAAGGCAGTCAGCAGTTCTTTCTGTTTTTAGTCTCTACTTCTAGTTGCTTGTMACTTAACCTACAGTCAACAGCAACAAACCACAACAGGTTCCAACCTATTACAGATATATCTAAAGACAGTTCTACTTTAYTTGGGAGGGAACCAATCTAGCCTGGTCTAAACAAAAGATCATCTGAGTTTAGGATAGCTGAAGCCCTACAAATCAGTGTGCAGCTCTTGGTCCTCCATTCAACTGGAGGCTAGGTGGGCAAATCCATTTCTAAACTAGCCAGGCTGCRTATGTGGCAAAGCCTAATTCTCTAGCTTAAATGTCAGTAGTACAGCATGGTTAAAGGGTGGGTGGGGGCAGCATTCAAGAGTGACCACTGGCTTTATTTACATTTAGAGCCTGAAAGAAGCCAACCAGGACGTACATGTGAATGTATATCCGAAACAAGAAGAGACAGCAGGCTTGTTTTTTCCCGGAGAAGGTGAGGGAAAAGGAAAAAGTAGGACRCAGGTGCTGTAAGCGCTGGCCTGCCCAGCAAAGTGCATGTGCTGTCTCCGCTGGAGAATATTACACATGAACAGAGCACTCAGCTCCATGGGAAGAGGCTGTTTAAGTGCAACGTTCAGCAGACCGATTCCCATCTATTTTTCAGATAAACTGTCAGTTCAGGGTTTGGTTGCTTTAGGTTTTTTACATTTGGTTTTGGTGTTGGGGTGGGTTTGGTTGCTTGAGTTGGGTTTTTTTTTTTGGGTTTTTGGAATTTTCTTTTAACCTTCCTGCTTTTCCAAGTGGGATCACTGGATGAGAGAAACAAGTTTGCGGGTCAGGACACCCACAAAGCGTGTGAGGATTCGAAAGTCAAGAAAAGAAGCCCTCTCCCCAAAGGAAAACACGAGACAAGTCGGCCTTCTCAAGAAGGTCAACAGTTTTCAAGGAAATACCACCCGCCTTCCCCCTTCGCTCAGCTCTTCCCCTCGCAAGAGCTGGGGTGGAGGCTGCAGTCCAGGGGTACGACCTGGACAGCACCCAGGGCACGACCTAGCAGGAGTGAGCAAGAAGGTTCCCTCCGCCCTCCGTCCGGGGGTGCAGTACCAAGCAGAAGGAAGACAAACGAAGGGCTGAGCAGTTTGTGGCCGAGGCGGGGCGGAGGGGGGTCCGTGGGTCTCACTCCCCTTCCTCTTTGATGCGTTGCTGTTTGTTGCGCCGGGCGTCCATGTCGAAGTTGAAGTCGTTCCACTCGTCGCGGGGCGGGAAGGAGATGGTCTGGCGCAGCGTGAAGCGCACGGCGTCGATCACGCGCTCCCCCCGCGTCTCGCTGGAGCCCACGCTCACCGTGGAGGCGCCGCTGGGGGTGCGCAGCAGGTGGGGAGGGGAGGAGAAGTCATGGAGCTGCCGGTGGTCCAGGATGCCCTTCCAGATGGCGTGGCGGAACTGCTCCGGGATCTTGAGGCTCACCAGATCCTGCAAGGCAAGGTGCAGGGCTTAGCAGGGCGATCCCGGGGCAAGCGGAGCTCCGGGAGTAAACGCAGCCTCTGGGCCACCAAGAGCCACCAAAGGTGCTCAAATCCAGGTGGCTACACACTGCAGAACGCAAACCACTAACCCTGGAAGCCGTGGTTCACTCTGGAACAGGCATGCGTGGCCTGTTTTGAAGGCAGCAGTGGCCTGTTCTGAAGGCACAAGGTCTATTTTTAAGTTACACAAAACACTCGTTCATGCATAAGATGTGGTGACCTAAAGCTAGAAGTTTAACTGGACTGCAAGGCCTCCAAGGCAACCTCAGAAGATCTGCTGGTTGTCAGTGGGGAGGATGCCGGGCTGCTGAAGGTCAATGGCTTTGAAAATTTCTGTGTTTATTTCAAAGCCTGCAAAAGGCTTTTAGAATCCAAGTCTGAGCTCCAGTATTCAAAGCTTGGGGTCTGACTCTACAGGAACTATCTTAAGTACCTGAACATAACCAAAATTTAATGACACATAACCTTAGAAAACTTGTACTTTGAGGCCCCATAATTTCTGGTGCAAAACCTGAGGGTTGCATTACCTAAACTCCAGGAGAAATGGTATCAGCTTCTGAAAAAATTAGCAACAAACTTTCGTTGATTTGGGTCAGCTTTTCTAATTAGAGCAGCAGCAGAAGAAAAGCAGCCCGTGCTAGGGAGCAAAAAGCGCCATAGCCTTCCAAAGTCTCAGTGAAAAAAAATAGGACAGCCAGCTCAGAAGAGAGCAATGGCTCTGGAGAGGAAGCAGCAACCCTGCAGCAAAAGCCATGCAAGAGAAAAAAAGGAAAACAACAAACAGGGATGAGATGCCAGTGGCAAGGGAAGATGATTAAGGTAAGGCCAGAAAACAGAAGCAGGGAGGGAAAAATGCAGACCACTTCTGGACAGCCTACTTGTCTGCAGGCAAGTGAGGTGTAAACTGAAACCGAGCCTTGCAGAAGTAACAGGCGAGTGGGCTGGGGCCACTTTGGGGGCTCCAACAGAGAGAGGTGGGGAAAGGGAGACACTCTTTCTCTGTGTCAGGCAAGGCAGTTACAGTGCTGGCCCTGAGTCCAGCCTCTCTTCACCTCACAACATTTCTTCTCTGTGTGCAACAGCCTTAAATCAAACTAATCATGTAAAAATAAAAGTATACTGAGCCTGTATTTCTGACCTGTTCCTAAAGCAGGGCCAAGAGTGCAAACAAAGGAAATGGTGAGGAGTTACTTACATCCATGGAGTAATGCTCAATCTGATAGATGGTGGTCAGCCCCTGGGTCGTGAAATAATCCACACAGGATGAGCAGCCCAGCCTCGCTAAGAAGCTGCAGAGGAGGAAGGAAGGAAGGAGAGAGAAAATAGGATCACCCTGGCTGCAACAGCCCAAACCACAGAAAAACCAAACACTCAGCCAATCTGCAGCAACAGGAAACAAAGCTTTCACCCTTGGCTTGACCTCCTCCAAGACATCCCAGGCCAGCAAGCCACATTGCTGCCACATCAAACGAGGGAGTCCTTCAGCTCAGCACCTACTAGACAGCCCTCATGGCAGCATCTTGCCTTAGTCAAGAGCYGGTGCTGCACGGCCTGGGTCTTGAAGCAGGCAGGCTCATACAGACCCTCCTGCCAGGTCACGTCACCCAGAAGGTGGCTGAGCCCACAGCAGCCTGCTGCATGCACAGAGGGCTTCAGCAAGGCATGGGGTCTGGGGCTCAGACACATCATGCACTTCCAGCCAGCACACTCCTCCCTAAGTGTCAAGGATTGCTTCTTTATGGGCAGCATCTTTCAACTGGTTTGACCTCACAAAGGCCAGAGGGTCTTCTGACCCCAGCCATGGCTTGTCAAGTGGCCAAAGGGGAAAAAAGAAAAACAAGAAATGTTTGCAAGACTGCCTGGCACCCTCAAGCTCCACCAGTCCAACAAATGCTGCATCCCTCGGCTTTCTTACAGTCCTAACGTCCCTGTTTCTCTCAGCTGCTCAGAGATGGGGATTTGAGGCTTGGTGCCCAGAGGGTGCCAGCCTCAGGACTGCCAAGGGCCAAGTGGGATCCAGTGCTCCAGGACCATTCAGGCTCCTGACACAAGGCCTCTGCTCCCTTCGGGTGGGAAATGTGCCGGGCAGCCTGCTCCCGCTCACCTGACGATGCTGCAGTCTGAGGGGTATGGAGGAGGGGGGGTGCAGTGGGACGTTGAAGGCATGGAGAGGGGAGGAGGCAGCGCCTGCGTGGGGCTGAGGCCATTCATGTCACCGGTCATGGCCATGTGGGTGCCCATCATGGGAACTGGAGGAGAGAAGAAGGAGGAGCACATCGTTACCCAGGCATCCCAGACCCCGGCTTCACCCCCAGCACGGCACCCAAGGACAGCAGCCACAGCCAAGGCAGCCTGAAATACCCTGTAAAGCCCTGCACAGGGAAAGCTCACGAGAAGTGTCAGGCAGGGCCAAGGACCAGAAAACAGACAGCCCTTCAGGAGCTCTCCCCTCACAGGACGGACTGTCAGCAGTGCCACCGCCGTGTCACCTTCCCTCGCAGACAGGCTGGACAGAAACCTCAGCAAGCCTGGCCTTGGCTTGCCCTGCCACGGGAGAGGAGCAGGACAGAGCCAGCAGAGTAACCCAATACAGAAGCCAAACAGCTTTGTTTTCAGAGACAGCAAGAGCACCAGAAGGGGATCAGCAACAGGTGTGGGCAAGAGTCCAGTTCTTTTGAAATAAATTAAAAAACAAAACAAAACACCAACTAAAAAAGCCCCAACAAAACTCAGCCCCCAGAACCATGTCTGTCATCCTGGATTTACAGGGCTGCTGAGCACACATCAGCAGCCAGGAGGAACAGAGCTGCRAGATATTTCCTTTGAAATTAAGAAGTGCCTTAACTGAACTGAGGGAAAAAAATGTTGCCAACATTTGCATCTCCTCTGCTGGGAAAGGAAGAAAAAACAAGTCTCAAAAGCCAAAGGATAGTGGAGCCAGCAAGATCTGCAGCAAGCAGCAGCTCTGTTCACCCTGTGAGGTTCTGAGCAGGATGCTGAAGCCTTGCCCCGTGGCACACCAGCGAGCAACATTTATTTATTTGGCTCCGTAGGTTCAYGGCGAATGACTCCAGGCTCTCCAGCTTAACACTAGCCACTTGGAGATGCCAAGTCTCCTTGCCCAGACTAGCAGGGAGCGCACAGGGAACAGGAGAAGAGGGAGTAAGAGTTTCTTACTGTTGGTTCCCATGCTGTCGGGGATGGTGGTGGGGGTCAGGGCATTGCGCTGCTGGGGGTTGATGAGCTGGCTGACCGAGGGCAGCTTGTTCATGCTGTTCATTTTGCCGAGCGGTGGAGAGCTGGAGCCGTAGGACGACTGGGACTGCATGGAGGTCCTGCAAACCAAGGAGATGTTAGGACAGGAATCACAGCAATTGGTTGCTGAGAGTGTGCATCCAAGGGGCTACATGGCCAGTGAAATCACTGACACCATGGGAGCATCGCAGATAAAGATCACTGGAGAGTGAGTCAACAGGAAATAAAAAGTTTCCCAGATATTCTTGGCACTTGATAAAAAAAAGACTGAAATACCAAGAAAGGATACTTTACTTTTGGTTAAAATTTTTTATATAAGGAGAAGTTTCTCTGTAAGTTTTTCAGTTGAAAATAATGTACAGAAAGTCAGCAAACAGCTGCCAAAATTCGAAGAGTATTTTTAAGTTAAGCTCTCCTTGTGGTCAAAGACTTGTTTCATTAGAACAAGAACTGAGGAGGCCATCTCAAACCATCCTAACTACCCCTGAAACCTGACTGCAGAAACAATTTTCAGATCGGGTCACACTTATCACCTTGGTTTCTCCAAAACTCCCAGTTACTCATATAATCAGGCTGTTCTCAGGTGTATTTTTAACAGCCAAAGGCTCTTTGCTCAAGACAGATTCCATACACTTTAGGGACCACTACTGAGATGGTCAGAGCTGCCGGGGATGCCAACAGGCAGCTTTTGCTGGTGTTAAGGCGAACCTGGTATCCAAATCCCACAGGCTGCTTGCAAAGAGGATCACGTTCCTACTACCACCTGACAACACCACTAACCTCCCTCAAGTCCATCCAGCCCCAGACTCCAATCCAGCATATTCACAGAGTGGGCCAGAGAAGCTTGCCAGAGGTCCCAGCTGCAATCCTGCCATTTAAGCGATGCAGACTGCCCAGACTGGGCTGCTTCTGAACGGCRGCCCAGCTCCCAGATCGAGTTACGGCTGCGGCATCCCATCTGGAGTAGGGTCTTATGTGGGATATGCAGAAAATTATCATTAAAGCCAGTCCGGCAGCACAACTGGCAGAGCACCGCCGTGCCGCAACGGAGCTCTCTGACACCAGGGGCATTTGCAGGACTGGGCAAAGGCTTGGGAAGTGTGCCCATTTCCCAAACACAAGTGCCCTCACAAGCCATGGTCACCCTGCAGAGCAGAGGTTGTCCAACTTGCCACAGAGACCAGCACTCCTATCACAATGACCCCATGGTGAACGTCCAAGGGCACATTCTCATCTTATTTCCCATTGGGAAACTTGTTCATCTGGGTATGACTGGTTACACCAATTCCTGGGAACTGGCTTTTCTTCTATGCAAATGAAAGTTATTACTCCAAATAAGCCAAGTGTAAAAGGAAAGAAAAGGCTTATTCCTAGATAATTTATTAAAACCTTCAGCACTCAAGGTCAAGTTCCATACAATTACATTGTCTCCAGCTTCCTGCACTTTCAAGACTTGCAGTGTTGGGTGGAGAAAACATCTATGCTAACAGGTTAGAGTATCTAAGGCCCTGAAGAAATGTTACCTAATTACACAATTACAGAGGTACAGAAGGGTGTGAACTGTCCTTTGGCAGTGAAGATGCAGGACAAGATCCAGCAAACTTCATAGACTCAAGGAAATGGAAAGCAMAAGAAGCTTCACGAATTAATATTAACAATGGCAGCAACTCCCAAGGGGAAGTGAAACCGAGCCATAAAGTTCAGACCCAACTTTTCAGAGTGAAGGGAATGATTCAGATCTGAGGTTTCAATTCCCCAATTATGAAAGTTGAGGCCAGCCATGAAATTCAAGTCAGGTTGACACCACCCTTAGCCTAAGAGGCTTCTGGATATAGGACCAATGAGTATTTCTACTTTATGAGTTCAGGCTCTTATCTTAACTGAGCTTCAGCCGAAATTAATACACACCTGAATAGTCTCTTACAGCAAAATCTGCATGATATGCAAGTGAGGAGGTCACCATGTACACAGCAAAATTCCCAATCAAATCAACAAAGGCTTCCCAAAAGAGAATGAGTTGCAGTGTTTGAGGTCAGTAATCGGCCTATCTTTGCCCTCTCCACCACCAACAGTGATCTCAGCAAACCTAGTTAAGATATAAAATACTTTGGGGACAAAAGAAAAAACAAAAAGCAAGCAAACACACAAGCCAACCCGAAGCTTTAGAAAACACCTTGGAAAACAAGTGCATACTTCGACATATAGCTTAGGGACTCCATTCTTAACTCTTCACACCTATAAGAGTCAAAATTAACACATTCAAGCTCAAGTGAATAAAACAGAAAAAAAAGCATTTTTCTTTGTACCCATACTAGATTCAACTAAGCTATTCCACCACATGAACAGATGTTTAAAAGGCCTAGAGAAAGCCATCTAGCCAAAGAAAAGTCACAAGATAAACCAAGATGCAAAATTTTATTGAAAATTAATCTCACACATCAATATAGCAAGAGCTTTAGAAACACAAGAAAATGTTTTTGGTAGTAAGCACAAGGACTACATGGTGTTTGAGGATTCATTTAAAATATATTGCTTTTTTCTCAATTTTTTTAAACAGATATAAGAATGTCATGCACAGTGATTTTCATTAAAATCGTACTTACTATGTCTCAAGAAAGATTAGAAGTAGGCGCATTAACATTTCTTTGATATCAATGCCAACGAAATGCATTTTAATATCAAGGTATAAGGACTTCAATTAAAAGACTATTATACTTCTTGGAACAGTCTGATACAAAAGGCACTGAGTCACATTCTGCAACTGAGTTTTCTCTCTTCAAGAGGCTATGTAATTATTTAGCAAATAACATTCGCAGTTATGCAAGCTCGTATGAGGGCAATCCGTCTCTCATGCTTCAAGGCATATACTGATCATCTCAAGAGGTCAGGAAGGAACTTCTTCTCCCATATATGAACAAAGTTCAGTTCACAGGTTACCTTGTATAACTCTACGCCTTCCCAGCTCACTGGATACCAGCCCTTCACCAGAGGTAGGAAACTGCCTGGATAGACCAATTACCTGATGGAGCAGACAAGTCCCAGAGTCCTCAGTCACTAGAGGAGCACACAGCCGTGTAAGCAGCCTTAATGCAAATGACATCAAAGGTTCATTAAATGCAAGAATTGGGCAGCTCAGGTTCAGAGTTCAAGATTTCACCCAAGCCCCTGTGCCTACAGTTTGCTGTCCCTGAAGACCTAGAGCCAGTCACAATGCAGAGACACACAAATAGAATCAGAGCCGTCCAGTTCTGTGTCTGCCTTCCCTTACAGTAGCCACACCGAGGATCATATCCCAGGTTCACACAAGGCCAACGTGCTGCTCACTGGCAATGGTTTTTAAAGCAAGGTTTCCCACAGGGCTGTTGGGGTGTCACTGATGCAGTCTAATAATGGTACACAAATGACACAGATGATGCTCAGTAGCACTCACAAGCAGAGAGATGCCCTTGCTCCCCTCATTTCTAACAGCTGCTATTCTAAAGCAAGCAATAGTGCATCTTTTCACCCACACCAGTGGTTTGTAGGCTTGGTAGCTCACTGGAAGCATGGAAAGGAGGAGCTCCAATAGTTACTGGGCAGACAGGAACTACAGCACAGGGGCAGGGGTGGCAATAATGACTCCCCTTAGATTTCAGGTATGGGGATTTCTCAAGGCAGGCAGTGGATGCAATCTGCTCTCCAGGGAATGGAGCTGTCATACAGGGAGTGGATATATATCAACTAGTTGACACAGACTGATATAACCTGACAGACTGATAAGGCCCAATTAGTCCACTTGGTTATTCCTTGAAAGGAAAAGGCTTACTTTCCCGAAGTACCAGAGATGGCAAAGCAGTAATGAAAAGACAGCTGGGAAAAAGTTTTCATTTTATCTGCAGAGGACAGGCTACAGAGCAACTCAAATTGCTTTCAGCTCCAGGTATTTGATTTAAAAAAAATAAAATAATAGCACCTTCTAAAACAACCACCCAGTAGCTGGAGAGCAAATCAAGTCATCATTAAGATCAGTTTCATAATCATCATCCTCTTATAGCTAAGTAGGTAAAATCAAAAAGCCTTTCCAGAGAACAACAGGATCCAAATAATTTACATTCTTGATTAGTGGAAGTCCGAGATGTTGTACCATCATGGTACAAGGGATTTCCTAGAGGTCACACCAAATTATGAACTGGAATCTCCTAGTGCAGGCTGTGGATGCCTTCTATCTTCTGGTGGGCTGCCTCCTCAAACTTGCTGGTGGACAGCCCCAGGAGCAGAGCTCTAGATACAGATCAGTGTCTTCCCTGTCACAGCGTTTCCATATTGCCATCCAAAAGCAGAAACCAAGACCCAGGAATAAACCTTCATTGGAAGGACAGACAATGGTGCCAAGTATAATCTGTGTCTGGGCTGCATTTACAGTTCAGATTTCCACCTCTCAAAGGGAAAGGAATCACACTGCCTTTCTTCTCCCAAATAAAATGGCACAGAATGATAATTACCTGCTTTGGGATCTCAAAGAGCTTCCTGGAATTTCCAGGCAAAGTAAAGATTAGTTTTACACAAAGAATGATGGYAGAGCTGCAACTATATGAAATAGGCACTGCTAGTGTTTAATTAGTTATTATTTATATACTTAATCACAATTYTGGGGGCTCTTTCCAATCAGCCCTCCTCCACACTGCTATGGTAAAACAAGTCTTGCTAAGACAATGAAGGAGATACCCAGAAATGGGATATGGCTCTCAAAGGAGATGTTAGTACGAGTCATCACCTGCTCAGATCCCAGCTCTGCTGCCTGGAAGCAGATGATACGATGTTCAGAGATAAGCTTCTTTTCCAACTGCATCAGGCCTTTTTTCCCTTGGTGGGTGGCCAGGAGGCCTGCTGTGCATTTGGGAGGGACCTTCTCTTCAGGCTGGCTATGCACCTGCCCCAAACAAATGCAGCTCAGGCTGCACCACAGGCACACAGGTTCCCATCAGTACTGATACAGCCTCTGTGTTTCTCAGGGGCTGCTGATCACCGAGCTCTGCTCCCCAGCCACTGCTGATCTGGGCAGACAGCAGCCTGCAGGGAGCACCATTCCTGGTGTTACTTCAGTAACTCCTTCACATTTCTATTTCTGGCTGCTGTGAACATTGGAGGGTTCCTCAGAAGCAATGCCACTGCCTGAGCCTGCTGCAACCCCACTGCCTGTGGGTTGAAGGACACTTCCCTACCAGCATTAGGGGCTGCTCTTCATGTAAGGATGTTTGAGCACCTCTCAGTGGGCAAAATGCCCACCCTGAACTCGCTCCTCCCTCACCACCAGTATGTGCCATGCTCAGCATTGCCAGGTTAACTCCATGGCATGTCACTTGCCTGCTGACTGTTCTTCTTTTGTGACAGTCTGGGCTTGACAAGGAAGGGTTTGAGTAATTTGGAAGCTTCCTCTCTGTGTCAAACCCCACATGAATGGCTTTCAGAGACACAGTTTGATAGAAGCAGTGTGAGAATGTACAACTCCTTGCTGGGAAACCGTCCTCTGTGCAGGAATTGCTAAACCCAGATGCACTTCATGGACACAATTAGCAAAACCCTCTGGCTGCAGGATTAATGGACAAGGTGGACATGGCTTCAGACCACTTGGCTGAGTCAACTGCAACATATGCTGGCACTGCTTTGCTGTGAATTATGAGGTTTGGAGAGAAGGGGCAAAAGATAGTAAGGCTGATGAAAACACTAAGGCAAAATCTAATAACTGCTGAACATCCATAAGGAAAGGGGCAAGCTCTGACCCCTTTTCACAGGCAGGGCAATGAGCCGTTTTGGGCACTCTGCCCTTTACACCCCTGAGCTGCAAAGGGACACACTGGGCACACATGGATGTCACTACACTTCAAACACACATTCAACTCGTGCAGGTCAGCCCACCACTTGGATCGAGCCCACAGAGTCAGGAGGGACCTTCGTAAGTTCAGTAAAGCTGGAACAATGCCAGCAGTGCTGGAAMAAAGTCAAAAGTCACCCAGCCTTCCTTACAATTTTCATGTTCTTTAGATCAGAYCCTTTAAGTTTGGAAATCAGTGGAAATAATTCATGATGCCAAAGTAGAGGGCATTTCTACAGAAAAAAAAAAATCAATTTCTTAGCAGTGCCAGTTCATACAATTATTACCTCTCCCTGTCCAGCAGTACAAATACATCAGCTACTTGCACTATTAGTGCATGACCAGCATTAAAACAGGCCAAATTGACTATCACAGACCATTTAAACACGCATCCTCTTCTTCCATCCCCCCAGCCCATGAACATATTTTTTAACTTAAACAAGACAAAAGGCATTTTAAAATTGAGACCTGCTCAGAGAAACCCTGCCGAGTTTCACAAATACAGAAGTAAGAAGAAAGAGTATCAACACATTACAAAAACAGGAAAAAAAAAGTTACACCAAGACAGACGACATTGTGGTTCCCGACCTCACAATGCTACGGGCTACAGCTAAGAGGTCTGTAGAAGTGTCTGTTGTTTTTGCAAAGTTTGAGTCCCTTCAGAAGTTTACTCTCACTATTCACTCTGCTGCTATCAGGCTGTGTATTTGCCCCACTGTTCCTAGTCCTGCCAGCTGGGCAAAGTGACCCTGCCAGCTGGCTTTACGGATATACTGATGTGTTTGGGGGGCTGGAATGTTTTAGGATGGCATCGGTCTGTTTGGGAGGGTCTCTCCTTGAGTCCGTGAGTTCACTCCTGAAGCAGGCCGAAAGGAGACTGTAAAGAAGGAACCAGAGAAAAGAAAAAGATGAATGTACAGGACCCTTCGCCAGCTACCAAGAGAGAAACAGTCACTTTCCACCTTCATGATCACAGTATGGGCTTGGAAAGAGGGGAAAAGCAGACGTCTTAGCACCTACAGTCAGGGCATGTGACAGGGAGATTTAGGAAGCTGGAAAGCCCCAGGCACAAGTGAGTGCTTGGCAAGGAAGGGAAAACAACTAGTTGACAGGGAAATCCGATTCATGTCCCAGTCTCATGGGTACAAATAATGCCCTGATAATGTTCCCAGTGACAAATACAAGAGGAACAAAAGCATTCAAAGGGGAAAAGGAGTAGCAGCTTCCATCGAGTCCACTTCTAACTACAATCACTTGAAGACCAGAAGCTGGTGCTAGAGAGAGAGGACAGTGCCTACTGGCCATATTGATTACAGCTCAACTACTCCCCTTGGGAAAGCCAGGGGTCCCTGGGGCCACCAGCTGATGCAGAGGGCACTGTACCCTCACAGCCCACAAAGCACTTTCACTTGGTTACTTTGACATTGGTAATTCTCTAGTGAGAACACTGTCCAGGTGCCTGGAGTTCACATGCAAGCACAGCACTACAAAACCAAACCAAACCATGCAAAAATCCACTATTAGGTTTCACACCAAAAATGAGATTAAGGAGGTGAAGGTATGAAGAATACCTTCACCAGCAGCACCCTCCCCACAACAGCAAGCACTGGGATGCTTGTAGCTCCCAGCTCAGCTGGAGCACTCCAGGCACTGGATAGCTCAGAGGTCTGTCACATCTCACTTACGAGGTTAATTCCTTCTCACTTGCATAATGAGCCGTGCTGCTCACTAGATTGAAAGGCAGCCAGTGGCTGGTAGCTGCAGCCCTGCTGATTGGAAAGAAATGTTTGCTGGGGTACAAGATCCCACTGGGACATGAAAGCCCTCTTCTTGGTAGCCAATGGAAGACTCTGGGGAAACCCTTCAATCACAAGAGTTGGACTTGGTGATCCTTAAGAACTTTATGGGTCCCTTCCAACTTGAAATATTCTACAATTCTGTGCTGCAGTGAATTGAAATACAGATTGTTCTGAATACAGTGCTCAGCAGAATGAAACCCACCACAGGACATTTTGCTGAATATGAAAAACTGTTTTCTAGTGAAACCCTTAAAGACTGTGCAGGTAACTCCCTGGGAATATTGCTGGTAAATGTATTTCACAGCAGGGTATTGAGGAGACAGTCCCTCCCCAAGAAAGCATGAGCCACCTCTAATATCTCACAGGAGTAATCATCTGGCAAATCTATGTTTTACACAAATGGTGGGAGACCATGAAAAGGAAGTCTTCTAAATAAACGTGTGTGCTGTGGTTCAAGTATGGGCCCCAGGACTTGACAGTGAAAAAGGAAGAGTAGAAACTGCAGGGGAAAAAACCCAACAACTTCCCACCTATGATCATGAAGGTATTTGGCGTAACAGCAAATAAGAGAAAACCATGCACAAAGGAGCAAGCAGAGAGAGGAGAAGAGACAGAGAAATATTGTGGCCTGGCACAATGCAGAGCACTGCAGTATTTTGGTCATCTTGTGGGACACAAGATTTCTGATTGTTTCCAGATTTGTCCTTTTTATTCCAGAACAGTCAGACAGCTGCATCTGCTGGCCTTTCAAATGCAATGCTCTCTGTACGTGCATGAGAGCAATTATACAGTTGTTTTCCAAAATGACAGGTTTATATTTTTAAAACTACCTTTCACCATGAAATATCAACTTTGCTTTTCCTATTCTTCAAAAAAGATGAAGCTTTCCATGTTGTAGGAGTGAAAGGGAAAACTCTTCCCACACACCTAGATAGCTTTTCTACGTTAATCACTTCCCAGAAAAGTAAAATGAAAAATCAAGCAATTTCTCCACCAAGGTTTGACTCTGGAGCACACATGGGTGCAGCTCCATTTTGAGAAGAGCGAGCTAAAGGCAACTTGCAAACATTCCAGTCCCCCAGAGGCCTGCTGAGACCTACAGCTTCCAACACATTCAAACTTGATTATGGCATACACACCTTCACAGCTCCCACTTCTCACATGTGCATTGAACTRAAGGTGAACCAAGACTGAATTTTTGAAGTACATCCCTATATACAAAGTGAAAGGCCAGAACAGACTCAAGAAGGAGTCCCTGTGCTGCTGAGTTCGGCCAGCCTAACGAGGAACCTGCTCACATGCAAGACRGATCTTATCCAAAACATTTCCTACAAAGCAGCTGCTCTCCTCATTCTCACATTGAGAGCTGAAGCTCCTTTACAGTTCTTTTTTGGGGTGCAATTGCATCTAAGAGTCTTTTCAGCGTAAACATCCCCTTGTCCTGAACACATTCCTTCAGATATTAAGTCATACCCTGGATTATTGAGGAAAAACCCAAAGTGCACCTGAGAAATTATTGCCTGAACATGCATTTCAGCACAGAGGACCCGGCTTGATGGCAGGCTGTCGGCAGAGACAACTGCAGCAGCTCTGGACAAACACTGAAAGTTATTTTTCTCCCCACTCCTGGCATCCTTAAAAGCTCTTAATCTTTCTCCTCTGTATCTGAGCACACTCAGCAACTGAGAAAAATGAGTATGTAACTGGACAAGTGCCAGGAGACATGCTGAAAGAATTTCATTAAATTAAATGGCTGGACTTCTACATGCTGGTCTTAAAGGTAACACAAATACCAACCTCAGTCGCCAGGAACCCATCCTACTGATACAGGAAGAATGAAAACAGTAATTACAGCAAAGCCAACGGTCAGCACCAAGGGAAAGCTGTCATCTGCTGCTGTCCATTTCTGCTTACAAAACCATTTCTCAGCTGAAATGGCTGTGGTTCAGGTGGAGCTTTCAAGACAAGCAGCAGAGCACACAAAGGCCGCAATGCCTACGAGCTAGTAAATACAAGCTATAGTATATACAAACAGTGCAGATGACTGATAAAAGTAAATAAGAATARTGAGATTTTTAAGTGCCCCAAAACAGAGTCCAGAGCCCCTGGATGCTCCAGACGTTTTGGCAGAAGGCTTTTTTCACACCTCCACAAGACTCCAGCTGACACTAAAAACACACAGGTTGAAATGTGAACACATGCAGAGATCTGGCAGAAAGCTGTGGTATTGCAGAAGTCCTGAGACAAGGCCAAGGCACCAAAATAAATCCCTACAGGCTCAAGTGGGACTTCTGTGGTGCCTTGGCCCCGTGCTAACCTCTGCAGAGGAATGAGCTATACCCACAGCCTCCTGATGCGAGAGCTTCCCAGCAGGAACGCGTGAGATCCGAGGCACTACCGCTGGCAGCCACCTACAGCCGGGGGGCTATTTTCTGTCACCCGAGACAGCAGGTGAAGCAATGCCCATGAATGACACCCCTTACAGCCTGTCTGGGAAGCCATTCTCTGCCCAAGCCCCTGTAACTGCACAGAACCCAGAGGAATATGGAACCCAGACTTTGCCTTTCTTTTCCCCATCCTCCTCGCACTTACTCCACCCAAAGCAATCCCAGTGCAGCCCTGACAGCTGAGTTCAGAAATAGTGGAAAATGTCCCATGAGCAATGTCAAGAGTCAGCTGGCAAAGGTCAGTTTTGGACAATGTTTTAAAAGTGTGTGTGTAGAATCTTTCTTTGAAGTGCTCACTGGCCACAAAGGAAATCTTAACATGTTTCAACCTCACTCCTGACTTTCAGCTTCCCGTTTTATAGCTGAGCGACCTGAAGTATTGTTGTCCCACTGAGACATCAGCCCTCCAATGCACCAGAGATGCATGGCAGTGGGGTGCAAGCACTCGGCTCAACTGGTGCTCACAGCTCTACATACTCTTGGCGAGATGCTCAGATGGATACCCCGGAGAAGGCATGGAGATGGCTCCATGTTTGCTGCCATTCCCATGGAGCCGATGAGAGAGGAGTCCACCCAGCCTGTGCTCCCCAGCTGGGGCAAGCACACGCAGCAGGTTTCTAACCAGAGGCTGTCAATGTCTCTGCCTCGCTGTGCTGTGCCTTCTGCTCCAGCTGGAAGTCAGAAAAGGGGCACTGAGCCCATCCTCAGAGGCCAAAAGCTGAAATACGTGGGACRAGAGACTAGAGAGGGACCTTGCAAGCAGTCAGGACATGCACTTGGGGAACTGCTTTGCCCCATTGCTTGGCCCTCATTTGAGCACCACGTCCCTCTGAACAACCATGCAGAAGCCTTCTGTGTCTCTCTCCTCTCTCCCCCTTCCCCRCTGTCCCCAGTGCACTGACACTGCAAGCACTCTGGTACTCACTGCTTCTGGAGCAAGTGCTGGTGCTGCTGCTGCTGCTGCTGCCGGTAGGTCTCGATCGTGTGCTGGGGAAGGTACTGCATCAGCTCCAGGGACTCTTTGATCTTCAGGAGCATTTCATACGTCTCCCGTCCCCTCACCTGGATCACGGGAAAAGGAAAGGATGAGGGGGAAGAAAAGCTTTAAAGGACTGCATCTATAGTCCTTAGTGACAGTCACCTTATAGAGTTTTAGATAAAGTCAAGTAAACAACCAGAGCAGGATGCAAATACTCTGTTTATACACCATGCACATGCAATAAACCTGCTAAGCCTTGTGCTAGAGGTACAGCACATAACTGATAATCTCACACTGCAGGCTAATGAACATCTTGGCATTGTCATATGGCTCAATGTGAATCTATGCCAGCCAAAAGCAACATTCTGATCCAACCTACTTAGACAGAAAATGTCTTTACCTGCCTCAGATGTAAGCAGATCTGGTGCTGAATCTTACATGCCTTCRAAAGATAGCACTTGAATTTGGGAGCTGGATTTGGCTCTCCCTTCTCCTCTAAGCACACCATGGTTTGTGATTTATCCARTTAAACGTGGCTCATGGGGAAGTAGCTAAATGGCCAGTTAGAGATGTTTCTTGCCCTTTCTGAGCCTACACTTAATACAGCATATTTCACTCCTATCGCTATATTACAATGGTAATACATATAAAAGCCACAAAAGCATCCACCTATCAGTAAGACAACATCCAGTATTTCTAGACAAAGGTCATGAGCCACAGACCCAGAAATGGCAGAGGAGGAAACCTAGCTAAATCTCAAAGACGATGTTTCCACCAGAACAGACAGATCCTTTGGGATATCCTCATATGCCTTGCACAAGCTACTCTTAGTTAGCAGCTAATGGGACTTTTAGTATTTTTAATTTGGAACATGTGTTTAAAATAGGAAGCTCTTGGAATTAAAGAAAATAAAAGTTACTCTTCCACATCCCAACCCTATCTCTCAGTTCCCTCTGAAGTCTAGGTGAGCCTGAAGTCACCAAGGAAGATACGAGACATAGGGTAAATGCAAAGATAGAGAGAACTCACTGGCAAGTATAAGAGCTCATCATCCGGGGAACGTCTTTTTTTGATAGATGTCATCTGTATTCCATGAGTTCCTTGTCGAAAAGCTGGAAGAGAAACCCCAAAGGCATCCCATTTAAAAAAAAATAAAAAAGGAGGGGGAGGAAGGTACAAAGAAGAAGAAAAAAGCAAAAAGAGAGATACAAAAGAGACATGAAGTGCATGGCCAGCTCAGAGCTGTAGTACTCTGAAAGGATCGCTGCCTGAGCCACTCCAGAACTGTGCTTGCAGCTCCTGGTTCCCTAAGGCAGACACGACTGCAGATGCTGGCTAGCCATGTCACCTGGGGAAACACATCAGCCAAGGACTGCTGGATATATGGCAAGATCCCAGCAAGCCACGCTCAGAACAAGCACTGGTTCTTTACAGGAAAGACTGCTGAGTTTTGGTATTTCAGCGTTCATGAGCTGTTGGTGAATCAGTGATCCACAAGACAATCAGGTGGAAGCATGCAGAATTCTCCAAGAAAAAAAACCACTCCAGTCTGCCTCCTGTTATACCTGTGCCCTGCGGYTCAGCCTACTGCCTTCACTGAGCGTACATGGGAAACCAGAGGTGGGTTTCCACATCCGGCATGTCCAGTGAGGACTTGGCTCTCTTTAGAGCACAGAGGCAGAGTGTCTCTGATGCACAGCAGGGTTTATGTGCAGCCTTAATCTAGATCCCTGTGGCTGGAAAATGTGCCACAGCACAAGACACTGGCTAGATGAAGCAGAGAATAACAGCACGGCCCCAAACAAGCAGCAAAGGTTCAAAAGGTTAGAGCCCCAGCCATACAATTGGAAGGAGGCAAATAAACACCCCTTCCACCCACCGCTGGCAGGGCTAATCTAACACCAGCAGCGCTGCAAGGGAGCCCACAAACCCGGATTGTCGAACACTGTTTTGTGACCACCAGCTCCGCTTTCAGGCTGATTCACCCTGAGAGAACAGACATCTAATGCCCTCGAGCCTCCAAGCCCATGCACAGCACCACTCAGTCCCCACGGCACAAGCACCCCGTGACAGCACAATTTGCAATCTGCCCAGCTCTGCCAGCTACTTACGGCGCTTCGTACCATCACCATTCTTTGTGCTGTCGGACACTTGCTGCTTGCGGATGCTGTCCTCGTCTGCCTTGCGATCCCTGCCTGGGCAAGCACAGATACGGGCTTCGAAACACCGGCGGCCCAACACTTGCCCACTGCGAAGGGAGGCGAGAAGAAACATCAACTGGCATCTGGGATGCGGGCCAGCAGCTCCCCTCAACTTCACACCAGACCATGCACCTCCCATTTCCCAGTCYGGATTTCCCGGGCGTTGGGCAACTCCCACCTGCAAAGATCTAAAAAATATCCTATAGCCCCTTGAATTAAACTGTTCCTAAGGATATGGAATGCTGCCCTAACGGGAAGAGGAGCCAGAAGCCACCTCTCCAGCAAAGGGTTACACCCGTGATGCACAACTTACTCTCTGGTTTCCAGGGTCACAATGATAAGGATCGGGCGGCGGTTCATCCCTCCAACGCAGCTACTGTTGCACATGAAGTTGTACAAGACTGTCGTGAACTCGGTACCAACCTGGACAAGACAAAGGGGATGAGCAGAAGAAATGGTGGATGGAAAGGTCTGCTTTTTCCAAGCTCTTGTATTTCCCAAGCTGTGCTGCAATCAGACTAGCATGAAATAGGCCCCCACTACAAAGCTTCCTTACAATAAATGAACAACTTCTGCTCTCAAGGGATAAAGAGAGTGTTTCATAGCTCACTTTGGACAAAGACAGAGAAGGGATTCTTTGTGATGAGGATGGGGAAAGCTCAAGATCCCAAGTCTGACTAGGGTTACAACCCCCACCCCTTTGTGTGCCATGATGCCACCACCCCGAGCTYACAACATACCTGGGGTGGCTCATAGGGGACCAGCACACTCTGCCTCCCRGTGATGGGGTCTTCTACATACTGGGCATGGCTGTTCCCTTCCACTCTGATCAGGTGGCTAGGAGGTGCAATCTGCCCTGTGAGGCCAAGGAGGAAAAAAACCACGAGACACTGTTCAGTGAGRCAAAGTCACGCACAGGGTGGCAAGATCTTGCATCGAGGGAACTCCTGCATGTGGCCCCAGATGTCCATCGGAGCACATGTGGCTCCCAGCCCCTAAAGCATCCCTTCCCAAGATCCCTGCTGCCAAACACCAAAGGCAACACAGGCTTTCTCAAGCTCACTCTGGACACTTCTGACTAAACTTGGCCAAGAGCTTCCCAAGATCCCAGACAAACTGAGCCCAAATGTGAACTGAATGGCAGCTCACAGGAGCTCTTTCAACAGACAACTACTGGATTTTCACACCAGCTGAAAGCCTCTCTTTTCCTTCTTCTAATGCATAYACAAAGCAAATTCCTTCAAGTCTCAATGCCTACTCTTTTGCCCATCAATTGTCAGCCCTCTTCTGCTCCCTTCCATCAGTCATGATCCTAAGGAGCTGAAGAAGATTCAAGCAGCAAGAGAAATATGCATTTAATTAATGGTTAGCTTGAAAAATCATGCTTGTTTACAGCAACAGCAAAAGAGAACATGATCTTCTCGGTTCCTAGGCCACTTTCCAATAATTAAAAGTTTCCTTCCTGCATATTTTCTTCAGCGTTTCTACAACATACAACTAAATTCTGAGGTGAGAAGCCTGCTATGAGTTCATCTCAAGAATTTGTTTTGTGTATTAACTGTTCATTTATTCCTCAAAATACAGCTTATTTCTAGAGAAATAATTATTTCAAAATAAGAATTCATAGTTTTAATTTTTTCTTTCTTAAAACTCCATTACTGAATGGTATCAACCATCAATAAATCCGGTTCTGTCAGAAAAGCACTTTCTAATATGGAAAACTGTTTTGAAGAACTGTCTGACTCCACTCTGATTTTATACTCCCAAGTCCTTGCTTATTTTTGGGGCTTGTCTAGCTGGCTGCACTGTAACCAGCGATGGGATTCAGGCTCCTAAGACATGCTGCTAACTGACACCAACCAGTTTTTTTTACAGTAGGAGATAAATAATGTATGTAAAATAAAACAGATGCTCATCTGAACTTATGTGAACTTCAGTAGCCAAGGCAAAATGGAACCCAGCCCATGAGTTTGCAGAAAACCAAAGGACATTTTAAGAACAGCTGCCACTTCACTAACATGAGGAGAAGCAAGTAAAAKATTAAAACATTAATACTGAACTGAGAGCGTTAAATGTAGAAGAAYGTTGCCTGCAGTTGATGCTGGCACTTAGCATTATCCTGCCAGAGATAAACAGCCCCTCCGTCTTTGAGGCGTGGATTAAGGACTGGAGATGATATTGCATCCTGTTACTGGATCCCTGTCCCAGCGACATAGAAGCTCATTCCTGAGCACAAGAACAGCTGCTTCTCATTGCAGGAGCAAAAGCAGAGCAGAGAAAGGCTGCCAGAGGGACACTGCCTGCCATGAGGACAGATATCCATCCAACCTGGGCAGGCACGAGGTTTATTTCAGTGCTTTCCTCCGAAGGACGTGCTTGCACAGGGACAGCGAAAGCATTGCATGACACTTCCTGCTAAGCACGGGAAATTAAAAGCTGCACAAGGTGTTACAGGGAGGTCTRATTCCAGAAGGTTTGCTTTGAAGCTGCTGTCAAATCCCTCAGTGGCCACTCATCAGCCAAGCGGCTCTGGAGAGGGACTGCCAGCAAAGCACTGCCCTCCTTACCCTCGTTGAACTCGCGGCTCAGCTCGTGGTTGGGGCAGCGTTTGACCACTTCGGTGACGTGTTCAGCCTTCTTGTACACTGGCATAGCCCTGATGACAGCTCCCTGAGGCGGTGGGGTCATCACTTTGATCTGGATGGGACAYGTCTTGGCGATCTGGCAGTACAGCTTTTTCAGTTCGGTGGAATACTGAATGGGAAAAAGACCAAGAGAGAGTCAGGAAGTTCAGCTAGCGATGAAGGCACACCAGAAGGATGGAGATGGCTTTGCACATTTAATTGAAAGCACCAGCTACTGCATGTGCWTTGCACTTGTTTGCACAACAGCCACGCTTCCAGACAAGAGAGAAAACCCTAGACCTTTACTTGCTTTAAGACAGCAGAGCATAAATCTACGTCCTYGTTTTCCCAAAGGCAAAAGTCTTCAGATAAAGAGCACTTCTTTTACAAGAACAAATAAAGTCTTTATTTCCCTCGGGCACACACCCCCTCTTGCAAGGGACACCCATTACCCAYCTAACAAAACAGATGCTATTCTTTTCACAGCACCCTGTAATCCTGGAAGCACTGGAAACCACCCACATAAAGTGTTTCATCCTGTTTTCTAAGAAGCCCTCCTACTCTTGCAGAGGGATGAAATAAAAACATAACCTTGGAACTGAACAGTACTTGAAAGCAAGACCTTGATCAATTTAGGAGTTGTACCAAATCTTGACATTTCAGTCATCTTTTAAAACCATCTCCTACATCTACTGTGCACATCTGTAGTAGTCTCCAAACTCCTAAACTCAAAGCATTACATCCACAGAAGAGGTAAAAGAAAAAAAAAAAGTATTTTTCTTCAAATACTCAAAGAAGAGTTCAACAGCCCAAAGACCTGGTCCATGGCAAGACCTAGAGCATAACCTAGCAGCTGGCTCCAAAAGGGAGGCTGTRACCATGCAGTGAACATCTGGAACAGAGTAAGATGGTCTTACTGACTTGTGCTAATTTGGAGCATATTAGATTTCTCTTAAGATATTCCCCACTAGAACAATAAACTGATGCAGCATTTTCCTGAAGTATGTTCACATATGGAAACCTTTACTCAGCAGAACATCAAGGCTGAAGTTGGTAGTTTCTTTTCAAAACCYGTCACTGAAATAAAGGCATCTGCTTAGCAGGGGGGATGGCAAGGAAACTTAAGTGGTTCAGTACTGCACAACCTGAACCCATTTTCCTGGATGTCTCCCATGACAGAGACTCTCCAGTCTCCCCTGCTGTACAAGGTTGTTCCAAAATGCCGAAGTTTTTTTCAGTACCCCACTCCAGAGGCATCTGGTTTTCTCCTGGTACCCAGACATTCATGACTGCAGAGCTCTCCCTGTACCTCTAACAACATAACCCACAGGAACTGCTGGCATTTTCCCATTTCCATCTCCTCGGTTCTTGCAGATAAAGGAAAGTGAAAGCCCCAAGGTGGTTGTTTCCACACAAAAAAAGGAAACAGCAGCCATGGGCCAGTAGAGCCCCATTCCCAAGTGTTCAAACAGAGCAGTGACAGGTTCATACTGGTCAAGAGCACAATCTGGCCATGGACCCCACAGGGATGGGAAGAGCCAGAACGTGCACGGGTGGGTGGCAGATGATGTGGCAGCAAAAGGATTAGCTAGTGATATTCAGGGATTATTTGCATTTCAACGTGTACACATTGCTAACATAGGAAAAACCAAACTTGCGAGAGACACTGRGTAGGAGAGAGGGATTAAACATAAGCCAAGCCAGTCCCTTCCCTCCTCACTCAACACCATCCTGCCATGTGGCAGAGAAGATGCTACAGGTATTTAAGCTACRAAAAAAGATTTCTTTAAAATGCAAAGGCCAAATTGTGCAATGTATTTTATGTGCCTGCAGGCTAGAGATTAAACCCACAAAGGATTTACCCAGCCCGCGGAAACGGGGAACATGCCAAACAATTACAAAAAAAAAAGTTGCGAAACAGATCTAGATGGTGATTTATATCRTACATCTTTTAAAACTGAAATTCCTTATTGTTTTTTAATTAAAAAGCAATTCCTTACTGAAGGTAAGAGTGAGCTCACCCCGTTGTCTTTTCATCTCAAGAAGCAGAAAAAGAATYACTTATATTTGAAAGAGGAAGAAAACCTGTAAAGCATTGTTTCCTTCGACACATCAGTTTGCYCATAGCACTGTGAAGGTTTCAAGGACAGAAAGCCTCAAAAATCTCAAAAAGCCAACTAATCCCTTGGATGCCTCAACATCATTGAAGCATAAAGAAATTAGGCACCCAAAGGTGATGGGCTGAAATGAAAGCATAAATATGGAAGAGCAGTGGTGCACAGAGGGCACAGCACATGCCAGGAGCCAACGTGTCCAGTGTCTGCAGGCATCCGGAGAATTGAACAAATGGAAGGAGATACACACCCCTCAGTCACAGATCAGGATTTGGGACTGTTGGTGCTGACTGTAATTTTATGTATATCATCTTCAAAGACAGAAAGCTGGGGTTACGAGAAAGGGGGGGAAATAAAAATCACTGCTTTCAGAAGGACTGAGAGGTACCCATACCAGTATGAATACTGAGGCTCCTGATCAAACAGCATGGCCCCTCTGCCAGCAAAGAAAGGGATCTGCTCCTCATCCACCCTTTGGCATCCCAACCATCAGTCCCCTTGAGCTAMAACCACCAAGGACGGCATTGGACCCATAGCTTTACTTCACAGAAAGCAAGCAGCCAAGAGCTAATGGGTTATGACGAACAAGCCTACCCAACAAAGAAACACAGGGCAGACTCAAGAGCTTCAGGTTCTGGCCAACACCTTGAACATGGCACTTCAGATAACAAGGGTAACCAGGAGCCCACCTCTGCTTCGGAAACGGTCAGGGCACRGTTAAGTGGCAGTGCCCAGCAGAGGCAAAAGAGATAGCGGGGGGGCTGAGCTGCCTTTCTGTCACCTGACAGCAAGAGGAGTTCAAGCCTCACAGGCACCGCACAGGGCTTGGGGACGTGGCGCAGAGCCACGATTTCACATCCAGCCCAGGCACAGCCGCCTGCAAGCGTGTAATCACTGAAGGGACGGTCATTCAACACCGGTGTAAATCTGTCCACGGGGTACCTGCTGTCAGACAGAGAGGGGCTCGAGTTTCCCACCCTGCCAACTTTGCTGCAACCATGGGTAACCTGATGCACAGCCATTTACTGGCATAAAGAGACGCCAACAACTAGGTCATGGTGGCTTCGTACTGGATCAGTGACAATTGCTATATCCACAGAGCAAGACAGGATATCGTATATAGATTTCAAAGCAAATGCGCTTCAGAAAGAAAACCCAAGGCAGGAGCTGTCTGTGCATTCGGATGGTGCCTGCAAGCAAGGATCACGCTCTTGGCACMGGTGCTGCTCTCAGTGGTCCCAAACCACCCCACCCTGCAGGAGGCGACAGTCCCCCTGCCCACCGTTTTGCTGTGTGAACTGACACTCGCTGCATAAGGGGTACAATCATGAGACCAGCAATTCCCAGAAATCCGAAGCCTGACTATTGATCAACACACTTGAGCAGGAAAGCTAAATTAATTAGGTATACAAATATAGAAAAGGAGCTTGACCCAACAAACAAGTCTATCAGTTAACAAGATGACAATAGCCATTATCTAGCAGTCAGAACAAAAGCTGKGCCAACAGCCTGAGGAGTGCAAACACCACTTCCAACAGACATACAGACCTGAAAGTCATTTAAAACAAAAGAGTTGAGCCTAGAAATGTGTTATCTGTTCAAGAGGGAGAGGAAAGAGCTTTGGCTCGGACTTTCCTTTGGAGTTCGAGTGCTGCCTGTCATGAAGTTAGTTTTTTGCTTAATAATACGTTTTAAAAGGAAAGATGAAAACATTCCAGTGCCTGCAGCTCTGCTCTCCCCACCTGCCTGTGCAGACATACTGTGTTACCCACTCTTGGCACCTTGGCTGGTAATTCAGTATCACAATACACAYGTCAGCTACCATCAGGCAACACCTGTCTGATTTCTCAGTAAGCCCCTTCTATGGAAGGTGCGCCAACAAAGGGTTGAAAGGAGAAAACAAAACACTTTTCGACTCTCAAACAGAGAATTTTTGCTAGAAAGGACTGAAGTCTCCTGGAAGTGCGTGCTCAGTGCAATACAAGCTGCAATGGCTTTTTACTGAGAATTCAATTCCTCCAGAACAAAAACTCTGATGCACTGAAATCCCCCAATCGCTACTTTCGAAATCTACCTCTAATATCTGTTTTATCATCTGATCTAGCAGGGGGATTACGGCTCCTAAACCTTTAAAAGGAGCGGGGTTCAGTCAGCTCTACAAATGCTGATGGATGTCAGCTTGAAGGTGATCCCAGAGGTTGGCTTAAGGCATTACAACTCCCTGAGCCCCTCCTGCTCAGATCAACAGGTCTTTCATATCTTCTGCAAATTTCTTTCAAGTAGTCATGTTTTAGTTCAACTCAGTAAACTAGATTCATTTTACTTGATGTTTTCAAAGCTGTCAGTCAGCTATGCTTTCTCCCCTATCAAACTAACTCCCCTAAGAAGAGGAAAAAAAAGAACAGGTTAAAAGAGTGGGAAAGCAACAGTTACCTGCACCAAAGTATTCACAGCTGAAAACAAGGAGAGTCACAAAGAAATGAAAAATAATTTGCATATGTTTTAATTATTTAGGAGAAAAAAAAGGCAGTGGGAAGAAAAGAAGCTAAMTACTAAGAAAAAAAAAATAAACTGAAGTTTACACAAGCACCTTAAACATTTTTGCTTTGACAGACCATGATTTAACTTTTCATTTACAAAAAACTGTTGGGAGCATGTGGAGGCACATCAGAAACACACGAGCAYATGCACACACACTCTTAAGAACCAACTTGCAGCCAGGGGACACTCATTGAAGAAGAGGTGCACCAGGAGTGCTGCACACATGGACATCTTCCAAATTTAACCTCYGGCTCAGCAAAACCTTAACCCCACCACTTGCGAGCTGACTTGCTGCAGCTTCAGTTTGAAGTCCTCTATCTCACCAAGCTTCACAAAAAAGTGGACAGCTTGCCGCTGGTGGACACAGTGAGCATTCAAACCATGGGCATGTCTGACAGGTCCAGTGATATAGATCCACCACGTGTGGCAAGAATTCCCAGCCTCACAGCCCAAGGCACCACAGAAACAAGTCTGTGAGCATCCCCCATCTGCAAGGGAAGCCATCGTGCGCTGACCGGGAGGGGATGCTGATGCGGCCCCACCAGTGCTTTGCAAACATTTACCAAATTTCTCCACCCCGGGGCAAAGGAAAAACCATGTCACACTCTTTTCCTTCTTGAGGAAGGGCAGTGAATCACCCAAGGGCGTCCGCCTTTGCAAAGACTTAAACTTCATTTTCCCCTGAGGCTCCTCTGCCCCCCTCCCCGTCCCCGCCGCCTCGCCAGGCGCTCACGAGCTATTAAAATCCTTCCTCCGAGCGCTTTTCCCCGGGAGCCGCAGCCAAAGGCCGCCTGTTGCCACCTGTCAGTCGCGGGGATTAATTACCTGCGCCGGGCGGGGAGCGGCACATTCCTGCCGGCCTCGCCCGCCGGGATGTTGACATCAGGCAGGTGGGCCCCGCGTCCCCCCGGCCGCCCGCGCCGAGGGGGGACGCGACCCACGGGTGCGCGGGGACCGGCAGCGCCGCGGAAACCGCAGGAGCGGCGGGGGACGCGGGCAGGGAGGAGCGCGTCGGGGCTGCCCCGGGGCGGGCGGCACTCCCAGCGCCGGCAGCTGCTGCTGCGCCTTGGAAACCCTAGCGAAAAAAATAAATACGTGTGCGTGTGTGCTGACCTGCTTAGGTAAACGGGGAAGGGGAGGGGCGGCGGGGAGGAGAGCGGAGAAACATAGCCCGCGGACAGGGATTCAGGGGCCGCTGCCCGGTGCGCCGGGTCCCGCAGCGGAGCCGCTCCCCGGCCGCGGGGACCGAGGGGGCAGCCCCAGAGCCGCTGAGATCCTGCACCGCAGGGTGCCGAGGGGGACAAGAGCAGCTCTTCCCCTCTGGCAGAGGCACGGCCACCCCCTCGCCCTGGCAGACACAGCTCCGCGTCCCCCTCCGGGCAGGAACCCCCGCGGGTCCCTCTGCGCCGCGCTCCCGCCCCGTGCCCCACCACCGCCCCGCAAACACACCCCGACTCGGACGGCAGGAGGAGAAGGGGACATGCACAAGCGGCCATGCTATAGGAGACCCTCTGAAATTCCCCAAAATACCGAATTCAGAGCGTCTGCTAGATTCTCACATCTTTAGGGTAATGAGATCATTCCTTCCTGTGACAATATTCAGCATCTCGCTTAAGGCTCCCCAGGGGTTTTAATTCAAAACTACCTTGATCGGGATATATCATCTCTACCTAACATTGCCAGAAAAGCCACGATGATAACAGAAATAACACTGATAATTTCCCATATTGCTTTTGCACTGTGAAACAGTTGTGAATTTGAAAATCTTTACATACAAGGGCTTTTACATTTCAGTTTCATATCTACAACTTACTTCACCAAAAAATGAAGACCTCTTGAGGTCTGGCTTGAACAGTTTTAAAAATGAACAACAACAAAAAAGAATCAACTGAAAAGTATCCTTTTTCAAGAGGAAAAAACTGATGCAAAAATTCAGAGGCAACCTTTACACATTTTTTGATACAAAGTGATGCGTGTAAAGAAAGGCTTTACTATTTGTTTTTGTGAGCTAAGTTCTCTTCCTCTGCTAATCTATTATTTTAAATCTTTTTGAAATTAATTTATTTAAACCCCAAAATTATAAGACTCCTGCAGTCAGATGGCCTTAGCTTGTGTAGCCAGGTCACACCCTGCTTGTCTATTGTGTCCAGTTTCTAAACTGGAACTTTAGCAGTACCAAACAAGTTTCAGATGCTAACAATGTCTTGTAATTTGCATTTCTGATAGATTACTTTGCATCAGAAATTTTGTGAGGTAAAAGTATGAAATGAGAGCAAATCTGCTGAAAGGCAAAACTTATCCAATGATGAACAACATCTTCCCCTGATATCTAGGTCTGCTGGTAACTTCTGTATTACAAATGTACAACAAATAAGCAGCCTGYCTACATACCACAGAAAATATAACATTAAGGAACATACACTGTAGGAAGTCCACTCTCATGCTACCCAAACTCACCTAAAGGCTATGACGTGTTTAATTTCACCAGAATAGTGAGGAGTGATCAAAGYTAGCCTAAAACAATACTTAAAATGGGATTTGGAAAACATCCACCTCAATTATTGAGCATTAATTAGTAAGCCAGCAAAATTCAACAGCAAAATTCTTAATCATTACATTGACTGCAGAAGTAGCACTGTGAGTAACTCCATTGCATTTCTTCCCTCCTTTCACAGCCCCACTATTCTCAAAGACATGTGGCTACTTCACATCCTCCTAGCAAGAGGGTAACCCACTGCAAACAAAACACTACACTGAAATTACAAATATTCTCATTAATATAAAATACACACCTGCTTGCAGGTAATGCAAGCGAGTGGACACTACACATGTGACCACGTTTGCCCACATGACACTAAGTTGATTGTATGACCTCAAGCATCACAGCAGCTAAACACTGCAACAGTGACATAACCAGCAACAGTCCTTCCAGGCAATTCTACTCATTACAGCAGAATGCATACACCAAAGCTGCAGGCAAAAACCTCCAGGACTTGGTTTAGCAAAAAATCTTCAGCATATGCGTAACTTTTGGCAGCACTGTTAACCACTGACTGCTCAAGTCAGTGCGCCTCTGTGTAAGGGCAGTTGTGAAGTCAAACTTGAACTTAAGACAYATTTGATTCAACCTTTTTGAAAGGAAATCAGATTTTTGTTATAAAGGACTCCAGAAATGAACTGAAAAGAACATATTCAGGCTCCCAACAGCAAACCCACCCCACCCCACACTACTCCTTACTCACGTGCCTTGGCCTCTGATACTGAGCACCAGGACCTGTTCTGCTCATGGACTGCTTTAAGTAAAGTCCAGGTTAGCCATTTCAAACCTTTTCCTAGTTTGGTGTGGGGGATTAAACTTTCTCACAGTCATCTGTCCCAGGCTCAGCCAAAGAGGAAAGCTGCTGTGTGTTTCCTACTAGCCTTCCAGATCTCACTTGTTTCAAGTTCACGTGTTGCAGCACGCTCCATCCTATCAGCCAAACTCCAAAAACTCTAATCAGCCAGAGGAAACATCGTCTGGAGTAACCAGACACCAACTTTTAGTCCATCTCCCTGTCACTTTTGTCCCTTGCTGAAAGTCAAAGGGTGATGAACCCAGCCATCAGGAGGGACAAAGCACAGCAGTACATGAAGGATGCTCAATGAAGACAAAGTAAATGGCAAAGCAAAAATCCTAAAGCTCTCCAAAATATGTCTGCTCTCACCAAATCTAACCTGGTTTCAAAAACATGAGTCAGCAGAAAAAGTCCCAGACAAGCAGGTCAGACCTTGCAGCCCCACAGAGAGTAGATAGAGGCTTTGGGTCCTCTGCAATTTGGGAGAACAGCCACAGGTTCAGATAGCTGCACACCAGCTAAAGATCAAGGGGAAGAAGGAGGGCACCAGGAAATGCCCAGTGTAAGACCTACATACTAAACTCTTTTTAGTTCCTTCATTTGCAAATAAGGGGATTTCATTAATAACTCAGAGGAAAGTGAATGAGTCACTTGTACGGTATCTGTTACAGCAGAAGGAAGCCAAGCTGGATGAGAGAACACATTAAAAAAAAAAAAAAGAACACAACAAAGTTGGTCTGGCAACGTAGTCTTTTCAATCAGCAACATCCTAAGCCTGCGCATTAGGGGCAGAGGCACTCCAGAGCCATCAGGCACTCYGCCACAGACTGCACCAGCCATTCAACACCCTGGAAAGCAGGACACTTTGCTAGATGGTGACAGATTTCCACCCAAATTCTGGCTCATGCCAAAGGACTGGCCTACTTGTAAAATACCACAGGGTCAGCACGTTGCAAGGTTAAGATTATGTATGTCAAATACTGGCCCATCTTCCTAGCTGGGGCACTGACAGGCTCACAGGAGATGCAAAGCTGTCATGTTTGCACATTCATTCTCATACAGGAAAGAAAATCCAAGCAATTCAAAGCTAAAATCAGGTTTAATATCTTCTGATCTCTCATACTAAATACCTTTGCCCAGATACATTTTCTATCCTGTTCATTCTTTCTTGACTTAGGGTTCAGATTCAATGGACTCTACAAAAAGGCCCAATAACCCCTGAAGAAGTTCACATTGAAATAATTTTTTCCTGCCTTCCTACAGTGTTATTGCTGTTTTGCAGGACTGCTCCTTGACTGTTTCTGGAGTGGGGAACTGGCCAATGCACCCCATGGAGCAGGGCTGGTAGCTAACTGGGAGGCCAAGGGGCTCAGCTGTCAACTGGAATAAAGTAAGAGGCCACCAGCCAAGTCACTCAATGAGTGCTCTTCTGGATGTGCACTCCTGACAAAGACCGAATGGCTCTGGAAAAAGGTGATCCCCTTTCTCTCCTACCCACTTTGCTTCCCCTCCCATTTATTCCACCTGAGGGAAGGTGCAGATACCTCTCCACTTCATCGTTCTAATTGACTATTAATCACACCTATGGGAGGTGATGGAAGGAAAGACAGAAAGTATTAAATCTGACAGGCTCTCAAAGTGGCAGTGCCAGTGAAATGCATCACTAAGGTGAGTAATTTTCCTGTTTACTTCATAGGCTCCGAGCCCCCCCCCACTCCTTCCTCCCTGCCTAGATGTGGGCAGGACCCATCAAGGCAAAGCTTTGGAAGCAAGCAGCAGCGTCCCCAATTTCTACATAAATGCTGCAGGCCAAAGAGCAAAGGCAAGTTCCAACTGAGTCCTTGACAGTAATCAAGCACTGCGGCGCCTCTGGTCTTGTCTTGTGCATACCTTGCAAGTAGCATCATGTCTTCCCAGGGAGATTTCACTGGCAGCGCACACAAGCGCCTTGTTCCTTGGCTTCTACCTCAGAAAAAGAAAGTCCTGAAAACACACACACACCCCCCCCACTTTTCTGCTCCAAGGGAGACCATTTCCCRCTAAATCTTCAGTGTACTGCTAGCAGCCCTTTCAGAACAGATTTATGAATTTGCCAGAAATCTCTTTTGTTCCTGTGCAGAAAGGTTAGTGCCAGACCCTTGCCAAAATGGCATTGAGTCTTCTCTGTTAACGTCCAGGAAACTATCCTGAGTCAGATCTTATTACATTTGAAACAAAGTGCAAGTACCAGCAAGTCTCTTCCATGATAACAACCAGGGCCTGTCCCATTTCCTGATCACATTAGGCTCAATTTCCAGAATTACATCTATGCAAATATTGTTCTCCTGCTTGCAGAGCATTTCATTGATAATTAAAGTGAAAAGCCAGCAAAGCTTTTCTGGCTAGGATGGTGAACAAGGCAACAAACTAACTTGCAGACACCAAGCAGGGACAGATGTTCTTCCTCTGTATGAACACCATTAGATAAGGGCCCTCTCCTCCTCCTGTAAGACAGAGGATCCAAACTGAACCAAACCATTTCTGCAAACATCCCTCTGTTTTCTGGAAYTACTGACCCAACGAGGCCACACTCTAGTTCTGAGTCACGGAGAAAACAAAAGGATTAGGAAAGACAAAAATTACACCTCACTGAGCAAGTCATAGTTTTACTGAGAACATAAAGACGTAGTAACTCAGATCTAAGCTAGATCAATAAAGCATGACAGCAGCTCCAGAATACTCAGGATGAATGGTGACTAAGTCAAACCTTTAAACCTTTTATTTGAACAATTAAGCTTTGGGGACGAATGGCGAGAAAGTCATTCTCTCAAGAAGAGAGTCACTAGCTAATACCAGCATTTGCAGGGCTCTGGGATCTGTATTTTACCCAGATCTGCCTCTTTCTCAGCCCTCTCCTTCCATCCTCGATGACCTAGCTAAGCACAGCCCTTGAGTCAACTCATGTGGTTTCTCCTGAGCCTACTTTCAAAGTCAAGACATGATTCAGCAAGGTGTTTAAGCAGATGCCTACCTTTAAGGTTGGGAGCAGCCTTGCTGACTCCAACAGAACCCAAGAGATTTCACTGGGAATATTCACGTGCTAGAGGTTATGCACTCGCTCGAGTGCCTTACTGAACTGAGACCTTGATTTTCCTACATACCGTGGGAAACAATTCGTCAAGTTCCATGCTGAGGAACACAACAGAGCTGCTGCTGCAGCCATCAGAACATTCCCTGCTCAAAAACACAGCACCCCACCCCCAGACAGACAGTGAGGTCAATGCTGTGGCATCCTCTCTGCTAGGAAGATCAACAAACCCATTGAAGATTTGGGGTACTTCTCTATTTTTTCTCATGCTCTCCAGCAGCCCTGGAGCTATGCAACTGCAGCAGCTAAGGAAAAAAAGCTGTTCCACAGAGCAGCATTTAGAAAGGGAGGAAGACTTGCAATGACTTCAGAAAATGTTAGCAGCAATCCTTCCTACCCCTCACAGAAATAACAAACTTCAGTTTTACATCTCCTGCCCCCTAAGAGTAGAATGAAAAACCACATCCAGGTAGACATGCAAGCCAAAGAAAATTGTGCAGTAACGTGTCATATAAGAAACGGAAAGCTTGAACACAGCATAGTCCATATCTCTGATTTTTAGGCTGCTTTGAAATTTCAGCAAGAAAGCACAAGTGCATGAAAGAAGCTTGCATGGACCTGGATGCACTTTACAGGCAGATCTACAAAAGCCTGCTAGGTAAACTCATCAGGAATGATTGCCCAAATACTCCATGACAGTAACAGATCTATCAATTATTGGAAATAGATTACATCACATCTCTCAATATCTAGCAACTGATTTATTTCACTTGGTAACAAAGATAATGTCATCTGCATGATCTAACTGGAAATAATAGGAATGAATGTGGATTTAGWTGCAAATCCTTGCAACCACAATCTGAAGATGGCTTTCCAAGGAAAACACCAAACAGCTCTTTGTCCCTGCAGACCTCACTACTCTGGACTGCTTCATTTGCAAATTGCAAGCTCTGAAGACCCCAAGCAACAGATGCTTTGTGAGAAGACCTGGCCCATTCAAAGCAAGACTTCTTTCCCAAACAAAAAGCAGCCTTTGTTACTGGATAACAATGAGAACAGGAACAGTTCCCTGGGAAACATAATTTTAAAGTCAGATTTCCCAACTAACCACACCCAATTAGTAAGTAATGCCATGTTTTTGAGCGATTATGGAATCCCAGCAGATTTTTCACCAGTTTCAATTTTGTGATTCTCTCCATCTTCACAACAAAAAAAGGAAGCAAAACCTCCTCACGATCTTTAAAAGGTGGCAGGTAACTAAAGGCACACCCCTTCCTCCCTAAAAAGAAATAAAACAAAATGGAACAAAACAAGACAGAGTTGCAACATCAGAAGTTATTCGGTCACACTGTCTGGCACTCCCGTTTTCCTTACAGCTCATACATGGTGCACCACAGAAAGGTGCAAAGTCTCCACGGACAGGACAAGCTGTTGCCCTGCTCGATGCCGTGCAGATGAATTCCTGCCCTGGCAGAATGCAAGGTTTTTTCTGAGATAAGCTACCATGAATCTCATGAGCCGGCAGCACTGTGTTATCAAGGGCAACACTTACCATCTCCTTAGCAGGCTCTCAATGTAATGGTATCCAAACCAAAAGGCAGGAGAAGGGTTGGGACTAACACTAGCAAGCCATTTGCAAGCGCAGCCCATCGAAGACAATCAACKGGCATCAAAGAAGCCAAGGACTTGGAACCTGCAGAAGTTAACTATTTCTCCAGAACTTTATCAGCCAGTATGTAGACGAAGACACCATTAAACAACCAACATAACCCAACAGATCTTTTTCCAACCATCAGCTTCACAACTGAACAACAGAAAGAGTCCACAAGGGACTAAGTATTTAGCTCTTCAGCTGCAGACAGCAAAGCACTAGGATGGAGAAAAACCCCAATAGGATCAGAGATATTACAACACACGCCACAAAGATGTGATCATGCTACTGCTGTGACAGGCAGCTGATCATTGTCATGCAAGGGAGAGCACAAGGCTCCTCTGCACAAAGCACTGTGTTAGGGGGAAGAAAAAAAAAAAGCCTGTTTTACTAAGTGTGGAGGCAACAGATTGAAACAATCCAGRGGGAGACACTTGGGAAGAAGGAAGCTGGTGAGGGAGGAGAAACCCTAGCCACAGCACACCAGCTACCTGACCCTGGAGGACAGCAACCGATAGAGGCCCAGCAAGACTGTAACTGTTGCCATGTATTTCTTATTTAAATGCAATTTGTTTAATCTTAAGTTGGATTCAACCATCAAAGGCTCTCTTCTGTAGCGCACTGACAGTTTGCTCTAAAGCTCTGCACCTTTAATCCTTTAATTAGCCAAGAAAAATGCRATCTCAACTCTTCCACCAACCTAAGCTAATTTTCTGCATGAAGCTTCCAACTCCTGTAGGTTACAGGTTTTAGCTGCTCGTGCAGTCAAGGGGAAAAATACAAAACAAAACACATACCCCCAACACCCCCATTCCCACACAGGCTGATGTGTGCTTCTCCATGTGCTGCCTTTCCAAAGAGCAAGCCCTTTAAAAGTCCTTGCAGAAGCAAGAGGGGACCCATTTTCCCATTGCAGGAGTGGGCTGGGAGGCATAATTACATCACCCAATTCAGAGAAAGGGCCAACAGAGGTTTCTGGGGACAACACAATGTTTGCACAGGAGAAGGAAAAAACTGGAGTGTTAAGCCAACACTTGGCTGAGAGAGTGTCATTAGTAGCTTCAGCCACCTTTCCCAGTGATTCTAAGATGGGAGCTCCTAAGCAAGCACACAAAATTCCAGACAGTCAGCCATTTTGGAAACTCTCTCCAAAAGAGGATTTCTCCAGAGATGAGCTCTGCTATTTCTCAACAGTGTCACAGCAACCCAGCTCTGAAGGAAGAAAAGACCGCATAAGTCACCAGACCATCAGGACAGAAACCCATTTGGGCAGCCTAAAATACACATCAGGCTCTTCATGCAGTCCAGCAAAAGCAAACTCAAGGAAGGACAAGAGGGCCACCTAAATAATTCTTGTCTGRAGCCCCTCCATGGTGGAGTGAGGTATAATCTGCACCTGAACACACCCCTGACTGTCTCTCCAGGTCAGGATGAGTCTTGCAGGGCAAGGCAAAAGCAACAGTGCTCCCGCTCAAGGCATGGCCACAGTGCAGCTGCAGGGACCGCTGGCTGGCCATGTCCTGACCCCATGTGTGACATGCAGGAAAAGGAGTTCAGGCACAGCAAGCTATCTCTGCAGAGCCACCAAAACATCACCTTCCAGCTGCTATGTTCCAGAGCCAACAAACCTGCCCATTGCTGCAGCACCACACAGACACAGCCGATCTCTTTCTAGGCACAGCCTGCAAGTCCACACAACGTTGCATGGAGCGCAGGGCCATCCCTACCTTGTGTGTTTATCTGCCAAGTGTGGACAAGCTGTACGAGGCTTTCCTGGTAGCTGGCCAGGGAACACATGTGAACAGCAGCACCAAGAGTCACCAGGGACTTGACAGAGGCATGAAGACATGGGAGTAAGAATAACCCCCCTCTGATGAGCAAATGCACAGTGGAAGAGCCCTGTCGACATCAAAGGCAGAGGACAGGCATTTGTGYATCTTGCAGTTCTTTAATTTGCTTCTGTGTTGAGGTCTTGACAAAGATCAGCACATGACCAGGGCTGCCTCATTTACACAAGCACTTTTGGCGAAGTCACAGCAGGACTTGGTTTGAGAAAAGGGGAGGAAAAAACCCCAACAGTCTGCTGGTTTTAAGCACTAACAAAATACTACCCAGGTAGTATCATAATCCCATCTCTAACTAGAACAGAGCACACAAAACGCATGCCCCTTTCCTCTGATAGGATTTTAGAGGCACTGTATTCATACTGTCCACCTTACTCAGCCCAAATCAGTTTCCCTTGGCTCCTCCAGCAAGGAATCCAGCCCATCAGACAACAAAAATGATCTGAGTAACAGCTGCTACACTCCACAACAGGTCAGTCACACACAGTCTGCACCTTCAAAACTCGCATTAGTTACACGTGCAAACCAGAAATACAGCTGCATGTGCATCTCTGGGATTTTCACTCACAAAAAAAATAATACTGCAGAGCTCAGTATGATGAGAACCGTCAGCTCAATGATACAAGAACCTCAGCATGAGAACCTCTATTGCCAACCTCACCACTCCAGCTGCTCCTGAGTCATGTAACTGTTCTACGCCGCCACAGGCCTTCAGAAAGAGGCATTTCAAGTGCACARTTAAAGGCAGGCAAATGAGCTCTGCAAGCTGCAGTTGCAAGATGTCCATGCTGCATTCAGTTCCTACAGAACAAAGAGGATTCGAGTAGCTGGCAAAGAGCTTTGGACTGGGAAGCTGCATTCTGGGGTCCAGGCAGGCAGGCTAGTAACTGAATTTCTGCACTGTCTTTGATCAATGTATTACAGAACATCCTTCCACCGACAGTCCTCAGGRTGGGTACAAAAAAGGCAGCAAACAGTTAGCAGAGTTGCTCCAGGTCACAAAGGAAGCTCATCTCACAGCACCAAGACGAGTAGAGTTTTTTCTCTTTTAAGAAGGAAAAAAAAATAATTCTACAGTGCTCTGAAAGCAGCTAATCAGATTATTAAAGTGCTTAAAAGTTTAATGAAGAAATCAAAGCTATTAAGCAAACATTCAGCTTGATGTCTCTTTTCCTTCTTACCCACCCTTCCTCAATGCATTCAAAACCTCTTTTTGCTGTGCTATAACATGTTTGAACAGGTACTGAGATACAAACAAGTCTTGGCCCCATCTCATACAGAATGGATTGGTTGCAGATGTTCTCCTGCAAGCTACATCTTGCCTCCTGCAAGAGCATTCATCTCCAAAACACATCATTTCACCTACTTTGCCTGAAGCCAAAACTCAAAGGTTATTTAATTTTTAATATTTTTTTTTATTAACTCTAACATACCTACAGCTGTGCAAGCAAAACCCCATCTGGTTTTTCAAGGCACAAAGAGGTGAGCGACTAAGTTTGATAAAAGTAACCAAGTTGGGGCAGTCATCTTTCTGCTCACCTCTGCAGGAGCCAACAGCAATGTCAGGAGTGCAATAAAACAAAAACCTGCTATATTTCAGAGAAGCCTGACATATTTCACTATCTTCCTAGGACAAGTCAGACATGAGCTCATACAGTGGCAGGTGAGTCAGTGACGAGTCAGACAAGAGCTCCTTAATTAAGCTTTAGGGGCAGATGATCCCTCGAAGGTGTAATCAGATTGGTATGGCCAGTGGAAAAAAGAAAAAMTATAAAAAGAAAAACACTAAAAAAAGCTGAGTGAACTGCTACACCCTTGCTGAGCCATACTGGGCAGGCTAAAGGCAGCAGGCTGCCCAGAGCCTCCAGCATGCAGGAATACCTGGCTGTCCTGCACCACTCCCTGGCAGACAGCACCTGCCTGTGTGCTCAGCTCTGCTCCTCCAGGGAGCAGAGAAATGCTGCCTTCCCCAGCGAGCAGGTCACACTGGGGTCACACTGCGGACACTATGCAATGCCACATGTCCAGTGCAAGGGGCACCCCAGGAGTTCCAGCTTCAGAGGCAAAGGGGTGGTTGGCAACAGCTCAGACCTGCGTGGTGGAGACGGAAGAGGTAATGAGTGAGTCATTCCCAGTCACTACCTAACAGGATCAATCTTGGCCAGGTGATTTATCAGAGATTAAAATGCTACCAAGCCAATTCACTTAAAAGAAAGACCCCATGAATTCTGTATTTTGGAAGCTTCCCTGAAAGAAGCTGCAAAACACTCATCAGAATATCAGTGCATTGAAACAAAATAGCCGCATTAAGCAGATTGAGATCAGCAGGGTGACTAATAGCATCAGAACATTTTTGTGCTCTTGACATCAGACATGCAGCAWGGAAATGGTTTTCTTCCAGCACGTGTCCCTGCAAATTCATCCTGGAACTCGTCTCGCCCGTGTAGCTGCTCTTCCCGTTGGCCAGGGACCGAACTGCAGCGCTCCCTCTGAACACCCAGCAGCATCAGCACAACCCAGCTCTCCCCATCTTATCTTGCACAGATCAGTTTGCTGAAAAACAAGCCCAGAAAGAGATTCCAACCTCTGCAGCCCTTTCGAGAGGCATGGCAAAGGAAATGGGTAAAAATGACTCATCAGAGAAGTCAGCACACAAAGGGAATGACAAACAAAGGTCAAATTTATGAATTCCTTATAGAAACTGATTGCAAAGCAATCAAACTGCATACTTTGTCAAACCTTACAGAACTAATGATAACTCTTCTGAAAATTTTCMTAGGGGCCCCACCACTTTCTTTGTGAGTGCCAATACTGTAAGAYGTTTTAGTAGGATATCTAGAAATGCACAGACTCCTTTCTGTTAAAGTCCCCCTTGTTCATATGCCTACAAGAACTCACCAAGGATGGGTCAAAAAAAATGACTAAGAATGAGTTGTATGAGAGGTTTGCAGGAGAAGAGATGGGAGACAAGGAACTCATTGCAAAACCAGCCACCACCCTGCTGATTAATGAAGAGGGATCATTCAGTGCTCAGACACTGGACAAACAGCTCATGGGAAGACTTTTTCTTTCCCACCCATGGCRATGCTGATGCTCAGATGCAGACAGAGCAGATGCACTGCCTGCCCCGCTGCCGGCTCCACAAACACCCTTCAGGCTGGGCACCAAGCCCAGTGGCACCGCTCCCATCCCTTCCCCATGGGAATCCCTTCCAGCTCTGCATTTTAAGGGGGGGGTCCAAGGAGCTCTGGGTGAAGGTCTGATTGGAAACCTGAGCTCACTTTTCTCCCACTGTAAGGTCAGGAGCAAGGCAGCTCCCGGCCACAGCTCTCACAGTTGAGCTAATGAGCCCCAACAAGTGGCAGGGTGAGTTTGTCAAGGCTCAACAGCACAGCTAACACAGCACTGGTACAGCACTGTGCTCTGCCTACAGAACAGGAACAGGCTTCCCTTCTAGTCATGGCCCCCAGCTGGCCTGTGCACCAGTAGTTTTCATACCTGGTAGGCCTGGTGCTAGTAAAGCTCAGTATCTCAAGCAGGGGAAGCAATCACCCAAGCAGCACTTGGGCTTCAAGTTTTAGCCTGGAGACATGTTTTGGTTGCCTCAAAAGTTAGTTTGTAGAAAGATTGTGATGTCCTATAAACAAGAGGCCTGAAAGCTAAGGCTGGTGACAGGGCACACGCAGCAAGCAGCAGCATCCAGCTGCCCCCCTCAGGCATTTCACATCAGGGGTCTGAGTGTTTTACAGCATGGGATCATCAGCCCCAAATTTGAGGGTGGGTACCTGGAAAGGGGGAAGAGGGGGAGCGGAGGCAGAGGGAATGACTTGCACAATGTTCCCCAGATCACATCTAAATCACAGGGCAGGAGCAGCTCCAAGGCTGGGCTGGGAGCCAAACCTGCTCCCGAACAAGGCATCTCCCGGCAGGATGGCTGCTCTCCTCAGGAGGAAAGCGTGGTGCACCCCAGGGCACAAAACATGCAGGGAGGAGAGCCCCAAGGCAGCACGGCCATCATGGCTAATGGGGAAAACAACAGGGCCACAAAATGTAGACCTAAGTCTACTCTCATTTATTTAGGAAAGCCAGGTCAGCCTTCAGGTGCTGTTTTCCTGTTTCCTCTAGGATGTTTTTCAACTTTCCGCAAAACTGAATTTATATGGACTTCAGCAGCTAACATGTATCAGTAGATCATAAAGCACTCCTCCTTACCAGACAAGTAATATTCTGCTCTGTTAAAAAAACACTCTCACAGAAGACCTCTAAAAAAAACCAACAAAAAGAAAACGAGGCAGAAGTAGCACTCTCCTCCTGTGGCTCCACCAAATTCCAATGTTTAAATGTTATCTTTAACAACTGGAAACGGTAAAGTTTGTATCAATACTCAGGTCTATTTGCAAGAGGATCTAAGCTCTTACCTAGGCAGCTATCCTGCTGTGTTTACAATAACAAATCTGACACACCTGCACATAGCAAAACCTCATGAAAAGATTTCCATTGCATAATAAAGTTCATGCTCTTTCTATATAAAAGCCATCCCTAACCAGGACACTTCTTTTTAAAACAAAGTAGGAGTTTTTTCACAGTATATGGCCTGCCAAGCACTGCAGCTAAACCCTCAGCATACAGAGCACCACCAATGCAACACACAGAATTATTCTTGCTTCAGCACACCTCCAAACTGCTGTGTGCTCTGTATCGAGTTGGCAAGGACATAATATCTATGACAAATGTGATATTTCAGCTAACCTAAAGAAAGGAATTATTATCTCCAAGGGCGGGCTTTGTCTACACGGTGAGCAATACCTCTTGCACCAGCCTCCTTGAAAAAATTTACCCAAAAGCAACTTATTCAACAGCCACTCAAATAGTTTTTGCACAACGTTTCTCTTCGTAGGGTTGAAATATCTTCTAAGAGTGCTTGGTTGATGCAGTTTAAGTTATACAGATCAATGGTATGGGGGAAACTGGCAACCTATTAGGAAACCCTCCTTGCCCTGGAGCTGCTGACTCCCTTCTGGGCCAGCAGCCGTGACCTTCAGAAAGGTAAGGAGGCAACTTCACCAATGCTTCTATCAGCTCTGCCAGGCTGCTTTGCATGCTTAGCACTTGTGAAATCCAGGAGAGCTCAGCAGCTTTTACACACCAGCCCAGAGGCAGTCCCCGAGTTGAACACTACAAAAAAACCCTAAAGCATTAAAAAAAAAAAAAAATTCCACTCCAAAACACTGCTGGTTCAGAAACTTTGGCACTTCTGGTGCCTTGGTTTCCCTTCTCTAAAATGGCGACTCCACTCCTGATTTGCCTACCAAGCAAAGGTGTTTGCTGATTAGGGAAGTAATGTTTGTGCAGCACTTTGAAGATTTAAAGTACTACATTAATCCTACATGTTGTTCTTAGCAGAAGCCAAATTTTTCACTGAGAAAAAAAAAAAGCTGATTTAAATAGTGACCCTCCTCTACTTCAAGATGTTCACTCATCTCCCAACATCAGCTATTCTTATCTGTAAATGTTTTTTTAACCCTTCCTTCTCACAGTTCTCAGAAACCACAAGTCTCATTCAGCTTTTAGTTGAAAAATGGCTTCTTTCCAGGCTGTGGCTGTTTCTTGTAAAGTTAATTCCTTTGGTAATACTGCTGGAGGCACATTGGTATGTTTGGTGTGTGTATGTACACATATATATTTTCCCCCTTTTCACACGGTGTTGTTTTTATATATATGTAGTGAAAGATACCTAATCCAGGATTACGATTCTCTTTAGTCCTTTCTCATGAAAGTAGGTGGGGCTTTTTTTGTGCAAGTTGCATTGATGAAAATTATGTTTAATTAACACTTTTTCCTCTCCACATAGACACACACACACAAAAATCTCCTTAAGAACCAAAAAAAGTTTCTTGCACTTGATTTTTTCCCTCTGAATTTTCTTTCAAAAATAACTAAAACCTTAAAACTAATTTCTGGAAGAAAAAAAAATTGTCATGCCAGTACAACTAGAAATTGCTTGTACAAAACAGCACAGGGATCTTCTGCCCTTGTGGGGCACACAACCCTCCCCATCCATTCTCCTATGTTCTAATGTCTCATGTTTTCCACTTGCAGATCCTGGGAGACCTCAATTGAGCTCTAACTCATCTCCTGTTCCACTGGGAGAGAACCAGCCACAAACATTGCAACTAGGAGGCTAACTCCTAGGTGAGAGAGAAGGTCATTCACAACATCTGAAGCCTGTTTTCTCCCATCACATCAGGCATGCTGGGTGCCCTACACTGACTGTGCTGTTTGAAGACCAGAGTACATACTCAAAGCAGGAGACCCAAATTTTCAGTTCCCAGTGCTGGCAGATACCAATTCATATAGTAAGTAAATAACTTCCTTTCTCATCCTTCCTGGACACCCCTTGTTGCATGGGGTACAGGCTGTCCCTCACAGCATGGTCTTACACCACAGTGCAGCCCTGTCATCACAGAGAGCACTGGCCTAATAGCACAGAGCTAAACTCCTGTTCATACAGAGAGGCTATACTGCCTTGGTAGGATTTACAAAACAATCAGGGACACAAAAAAGGAAAAAGAAAAAAAGCCAAGACAGTTCACATGACAAGACATTTTCTAGAAACTGCTATACAGGTCTGTACAGCTGCTTGTAAGGAGTAAAAGAAAAAGATAACTGGTAATAAAAACAAAATATACATGACAAAGATATTACGGGGAAAAAACACAATTACATTCTAATGGGAACCTAATGCACTCAGATCTCATTTTACTCAAGCATAAAAACCCAAACAGAAGCCAGCAGTCCCCTCCTGGCTGGTTCTCACAAGTGAACTGGTTCTTCCCAGCTTTGTGAGCTTAAAACCACCTCCCTGCCGTGAGAAAGGCACCTCCTTCAAAGACAACAAGCCTGGCTCCTCTCTTTCCAGGTAGATGACCTAGGACAAGTTACTTATGCCTCAACGACCTTGGTGTTAGGCCCTGTAATGTCACACAGAGGGAAACACACCTCAGAAGCTCTTCAAGCAGGAAAACACGACTGCCACCTCTCCCTGCACGAGAGCGACGGTGGCGACTGACACCCGCCCCGCGCAAGAGCCCATGCAGGATGGGAACAGCCTCTTGAGGCTGGCATGGTCGCTGAGGGCTGAAGGAAGCCAAATCTGAGCCACTTCTCACCTGAGACCAATGGCCAAGTACAGCAGCACTGCTAATTTACCACAAACAGCTCAGCTCGCACCGCTGCATCAGCCCCTGCAGCCCAAGCTGCAACCCCATCTCCTCCTCCGCTGCCTTCTCCTTCCAGGCCGCTTCTCCCCCTTTGGATTGCAGCATTTTTTACCTTCCTCTCTGCCTTAACAAATGGGGGCTATCACCAGTGAAATAAACTTTGCTAGGGAAGCAGCTGGGCTGAAGGGATTCATTATCAGAGCGGCCCACAGGTGACTAATCTGTCTGCTTGTGGAGGTCTGCAAAGCCTCTGCACACATGAGTGTCTTACGAAGACCCTTCTCAACTGCCCTGAGCAAAGAGCCCAAGCCTGCGTCACTGCTGACTAGGAGCCTCTGAGGACAAAAAAAAATCCAAAATCCTGTAACAAGGCCGCGTCCAATCCCTTTCTCCTGGCAGCTTTAAATACAATGTTAATGGGTGAAACTGGAAAGCTCAGATTCCACTGACAAACATGCCGTCAAGGAATCATGAAGCTAAGATTTCACAGGAGCACTCGGCACAGCCTTACATGTATATTCACTGGCAAAGTCACCAGCAYTTAAAAGAGTTTTCATTTACGATACTGAGAGATAATCAGCAGTCCCGACGTACTGGACATTACAAGAGTTACTGAAATGATGCACTATTTGTTTGAACAGATTATTTAAGAGAACACTGAACACATAATTAGGAACTGTTGAGTCAAGGCAATGTACACATATAATTGCCCTCTCACTGCTTCGCTATGCTTGTGCACGGTCCTCTAATTCATTTTATAGAGACTGGCAAAAAAATTCCCAAATTTACTAGGCAGATCAGAATACARAATATATTTAAAATAAAAATGGAATTAATCAATCTGAAATAAAAATACTGAGATGCCCAGCCAAGGAATCTGTTCTCTCAAYCACAAAAACCTGTTATTGCTTGTGAGGACTAATTTAAGTGCATTCTTTTCGGCTTCCTTAAAACGCAGCTTTTCCAAATTCACTAACCCCAGCCAGCACAATCCATTTACTTGCTTTCATGCATGTTGCACAGACTATTATCCAGCTTTGCTAGCAAAGAGTTTGAAATCTGAGCATTTTCTGATGGTGGTAGGTACAGCTGAGTTTACTGAGAACAGGAAAACCAGTGAGCCTGCCTGGAACACGGATTGCAGCTTTGGAGAGCTCCATGTTTCATAACAAACCCTGCAAGGACCAACCCAGCTCAGCTCCAGCCTACTGCAGGGCATGAGAATAAACTGCTAAACTCAGGTATTGCCAACACCTGAATTATGCAAGTCTTGCAGGACTGAGTGTCTTTCTTCAGCAGAATCAAAAATTTGCAAATAAATTTCAGTTTTCATTTAAAAACTTAAAGCAATTTCTGCCTTCGTGTGACTATCAAGAGAAGTTTTAAAATATTTAGTAGATGCACCCTAAAGGCTCAAAAACCTGGRGGAGAATAAGCAGAACCTGTTTGTCTTTTAAAAAGACTCTCATGACTTATATGGTGGTATCTTGCTTTTGGGGATGGGCGGATCAGATTCATTTTTTGATAGCTTGCATTTGGCAGTAATGTTAACTTTTACTTACCTTGACATACAATTTTAATTTTTACTTTCCTACTGCAATCATGTTTTCCCCCATGTAACAGGTTCTGCTAGTGGCAGGTGATTGCCAAATATTTTTTAGGGGGAAAAGGGAGTGCAGTTGTTTATTTATTTATTTATGCGCCAAGTGGGTGGGGGAGGTTGGCACGCAACTTCCACAAAGAAAAAAACCTGAGGTGGAACACTTTTGAAATACCTTGTTTTCTTCTGCTCCAGAAACAGGAGGAGATACTGCAATGCTTAGGCATATGGGAATTCTCCCACAATAAATGAGACACTACTCTGCTTAAGTTCTTACTTCACCCAATTCAGAGGGCTTCTCACTCAACCCCAACAACCTACTCTCTACCTCAGCATTACAAACAATAACTGCTTGTTCCTTCGCAGCACAGTTTTCAAGAAGGTTTTATTGTATGAGTATGCATACAAGAAACTTGGTACAATTTAGACTATAAAGGCTTTTGTTTTTAAACACTTCAATAGAGTTTCAATTGTTAAAGACTTTCCTTCTGAAAAGACTGATYAACCTGCTTATATTCTTACTTGCATTCTGAGGTCATTAATTAAAAAAATAATCAAGGATGCTTATAAAGTCCTCTGCAATCCAATCTCAATTTGTCATCATTAATTAGATCAACATTGCATACAAATGAGACCTAACCTGATTAGACAGCATGTTTTACTGGAATTCTTACTTAAGGTCACGAAAGACTTCAGAGAGAAAATCTGCAATATTTTCAAAGTGAACTGCTCATACATATGGAATCACCCTGTCACCTAGCATCAGCTAGTTTCGCTTTGTAATTTTGGCCTTTTTTTTTTTTCTTTTTTTCCCCTTTAATTAGGAGCCCATCACAAACCTGAGCAGAGAAGCTGTCACACTCATCACCCTCCCAGCCTATACTATACAAATACTGTTGKTTTTTTTACTGCACTGTCCTAAGACAATAAACCTCTCCCTCTGCAGAATTTGGAGGGGAAAAGACAATACAAAAAAGTTTTAAGAGAAAAAATTAGTCCACGGAGGTTTTCAGAGACATAGCATTTACRTAACCAGCAAGTACCTTCTCTACTTGCCCCCACCTCCAACAGAAGAAACCTTGAGATCTACACGTGATTGCAGATTATTGCCTCCAAAGCACACAGGCTGGGATCTGAATGCACAAAGTGGCTTAGAAATCTGAAGCACCTTCAGAGGTCTCCAATCACTCCATGAAAGCAGCTCTTGCTTTTYGGAGAAATAACCCATTCCTCTTACCAAGCTCAGAGCCTTTGCTCCCACGACCTAATCTGACATGACTCAGCCCAGAAGCTCGGAGGAGCTCTGGTGAACTACTTTGTCAGCCAGGACAGCAGATCCCCTGCCAGTCACCACCGACCCATCCCAGAAGGACAAGGTGGGTCAGTTTGGCTCATCGCCTCCCAAACAGGGAAAAGCACAATACAATGGATTTCCTTACTTAATACTGTTACATGGGGAAATGCAAGAGGGGAAAAAAAGGAAGGAAAAAAAAAAGAAAACCAAACCCAGCAAACTAAGAAACAAGGCTTTCAAGTTTTGGACTCTTAATAAGGGTGGGGCCATCAAGTAATTAAACTTTTAATAGGTCACTGCAGTGGAAGAAACTCTTCCAGTTGGGTAAGTTCCTAATCCATCATTAAAAAAAGATGACAGGCATTAATCAAAGTGTATGAAGTCACATGGGGGGGGTGAGCAACTCCAAGAACTTGCTCTTGCTGAGAGGATGGGGCAATCACTCCTCCTTTCATCAACATTTCATGCGTGTTTCCACATTTCTCAGGACGACAGTGGGAAGGAGAGCCTTCACGTCCTTCCCCACCCACCCCACTGATAAAGCTGTCGAACACAGATTACCAACTGCTCAAGAGCTCATGTGAAACGAGTTGGTGGATTAATTAGCAGAAGGGCAGAGCTCCGAAGATGGATAGATGCTCTACTTTGCAAGGCGTATTGATTGAAGGTCCCCAGCCACCACCACAGGACTGTCATAATCCACTGTGAACACACAGCACACTGCCAGCTCCTGCACCAGCAGCCAAATCTGGGTTGCTTGGCTCAGTGCAGGGACACCTGGACCACACTCCCTCCTCCCTGTCAGAGAGCTGTTTAGGAGCCCATTCCTTCAGTAAAATGCAGAGACATATCTAAACAGACTGCAACACGTATAGGGAACACACCTTCATCTGCTGGTCCACATCAGGGCAAAGGAAAAGGTGAGGAGCCTAAATGTGCCTTTCCCCAGGCTGCACACATTTGACGACTGTAGTCACCAAACAGTAATTTTATTTAGTTTTTAAAGTCAGCRTGCAATCTGATCTTTGACCACTACCTAGATCCACCTTAAAATTCAGCCTTCACTTCTACCTCGGAAAGCCACTATCACTGAGGTGAAACATCTCATTTAAGCTTGCTAGTAGCTCTCCTGCCTCCATCTCTGCCGGAACAACCTACTACATACATTCAAACCTCATCTCAAAAGACTGCTTTTCGTAGTTGAAAGGACAGCATCAAACACTCTGGTTCCTTGCAGCTGCATTAGATAATTCTTTGTACCGTACGTATCAAAAGAGAACGTCTTTTCATATCTCTTTCAAAGGACCCTCTCCGGAACAGCTCGCAAAAATCCAAGCCAGCATTTTCTTGCCCTGAGAAATGCAAAGTAGAACTGACCAACAGTTTCCTTACCTAAAGGAAACTGAAAATTAATATTGTGTGTAGCTTAATAGGAGAAACACAGACATAAAAACAAGAGTGAACTACAGGAGAACATCACTACACAGACTGATGAGTAGAAAATGCAATTTCCACCTCACTTCAAAATACATCACCGTTTTATGCATAAACAAATTAAAATTTGGTTGTGACTGGACCCACCACATTTTAACCTGATTTAACACAGTTTTCTGAACAAAGTTAGTAATGTCAGTTCTAGGCAAATTTTACCAGAAAAGGCTTTTAAAATATAAGGGATATAACCTTATCTGTTGTTATGCAGCATCTTTTTCCAGAGGGGAGCACAAGGGCTCTGCTGCTTTTCTGGCAGCAGTAGCTGGGAGTTTGTTTTTTAGTTGCATTTGCAGCTAGATTGTATCTGAGATCAAAGTAGTTCCTCAGATTGAAAAGAAAAATAAAAAACCCACACTATTTTAATGCTCTTAGCTTTTGGTAAAAATGTTTTCTTTCTTTAAAAAAAAAATAAATTCAAGTCCTTGCTTTTATTTGGGTAGTGTGGGGTAGGACGTTATTCACGGCACTTACTCCAAGTGCCTGCAGGAGAGGAAGGCAAATATTGAACATCTGTAAGACAGCAATACTCTCCTCCGTAAACATCTCTACTCTGGAGCCCTAAACCACAACAGCTGGACTTAGAGCTCCAGCAGTGCTGTGTCCTGGGCCACAAAGTCTTTAGAGCCTGAACAATCAAGAGAGTGCCACCAAAAAACAAGAGCTGGGCTTCAGGTTTCAAGCTTCTATGTTTCTTTGATAAGAAAGGTATTATTCTGATAGCAAAGTGTTAAATTAAAAAAAGCAAAACAACAAACCGACAACAAAACCCCACAACAAAACAACCCCACCCCCTTCAAACAAACAAACCAACCAAAAACACCACAAAGGGCTGACCCCAGCTGGTGACACACTTGGGTTCCCACACCAGCTGCAAGAGCAGAAGGACACAGGGAAAACAAAAGCCTCACTCTCCATGGTGCGAGGAAGGAGCATGGTGTGAGTCTGAGCAAGGAGCACCAGCTCCATCCTGCCGGCATGGCCCCRCATGCCAAACCTCGTACAAACCCAGGGATGCAGAAGAAAGCCAAGGGAAGCACTGAAGCAATGCTATTGCCCACCTCATGCTTTACTCCAGCACACCTGCTAAACTCAAAAGGAGAGCCACTGTTTSATCATGTATGGTCTTTAGGTGATTGGTTTTTTGCAAGGCATTTTATTCCCCTGGGATTTAGTGATATTACTGAGGGTTAAACTCCCACCACACCCTCTCAGAGCAATCAAGATAAATCTCTCCCTTCTGTGTGACACATCATGYTCTGCAGAGGACTCGGGCCACTTTGTTCTTGCACAAGCTTGGGTATGTATCACAGGAATAATGTCACTACGGGCAGGGGGACCAAAGCCAGCGAAGGAGCAAAGTGATGCCGTGTCCTTACCGTCCATGTTGCTGACTTTGCCGTGCTGGACTGTTGAAATGATACATCGAAGCTGTGAGGTCCCGGGTAGTCTGTGTTGGAAGGGATGGCTGGGGAGGGAGAGAGGGCGTCAAAAGTGGAGCTGGGCTGGGCGTAGGGTGAGGGGGCCGTGACGCTGTTCTGCGCGTGCTCCGTGTTGTAAGGGCTGGTGGAGGAAGAGCCATTCTGGATCTGCTGGTCCATGCTGTTCAGGAGCCCCAGGTTCGTGTACTGCGGCTGCAGGCAAAAACAGATGCACAGGAGCGTTAGAGAAGCAGCATCAGCACAGGCTGGCCAGACACAGCACGGCCTCCAGCATGGAGGATGCACRGCATAACCTCAGCACCACCGTACGTGTCACACCCGAAGGAAGATTTGCAAAGGATCTCCCCCTCTTTACATTGCTGACTGAAGCAGAAAGTAGTTTAAGGCTTCTCACAGTCACACAGTGGATCAGCAGCAGAGCTGGGAAAAGAGCCTGTGCATAACCAGGAGGTGATTCGCAGGGCAGAAAGCCATCCCAAGGAGACAGGCTCGCTATGTCTAGCAACACCCAGTCAGACCTCYTCAGAGGTACTGCTGTAACCTGATAAAAATCAGCAGGTTCATTACAGTGCAACTGGCTCTAACTTGTACACGGCTACATCGTCTTCAACAGTCTGGTGCTCTACACAAAGTGTTCCTCTACTTGTGGATCTGATCCCGCTACACAGGGTGACAATGAGGACCCCTAACTCAGGTAGTAACCGTGCTGAGGGGTGACTCACTGGAAAAAAGGCTCATGGCAGCTGACCAATTTGCACCATGCACTCAGTTCCTAGTGACCAGTCACAGACAGTGGTAGAGAATTAAAGTTCTCATCAAGTAAAATGAAAACTGACAGCATGAAAGGCTTCTTCTCATGCTTAAGCAGCATCAGTTGTAGAGTGGATAGCACTTAAGTAGCCTCCAAGTACAAACAACRTATGAAAATTGTAGACATCAAATCCAAAAAACTCTGAAAATAGAGTACAGAAAAGGCAAAGGTTAGATTAAGGAGAGGTTAACAGAAAAAACATGTCTAATGCCCTAAACTCAATGTGTAGCCACGGTCCCCCACCTCAAAGAGATGAGAGGGGAACACAGCTCAGAGGAAGGTGACAAGAGTAAGYAAATCCTTTTAATATCTTCCTGTAATACAGCAGTGGATGACAACTTTTCAGCCTGGAAAAAAGATAATGAGGAGAAAGGTGGAACACAGTATAATAGAAGGAGATAAATTCTTAGATGGCATGTAAAAAAGCAAATACAAAATYAATTTTTATGTTCTCTTGGTAGAGGAGTTGGGGAACAAGCAAACATCTTCAGCAGAACTTTGGTTTAAACACAGAGTGATTCTTCACAAAAGACCACAAATAAACATGGATTTTTCTGTTACMAAACGTGGCAATACCAAAAGCCTACAAACGTTCAAAAAAGCAGGAGACAAGTTCTGTTTGGGAAAAATCCATCAAGACAAGTGTATCCAATTGTAAAATTCAGAACTAAAAACAGTTGGAAGCTAGGAAGGTATTCTGGAGAAAGAGTTACACAACTAACACGTGTTTTTAAACCTCCAAAGGACACAGCCCTAGCCCCAGYGACAGGGCAGCAGGCAGTGGTACACAGGATTCAGCCAGGTACACAGTCTCATCCTTGTGTGTGTCCCAAGGGCACGAACTGTGCCCAGCTTAGGGCGAGAAGCACCCTAAAGGTTTGTGGTATTCATTCCCAATAGCTCTGGGCTCAACCAGGAACATGCAGCAATAAAGGCACCTGGTTGTGCTGMTGACACAGCAGAAGGGACCCCGGCTCTTCCTCTTGTCCAAGGCTCCAAGCAGCTCACATCYCTCAACATCCTATAGCTCCAATCCCACCCAGAGCCATCAAGCTCACCTATCCCTCAGTATTTCAGCCAGTTTGCTCACAACTTCCCTCATCTTTCCAACAGTTATTCCTCTTCTTATCAGCCACAAAGCAAATGTTGCCTGAGTCAGAGCACCAACCACAAGATCCATAACAAAAAGGTTTCTCAATACTGGGAATCCCAGCAGCCCTACTGAAGCTTCAAGCGGCGCATGAYTCCTCCGAAGACCTGGAAGGGAAGGGCACAAGCTATCTCCTGAGCTCTCCTGGGACTTTGGAAAAGCCATTTAAAAGCTTTACCAGTCATGTCAGCCACACAGGAGAACAGGAYGGTCCCTTTGTGAGGATGACGCATCCTCTCTATTCCCAAAGACTTTTACACTCTCAGCTGTCCTTCCAGAATGGATGTAGAGAAATTTAAACCACCCATTGCAGCTCTTCCTTAGGTTTCTGTTTCACTGGAAGAGGCTAATATTTCCAGCATTTTCATTAAACACTCAAGGTGAGGCGGGTGCTCTGGGATCTTCAGTGAGGCACATGGGACCTCCCAGAGATGGATCAGCTTGCTACTATGAGCTGTGCTGCGAAGGAGAAAGTCTGGTGGGGAACAGCACAGGGTACATTTTGGAAGCTGGGACAGGCTGCAGAGAGAAGAGAGAGTTGGCTCCCTCCCTCACTCTGTCAGCAACACACTGTGTCCTTGGGCAAGACACCTCTCCTCCCCCTCACCCTACTGCAGGCAGCAAGGTCTGCAGGGCAGGGATTGCTCCTCACCATGTAAAAAGCCCTGCACTTAATGGGCCTCCGCTTTGTCTGAGGCCTGCAGGCAGCAGAGTAATAAAAGCAATTACATATTGAGTCCTAATCCTGGGTGAACCAGTGACTCAGGTTAGTAATTTGCCCTCCCTGCCTCARCTTCCCCCTCTGGAGCAGTGTGGATGTTATAATACCCAGCACCCCTGTTAGATGGGAGAGTTTGTACTTGTGATTGGACTCAAAGCTAAATAGTTGATGGGGGAGAGAGCGATCCAGACTGGTTCTTCTTCTCCCACAGGAGATTGCAGCTTTGGCAACACAGATGACAGTTATGTCTCATCTCCTGCAGGCTATTCACTCAACCAAGACCTATTTAACGGACTTTTGGTACATGTCTTCCCTTGAGGCTAATTCCGTACAGAAAGAGCCAGAATCCTGACATACTGTACCAGGAAGAGTCTTTTACCTGCTCAATAATTTTGCATTTAATCAAAAAACAACCCTCCTGCCCTAGAATACCCTAGTAAGACCCAAAGTCTTCTCAAAAATGTAGAAGTATCACTCAATTGTTTAATTTCTCGTGGAGATTAGCATCAGACACACTCCCTAACCAGCAAATGATGAGAAGACAGCTGTGATGACAACAGTCTCCTAAACCAGCTCAGACATACAGACAGCAAAACAATAGTGTTTCAGCTTTCACTTAAGAACTATTCCTCTAATCCCAGGCTACTTAAATTGGTGGAGAAAGGTGGCCAAACAAGTGGCCAGCGTTAACAAGACAGCACAGTCTGGAAACGCTGAAGGTGCTGCCTGGAAGTCAASTGAACAAAAATAATAAAATAAGTGCCCCATTAAAATGTAAGATATCCTTAAGATATTCAGAGATCCTTTTCATTCCTTTCAGTCCAGGGACCATCTGTCTAAATGTTATCAGCGGAGCAGCCATTCCACTGCATTTATACACTCACATGCCACAGCCGAATGCCGTGTCCCCATTTGCTCTTTAAATAACTATTAATCTCCTTGCACTTATCCTCACGCTGACACAAGCAGCTGTCGGACTCCCCTTCTCCCGCTTCGAGTCCCACCAGCCTTTCACCTTCCCCGGCCCCTGGGGGTCCCCTCCCCAGGCAGGTGCTCCATCCTAGTGACAAAGCCACCCGGTCTGCACACACCAGCACCAAACCCTGTCTCGCAGCCGTGCCCCAAGGCAGGCGCGGAGCTGTTTGCGCTCAAGGGGTCAACATCTGAACTGCTCGAAAGGTTTTGGAGGAATCAGATAAGACTTTGGGAGGCACACGCCTTCTGACAACAGGACAATKAGAGGGGCTGCAGGCCCGGGGAAGGCACACGCAGGAATTCACCCCCTTGGCCCCAGCAGCGCTGGGGATGGCGAGAACAAAGAGAGAGAGAGAGGCTGCAGACTGTCTGCAAGATATTGCCCCCCAGGAAGGGGCTGCAGGGCATGTGTTTGCACACACACTGCTTCCTTTCACCATTCACAGAAAGAAACACAACAGCATTTAAACCAGGAATTATTTCTTGGCAGGTTGGTAGCACAGAATTTAACACATGCTCACGTTTTGCTGTGGGGTCGTTTTAAACGAGTGCAGAATGTAGCCCCACCACCGATTCCTGATATAAAGAGAACTCTAGTTGGTGCAAAGAAATGAATTGCATGCAAAGCTGAAAGAACAGACTATCTGATTTTCAGTGCCTTTGTTTGCTATTTTGTTCCCTCCACCAACTTTCTGAAACTATTAATATCACTGAGACAYTACAAAAACCTTCAGGCAAATAATTAGAGAGCTACAATTAGATCTTAGGCTACGTACTTCGGAACATCATTTCAATAATACATCTTGAACTATCAGTTTCGCTTCCTACATCCCATCAGCTTCACTTTCAGGTTTTCATGCTAACTCATGCTTCTGGATTAGGAGAAACATGGTTTTACTGAAGGGGTTGCTGAATTAAAACCAGACTGAAAACCGAGGATTGTTTCAGCGCGGTTCTGCTGCCGGGAGCGTCGATCTCCCCAGTGAACACGGCGGACAGGGCAAAGTCGAGCCTGTAGCCAGCGGCTCCGGGGCACTTGCCACCAGAGGGCAATGCAAATGCTCCAGCAGAGCTGCCGTGCCGGGAAGATGCCCCAACCCACCCCAACTGGGGCCCTTCTCACCCTGCCCCGCAGCAAGAACCCACCCCTGGTTCTCTGGCCACAGCCCGCTTTATGGGCAATGTGTTAATTAATAAGGTTATGAGAGAGATCTGCAAAGAGGCCCTCAGATTAAAAGGAAGTAACTAATGCAAGTCAAGAAAAGTTCTCGAGGGGACTTCCAAACCAAAAATCCCCTAAAATACACAGCTCCAGCTATTAACCACCCAGTCACCAACATTTCAGAGAGGGAGCTTTGAGGGTTCCTCCACTTGAGAAAATAAAGGGAAAGTTACCTTCTTCAGGTGTAGAACACCTAGATGCCTCCAACCCTATCAAAACCCTTCTCCCTAACTCCAAAAGAACAAGCACCTTTACCACATGTACCTACCAACTGCATTTTAATTTTCGCCACTGGATCTATGCAGCTCAAGATCAGTGTCCAGCTACTCAAAATGCCTTGCAAAATACCCGGTACTTATTCTCCAAAGATTTGAGATGATGAAACTAATGAACTACCGTGGTTATTAGCAACAAGAAGATCTGCACAGCACTTTGGAAATTCTGTGCTTTGTCCTTAACTGCACCACAATGATGCACTAGAGCTAACAGTTGCAGGACAAGTAGGAAGCAACTTACAGCAATACTTCAGTGCTGGCCCAGGGAAATATTCAGATTTCTGTCTTAGAAGCAACAGGATAAATGTTTCCCAGAGTGCTTGATGTCTATCCAAATCACATGCCAAACACCTAAAATGTATCCAGAGAGCTTTAAATCCACCTAGGTTTTCAGCCTTTCCTAGCAAAGGATTTTAGKAGGTAGAAATAAGTCACTTAAGCTCAAAAGAAGTGCTTCTATCACAAATATTAATCAAGATATTGCTGACTGCCAGTTGCTCAGAAGGCAGCTGATACAATACCCGATGCAAGCGCTCTGCTTGTGCCATTAGAGAGCAGTGCCAAGAAATAAAAGGCTCCACCCATGGCCCTCAGCTAAGATCAGGGCTGAAGCATATCTCACCTCGCTCACTGCAATGAAAGCTGTGATTTGGTTTGCCTCTCTAGTCTGTTTTCCCATATTAAAAAAAAAATGAAACAAAACAACCAAAAAACAAATCAAATAAACAAAAAAAAAAAAGGGAGAGAGAGACTGAAAAATTTCTTTATGAAGAACAAACTCTGTTTTGACACTGCTCTGGTCCCCTCCAAACCATGAGGGGAAGATGTGCACAGTCATTTCAATATCAGCTTGGCAGCACTCCCTCCAGCTCCAGTTCTAAAATGGAAACAAATCCTGTGGGTCTGTTTTGAAGAGGTTTTTCCCCAGAGCTACCGTGCAGCTAAGTACATCAAGCACTTGGAAACCCTCAGATAAAATGATAATGTGCACATATACTCAATGTGAAAAGCAAGGGAACAAATAACTCTGGTTGAACCAAAGATATCAACAGTTACCAAGATTGATTTGTTCTAGTAATAGTGCCTGGAAACCTATCTGATTTGAGTAATCCTACTGTTGGGTCATTGCTTTTTCCAGGAAGAGAGGAGGCTATTTCCCRTCCCAGTGGTATAACAGGTTCCCAATGCAACAGAGTGCATCAGACTAGAAGCAGCCCTAGAGTCAGTCACTTCTGTCCTGGATATTAGACCTGCTGCAGCACAACCAAACAGCCTCTCCTCAGCTCAATCCTACCTGTAAGCAGGGAGCACAAAGATTTCTGCATAAAGTCACCTGTATTATTGAGAAGGGAATCTATTTGAGATCTAGAGGGCTGTGCAATATACACAACTACAGCAACTTTAAGAAACTAAATTCAAGACTAATACAGAAAAAAAACCCATTCTTCTTCCGAAAAGAATAAAAAAAAAAGCCCCTGTGAGTGGCACACACAATTGTCCTGCACAGATATTTCATATTAAGTAGTTAGATAACCCCAGCGGTTGCCTGGACAGCTTCCAGGCAACATATGGAAAGCCTAAGGAAAAGCTAAACACATACGGAAAGCCTAAGGAAAACACTCCATTTCAAACAGCTGGGGAGGAGAAAAAACCAAAACAAAACCAACCCAAAAAACTACCCTCTCCCACCCCCAAAAACCCCAACATTAAGTGACCAACTGAAATCATGCCACTATGTTTCAAGTTCTGATACACAAACYTAAAAACTTGGCTGCTTTGCCCACTTTAACAGAGCATCCCTTCCCTCCCAGCGGTCAACAAACAGCCCTATGGCCCATTTGGTGAACAACACACCACATACACTCAACAGGAGAAACCAGAGCACATCAGTAATTTGCAAACACACGCCATCACACTTGAAAAACAATCTGGCTTGTGTACTGGGGGGAGGGAGAAAAGTCTGTGTGATTTTCACCGGGATGAGCTATTCCCAGCACSCACGTCGTGCCACATCTACACCCTTTGGGTTTACAAAAGCAGCACAATTTTAAGAGCCCTACCCAGTAAGGCTGCAGACCACATTTCACCGAGACACAGTAGTGTTGAACTCAGCAGAACTTCATGTTCAAGTTAAAGTCCACACATGCAGGTATTTGAGGAGAGAGAGGCAAATTAATGAACAGCAATGTGAGGGTGAGTTTCTGTCCACCCACAAGGGCTGTAAGCTTCAGAATCATCTTGTTCCCCCCAGCTGTAATTGTTTTCTTTTTTAGCTAAACTTTGAGTTGTGCCTCTTGGTTAATTCATTTAACTCAGCAAGAAGTGTTTTTGAGCCAGAAGCAGGGTGTCTTTTAAACAAGCACAGCCCAAAGCAGGAATGCCTGTAATTCCTGACTCCTACCACCTGCCACAGGTTCACGTAAAAGACCTTGTCTAATTCAAGGATTATCAGATTGACAGCACATCCCACTTTACACAAACATTAAGGCTGGACATCCTACTTCGTGTAAGTACTTCTAAATATTTTCCAGTGAATATAAAAATAATATCCCTGACTTCTCCAGAGCAGCATTTTAGGCTCTAAAAAAAAATAAAATTCTAAATTAGGGTCTTGAAAAAAGTTCTAATTGCATAGAAAACAACTGYGTTTCTGAAAGTCAGACCATTTTAGAGACTTTTAGATCATAAAGCCTTCATAAAACACAAAAAAAAATCCCTTTCATAAAACACTTTCATTAGYGTGTCTAGGCTATGCTTAGTTACTTTGAAAATTCAGTTTAAAGCAGGAAAAAATCCAAGATCCACCCCTCCACACAGTCATTTCTTGACCCGAGCTTGTGCTCAGCAATTTATTTGACATGTAATTTGAAAACATATAAACAAAAAAGGAAGGAGAAAAACAAAAGGAAGTCATACAACATCATTTTATGAAATGCATGAAATCACGAGACATTAGAACGCCATGATCTTAAAGGAAATTGATTAATAACCCCAACACTCAGCTTCCTAAAACTGAATGAGAAGCCAAGAGTTTCCTATGTTCTCCTATTACCAGCTGGACAACACAACATCAACACAGATCTGAAGAGCCATAAAGTACAGGTGAATAGGAAAAACACCCCCACACACTCCCAAGAGCTCTAAACATAGCTGAAGTCAAAGACCTGCATCAGGAAAAAAAAAAAAAAAAAAAGAAAAAGACTGCAAGATCTCAGCAAGGCTTTTTTTTGCCTGATTTCAGTGGCTAAAAACAACTGCAGGATCACAGCTCGGCCAGGTGGCCAGAAATCATATGTGCTGAGTTTGTACAACAATGTTGAAAAGTTGGATAAAAAAATAAAAATAGAACTTTAAATGTAAAAGCGACCRATTAAAATACAAATGGGGAGGTGGGGAGGAGAAGCAGGGGCTGGAGAGGGAAACTCCAGTAGTTGATTAAAGCTGCCTTCTTTCTTGAACTCTTTACTGGACGGTAACCATCGATGTTATCAGTCAGACATGCAGCATTTTATTGTGCTGGGAGGGCAGYGTTAGGCTGGACAGGATATCTGTGTGTCATCCACAGTGAAAGGCTGCAGGCACAGTAACCACCAAAGTATGGCCAAAGGGCACAAKGACAGTGAATAATCAGGGTCAGAACAGCACCAGGAATTGATGTTAGCTCCCAAATTCATCTTAATGCTCAATAAAACTAGAATGCATCATGTTTTAGACACCAAAGTAAAATACTCCAGCTAGGCAGCATTTTAGTCAGAACAAGAAATTCAGACCATCTGCAAGTTAAATAAGTCAAGCAGCTAAACACACCAAAAAAAAAAAAAAAGCAAAAAAGCCACACACATAAACCCCCCACGCCCACTCTTTGAAGCATGGTGCAACTGTGGAATATAAGAATTCATAAGAAGAGTTATAGGAGGGCAAAGGGCAAATTAAAACAAGTCAGAGCAAGCAAAGGAAAAGGGTTACATGGCAGCATCAGAGCCTTATAGATTAAAAGGAAGATCTGCTGGATTTTCTATTGTATTTGGCCATTTCATCTGTCCAAATCAGGCAAGAAGACTCCTGGATGATGTTCTCAAAAGCGTGGGACACCAAACAGCAGACTAAAAGATTGAGAGGGGAGTCAAGAGGACTGGATACCAAATTCTGATTAGATCCCAACTGCAGAGAACAAAAGGAGGCAGGGCTTTGCCTTCCMACACTATTTTTTATATGAAAGCAGCTCCTGCTCTGCACCAAGCTCCTGCCAGCACTATCTGTGCCCAAGGATCCACTGGGGTTCCGTACAGCAGGGCACACACGCACTGCCAGGAGATCCCATGACCACCCTGCCTCTGTAGTACAAGTCAAAAATAGCTTCACATCACTGCTGCAACCTACTCAGAGGTGAGCAGGATCTTTATATGGTATTTCCCAAAATGCCAGGCTGTGCATACAGCAGACCCGAAAGGTGGTCTTTGGGAGAGGGGTGTGTGAGTGTACACAGACACGACATGCAAGCAAAGGCAGTGCTTCTTCCACAGTGACTTCACCAGCTTTACAAACATCAAGAATATTTTCCCCAGTCATTTAAATCACCTTGCCATGTATTCTGCACATGCAGGATTTTCAGTGGGCTCTCTGGTATGAGGTCTCCAATGTCTAATAGCACAACTAAACCCAGCTTGCAGTGCTTTCCTCCCTAACACTACTGACTTCAGCCAACACCAGGACACACGGTGTGACACATGTAAGTGACACCATGATCACTTATGGAAGGCACAGCTTCAGAGATTTACCTTTGAGGTACTCAGCTGGACAGGCCTTTCTCCATGCAGACAGAAGGGGGTTCTCCCAGATTTTTGAGGAACAATGTACCTACCAATTTCCATCCAATACCACATTGAAGTCCCTACCCCTCCAGTGTGAACACTCACAATTCCTTTCAGACACACAACACAGTGGACTGACCAAGGCTCATCTCAACAGCTTTCCCATCTTAATAACAAGCAGTAGTTTCCTGCTTCCAAATGACACCTAGCCAGTGTACGTTCTAGTTTCTAAGAACTTTTTGCACACTTTTCTGCTGCTGAAAGACGGTGGAGGGAAATTTACTCATCTATTTAGTTCTAGTCAGTCACCACCGGCACTCCTGAGGGAGCCAATTCTTACACTRTGAAAGAAATGCAGAGTAAAACTGCAGCAGTGAGAAGTCACAGTAGAGGCTTGCAGAGGCTACTGAGAATCTCAGATACAACTTAAATCTGCAGAATCCAAATCTTACAGAGCAATCAGTCAGAATTTATTTTTAGCCATCACCACCCAAAGAAGACTTTTGTGATTCCCAAAGACACCATGACATTACCTAAAAAAGCCAAAACAAACAAGCAAAATGATTAAATACTTTCAAGTCATTTCCCATACAGCAGAGAGATCCAGTTGCTGACTCAACACTTCTGCTGGCATCCACCTATTCCCATTGTTCTGCTCCCCTTCGCTCCAGAGGCACCGCGCTCCAACCCTGTGCATCATCCCCTTACACAGCTGGACCACGGCTCTGCAACATGGAGATTGCTGCCTCAGCAGCACAGCCCAAAAGCCAGCACCTCCTCCCCTCTCCCAGAAGTCGGCAAGATTCTTTGTATTTACTTCCTACATGTGGATTAAAACTGAAAGATTCGTATCTGCCGAGACACAATCCATCCCTTTCATTCCCAGACACTACCCCACCATAAAATATTTCCCCTTCCCTCCCTAAAATGGGTGTTTCCTCCCACTCTCTTGCCCTTGGTAAAAACATTCATCCTCTTGCCATCTTGAGGAAGTTGGACCCATCTCAAATTTCACCAGGTCCCCTTGTATACCACTTCCCAAAGTCCTTGGGGGGAAGTTTAATCCGGATCCAAACTCTGGACTCAATCCCAAGAGGCTGGGCTCAAATCAATGCATGAATTTTCAAGCATGCTCAGCCTTGCCTCTTGGGTCCACTTCCAAAGCGAGYGGCTGACTGAGCACAAGCCCAGAAACACATCGCACCTTGAGCCACCCATTCTAGATATTCACACACACATCCTGGTTAAAACACTGTTCCTTTAGTTGCACCACTAAGACTCCAGGTGGAACAGCAGTGGCAGGGGATTTGCAAAAATACAAGATATCATTGAGCGTTCTTGGATCAACTCCCAAATGACTTGAACCCAGTACAAATTAAAACACAAAACCCAACAGGAACAAAAAAAAAAAGCAACCATCAAAAAGCTCCCCCCCACATCTCCCATGTTTTTGTTGCCTGCTTGTTCATGAAGCTGGTAACAATGGTCAGTAATTTCAAAAAAAATCATCAAGTTTAGATTCAAGTTCCCAAAGAGGATCCAAGTTTATCTTGCCAATGCCAAGGAGCTAAAACTTTCACATGTCTTATCTGAGGCTTCCTGAACAGCTGTTTCTTACTGGGTCTGCTCCTTATATTTAGCAGCCTTACAGAAGTAAAATCCCAGTCACCTTACATGTCATCCTGGTCTATTTGCTCCTTGCTCACACAGTTAAGCTAACCCTGGAAAGCCTCATAGGCTCTTCTTTGGAAGAGAGCTGGGACTCTCCCTCAGGAGCCAGTGTTTTTATAAGAAATAGGTTCACCCCTACACTTCTGTGCACCTTCTTCTCACTAGCTCCCAGCCAAATCATCACTCGCAAAGTTTTGTATGTTCTGGGCTGCTCTACAAGGCTTCAACACCATGGTCTGCTCCTATTGCAAAGCAGCTCTTTAATCCATCTGACAGTTCCAGCCTCTTCTCCCAGCACAGCAAAGCTCTGATGGGAAGCTCTGTTTGGGAGCCSGAAGACCAGAAGATCTCTCAGAAATCATTTACTACTGTAACTGAAGAAACCAAACCAAAACAGGAAGATTTTGAAGAACAGCAAGTTTATTCATTTGGAGAGACCCACCCGCATGCCTGACGATGGCTGAGCTCGTGTGTCACTCTAAAGATCATGGCCTTGGATAGCTGACAAGGGACTGCAAAGATCATGGCACTGACACAGCAGAGAATTTAGAAAACGCACGCAGGGGAAAAAAAGTTGAACCTTAACACCCTTGGAGAGAAATTATTTTCCTCTTAATTCCACTTGATAGCAGAAGTGTCTTAACACTAATCCAGGCCAAGTGGCACATAGAGCTTGAGCTCACTTCTCTGCTGGAGAGGATGGAGTGAGTGTTGCATTCAGAGTACAAAAAGCTCCTCTCCTTTCTGATGATTTATGCAACCTTGCTTTAAGAGTCGCATTCATTTTATTGCCTACTCTGCACATTCTCAAGAGGCGTTGGAGGCAGTGCCAGAAAAATAACAGGGTTTAACAATGTCTAGCACAAATCCATCGGTGCAAGAGCTCCTTTCTGAAGCGTTTCCAGATTTTTTTTTTCAGTGGGAACATTTTGTAAATAGAATTTAAGATTTGCCTTGAGCCAGGCAACACCCGCTTTTATTCAGCCCTTCACGATAATGAAATAAGTAGTTTCTCCACTAGTTATAACTAATGCCTTCCAGAGGAAAGAAAGTGCAAAGCAAATGGTTTACACCCTCTCACATCCCACAGCCTTCCTGTTGCAGATGCCATGTCTTCTTCATAGAACCAGGGAAGCTTCTGTCTCACAGTAAACAGAGCTGCAATTGGAAATAAACTCTTCCACCAGGCGTAACTTCACAAATGCAAACCAAAAGGTTGCCACCAGATGGGCTGAAACACAAGGTGGAAAAAGTTCCTGTTGTTTCTCTTCACCCAGGGAGAAAAAGAAGAAAGCAATTTCACTCAGTGTAAAGCAAATAATTCATTACTAAAAAAAAAAACCCAAACAAGTAAGAAGAAAGAAAAATAGCTTCTGAGGGAGCAAGGCAATAGCATAACTGGGCTCACATTGGAAGAAATCAGGTGTTGGTGACATCGTTGAAGATTCAAACCATCAGACTGATAAAAATAATCAGTCAAAACAGCAGTTCTACTCCTCAAGGAAAAATCATTACCAGACTATGGAGATAGATAGATAGATTTCAATGCCAACTTACAACAAAGTGCATCATCAGTGGCAACCAGTTCAAGATGTAAAACATCCTGACCACAATGCAACGGCAGTTCTTTTTCATTTCTCACACTGAAAAACTAAAACCTTTTCATTCTAGAAAATATCTAGTATTATTTTTTTGCCAAATGGAGCAAGATACTGAGAAGATCATCTGCCCCTAATTTCATACTGCTTACTAACCTTGCTTTTGAGCACAGAAAATTGTAAAAGAGGTGCAATTTCCAATCTGATATCTAGTGCAATTGCATGACCGCACAAACCCCTGAGCAAGTGTTACTGAGCAGTACCAACACTGTACACACAGCCAAACTCTCCAGATTTCTGCACACGTACTGCACACCATACACAGTTAAAGCTGTGCAGATGGTCGAATGTCATCAGGTTTCATTTCTGTGTAATAAAGCACACGTTTCATTCTTTCCACCCACATGCAGGCTACAATCACTTGTTTCTGGGCTACACCCACTGCCTTAGACTGCTGAGATCCCGTCCCTCCACCTTAAGCAAGGAGAGGATTTCTCCAGGTAAAATTCCCAATTCACTGCTCAACATGGAGGTCACATTATCTGTACTACCACAAAAAAAATTTTTAGTACCCTATGATAGAACAAAAGGCCATCCATAGCATGACAAACCTGCTCCAACGAGAGGCTGGACCTTTACTGGAAGCATACTCAACTCCTGCCCCTTCCCTGTGCTTTTCCTCCAGCATGATCCCCTTGTTTCACCCAGGTGGGAGATGGGAGCACATGGCAAGAGGCAGGTCTCAGCTTCCCACTGCCCATATCTCTGGTCTACTTCACCCTCTTCACTGGCAAACCCTAACAGGGCAGTAGCATCCACTGAGACTCTCCAAACAAGAGATAAATGCATATCTGACCTTAGGCTTTTCTACCGCAGGTTAAACCCTTGCAACTGGAAGGCAACTTGAAAACCTCTCAGAGGAAAAGGAACCTGGTTATACAGGGCCTCTACATCCTTGTAGAAGACCTTCACACCCCAAGGATAAGACACATGCCTTAAGCCTGCACAGATGTCACCACATGACAAAAACTTTAATCCCCTAAGTGCGATTACAGCAAAACCAAAGGATGAACGCACAAGAAGCATAGTTGGAATCTCAGGGATACCATCAAGGAACACAACCTCCAATGCATCTCCCTATTTCTTGTTCCTAATGACAGACTGTGCCCAAACATGTGGGGTGTTGATACCATTTAAATAAAGAGAGGCCACTGCAAGGCATGGAACTTGTATCTGAATCCTGCACAGCTCAGGGAGAGGTTTCCTCCTGCATGGAGTGGGAATTGTTGCCTACTCAGAGCCAGCAGAACTGTGAGACATCGCCACAAATAGAAAACCAGAAGAGAAGGTCAGGTTTAGCCAAAAACTTCTTCCTTGAGAAACACATTTATACAGCATCTATCCAAGTGCTTTCATCTTGAAGTAGGACAAGATGTGGGGCGCAGAGGGTACGGCTCAGACAAGCCCTTCTTCCCAGTACCTCCAGATGGGAGGAAGGGAGCAGGCAGGCTGCTCTCCTGGGCACTGACCAGGCAGCATCCCTCAGAGATTGCTTCCTTTACCCCAGGTTTGGCTGAGGGCCACAGAGAAGGGACGGCAGGAGGGAAAGATCCTTTGCCAAATGCAGTCAGGATGACTATGCCATGTGGCAAAACCGAACAAGGAAAGCCATGGCTTTGTCCTCTGGTAGTTCTCAGCAAAATTCAGGCTGACAGCAAAGATGATAAGCCTTGGTCACACTTTTTACTGCACACCAATGAAGCTGATGCCAAAAAAAAAAAAAAATCTGCTACATCTCAATCCCCAGATTCTTTAACTTTAAACTAATGGTTTGCTGAACCAATATCCTGGATAGGTGTGAGAAACATCTCTCTCACTGAGGAGGTCCAGCTCCCCCAGGACATCCCTCCAGGCCACCCCAGAGCCCCACATGCCTGGTCCTGCAAAGAGAAAGCACTCGCACCCAGGGCACTACAGCTCAAACACATGCATCTGAACTACTATTTCAGAAGCCAACAGGGAAAAGAAAAACAAAGCCAGAAATGCACCCTTCTGAAGAGGCTATCCCAACCTTCAAAGATATTTGCAGCCATCTGTATAGAGCTTTTCTTAATTTTCAGTGAGAAGGAACACTGCCAAAACCCCATAAAACAGCGCACAAGTTCTTTTAGTATAAAACTCATTTCCCCCCACTCCTCCCAAAATGACGATAAAAATCTTAACGGAAAAAGATTCTTTAATTTGTCTCCCACAAAGAGCAGGAAGACCTTTGGGAAGGATGACGGATATAATCAAAAGTCATGGCACATATTTCTTATCAGTGTTTGAACAAGATGTGTTTATTCTTTTGGCAATGATTTAATTTGATTTTAGCAAGCACTCCAAACTCTGCATCATCACTCAGCCAAACTGCAGAAGAACCCAGAGTCCCTAAAGGGAATCTCTATTTCTCTCATTCCCCCCACCAGCACCCAGAAAACTTGGACAAGACTGGACAAATTTCCAGATACTCTCCTTCACACCCAATTTTGTGCATGCTTCCCCAGAAATGTTTGTTCACAACACAAAATCTCACATGTGGCGGTGACGCAGAAAGACACAATGAGATTCGAAGGGTTCCTGTTCATCAGCACCTCATCACCCTGTTAATAACCACCCAAAGTCTCTCTCCTTTTCACATCTCCTACTCATAAACACACAGGAACAGATCTCCAGGGTCATCAAGTCCAGTGCTCTGCCAACAAAGAGCTTAATTGTTCTCACAGTCGACCCAGATCAAATGTTGGGTCAGATTAAGCTAGAAAAGTGGTTGAGACAGGTTCCACCTCCAGCCTCTCAGGGCTGTGATTCACTTGAACACCCTTCTCCCCCTCTCAGCTTTTCTCAAGCAGATTTGACCCATTTGGGAGGAACACCTCATCTCACTGTGGCGTTTGGCACTGCACTCGCAGGCACGGGCGCCCCAGGGCTGTGGGTGATGGTGTGAGCTCACCGCCCTGACCACGCAGCCTGCACCGGGGCTTGTGCAACGGCCCGTTCCCAGGCTGGGAATGCACTCCCGGGGCGGAATGCACCGCACAGCCAGTGTGTGAGGACGGCAGAGCTCAGCATCTGCAAGCAAGCAGCCAACATCCTGGGGTGGCTGGGCAAAGCACCCCAAGAAATGGGCTTTGAGTAAGAGTGGACTCCCTGTTCTTCAGTTTAAAGCTTGATTTTAATGGGGGGGGGGGGGGGGGAACCAAACTTCCTCCCCTTAAATAAGGTCCATTTTTAAACCCAAAATATAGTCTATACTAAGTTTTTCACGAGGTGGTATGGCTGCCTTGAGACCAACACAGCAAGAGCTCTAAAATCCGAACTGCAGCAAGCACTACTGACAACGAGGTGATGCTTCTATTTGCACAAAGAGCTTCTTACTTTTCCTTCTTTTCTAAGGAAACCATGCCAAAGCCTACTTCTTGTTTGCAAGCTTAGGACGGGCAAGGTTCATCATCACCAATATATTTTAATTGAGCATTAACAAGTCTCCCTCTCTCTTGAGACAAGTCATTAGCAAGGCTGCTTTTGTTCAGAAATGAAGCCAAGTCAATGCTAATCGGGTTTTCCTTCCCCAGCGTACACCACTTTGCTGGATGAACAAAGCCGGTGTACCTTGTTCAAATCCAAGGAGGTAAAAGTGGGGGGGGGGGTTTAAAAATAAATGAAAAAAAATCAGAGTTAAAGCCTTTTAAAAACCTCCCCTGACAGCAACAGTGATGAGTGGCATTTAAGCGGAGCGAGAACGCTCCTGAGCGCATCGCTTCTGACAGATGAGCCCAGCCAGTCAACCATAGGGACTCCACAGCCCCACTGCTGCTATTCAGCGAAAGTTGATCAGATAGCAGCAGACAAATAACACCAAGCAAACACTCCAAGAAGTGCTCTCTCCACATTTAAGAGTTTATAATTAACCTAGGGAGGGGAACAAAAAAGTCACCCATTTGAGCGTCCTGCACGGCGGCAGCAGAGGAACCACGCGCACACGGGGGTTTGCGCTCCCTGCGGAGAGGGACAGGGAGAGCTCGCTGGTTTCAGTTTACCCCTCGCTCTCTCCTAGTCACAAACTTCCCATTCCAGGTGTGCAAGTCCTGAGTATACTTTTAACGCTCTTTTCCTCACCACCTCTCATCTCCTAGCTACGCTCTCAGGCCTTTCAATTTCTATTTTGCTTTCTCTTCCAAGTGGCTGATCCTCTGTCTGCTTTGGGGCTTGTGCCCGTGCCCTCCACTTGAAGCTTTTTCACCAGGAATACACACGCGCACACTCACACACACACGGAGGCCTTGGCTGCTCTGCCATTCTGGCAAGTGTCAACACAGCTGCTGTCTCCGCTGGAATGTAAACCAATATTGTCGTTAGATCTCCCTCAACCCCTGGTAACTTCCTCAAAGGTTTGCACAGCGTGTGGCAACTCTCCCCCCTGCCACCTTACAAAGCATCGACTGGTTAAAACCAATTAAAAAAAAAAAATTTTTAAAAATCAAAGCTGCATCTGAAGTTTGCGTTCCACTCACGCCCATGAGGTGCAAAGGGCTGCAGAAAGCAAAATGCATCCATTGTATACACATTCATCCTCATATAATATGCTTACACAAACACTCTGTGTAAAATACCTTGCTGCTGCAAGTTGTAAAGCAAGGTATTAACAGCACTGAGTAAAAAAAGTTATTGGTGTGGACGCTAACAGAGCATTTGCAGCGGAGAACCTTTGTTTGCATATTATTTTACTTAAAAAGTAACCTAAGAAGGAATTTATAACGCACTTTTAGTTATTTCCTAGATATCATCCACTTTTAACCACAAGCAGCAATTTTGGCAATAAAAGACTCGTAAAAGAGTTATAACGCAGTCAACACAGATACAGACTGCTACAGGAATGCAATCTGTGTGCATTGCCCACCATAAACAACTGCTTTGCTTCTCCAACGAAAAAAATTATGTTTGGCTGATCAAGATTCCCAAAACAAATCTGCTGTCCCAAACATAAAGACTCGAAGTTCACTCTCATTCAGATATATAGCCCAGCAAACTCTGCTTGCCATTGTAAAATGCGAAACTTTCAAAAACCAAGTGTATATTCCACACCTAACTTCAGGGGTGAAGAAATCACACTTATTCACTAAAAATAAAAATATATTATCGATATCATAGCTCAAACCTAGAGTCCTTACCTCGCTATACTGGGACTGGGCATTGTTTTCCAGGTACAACATGTTAGCAGTCAAATTGATCAACGCTGCTGTTCTTTCTTCTGGCTCCAGGATTTTGGCAAACACCTCCCACCCCCTAGAAGACCCTAAAAATATGTGATGCTACTGTGAAGATAACAGGACTCGAAGTGTGCCTCTCTGCATAATTGAAGTTTCCCTTATATACCTAACTATAGGCAAGGAGGAGGAGGTGGGGCTCTCCTGCCTTACCTGTCCAATCTGTCAAAGTGCCACCTGGAGTCCTCCACTCCAATGGAGAGAGGCCTCTCCCAGCTCATTAAGTAGTTAGAATTCCTTATCACCAATCTCTAAAAAGCAAAGGGAAGGGAAGGGGGGGAAATGGCCAAAAAAAGAGAAAAGAAAAAAAGAGAGAGACAGACAGGGAAAAGAAAGGAAACAATAACTTTCCCCTGTCACTTTTCTACAAGTTTGGGAACTCAAAAGATAGCCATGGAGTCACCTTAAAGGAGCTGCTCCAAGAAACTTCTCCTATTTATTTATTTTCTGCAAAGACTCCAGGGCTGCTTCTTCCGGGCACAGGCTTTGCTGCTACCAAAGCCCAAAACGTTCAGGAAGGGATCGAGATGCAATGCTCGATACCGATGGTGCAGTAACACAGCCAAGTATCTGGCTACTGCTGTGTGCAGATTTGGGACAAAACCCCCAAGGAGCTTTCTGAGAATCAGTCACTGGTTTCATTCACTGTAATCCAGCTACACTCTCTGTCATCTGTGTGCTCCCATCCACGCTCACAGCCAACAGGTCCTGTGTTTGCAGGGCATCACTCCAGCTATATTTTTTTCCCCTCCTTTGCAGTTGCTTCTAACTTGCGCCATGGCTAAAAAATAAGTAAAAAAACCCAACTCGTCCAAAGGGACTCACGATTTTGAATTAATACATGGAAGAAGTTCCTGGGTACCGCTCAGTAAAAGCCACCTGGACACGATGCCCACGGCAAACTTTTCAAAAGAAAGACAGGAAGAGCACTTAGCCGAGATCTGCGGGAGAGATCGCAACGGCCCCTCTGTGATTTTACTCTGAACAAGGAGAAAAAAAATCACCTGTCCTGTCCTAGTGTCCCCACCAGTGCCACCCGGGGGGTGCCGGTGGAGCGAGGTCTGCGCTGTGCCGGCGGCACCCCGAGCCCCTCCAAACACCCCGTAAGGATTCGCCGCCCGCCAGGCGAGCGGGATTCACGGCAGAACAAAAGGCAGCTTCTCCCAAAGCGCCACCGAGCCAGGAGAAACAGAACACCTTTCCAAAGGCGTGGGGAGGGGGGGGGGAGAGAGGAAACTAAACATCCAGATCAGAGCGCGGCCGCCCGCCCGCCCGCCCAGCCTAATGACAGCGCTGCGAACTTTATTTGCGGAGCTGTCGCCAGGCAGAGCCGCGCCGGAACGCGGAGCGCTCGCAGGGGACACCAAAGTCCCTCTGCGGGGGCGAGCCAGCGGCCCACGGGGGCTGTGCCGGGAGGGACGGGGGTCCGTGGCAGGGCTGACACCCACACACGGCCTCAGCACCTCCCGCTGCTGCCCAGGAGCTGCTGCTGCTCCTGCCACGCCTCGCCTCTGGGCATCATTTAACCCCAGCTTCTCTGGGCACGCAGGGAGGGACTCGGGCTCGCAGGAGGTGGAATCGAGCAGGCTGTGCTGCTCAGGGGGCTAGTGGCTCCGGGGCTGCCCTCTCGGCACACGGCAGCCCTGCAAATTAAAGGACACTGCAAGCTCACACCAGGTTATCTTCAGGCTGGAGACCGGCAGCACATTCGTAAGGCTGCCACTAATAAAACGGGGCAAAACCATCTTCAGGCAGGAACCAAAACAAGAACAAACACAAAGCAGTGGATTGGCGTGCCCTCCTTCCCCCCCAGCAGCCTCTTGCCACAAGAAGCAGAGAAGGGGTCTGGTTTAGTTCTCGCCTTGAGAGCACAGCTCAACGCAGTGCTGCTGGGCACAAGCATTTCCAGTGCACCTTCCCGACTCCTCCTCACCGAGCACAATGTAAGGAGCACAATGCAAGGAGGCACTTCTGAGAACAGGCTGCAGAGAGGAGCACTGAGCCCTCCCCAGCCAAGGCAGAGCCCTGCCTACCACCACCAGCAATATCCCAGCTCAGGTTGGGGCCACGCACACCTTCAGTGCTCCTGAGCTACCAGCAAGAGCCTGCTGAGCGCACAGCAGGTTTCCTACACCACAGGAACAACTCAGACCTCTGCCACAGCCCCTTCTCCTCCTCCTCTCCATCTTCCCCAGCACCATCTAACATCAGGGGCTATGCCCGATGTCCCCAGCACCATCTAACACCAGGGGCTATGCCCGATGTCCCCAGCACCATCTAACACCAGGGGCTATGCCCGATGTACTTATCTGATCTCACCCGCTATGGGCACGAGCCAAAAAGCCACACAAGTGCTGATCTGGAGATCCAGGCAAAGTTTGCAGGGAGCAGCCACAGCACCGTTAGCCCAACGGGTCACCCTGCTGCACCACTGCAGAGCTTACACAGAGCTGGACATGCAGCTAGAAGCCACCTGTGGATTTTCTATCATTTAATAGTGAGGAAGAGTTGTGCTGTGCTCACATGAGCATTTTGATCCCTAAATACTGTGAAGTTTTTGATACTGGCCCATGAGTTCAAAAGCTATGGACGGGAAGGAGAGAGGAGGAGAAGATACATACATAAATCTCCCAACCTCAGCAAGTCATTGCAAAAGCCTCTTTCACAGCTATGCTATGAAACTCAGAAGATCCTCCTTTTCCAGGTCATTAATGCAGCACTGTTGTGTGAGGTATCTGCCATCTTCTGCCCCACAGGTGGCTGGAGGTGGCTGTGGCTGAAGCAACACCCAGATACAGAGAGATATGTGTAAGTTTATCCAAAGAGATCTGCATGTCAAACACGAGGAGAGGTGTATATAGCATGAATAAATTGACATGTCAGCACAAATCCCTGCCCTCTGTACACACAGCCCTGACCTGGCTCAGTATTTCAGATGCATTACCCTGTGTGGTCACCTTGAAGTAGATGCTGGACAACTGGCTTTTTCCAAATCAGTCATCCCCAAGGGACACAAAGGAGGACACCAGCACCCCAACAGGGGTGCCAGGAGGTAACAGAGCACCAACGCCGCCGCTGCAGTCTCGGCACAAGTGTGTCCCTCTCATCACCCCAGGCACACAAACTTTGTTTCATTGGCTTCAGATATAAACACACTCTCCTCGTAAGATGCTCTCCCCTGTCCCACAGGCTAGTGCCATGCCTTGAATATTCATACCAGCACCAACAGCACCAGGGAAAAGTAAAGGCTTGACCCTTTCTACCTTATCACGAGAAAGAAAAATTCCTGGACCCTCGTTTGATTCTCTCCTTTTGCACATACAAAAATTTCACATAGATAAACCTTCAACAACCTAACAGCAGCCAGGCAGCATCTCAGAGGTTCTCAGAGGAAAACCTGACTTCCTGAAATACCATATGCTTAAATGCCTGAGTCATAAAAGCAGAAGGACAGCCCCCCACCTCCTCAGACTCCACACTCACTTTTCAGCCATGGGACAGTGATAGTTATAATTTGTCTGAGCCTTCTGGACAGGTTTCGAAGGGAAACATCAACTCTAACGGTCTAAAGTCATGGAAAGACAATCTTTGTAAACAGAGATTATGCCTTATCATACCAATTAGTCTAATCAGAAAAAGCAAACAGATTCAGGCATAGGCCCTCCCTTCACATGTTAAAAATAATTACTTCACGTTGAGGCCAGATGAACAAGGTTTAACTCTTTTTCTAGTCCAACAAGCTCTCTCCCACCCCAAACATTAAGAGTAAAGTAGAAAAAGAAATCAACTTAAAGCATCCAGAGAAAAGCCTGGCACCTTTTGCTCTGGATGCTTAGCTGGATTGAACTTAAAAAAGGTAGCTCAGCCTCAGGAAAGGAAGTCTCCTTAAAGCAATTTTACCTCCAATACTGTAGGAAACTAAAAATAATAATTGCTAGTTAGAATTGAAAGTTTCAGCTGCAACCCTCCCAGGTCTGACTCAGATATTCTAGAAAGCTTCTGGCAATGCTTTGTGGCTCCTGCTGGTATGCTGAAGAACTAAATAAAACGCAAACAAGACCCCTAAGCTTCCAAAATGAGCTGGCAGCCAAGTCAGACTGCTGATTCAGATTCTTTGTTTGAATGCTCTTTCCCCATGCTGTTACAGGGTTCATCCCAGCCCCTCTCACCAATACCATGTGCAAGTTCTCAATAACCCTTCCTGGTCTCAAGGTAGGCGCGCAAAATCGCGACAATTAAAAATGTCATTACCACAACTGCAGTGTTAATTGGAGATTGTGTAATTTCTTGTAGAAGGGGGAGGTGCGTGTGCACACCTGCCTGCATATTAGGCGGTTCATGCAGAATTTCCTGCAGATCAAAGAAAAAAAAATCTGCTCAGACCTCTCCACTCATATAAAAATAGCATCTGGATCGACCGCATCACCACGGACTGTGACATTCACTTAACTCTGAAATGTTTACAAATTAGGACTGAGATAACAGAAGGAGGAGGGAAAAAATAGAACATAGTTTTTGGTGGATTTTTTTTTTTGGGTCACATCTGAATAACTGCTGAATGCTCAAAAAACAAGCCTCTGCCAATTGGCTTTGACAATCTTTCCAGTGAAGATTTTACAGGGACAGATGTGATACTCTGCGATAGCAGGCAGCCAGGTTAAAGAGCAAAAAGAAAATACTTTTAAAAAAATGCAAAAGTCAACCTGCCTTCTTGAAAACTCATGCAGGGCTGGTCTTCATTGCTCAAACCACAAGGAAGAAAGGGAAAAACAACCCAGTCCCTGAAACAGGGACTTTCCTCTTTTTTTTTTTTATCCAACCATTTATGGCAAGACAGAATAATAATAAAAAAAAAGATGAGTTAGAAAAGGCAGCATCCTACTTGCTGCTGACTGGCTACAGCCTTGTGTGCATCCCAGGCAGGCTGCTCCAGAGCACCACATGGAACTGCAGCTGATCCACATGCAAGAGAGGGACCAGGCACCCCCGACTCTCAGAATAACCTCTCTGCTGCACCCAGGAGCATAGATGCACCCCTCCTGGCTCCCTCACCACTGACCTAGGCACAGGTCAGAAGCCCAGAAATTCCTTTGAACGCACTCAAATGTATGAACCTTCAAGTTAGAAACGTGTCCTGTCTGCAAGTGTTTAGTACTGAGGATCAAGCCCTTCTTCCAAGGACTCCTAATTGCATTTTTTTCCTCATTTTAAAAGTGCAGGGTATATAGATGGACTTGCCAAAGGCAGGAGGAGAGCCCAGGTCCTACCTCTGCCCACGGTGCAGGTCGGCTTCTCCTTCCCAAGGAACATGCCCTCCCCAAGGCAATCGCCTGTCACAACAGCCCTGCCCTCCGACCCTGGGTAAACATCTGCGCACGCTGCTTATTTGAGCTCCTACAGTCTCGTTATCTCCCTCAGAACACCCCTAGGGCTAATTAGAGAGTTAATGGCATCGTGTCAGGAGATAACACTACATGGGGGGAGAGCAGGGAGAGGGAAGGTGGAAAGGAATTGTGAAACAAAACCAGTTCCCTTCACAACCACTGTGCAATATTAGTTCAGGAAGGGCGCACGCAGCCCCTGGGGACTCTGCCCTGCGGCTGCCGAGCTCCATTTAATGAGAGCAAGACACTCCCCCGGAGAGATCCAGCTCTCCAGCCAAGGTGATGCAAGGTCCCTACACCTTCCCTACCATCTGCACAACCAAAAACCCTGCAACCCCATCACGGGTCATTCCCACCGAAGTGCCAGCAGTGACTCACTACCCGCAGCTGGTGTACAACGTAGGAGGCAGACAAAGCATACAGATAATTTATCAAAAAGGTGGTTTTGTTCATTGCTGGTGCTCTTTTTATCTAAGTTTCCCACTTTTAGTGTACTCTAGCGATTCTTTTTAAACAACAGTTGCTTTCACTTAAAAAAAAAAAAAAAAAAAGAGGTAAAACTGTCTGGACACATCTTGGCAAGGCAACAAATAAGCCCACAAAACCACTGGCCAGCAGACACTTGAGCAGACACTTTTGCACTCGTGAAAGCAAAACCATGGGTCAGTAGATTCTCATGCATGGAGATGTGACCAGGGGACTTGGGGGGTTCAAGCCAGGGCAGTTCTGTTGGAGTAGCAACCCTCAACATTCAAACTGCATTTCTGCCTCATGAGGCTGTTTGGATCCTCAGCACAGCATGGCTGACATCCCCCCCAACCCCTCATATTTATAAAATATTTTCCAAAAGTTAATAGAGAGGAAGTTACACAAGAAAATTCATGAAAATTGCTCCTGATTGGCATAAACAGTCCCATCCCTCCAGCTGGAGGTAGGGGAGGGTCATGGCACAAACCTGCATCCCAGAGACCAAGTGCTCTAGCCAGGGAAAGGGAGAAGGAGATAGCGACAGATTACAGGGCTTTTGTTTTCAATTAGAGAGAGAAGCAACTGTTGACAGACCAGGGCTGTTCTTGCACAAGCAGCTGAAAAGAAAGTGTTCTTCCCTTATCTTGTATAAACTACAGATTGCTCTCATGAAATGCACAACTGTTTGTAAGTGCACAATCACAGCAGCTCTTTTCAACCAGCCTCTGCTCCACTGCCAACTCCCTCCCACCCAAGGCCTTTTAAAATAATCCAGTATTTAACAGAAAGCTACCCGTTTGCAATAATTTGAGAACAGTCTTCCARACCTCTGGTTACACCCTGACCCTGCAACCAATGGCCATTCACATTTCTATTAACACACTGCAGTTACCCGATACTGCCCAGGAGCTCTGGAGTACAACACACCTCCCGAGGCAGCCAGGAAGCCTGTTTATGTCTTGTTTCCTATGAAGAAATGTTGCATTTTGCAGTGCTGGTCTTCCCCAGAAGACTGATCACTTTTGTTTCAGACTTGTTTGATTTTAGTCCAGTCTGGACATCACCATAGGTCCATCATAACCATCCATGCTCTCAAGGAGAAATAAGAGCACTTCAGGGTACCTTTTCCTTCTGTTTAAGCAGGCTGGAGATAAAAATCCATGCTTTTAGAGTGACAGTTACATTTGTTACTGAAAACTCCTTTGATCTTTCATTAATCTCTGCAAATTCAGATGCTGATTAGCAAAGAGTTCAGTCAGCAGCGAGCAAACGAACCCAGGCCACAAACCACTCCTTAATCTACGCTTCACAGAGACTGATTTAATTTTTTGTGACTGCCTGACAATTCACTCCCACATTAATTTCAGTGCTATCAAATCAATGACAGTGAGGTGGAAAGCAGATGGTAGAGACATTCAGTAGAAAACATTAGCTAGTCCAAAAGTCTCCTCATGAAATAGTGGAGGAAAAAAATAATAGTCATTAAGAGGACTGTGGGCAGAATCTGCAGAACCACAAAGCAACATATACAGTGAGACTTTGGATGCCTAAGACTCTCTTCAAAGCAAGAATCCAAATTAATGCAAGAGATGACTTTTAAAACAAAACCTACACCCCACAGCTTGCTGGAGCACAGACACTTTGGCTGTGTTGGACAAGGAAGGGGAGCAGGACACTCCCAGGGCTGTGTTCCAGGTTTGTCTTGGCCAGAAAGGAGAAACCCCTCCCTGGCACAGTCAGCTCTGCAGCTTGAAACACTGTGAGGTGCTCTCCATCCTCCATCCATCTCATCCCACAAAGATCTGTAAAGTTTTAATCTGGCTGGATATGGACAGCTCAACTGATCACTCTACTTCCAGCTAATAAGAGAAAAGGACCTTATTTTCCTTCTTCAAGCAATTTGGGTTAGGGAAAAAAAACCCCAACAAAACAAACACCACAAAACAAACAGAAAGTCCAGAGGAAGGTGAACTTTGGGGAAAAAGGAAAGAGGATCCTATCAACTAGATACAAACACAAGTCAAGTTCCCATCAAGACAGCATAAACCTTGCTCCAGAGGCAAAAGTGCCTACCATCTATTGCTTCAAGATCAAGATGCTTTTTAATTATGTGTTTGTGCAGACCTTTTAAAAATGTAAAATAAGCACTAATGCATTATTGCTCCATACTTGCTCAAGCAGCACGTGTAGCACCATGGAAACCTCTGGAGGCAGGCCTAGCTGCTTGAGGAAAATGTTTTCTGAAGTGACTGCTTCTTTTGTTTGGAGGCATTTGCATATAGGCAGATGACAGGTCTCCAATCACAACACTCTTCCCACACTCTTCCACTTCAGGTGCTCGCAGCAATAGAGCTGGGGAGTTAAAGCCACCCCTCCTGAAACACGCCATCTCACACGTGACTCTCTCCCCATAGGTTTGTGCTTTTCACCTTAAAATTAGTTTATTCCTTCCCAAAATGCTGAAAGGGAAGAAATATTTAAAGGAATTTTAAATATTCCAAAATGATCACACAGCAGACATATCACCCATTAGTTTTCTTCAGTACCATTGAGAATCCTGGGAACTGACATTAAAAATAAAACACTCGGTGTAAGGATACTCATCAACTGGCTGCATTCCTACAAGGAAAAATGCAGCCATCCCTGGTCTGCAGCCAGAACGAGGGCCAAATAGCACAGGAAAGGGAGCTAGGGAAAAATTATTTTAAAGAAACATAAGTATGTCTTTAGAGCCCTGCTACACACTTGACAAGAGAAGTCTTCAGGCTTCAGCCAACCTGAATGTATAGATACATTCTTTACATTCATTCTTTTCTGAAAAAAATCGACCATTTCTAGATTTGGATCTGCAGCCCTACATGTGATGATTAGATCATTTGGAGGGACCTGCACTGCAGAAGATTAAACATCTAGCAGGATTACAAAGCCAAGCCTAAATTAGGAGAGCTTCTCAGTTTAACTGCAAACAAGAGAGGTGCTGGAGGGAAGCTTCCAACAGAATAATGCATTTGCTCATTATGGAAATGCCTTTGCATAATCTCGACTTTCTTTGCACAGCTATGGAACGAATAAATAACCACAAAGAAGAGAAACTTGGCAAGCCTCAAACTCTCTGAAACAAAAACCAGACAGTAATAAAAGCTTTGATCACATCCCTGTGCTGTACAAAGTCCTTCCTTCCTATGGTCAATCCAGGAATACTTAGGCATGGAAACAGATGGCCACACAACCCACCTTGCTGCATCTATTTATCAATCAGCCTTATCTTCCAGGTGCAAAACCATTTCCCAACAAAAAGCAGGGCTGTGGCACCTGCCAGAGCCCGTGGCAGCGCACACCATGCCTTAGTCAGTCCCTGCACCGAGCACTATTCCTGCACTGCTCACCGCATCAGCTCCCCGCCCTGCTGTGGGTACACAGGAACATCCTTCCCATCCCACGGTTCCACCACCCCTTAACCAGCTTTCATCTGCTTCTTCAGCCATTACCTTGCAACAAGTGGAGTTCTCTTCTCCTGACCCAGAAAAACACTTTTAAGGAAGCAGTTAAAATTAACAGAGTTTAGAGCCTGAGCTTTAATGATAAAGCAGTGGACAGGATGCAACAGAAGTCCTGGACAGTCAGGCAGGGTTTTTTTTGTGTCTGTCCATTGTATTGTTGCACATCTGATCCTGACCACAGCTCCCAGGTGATCGAGACCCAGGAATTCAGTGCACCAAATATGAATTAATGCACTGATTTACATGGTGCCAAGGCTGAGAGCATGCACAAGAGAGCCGGCAGCCACCCTGGGCCAGAGTAGCTCCTGTACAGCTTGCTGGGCTGCAGCATGGGAAGGTATCCTGTGCAAGGTGGCTTGGGTGGCTCCTTCATGAGCCTACAGCAGATTAAATACGGGAAAGGTTTCTTGTTTTTATTGAGAAGTATCAAATACCAACTCTGAGATGTGTCCTTGGTAAGACAGCTGAGGCTGAGAGCCTCGACATGTCCATTTCCTACATGGGATGCATCCAGTCTATCCTACAGCCCACTGTTATCACCACCTCTATGCATAAAGGAGAACAGCAGAAATCACAGAGCTGAAGCTCTCACTGTTAAAACTACAAAACACGTGTTGCACTTCTGAAATTTCTGTAGCTACCAGGCTTGGGACACCCACAGCCCATAAAGCTGATTACCCAAACCCAAAAGGACACAGCCCTATACACACCACCATCCCCAGGGCAGAAACCCACCCCACAGGCTGCTCAGCAGTGCCTAATCGAGCCACACACAGCAAACCCCTACGATTATTTGCAGAAGATGAGAAAGAACAAATAAATAAAAAAAAAAGAAAAGGAAAAAAAAAAAAAGGGAAGGAATTTTCTCTGCCTTTTATGGGGAGGGATGGATCCAGGTTAAGAAAACTCTGACCACGGCACTGTCTGGGGAGCAGGCATTCCGCTGAACTGGTTAGGCAAGGGGCTGCGGGAGGACGGCTCGCTCAGGGGCATGAAAGGGAGGTATGCACAGGGGGAGGGGGATGAGCTGCTGCATCCCCGGGGACAGCACTCCAGCTCCTGCCAACAAGGTCCCCAGAGCCCTGGACACACAGCCCTGGGATGGAGGTGGCAGAAGACTTAGAGACTGCAAACCACTCAAATAACACTTTTACATCAGGACGGTCTCACTTAAGTCTGTAGCCCAAAGCTGTCTTGTTTGGGTCCAGACCTGCATCTCTTAGCATCAGTGAGCAGTCTACAGAACATTTAAGGGATGGCAAAGGAAAGCAATTTTGTACCTGGTAAGGCAGGCTGACAACACTAAGAGGGCTCCAGGGCAACACAGGCGTTATTGCACTGCCACACACCCACTCCTAGAGAGAGATCTCCAGACCCCTCCTCCCTGTTTCTCCAGGGCAGTTAACCAGTCAGACACAAATATAAAATTGCTGTAACATTACCTGATTTCTAGCACTGCAGGATATAGGCTTTGCAACTCGTGTTCCTCCTGGATGCAGGGAGCCAGACACCACCCCACCACACCTCACAGCTGCTGCACATCCTTGATCAGAGTTGAGGCTGTGGAGCACCTTCTTTGGTGCACCTAAGGAATGGCAGGAGGCCCACAAAGGACACACATTCAACTTACCTTCCTGGGCATCCACAGCTCCTTCCCACACCAGGGCCATGGCAGAAACTAAATGTTCCCCACGCCCAAAGGGACCACCAGCACTTCACTCTGGTTATGCAAAGAAGGCAGATCTTTGCTGGGGTTTCCCAGTCTGCCTGTGGTTCACACCAGGGGAAAGGAAGGGGAATGGCCGACAGCCAGGATGGGTCACCCAGGACATTGTGAAAGAGCCGGTCACAAGGCACACAGTGGGGAAGGTTGCTGACCATCTAATGTTACACCAGACCCACAAACCCTCTTCCTGGCCCCCCCAGATCTTTTCATCCCAAGGCAGTGCAGATCACCAGTATCTCTTACCCCTTTCTTATACGGGCACAGGAAGAGTATTTCTTCCTTAAAAACAAGTGTGTGAGAACTGCAAGGTCTTGGCTCAGCAAGACCTGGGCTGTAGCCCAGACAAGACGGGTTTCTGCATCACCCAACCTTCTTCCTCAGCTCTCTCCCCAGACAGTTGCATTTTCAAGGTAATGAACACAACTCATGGGTGTTCAGGAGGGCAGGACTTGTGCTCATTGTCCAGCCCACTGGCGGGATAGTTTCTTCAGGCACTGTAGCTCCTTCCCCATTGCCAGCTCTGTTGTGAACAAGCAACTAACCCGCAAAAGTTAAATAATAATTAAAATAAGAAAAAAAAATACAAATCACAGGTCACACCAATGCAACTCTTGGGATCAAGGGTGGACATCTTTTAAGACTTAAAGTTTCATTTTTCAGCTGTAAATTGCAAGAATGTGCAGAGCTTATTTTAAAGGCTGATTGGGATTGCCTTAAAGTCCACACAGGGACAAATGGCTTTAAATAAACCACTCTTAATTGCTTTGCACCCATTTAAATCTCACATGGTGATACATTTTGGAGAAAAGCTGGCCTTGCTGTTGTCCTAAGACAAATGTAATTCTATAAAGTACTCTGCCTTGATCTCAGTGCTCATCTCCCAGGGCCCCTCTGTTTCTGCTGCATTCCTTTGTGTTTATCTGCCCTCTTCAACCCTTTGCTGCAATCAGCTGCGTGCAGCACCTCGTGTCTAGAAGTGACATGGCTGAGGTTACAGGAGAGACAGGTGCAAGGGAAGCTCGTGCCCCGCAGCTATCCAAAGGAAAAGAGAAGCTGGAGGGGAAGAGAGTTGTAAGGTATTTCAGATTAAAGCAAACACCTTGCCCCAGGCTACACATTCTCTGCCAACGAAAGCTGCAGCCGCTGCGAGCCCCAGAAACAGCAAAGCAAACACAGACTTCTCTGCAAGGGGAGTTGTCACCTGTCAGGGATGTTTGCAAATTTATAGGGAGGTGGTGGTGGTGGTAAGGGGAGTAAAAAGAGCTTTCCTCGTTTTAAAAGACGGGCTGTTTGCACARGTTTGCAATGCATATTTTGCTTTGTGAAGGCTTTTGTCCAGCATTCAACTGAGAGAAGGTGCTGTCTTCCACCGAAGACAAACTGGAACATTTATTAATGTACATACATTAATGTACTCTGAGCTGCTGCCTTACAGTAAGGGTGAGGATGGGATGGAATTTCCCTGCTCCCCCTTCAGCTTGTCACATCAGTGAAAAACATTTCTTAAAAAGAAGTCACCCTGCAGCTTGGCCTCTCCAGAAATGCCTCCTGCAAGGCTGGGATCAAACCCAAAGCAAGAGGTAATTGCTTAGAGAAAGCTGCTTGTCCCCTTCCCAGGCATCAGCACTAACTTCAGCAGTGCTCAGAGAGAACAAGGGGAAGGGACTTTCCATTCATGATTCATTGCACCACTGACAGGAGAGGGAGACTCTGAACAGGCCTTCAGTGAGCCCATCAGCCACTACAGTGCCCTGCAGACAGCTTGCAGGAACCAGCGATGGGCAAGTGAGCTAGGGCTCAATCCCACAAGTCCAGATTTGAGCATGGAAGGACCAAAGTTTCTGCTGATGACCTTTAAACCGTTGGAGATTGTTTTTTAAGAGGACATGGTTCAAACAGACCATTACTACCCACTTCAAAAATCAGAAGCCCCTGTAAACATGCAGAATCTTTTGGACACCATTTTACTGGAGCTGTGCTATAGTGGTGGAAAAAGCTGAGAAACAGATGCTGATGGAAGGCTTACATCCCACCCCTCCATGCCCCACCAAATGCAGAATCGAAAAACTTGATATCAGTCAACTTTCCTTGTGCACTTGGATTAGCTTCAACACATTAGCTGAGCACATACCCAACCTCAAATTGGCTTTTTAACCTTTAAAACTTTCCTGGAAAGGAAGAGGACTGCAGCCTCCCCAGCAGTCACACCAGAGCAGCACTGACAGGTCAAACCTCCTGTCACCAAGAAATACAACCAGAATGACCCAGGAGCTCTTTCCTTGCAGACACGATCCTCCAGGTTACAAACACTACCAGGATGGATTGCCAACACACCATCGCTGGGCACATTAAAAACTGTGGTTSATTAGCCAGGGAGTTAAACGACAACGGCTACTCAGGATGGAAACAGTACAATGAGAAAATTTACAGACACCAACACAAATTTCAAACGACAATTTCTTTTTACCCCAAAGTACACAAAGCCCCGGAAGAACAGAAACAGGACGTGAGCAACTCAAAATCCTGAAACACCTCCTGCTCCAGCCTGCAAGAATAGCACCTGGCTTCTTCAGTAGAGCTATTGCTAAGAAAGAGCCACTCTGTGCCAAAGGCAATGAACCAGCAACCACCAGTGCCTCATCTGCATTCCAGTCTTGAGCCATATCCCTGAGACACCCATGGCCAAGACTCATTACAAACACTCTCTGGTCTGAAGAAACAGGAGGGAAAACCACCCCAACCATGGTCTGAAAACAAGCTTTCATTCACATATGACCCTCAAGAGAAGAAAAAAAACAGTGAAGAACCTCTGGCCTTGGGCAGCAAAATTGCAACTGTGCCCAGAATCCAAACTATTTTAACCCTGAGGTCACATAAACTAGCTCTAAGCACAGAGGGTGCAGGGATGGTTGAGTAGACTGTGCAAGAGACTCCTCAGCTCTCCTCCCTCTCTCCTGCCATTGCTGCAGGAGCCAGCCAAGGTGGGAAGATGGCCCTGGGGCAACAYAGCTGGAATACCTCCTGCAAAACCTCCCCATCTGCCCCCAAAGCTTAAGAAGGTTGTTCTCACTACTCACCCACATTGGGTCATTCAGTTCCGTGTCCTGCACCCGGACACAATCCATGCTGATCTCAATTTTATTTGTGGAGCCATTTTCAGATGGGCCATCGATGAAGTTTAAATCGATTGGCTGAACTGAGCATATTGGCCTGAAAAAGAATACAGTAATGAAGTTAAAATTGGCCAGGTTCTGTTCTCCACCAGCCCACCTTCCTCGCCCTTCCCCTGTGCCCAGGACTTCGGCATCACCGCAAGCCAGTCTCATGACAAAGCAAGGGATTACTTACGAACAACCACCTCCTCACCCACTGTACTACAGCAGCCCCCGAGCAGGACAGGGCCTGGAGGGACATTTCACTTGCTCTTAGGTAAGAGCACAGGTGTCACATCACTGAAAGATATAACTCATGGAGGATTTATAGCAGTGACTGTTTCAGCATCAGTCATGGCAAGTCAGGAATGGGAACAGAGCCATTTCTTTCAATGGATCTGACAGGGTGAACTCTGCACCATCTTCACCTCCTCTCCCTCCCTGGCATCGGCAAGGGGAAAACATGCTGATGTGCCTTAGGCAACCTAGGAAGCAGCCAGCTCAGCCACCAGAGGCCTGGGAAAGAGTCAGTGTCACTGCATTTGGTCGTCAGAGCCTGGGTGTAGAACCTCCTGGGAGCTCAAGAGCTGTCGGTCGCCACAGACTAACACATCTAATCATCACATCCATATCTAACCAGCAAGTACACAAGACTCCAAAACCCCCAGCATCAATCCCTTGAGCAGCCTGATTATAGAGGCATGCTGTCCTAAAACACCTTCCATATGTTTCACATAAGGGCTACTTACTGTTCCAGGAAGTCCCAGATATGCTGGATTACCTCTGGGCTGAGGAATTCCCTGGGCTGAGAGCTCTGGGACATGGCTGATCGGTAGTAACTCTCCTTCCAGGAGAAGGGGCTCGGAGTTTCTACAAACCTTAAAAAACAAAAGCAAAAAAAAAAAAAAAAAAAAAAAAAAAAAAAAAAAAAAAAAAAAAAAAAAAAAAAAAAAAAAAAAAAAAAAAAAAAAAAAAAAAAANAAAAAAAAAAAAAAGAAAAAAAAAGAAAAAAAACAGAAAAAAAACATACAGAAAGACATGTTGAATACATGAGTCCAGCTCAATGAAAACGCATAAATAGATGCTATTGTGTGAAAAAGGAGACACGCTGAATGCCTGGGACATTCACAGCTGTACAACACACATTCCACACTGCTGCAGATGCTGTATTTAGATGGGCGAGAATTTGCCACCCTTCCCAGTAAGTTGAATACCCCTCAGAGTCCACTGGGATGCTGCATCATAAGAATCCCGGGGTGGGGGAAATCCACTTTCCATTTTACCCCCAAATAATAAACTTCCCATATAAAGTAGGTAATCTTTGCAGCAGGTGAAGCAGCTAAGCAGTGCGATTCCACTGTCCCTGCCTGGTTGCCTGTCTAAATGGCATGCCCTTGGATGATTTAGGCAACTTCTCCTACACTCAGCCACTGCAGTTGAGGTATTGAACTAAGTTGTTTGGGGTTTTTAAAATTTGAATAATAATAATTTATTTTTTTCTCTACAGAAATAAGTTTAATCACATCATATTTTATCTGCTTGTCTACTGCCTTCTCACCTCCAGCAATTTCTGAGCCAGACCAACTGATTTCCACCAGATCTGCTAATTACCTTGGCCATTTTTATCCCCTTAAGCTCCCACAAGCCTCACAGAAATAGGTGGGCACAAGAGGAGCAGTGACAGAGCTGGAGCACTCGTGCCTTCCACAGCTGCACATTCTCATCCCACTGGCCAATTTCTAAATTCAAACACAGCAGCTTTTACACTCGTGTCAAAATACTTGACGGCTGTAGGGATGCAAAGGGAGTGGGAGGAATTTCTCCAGTATATTTGCAGTTGACAAAAACTCCCAATTCAACTTCAGATACGAGGCAGGTGACCACCTTTCCTGCTACAGGGTTGGGGGCATCCTGCAAAATTTCCATACAAAAGAGTTATTTCAGCACAGTGCAAGTGGATGACTGCATTCCCTGTCAGGGGAACAGCTGCGGCAGGAGCCAAGGTTATAAACGGATTCCAAAGAGAATTTGACTAATAATTGGTTTGGCACATGTTGGTCCTGTTTAATACAATGGTCTAAACAAATTGCATGGAAGACCCTAATTTCTTAAACTGCCAAAATTAAGAAAGAGTGTTTCAGAGGGAGGATCACACTACAGTTCTTATACTCCACTTCTCCTGAAGTATTTACTTCTGGCTGCTATCAGAGAGGTCATCTAGCTTTCTTTACTGAATTTTTATGGCCTCTTATATTTTGAGGATAACTCTGGTCTGCAAAAAGCTGGGCTTTCCTCAGCTCTGCTGTCCACAGAACTGCATGTTCTTAGAAAAGAGCAGACTATTATCGTAAGCTAAGGGAAATCAAAGTGGCTTAAGCCCCCTGAGAGCCAAAGCTGGGCATGCCTCGAAATAGGTGAAAGTATCACTTCAGTTGCTCATCCTTTTTGTGATTAAGAAAAAAACCTTAGCATMATTTAAAAGTTCGTGAACAGCCAGAGACAAATAAAATGCAGAAGTGCATGGCTAATAGCTCTGCCTCACAGATGTGAGCACATGCCCGCACCACATGTGAAAAAATAATCACAAATCCTCTGAGAACAGCAGTTATCCCACAAAGTACCCGAAATTACTCCTTTCAGGCTTTCAGTCTGGTAAGACACTTTCAAGAATGCCATTTTGAAACCCAGAAGAATAGATCTACCCTACAGCTTGTTATATAAGCTGCAGGTCAATGCCACCATGGGCTTTGCAGGAGCACAGTGGGGAAACTGCAACCTGCTCTGCTGCTAAACCCAGACAGACCACAGGCATTGCTCAATACCCTGCACCAGTCCTGACCACCAGGAATGGGCAGARAAACCCCACAATGGGTTCTCCCAAGCCACCAAAGTGCTCACTTTTAACAATTATTTGCCACTCATCACAACTGCTCTTGACTTGTATGCTAAAAATCACTTTTCATTACTACATAAAGAGGAACTAACTTCAATGAAAAAAGAGAGCTATAACAAAACAGGCCTTCCTCAGAGACCTTTCCTTCAAAAAGTCTCAGTGCAACAAGGTTCCTGCTTGCCATGGCACGCCCCAGCTTTGGTTCACTGCTGGACAAAGTCCTCAGGCTCAAAAAAGGCAAAGTGTCACAGTTCACCCTGCCTGCTCTGGCCCTGGTGGTCCCATTCGGCAGCAATTCCATAAACCTGTCCCAGCCAAGCAGTGCAGGAGAGGCAGGAGATACCAGCTGCACAGACTGAGAAAGCCAGGTTTGTTATTCTACACCTTTGCAGCTAACAGAGCTGTTGGAAAAGCACTGCACCAGTTCAGGGCACAGCTGGTGCATCCCTCTACTAAACACAACTCTCAGTTTCTCCAGAGAGGGATATCTTCCAGCTGCATCAACTTTATCCCTGTACCCGCCAAGCCCCTTGCTTACTGTTTCTTGGAAAGCATTATCAGATTTTACCTGATGGCCAAATAGGCACATTTTCCTATACCAAGCACAAGAAGTCTCCTGGTTAATGTTTTCAGAGACACTCCTTCAATACACTGTGCAACACTTTTACTACCTATGCAGCTTTATTTCCAAAGGAGGCAGCAGCATTAGGCAGTCAGTCTTGGCAAGGAAGCTGTGAGAAGGCCACAGAATTAAGAGGCAGTAAGTATTGCTTTTTACTCAGTTTGGTGTACCCTGCTCTCCGGTGGGAAAGAGCTGTCAAGCTGCAAGAAAATCAACTTCAGCTCAACACAAAGCTGCACGCAAGATAAACTGTCTCCTTCTCTGTGATCTTAGTAGTATCTAAACCTAGTGCTATGTTCCTTAACTAACAGGCTTCAACATACAGGAGAAGCCTCCGTCTACTAAACACACACTTAGGGGTATGAATTTCCGCTGGAAAATAACAGCTAAAGCCTAAGCAAAATCTGTGCATAAATTTCACCACTCTAGTTAATTGTCTTTTCCCACATCAGCAAATGCTCTTCTTCCAGTGAAATAATMGCTGAGTGCCTAAAGTTCATCACAAGATTGCAGGTGTTTGCATTGCTCAAATTGCTTCTACCAACCAGCTGCTTTTTTTATTAACAGACATTTAAACAACCTCCCTTTTACCCCCAACGGCTCATCCCAAAGGGCACTGCAGGAAATGGCACTAATGAACACAGCCTCATACCAAGCTATTGACTACAACAGAACAAGGCACGGCAGTAAGTCTTGTCTAGTTCACCTCTGTTTAAAGCCTACAAAGGTAAGTCCCTGCATCAGCTGCTGAACTATCTGGCAGGATGCTTTTCACAGAGAGCACAAACTGTCCCRGGAACTACAGGGGGATTTACAGCCCCCATCAAACTGCAAACTGAATAGGACACTGCATTCACAAGCCCCTCCTTTAAAAACCACCAGGGGATTATTAATAGCAAGTTAAGTCTTCTCAGAGAAGCAGCACCTCACCAAAGAGCCCAGCGTTTCCTTGTGCAGTGCTGGGACGCTGCTCCCAAGCCACTGAATCCCAGGACAGGTTTCAGGCTGCAATGCCCTCCCACTGAGGTCTAGCTCAGCTTCATCCTATTTATTTGGCTGAAACAGGAGCAGCCCAGGCTCCAGGTGAAAGCACTTGCCCAGCTTCAGTCTGTGGGCTGAAGCCCCAGGCACACTGATTGCTGTGTGCTGCCTCCGGAGCACTGCCCCAGAAGAGCTGAGTTACACCCCCTGAGTGGGGGATGTGTCCCAGCTGATCCCCTTTGCCATCCCACCGATGAGTGACACCTCCGCAGAGCAGAGCCCTGACAGCAACACGCCCCCGTAGCTGTGCCCACACAGCACTCCACTTCAGAAACTTCCAGAAGGCTGGGAATGTTAAACTTTACCAAAAAAAAAAACAAAACCAACAAAAAACCAACCAAACCAAAAAGCAACTCACCCTTCCAAAAACCAACAACCAAACCAAAAAGCAACTCACCCTTCCAAAAACCAACTACCAAACCAAAAAGCAACCCACCCTTCCAAAAACCAACAACCAAGCCAAATAAGCCTGGCAAGCACAGCACCTGCCTCCCACAAGCTGTAACCACGCTGCTACTGCCTTTCCCTGGAGCTGAGGGTCCCATCATCACAGGAGGAAATGAGGCCCTGACTGCTTGGCCCAGCATGACATAAAAGTGGTGGCAAAGTGGAGAGAGAACAAGACATTTCTGCTCCCACTGCTCACTATAGGGACACACTTCCATCCTTCACCGCATTTTCCCCCTTCCTACCTTCATATCAAAAGGATTAAAGACAAAGCAACAAAACGGAAAAAAAAAACCAAACCAAAACAAAACAAAACCACTTTCCACCCCGGGAAACAATGACAGAAAACTATTAAACTCAACTACTGCAATACAGCAGCACTTCTTACCCAAAATTTGCCACCTTTCACTGCAAACAGTCTTTCTTAGAAAGGGCTAAACCCAAACCACCCAGGTTTGACTTACCAGCGGGGAWAAGCCAGGAGCTCCTGAGGAGAGCAAGACCTGGGCTTGGTACTGAGCATGCACAGCCCAGCCCCTCCTCTGTAGCTTTTAACCTTAAAGGCAGATGCCACTGCTCCCACTGATAGAGGGTCAAATCTGACACAGGGTGCAGCCCGAGCACCGCTGGGGCGCATGTGTGACTCCAGCAACCKCCTTCCAAAAATAAAGGCTGTCGCAACCAAGAGATAGCTGGTTTCCTTTGTTTTTTCATCCAAAACGGGCTCGGTGCTTCAACACTCTGAACTACTCCCGGGTTAATGGCACAGTTTATCAGGAAACCAGAAACGAACAAGGTATCTCAGTGAAGCTCCTGTGTTGGGTTTGAAGAGATCCAAGCACCTCCTGTTCTCCTGAGCTTCCCTCGAAAGCTGGAGCTCTGGGTTGGTTTGTGTTTCTCCCTTGCTGTGTGCGAGTTCTCGGAAACCATCAGGGTGGTTTATAGATGCAGAACTTCATAGCTGGATGTTGGTGTCAAGCCACACTGTAAAATTTTGTAATATGAAATTTTTCACAGCAGGGACGAGCAAAATGATTTGGAGCTTTCTCTCTGCTTGTTGCCAAAATTACAGGATGTTGCTTTCTGCTGCTCCCCACGAGATCTCTATCAATGGYGTACAATTTTCTGTCACTGAGTCTGTAGTTCTCAGTCAGTGGACATGCAGATGGGGCCATAGAATTCTTTCGTTGTAATCTACAAATTTTGSTCTTTTTTCACAAGAGATAATCCACTAAAGAATATGCTAGTGAAGTACTCAGGAAACCTTGATGCAGAGAGAAGAACATCTGTTCTTATGAAGAAAGCACTTTCACTTTATATGAATGTACCCAATGAATGACTAATAATATCTAAATAATTATATCTAATATGGCTCATTTTATTGATAGTTTTCAAAGTCCCCTAGAAAGGAAGACAGTGTAATTACTCCTATTTTACTTGTGGGAAAACTAAGACACCAGCAAGTCATAGGATCACTCGTCGTTGCTCAGCAAGCCAGAAATACAAACTTGGTCACCTGAGTCCCAGTCTGGTGCTTTCTCTAAAAGGAACTACTGATTTGGGGTGTTTAGATAGAGAAATTCAAAAAGGCCTTAATTTCTTCATCTTCAGGTAGAGTATGCACYGTACCTCCTAAAGCAAGAAACTCCYAAACTTCATTTATTTTCAGGCACCAAAATGCTGATGTCCTGGAATGAAAATCAAGGGGCTGCAGAAATGCTGTTACCAGCTTTAAGACACACTCAGAGTTCAGGGTGGAAGTAGAATTCCAACCCAGACTAAAACCTAATCTTTCTTCCTGAATGCTYACAGCAGTTAACCCCTAAAAACCCCTTAATTCATGCGCAGATTAATATATTAGCCCTCAACCATCACACGGTTTGAGCTGGATAGAGATTTAAGTCACAGAGAAATCGGCAGCTTCAGCTCCAACAATCCCAGTCCACATGCTCGTCCCTGCCCTCTCCAGTTACACCTTGCAGTGCATCAAAAGTAAGGGTAAACAAACGATTTAAAGTTCAGGAGCATTACGCCTAAATGCCTGAATTTTGTTGTCAGTTGTATTTTTAGTTTCTGAGTGGGGAGGGGGCTCMTTTTCAGATCGCACCGTTAAAACTCAAGGAACTTGGCAGCCCTCGTCCTGCTGGAATTCCCCCYGCTCTGCATTGTAACACTGCAGTGATTTGTAGGCATCGGTACCTAATGGAGCTCACAGCTGTGCAAGAGGAGAAGGATGCGGGGTCTGGCAGCACGGGACAAGCGTGTGCCTGGCAGGCAGTGTCATCTGGAATTCCCCGGAGTGCGGAGCCCTCCTGTCCCCCATGACTGGAACAGCCACTCTCAGCCAACAGAGCACACCCTGGAAGCACCCCACAGTAACCCTTTTCCAAAGGTTAGAGACCTTTGGAAATCAATCAGGTTTGTTGCTGCCCCCTAAACAGGGGTGCCAAAATGAAAGCCGGATGGGAGATAGGCAGGCTCTCCACCCCCTCGGAGAGGATTGCAGTTGAATTTCATCGACCTCTATTGCACCTCTTTCTGTGTCTACTTCGTCAACAAGCAGCCTCTCTTCCTAGCATGAATTGCACTGTAGAATGCATTTTCCTGCTTCTTTCTCTGCCTGATGCCATATTCCAAGGTCTTAGCTCACATGAGCCCAAAAGAGACTGACTCCCATCTGGCAGGGGCAGGTCGTGCTGAACTGTGCTCACAAGCATTAATTGTCCTTTCGATTTTGAGCCCAGCTTTCAGATTTAGCATTTTAAAATCTAAACTTCCAGAAACTTCTTTACACCCTTCAGATGGTCTTTGCACATAATGCTGCTCCTATGTGTCAGTACTAGAAAATATCTCCAAAAGAATGTTAATGGATGCATGGGTAAGAACGGATGAATGTAAGGAATAACCAATACCAACTCAGGATTCTTTTGAGACGGAATATCTCTTCCACYTATGGTTCAGTTTTTTTCCCAGTTCCCACATTTGTCAGATGTTTCCCAGATCTGATATCTCACTAAAGAAAYGTGGACAGCAGCACAGATTGTGGGGAGGGGCAGCCGTGAGAAAAGYGGTCGAGTGGCACAGAGGTGTGTGTTAAGAAAAGGAAAGAAGCTGACTGCCAGAAGGGTGAACCCTTATCTCAGAAGTGGCCAACAGCCAAGGAGATGTGGGGAACACATGAAGGAACAGGGAGTGGCAGCAGCAAAGGGCTCTGTGACACTGCTGGTGTCCTACCGCATTTGTCAAGGACAGACTAGGGAGGACTGTTACCTTCTCCTGTTCGCTTGGCAAAGGGTGTTTGCATTGCAACTGKGAGCTAATCTGTCTCAAAGAAGTGCTGGGTGTCCTGCTAGGGTCTACTTTAACAGCACATCTTGATCTCCCTGTGACTTAGATTTGTCTTTTGGAAGCATATGTCTGTGAGATGAATGGAAAGGGGTAGGAAGGGATGTTTCAGCTTCCTGGTTGCTCTTTACTCGAGTCTTCAGTGCACAGGCAACGCTGACCTATATCAAAGAAAGTGAAACTGGCTGCACAGAGTGATCCTCCTAATTCACCATGCTGCAAAACGCAAGGGGGATTTTTTTTCAATTCATCATCTCCTTTCAGTTAGAGTCATCTCAGTAAGACTGTGCCTGCTGTGAATGCAACATTTGCAGCTTTGTGGCAGCCCCTCAAAGCACATTATATCACTGCAGCCCTGTGCCCCATATCAGTGCTCTGCTCCAGCGCTGGCTGCAGAGCTCCTCTGGGAGAAAAAGACTCCCTCTGCATTCCCATTGGGGCTCCCAGCATGAGCAATGCACGGCCTGCTCCCTGCAAGCTGCTGGGAATGGCTTCTTGAAGCAGAATCATTTCAGTACCTCCACAGCCCAGGAACCCACTGCATCTCCTATCAACRTCTCGTCCCATAAGCTATCTACATGTCATCATTGTCAGCCTGACAACAGTGACCACTTTTACATAACAGAAGTATTTCTTCATCCTCAGTGCTTCAGGCAGCTCATCACTCCACCAGCACGAGATACTCTCCCATAATTGTAACCCCTATTTTTTTTTTTTTCTTCAAGGTTTCCTTCAGCACCTTGTGAACTTTCCCGGACATCTCTTATCTCCCACTCAACTTTTSACACCCCCTTCTCACCCATCCTTGGAAGGTCAGCCGCGGGCATCCCCTCCCCTTCTGCTCAGCCCTGACACCCACTCCTTTTCTCAGCTCTGGCGAAGGGGAAGCACTGCCACAGCAATTCCTCCACCTGCCCACTGCAACTGCTGCTTTCTAGTCTGGGGTACAGAGTCCTCATAAYCTCCAGAAGACCACCCAAGAACCTCAGCAACCTGTCTTGAGAAGCCCAGAGTTAGAGTGCAGGCTCGGAGCTCAGGACACACAAGTTCAAGCCCTGGGTGATCTGTCCGTCTTTGTTCTTCCATTCCTAAGGTGTAGCAGTATCCCCAAATTTGTAAAGCACATAGAGACCTGTTAACAATCAGTACATCTCCAGGGAAACATGGTCCCAAGACTTTCCAAATTTCAATTATAAAAGAAAATTTAAATAATCAATTTTAAGAAAACCTTGAACCCAAAACCGATTAAAAGCAGTTGCATTATTTTGTAACTCACTTTTCCAGTCAATCCCTTTCCCAAACTTATTGCAGCGGCAGTTAAAAGCAGTGCCCATCTGGAGAGGGAAGAGTCAGAGCTGCTGGACAGAGGTGAGAGCTTTTACTGCAGTAAGTGAGAAGATCTTCTCAAAAGCAGCACAAGTGGAAAATCCAGGCCCAGCCCTCAAAATTCTGAGGTATTTTTGGTCCAAGTCCAAAAATAAGTGTTGAAAGAAAAACTTTACAGGCAAACTGTTCAGAAGCCACAAAACATTTTCAAGTCTCTTTAAAAAACAATAAATCCCTTTAGTCTAAATAATAGATATCATTTGCTCAATTTCAAATACCCAGCTGAGAACATGTATTTGGGTCTAAGTTTCRAAGTTTACACGAGAGTTTTTGTAGCCAGCCAGCCCTGGTAGTTTTACAGCAGGACTAACAGAGTGATGCTTCCTTCTCTCAGGGGCAGAGAGGACAAGCACAGGTCTCAGCTGAGAGGTCTCCTGCTGGATTGATGCTGCCTCCAGCCCTGCTTCCATGTGCCAACCTCTGCTGCCCTGCTACAATTGAAGGAAACAGAGACCRTCTTTTGTCTCTCTGGGGGCAATGCCTAACCCAAAATCACTCCACGGCCCACTCATCCACCATCAAAAATGGTTTGCAGCAGATGCCTGGGGGCACCTAGGGAATTAGGAACTCAGACATGTCTGTTATTGCATTCTGCTGCACAGTACGGGGAGACCCCTCATCTTTTCTGGAGAAGGAGTGGGGAAAAGGCAGTTGTTGAATGCCCAAAGCAGCCTAAACCAGCTAACCATATCCTTTTCAGTTACTCAGATCTCTGCAGAGTCAGGAATATTCAAAGAAATAAAGCAACAGCCCCAGAMATAAAAGTGGGCAAAGTCATTTTCAAGAGGTGTCAGTCATGAGAAAAATACAGCTATTACCAGTCATCACTATTCTTCTGTAGTAATTTTAGGTATTTAATAAGGAAAATTGAAAAGTTCTGGAGAGGCAATGGCCAGAAATCTGACCCTCCTGAGGCTTGCTAAATCAAATTCCTCTCTTTTGAGATTTGGTCATCAGTATTTTTCCTGCTATCACAGCATTTACCCAATAAAAATATCTATCTCATTTCATTGCAGTCTATTTTTTACAAGGAGCTTTCATTATTTCCCACAGGAAATAGGACTCTTTTAATTATTGTCTGCCAAACTTTTGCAGTGTTGAGTGCAACCAGCATCTCTAAGGTTTCACTGGTCTACCTCGATCACACCAATACAGAGACCACAACACAGAATGGAAAATTATTTATTACAGATAGTAATAATTCAGCCAAGCAGATCAGAGCTTCAGAAAGGCAGTCAGGGTGTCAGAAACTGGTTCTTGTTCTAAAAGGTTCTGAAGAAGGCCAGAGCCAAATGAAAAAAAATACTCAAAACTGACAGAAAGTTCCACTTGCAGCAGGGGTAGAGTGGCAAGGAGAGACCTGAGCTACATCCACACTGCTGATCTGGCCAGAGTTCAAGGTCTGGTTTGTGTGTTATCCCTTATCTACATGCAGGCACATTTTTGAGACATGGCCCTGAGCTCTGAGATGTCTGGAGAGGAAATTACCGTGACCACTGTTCAGCCAAACCTCTCATTTTGTGTGGCATAGGCAAGTTAGGCACGGTCTCAGCTCAACTTCCAACAGTCCAGTCCACCACCAAATGTCCTGACCTTATCYCTTCCTAAGGACTGTGCACCATCAGAGCAAGTGCCAGCTGCAGGCAGTACCTCAGCACGAGGACTGGGAGAAACCCCAGATCGAGGGTTCATCAAGTATGGCCAGTCCCCCAAGCCAGGGACCTACTCTGTGCTGGGTAACTGCGAGGGAGATCTCTCTGGGTTCCTGGCAGCTTTGCTTGTCAACACAGTAAGTGGAGATTATGTGGTGCAAGGAGCAACAGCCTAGGGAGCACAGCTAGAGCAGTATTTCTCCCCAGGTGTTACAGGCTTAAACCAGAAAAAAAAAAAAGCACCAAAACCCACATTAGTTTGTCTCTTAAAACATCCAGTCAGATGAAACATCATCCGAGGAACTCTCACTCTGCTCAATTACACGCTCCAGACTGTGGTGTACAGATAGCACCCACATGAGCAGGTAATAGATCATTTCAAGCACAGTGTGCTCTATGAAGTGGCAGATAAACACAGGAGTATGGTGCATGGGAACTGATGGAGCAAGTGCTAGTAGATACAGTGCATTTACAGAGTCCCTCCAGGCCAACTCCACCAGAGCTGTGAACACTTGGTGCAGCATGAAGCAGCTCCTCACCATSCTGTGTGTGCCTCATCCACCCTGCTGCTGTGAGGATTAGTGGAAAAAGAGGAGATTTCTGCAGCATGTGACCATGAACATTGGATAAACAGGTAAGCCCAGCTCACATCTCCAGGAGGCTGACTGCCCTCTGTGTCCCTGGGATGATGATGTTGAATATAGATTTGTGGGTCAGGACTGAGAGCTGTGCTCTGAGGTCTGGTCTTGGCACTGGGCTAAATTGAGCACCTGTCCTCACACTCCTGCATGGAACACCATTTCTAGGATGTTTCCAGCCAGCGGGAGACAGAGTAAAGGGCTTCTACCTCTCTTCTCCCTGGTAAGGAAGTTTCAGTCCCCTCCGAACCTTTCCTGAGCACTGGCACTATCTGAACCCTCTAGAGACAAGCAAAATGAGAGATGCAGGATTCAGCTCCCTCCCACCTTTGCTACAACTGCATTCACGGAACGGAATGCACTTTTCCGGATCAAACCGATGGGGTATTCCATACCCAGACCCCATGGCATAGCAGAGACACACACAGGCTTTTCTGGGCATGCCTGCAGCYCTGATGGCTCCTGATGGGGTTGTAGCCCTGCAACGTGCTCTGAGCTCTGTTTAAAGYCTGGCATGTTGCCTGCAAGCAGCCTCTTCCCTGCTTGCACCATATCACTATCAGTAGTATTAAGGGCATACGGTCCCCAGGACACGAACACACTCTGCCAAGAATGGAGCTTCTTTTAAACTTGCTGAGATTGGAACTTTTTTGACATATGAAGGAGCGAGATCATGTCTCTGCCAGGGTTGCCCCAAAATCTTCTRGGTTTTTTTTGCCCAAGTGCTTGGTGTGCTGCAGCTGCAAGCTCAAGGAAGGCGCTGGGCACCCCCGCACACTGAGCAGCAGGTGCTGAGCTGCTGTTGTCCCCGTCCATACAGGACAGGCATTCCCCAAATCTGGCCACTGTGAAGAGGCACCAGGGAGAGACTGGTGAGAGGACATCCCACATGGGCCATCTCAACATGCTCATCCCCAGGAGGACGCAAAGCAAGAGAAATTATGCAGCCCACGCTGATTTTCAGCCCTGGGAAACTATGCATAGCAGGGCATTTAGTCATATAAATATAGTGAGAGAAGAGAGGGGCAGACAGGGAACGTGAAGGACATGATTCTTTTTTAGAACAAGAAGGTTCTCAGACTGCATACTGCAAAAGGCTCGTGACATTTTGTGTTGAAGCAGGTAGGACACTTGGCTCCCTGAAGGCACCTACTCTTACAAAAGCTGCTTCTGTCTGTAGTTACACAAACTCCTTATGGACTGCTCAGGGGACTTAMAAAGTGCCTCTCTCAAGCTTTCTCTCAAAGGCTGAATTTTACAAAAATATCAAATAAATCATCACRATAATACAGAAAGTCCCCAGAACTCTTTAGAAGCAGGAAGCTGTAAACAGCAACATCCTGTGTTTCAGTAAATAATTAAAATGCAAAACAGAAGCACCAGCRAAGCAGATGTTAGGTGCAGATTCCTGTAATATGAATTTGGTTGAAGCTCGCCCAACTTGTTACCCCCCCAGCCAACCTGTGAAATCCAATGTGTTTTGGATACTAAACATTAACTCCCATTCCTCACCCTTGCCACCAGGGATACTCCCACAGGAAAAGGAGGTCCCTCTGCTAAATACCATGCGGGCTGCATTTTTCAGCGTGTAGCAACTCTGTGGCAGGGCAGCTATTTCTAAGCCCAAGGGCAGAGAATCCTTCTCTCAAAAAGAAGAGCACTTGCAAAAACCTTTCTCTGTGTCACAAAATAGCTCCAAGACAGGGCAGACGAAGGACAAAGAATTAAGAGCAGATTATAGTCCTGGAAGACAGGAACAAATGAACTGTTTGTCAGGAACACTGCTGGTGGGTAAGGGAATGCTACCTGGAGYGCTCACAGGATCCTCACTTTTGTAACCATGCCGGGTGCTAAGAAATTACAGGGTTAGCTCCCTATAATTTTATCAATACATTGCCACACCTAATGTCATTTATGATTTTTGCTTGTGATTATCTTAAAGCTGTAGCTACAGTAGTGCTGTGAATACATAGTGTCTCCCTTCCCATCAAAAACGGGAATGATGTTTTCAGCCTGTGTATTTTAAGAGGAAAATTCACAACTAGGAACAACCAAACTTGGAAGACTGTGTAAAGAAATTTTGTTGTTTAATGCTGAGATCTCTAACCCTGTAATATCTGACCGCCTAATGCCCATGTTAACTCTCAGAGCCAGCTGAGCTACGATTTCACACCTGTCACAGCCACCTCATATACCCCACTGACAGCAATTCCAGCAATCCCACTGTTGTGCCCCACCAGCTCCTGCTCCCCCGTGTAGGGGCAGACGCTGCTGGCAACACACAGCTGAGCCACTGCTGTTTGCAGCGTCCAGCTCACCAGCACACTTCCAGCTTCTTTCCATGCATTCGTTCAGCCTGCAGTGACTTTGGGGCCTATCAGCATTACTAAACCACACAGGCACTGAACCTCCCAGGGCAAGGTTTTGTAAGCAGGCTTATTTTTATGTTGCAAATAACCTAGTGATCACTTACTGCAGGGTTTCCCCCTTCTCACTCRCGGAGGTGGCTGTTCTCTTTATAGCTCCATGCACTAACTGAATTCCCCTTGCTTATATGCATTGGTATTTATCACATCAGACCACCTGTGGCATTTAAACACCTGATTGGAAATGACTCAGCAGCAAAATCCTGTGGGGAGATGAGCTGCTACACAGGAGTGGTTATAAACAGGCACTAAAAACTCCCGAGCAATCCCTAGGAAGAGATACAGATGTTTTCATGAAGCTACCTAAGCAGATGTTATCTATTGTCAGCAGAGCTAGTCAAACAAACCTCAGAAATCTATTATAGCAACACATTTTCCTTCTGATTATTTCAGTGTTGATCATAGGCTACAAAATTTTAAGGTAAACAGAAGTTAAAATTACATGGCAGTAAAACCACTGGCTCCCACCRCAACGTCCATGTTCCCAGGAAGGTTTGCACATAAGTGCAAAACCAGCTTACAGCCAGACACCAAATTGAAAGACAAGTCTCCTTGATTTCTTCCTGATCCAAGACCCTCCTTCTTCCCGCACACCTTATGACCCCTATTGAAATTTTTTTATAAGGGTTCAGTACTGCTTTGGATATGTGTTGAACATCAGAAAGTTTTATTTTTCTCAAAATTGAAGCTGAGCCCTTTTGCTTTGTATCGAGCAGAAATCGATACAAATTGTGTTTGTTGAGAGGARCTATTGCAAATTAATTTGTAGCAAAAGGTACAATGTAAATCAGCATGGAATTATAACTTATGTACCATGAACACCCTAAACCCTTCTGAACAGATGAGCTATTAAGAGCTTGCTTCTTTAATTTCTTCAGTATTTTTGGCAGTTGAGCAAGACACTATGAATTAGGTGTCCTCTCCTCACAGTACAAAGGACCACATGAAATACTTCACATATTCTCCTTACAATCCTTTGAGATCTGAGAAAAACCAGAAAACAGTTGATTTGGTTCCACTTTAATACTTTAAGCAGCACTAAAAGGACCTCCAGGCAAATACTTTCTTGAGAAGCCTATACTGTTTTGAAGAGGAAAAAGTGCTGTTCTTGTCAGTGACTGTGGAGCAAAAAGGCCAGCGGGGACAGAACCAAGGACCGGGGATGAGCAGACTGCAGGGGCTGTGCCAGGAAGACAGAACTCAAGAGGGTTTAATGTGCAGCTCTTGAGCACTGTTTTGCAAAGATTCTATCTTCTAAACCCATCTTCTGATGAGATTACAGTACAAGAAGAGGACAATGACCAAAGAACAGACCTCAAAGGTGAGATAAATACCCTCCCCTCCTCACCACCAGCAGCACACATCCCTGGCGAGGTGCTGAAGGCAGCTAAGAGGTCCCATGCTAGCAGCATCTCCACTGCAGAGCTGCTCTGCCAAGACCTCGTGCTGAGGAGGCCACTTTGCAAGAGTTGTTTTGGCACATGGAATGCTGTCCCCTTATGTGCATCTGGCTCCAGCGGGGTCCTTCTCCCATGGAATTTCTACCAGGAGCGGCAGCACAGCCATGAAGGTGACCACCACCTCACAGGAGAGCTCACAATGGTCAAAAACAAAAGCACTCCCCTGCCTCCCCTCCACCTTTCCTTCCTGCATGGAGCCAATTCTGCTCCCTCTGAAGTCACCAGCTGCTCTGAGCACACCACAAGCTGCTCAGAACAATTTCTGGGCCCTCTCTGAGTCTTTGGAAAGTACCTGCACTATCACTGGCTGTTTCTGCAAATAGATCTATACCAAGTCATGTGTCTTTCCTTACTTGACTTCAGGTCTTTCTGCAAACACAGCAAATTTGGGCTCCCATTGCATAGATGAAGGCAACTGAAATTTGTCCACTGTCATAGCAGGAGTTCAGTTATTCCTCAGCAAGGCATAGTATGAGGAAAAAGTGTGCAGTTACTCAAATGCAAGGATTCTACAGAGCCTTCATGTGGGATGAGATGCTCCTGTGGGACATGACCCTATGACAGCTTAAGAAAATCTCTGTTACAATGTCACCCAGCTGATACCCGAGTGAAGGCAGAGCTGATTACTCCAGCATTGATTCACAACCGTGCAGGGACACAGCACTCTGCTGCCTGTAGCCAGCGTGTTTTGTCTGGATGTGTCCCCTCCCGACCCAAAGGAGAGAAGCCTGCTGTCTCATTAGTGCCTATTAGCAGTGATGAGCCCTGGATCCAGTGAGTTTTTACCTTTGTGCTGCATTGCAGGCATTAACCTTGGCCAGACTCCTATCTGATAATTGCAGTCCGTTCACCAGCCCTGTTTGATACACGTGGGAACCAATGAGGGAAGGTGAAGTGACACATGCACTGCTCTTGACGAAAGATCTCTCTCAACCCAGGAGCTCTGGCTGGCTGGAACCAGACCCTGCTCACCAAAATCCATCCAGATACAGCAYCCAATAGATGGTGCCTCCATGGCCCATACCCTCCCCTCCTTTCTAAGCCCCAACCAATTTCTGACAGTGTCCCTCATTCTCTTCTAAAAATAGATATTTTTTTCCTACGTACCTGGCTGGGGGGGGTTGTTTGATTTTTTGGTTTTGGCAGCCTCCTCAAAACCCAGGACCATGTCTGAGAAACCAGGTTTCCAGCACAGATGCTGCAGATACCAGAGGATTTCAGAGTTGTTCCTCTGTTATTAGTGAGAATTGGGAGGCTGGACTGTATCACATTGTGCTGAGAATACAAAGYGAGAAATGAAAGAAGGAAGAGCAGCTTGCGTGAGAGGCCTTTCATTCAAAAGGGAGGAGTGAGCCACAGCAAACACCTTCAACACAGCAACGATGTGAAATCCCGAGGCCACCAATTAGCCCGGGCATGGGGAGAGGGAGGAGCAGAGCAGGCAGGACCACAGTCCAGTGCACCAGCAGGTGCATTCCCAACAGCCCCCAGAGAAGAGAGCTCCTGGATAAAACACAGCCTAATGACCATTATTTCCAAGAACACAAGTAACTTATCTGTAAACATCACTCCCCCAACCAGGCATTAGCTGAAAAAAAAAGCAGCCTTGGAGAGAGATACTAATTACATAGCTCTCAACAGCTGGACTTTGATCATAATTACAGTGCCTTCTTCATCTTACATTAGTGGCTTTCAGCTGCAGCTAGGTGGRCACTTCTTGAAAGGTGGAAATCCCGCCTGTTTCAGATAGTCAGCTCTGTTTATGACTCAGAGCTGACCTGGGTTTTCTGCAGCACAGGATGAGCTCCCACGGTACCATCCAAAAAAGTAATTCATGGGGGTCAGTGGCTTGGCACTTCAACGCAGGTGCGTCTTTTGTTACAGCAGCACTTCCTGAGTCCCAGGAGCCAGAACTCTGTGTGTGCATATTCCTGATTTTGAGTATTTCCCGTTATAAGGGAAGTAGAAGGAGAAAGATTCTGAGGGGGTTTTGCTGAATTTTAGCATCTCTTAGCTCTTTCTCTTTAAGAAGAAGAAAGATGAGCACACTCAGGATACACCTGTCTGAACAACCTCACTTCAGTCACAAGCTACATTTGTATCCTGTACTTCTATATAAGGAGGTACATCCCCCTCAGCACCCAGTGTCCCTCTGCCCCTCCCTCAGCTGGGCTGCAGCTCCAGCACCCACAGCAACAAATGGGGTTGTGAAGCAGAAGGCTGCTGCCCTGTGCCCCCGCTGAGTTCTCTGTGATTTTTTGTGATGCTTTGCTTTGATACCCACATTTACAAAGAATTTAATAGCCTAAATGATGTAGCTGGGCTGTCGAGACAGAGGCTGGAGTGGCCTAAATGATCACACATGGCACAGAGTCTGGGCACTCAGCTATTTTTCATCTGTGGCACCGAATTACTGTGTTGTTTGGATATATCATTTCACAGTGGCCTGTGAAATGACAGGCATGGAGCATATGAGCATCACAATGGCACATTAGCTAATGCTCCTCAGTGTGATCTGCGTTCACCTCTTGACAGAGGAAATGTTTTAGCTGGCTCCCACGTGTCCTGCCTGCCAGACACCCCCAAACTGAAGAGATAAATAGATGAAGCAGCAGCAGAGGGTGAATCAAAGCCACCAACCTTAGAGCTAACTGGGATTTATAACTGCTTCCCCTTCCACACTGAACTACAGGGGAATTTGTGTAAAATACATACCCTCCCCCCAGTTTAGCAGGGTTCCAAACACCTTTCACAGTTGTTTTTTTGCCAGCATACCTCAGCTCGACGTTATCAGTTTGCTGGTTAGATAATTACTAGATGTAATTTTAAAGTTGCAAAAAAGCACACTGGTATTAGCTAAAYAGAGGATTTTGACCACATCAAAGCAGAAGTGTTTCAAACCGTGTAAAATAAATGCAATTCTGAAACTACAGAATTTTTTTAAAGAAGTCAGAGAGATGTTACCTAACACATCATGAATATGCAAGCAATGGATCTTAAAGCAGAAGACCATCTATGTCTGAGACTGAGAAAAGTATCTTTGGGACCAGCTTTCAGCTGATTTTGACCTGTGGCAGAGCACACTCACTAATAATTGAACAAATGCCACCCTTGGCTCATGTAAACAGACATGCATAACAGCTGAGACATGTTGTTACTCTAAGCTACATCTCAAGCAGGTTTTATGACTGAGGGGTGTCACAAACTCTATCTGTCCTGAGGCTTCCCACACTGCAGTGGTCACTTAAAAACTCATCATGCAGCTGAGGCATGTGGCGAGGAGCAGCTTTTCTATTGAAAGGCCTCACTTGCTGGACAAGGCAGATTTGAAAGGGTGAAAAGCTCATTTAAAAAGTTCTACCAAATACAGCCAATGGATTCTTTTTCTCTTTAACTCCTGCTCCAGCTGAATTTTTTTGCCTGAGCCACAGCACCAATTTTCTAAACCTGTTATTTGACATGAGATGGGGTACGACTGGCAGGAGTTTATGGGCTGGGAAGCTGTCCCAGAGCTCAGGTACACTTCCCAGTCCATCTTCACACTTTCCAATGTCAATTTTTTCCCCCCTTTTTCCTTTTTCTTCATTTTCACTTCTGGAATTTGCCCGGCTGTGGCTTCCAGCCATGGAAACATTAATCTGCTAAAGACTCCACTGCTGCCAGCCCGAGTCCCCCTTCCCGGATGGGCACGGTTCTTGTAGCGCTCTTCTCCTGGCCGCAGGCACATCCCTGCCGGGGTCAGCGGGGCTGGGTGGATTTGCAGGAGATCAGAGCGTGGCTGCGTGCGCCTGGCAAGCCCCGGGGCTCGTGTTGTGGAAGGTCTCGCTGGGGAATCCAATACCCCCGGCTTCGTTCCACCTTCCTCTGCCCCGGCAGTGCGGCCAAGGACCGTGCGCTATTTCCCAGCCTCTCTCCTTTCCCTCTGCTGGCCCCAAGCGCGGCCCCTCCTCGCTGCCAGGTCTCTGCTCTCCTCCCCGGGACCTTCGCACAGCAGTGGCACCAAACACCCGGCGGATTAAGGGGGGATAAAGCCCCCACAAATGTTGTAACAAATCACGGATGGTGGGGGAAAAGAACAGAGATCACAAAGCTGCCTGCAATGCCACGGGCTGGGTGATGGTGGCCGACCCTTTCTCCAGCAGAGAGCTATGCAGCAGAGTAGCCTTCCCCAGCACCCTGTGAGGATGCAGAGTTAATAGTTAACTCTTCCAGGGATCAAATGCCTTCGTGAGACACCAGCCAGGGCTTTTACAAAACACAGACAGAAACTAGTCCTAAAGGAGCTCAACAAGTGACTGTGCTCAGAGGACTTCACCTCTCCAAACTTTACGACTGGAAAAATACCATCTACATGTCATTTGCATGCTTAAATATAGTATCTTCTATTGGGAGAAACAAACAGACCGACAATGTGATACTGTGACACCTCGTGTGGACATGCTCTTTTATCTGCTGGAAAGTTATAAAACTCGGCATAACAACAAAGCTAAAATAAGAGTGGTTGTCAGGCTCTGACGCTGGCTGTTAGACAGAAGGCAAAAATATTCCTGGAAAATTGCTCTCTCTTAGAAGGCAGTTTTTTCTTCTCTGAATCTTTAAAATGATTTATTTATCCTTTAAGTTCCAAAATCTCAGAGCCTGATAATTAAGCTCATATTATTCCCAGGAGTTTTTCCATTTCAGGAAACAAACAAACACACCATAGAAAGCTAAAGCAATTCCTGTACTACCCAAAGCACAGTGTAACCTCCTGCTCCAAAACACAAGGGAAAGATACTATCAGCTTTCGTGTTATTTATCATATATTTTTTTTTCCTCTAATGCCAAAGAGGAAAAGGGGATATCTTAAACGGATGCCTATAATTAAACAGTAACCTGTTAGAAAGCCAAAAATAATAATAAGCTCCACTGAGCATGAAGAGAGCGGCACATTTTTTCCGCGTGCAGCCCAGCTGCCACCGGCCGAGAGCAGAAAAGTTAACAATTACACCAGACACTCAGATCAAACCTGCGATAGCAGAGCTACGTCACGCCCATGGACTCACCGCTGGATGCAGGGATCAGGGTAGTACTGCAAGGTGGTGAAAGGTGCTGGTTCAAAATTCATTTCCTTCGAGCCCCTCCTTGGGGACAAACCAAAATAAAATAAATAAATAGATATAAAGCCAGCAGGCTAAAAGCAATAAGGTCAAGTGGTACACGAGGTACAACTTTAGAGATTTATTTTACACTTGCGAATGGGTGGGATCTGCCGGGGACTTGGCCAATGGGATTCATCAAGTTACCCGAGCATCACCACCACTCCCTCCTCGCCAGCTGGGCATCTTCTGCACAGATATTTTCCCCTCCTCTCAACATCCTTAATAAACTTTGGTGTGCACTGGCCACACTTGTTGTTGGGAGCTCATCTGGGGCTTCTCTGAACTTCTGATCTCGCCGGTCATTGGTTGCCTTCCCGCCTGACTTCACAGTTTAATTTTGGCAGCTCTTGCAGTTTTACAAACTGCTGTGGCCGCTGGTCATCCTCGTCTCCAGATGGCCGGAGTTTCCTCTGCTGGGAGCTGCGCCCGTGCTGAATTTCACTGTACTTTAAAAGCCTTCCCTGTCAGCGCTGGGGCTAGTACCTGCATATAGTTGCCCGGGGAATTTTTCAGTCTCTCTCACACCACAGTTCAAACAGTCTGTTGTGGTCACAGTTTCAAAAGCTGAATGACAAAATATGGGGAAATTCCTCAATTAAAATTAACTCTGAACTTTTGCTCCTCTGCCTCCCCTTCCTGCCCCCCTCCCTGCAAGAAAACTATCAGATATATTTGTTAATGTTTCCCTCTATAGCTTTTCGCCATTTTTTCCAAAATAATTGAGATGATACAGAAATCTTTCATTGTTCTGGTGTTCTGTAAATAACATTTTCCACATTAAAAAAACTCTAATATTTTCAGTTATCTTGAGGAGAAAATGAAAGTAAGAAAGTAGAAATCACATCTTTTTCAGACACTAAAGCCTAAAGAAACCAGAGTGAAGTCCACCAAAACAAACTACCAAAGATGAAAAGGAGATCTGATTTTCCAGAAGAAACATGAAAGCAAGGAAGGATGGCTTTAAATCTTTCCCCACCACCTCTTTTTCTTTTTTTTTCCCCCTCTCTTTTGAGTCACACAGAAGATCATTCAGGAAAGCAACCTGTTTTGTCTCCCTGTTTTTTTCCCCCTCCATGATTTATCCAAATAGTACAGGCTGTAAGCCTATCCTGGTTTTGTGGGTTTGGAGAATGAATGAAATATGAATCAGGAGCTAAATTAAAATGGATTCCAGCAGGAAAAAAATAGCATCCACATATCTGTGCACCAGTGGGATTGCATCTTCAAGCAGACCTATACGTTTGTGTGGACAAAGAGAAGTGTAAGGAACTACCCTGTAACTCACCTACAGTGCAAATTTTGTGCTGATGTCAGCACAAATACCAGCCCCTCTAGCAAAAGCCAGGAACCCTTCCAGATGGCAGCAATGGCCTCTTATTTTTCCCTTCTGTGTTTTCGTTGTAGGAAACGTTGGTTCAAAGAATGTCACGTGGAAACATTTTCTTTGCTGCCTGTGCCAGGGTGGCAGGAGAGCTATTTCAGACTTGACATTCTCCACCCACACTCAGCCTGATAGTTCCTAACATCTGTGAATTGTGAATCCTGTAAACTCGCRGGGCTGATCCCCAGCCAAGTCCAGGCAGCTTTCACTAAGTGGCACTCACCAAGGAAGAGAGGCTGGAAGTGAAGGATGTGTTTATTAACTGGAGTTAAGGGCTCCCTCACTGCTGGACACTCCTTCTCCTGCCTGGCCCATGGAAGATCTGTAACATGAAATACCTTTCCTCTCTTTGGCTGACCCACAGAGTAAACATCAAACCTTGTAGCCTGTGTCATTGGGGAAGAAGTATGGGAATCTCCAAACCAGGATCTGCAGGGGAGGAGAGAGCAGGAATCACACCAGGGTTTGCACACACACAAAGCAGCCCAGGGGCTGCATCGCCTTCCACTGCTGAAATCAGGGCTGTGAGCGAATACCTCTAGGGAATGGGCAAGGAGAGCCAGACAAACTCGTGGTCCACACTGCCAGCCTGGCTCTGGTCTAGGCTTTGAGCATCCACCCTTAATCAAAGACACGGCAGGRGAAGTCCTCTCCCTGCACAAACCATTTGAGCAAGAGCCTGGGTTCATGCTCTCTTGCTCCAGGGTTTGGTTTCAATCTGTACCCATGGATGTGGGTATGGAAAACCACCCTGCTGGGGAGGGGCATGCAGGCACCAGGGTGGGCTCTGGGTACACTGCTGAGACCTCATGCTTGCTCCTGGAGAAACACCATAAACTGGTTGGATTTCTTCTACCATGCCTGTGGTGGGATTAGCCATTACCTCCTCAAGCCTGACTTCATGGAAGAATGGTCTTGTGTGCTTTCCAAACAGCCTGGAAAAGTTTGTCTTCCCTGATAGATTTAAGCCTAAAAGGCCAACGAAATGCTGTGAGCAAAATGCTGTTCTTGTGAAGCCCTGCTCTATCTACTTCTTCATGGAAGCTGAAGAAGTCTTCCCCAGCATGGCCTGGGTGCCATGGCTGATGCTTTGGGAGCAGGGAATCATTCCCACCTGGAGACAGACCCACTTCTGGTTTTGGCCAGTCTCCTCACCTGGCACATACCCAGATCACATATCCCAAGGGCTTTTTGAAGTACAGCCAGCAGCTCCTGACACTGATGCTGCTGGGCTGGCCTCTGGCTCTGAGGGTCAACCTGGCCTCTGGTTTTACACTGCCTTAACTCTGCACAGCCTTGGTGCCCCAGACACAGCAAATACAAGTCTGTTACAGCCCAAACCACCAATCCTGTGATTCCTGTTTGCAGTGCTGAACACATCTCGCAGGACCACACTCAGGAGAGGTAGGTAATCTCCAGCTAGCAGTTCGCACCAAAATAATCACTTCTCCTGGAAAAATACTCCATAATTAGTTTTAAAAAACAGCACTACATAATTTTGCTGAGAAACAGTTGCTTGGAGCAGGGCTCTCTTCTCACTCACAAGGCACTGGTGAGAGGGGTTTCTAGCAAAGACCTTTCCATAAAAACTTCAGAAGAGGACACCAACTGCCCCAGGACCTGTACTAGCCCTCATGCCTAGGGCTCAGCAAATGCAAATTGCTCATGGTTTGGTTTGGTTTGGTTTGGTTTGGTTTGGTTTGGTTTGGTTTGGCAGTGCACACTACACCTGGCTGCTTTTCCCAGAGAACTGGACATTTTCAGCCTCCCACAGAGATCTGGACATGTGCTGAGGTAGCTCAGAAGGTCTAGTTTTTGCTTTTCCCAGCTGGGAAACAGAGCCATAGAAACCCACTGGCGGCAGTGTTACAAAAGCTCCTTGCAAAAGCCAGCAAGTCTCCTGATTTCTCTCCCCCAACCCAAGCTTCCTTCCTCCCTCCTGCTCACAGCCAACATTTAGCTGTGGGTTGATTGACCATGAGTTTAGGCAGAGATATTCACCAGTGCAGTGAGGTTGCATCCAGCTCCTCTCAGCTGCAGGGCACTTTGCATAGCTCAGTCGGCAGTGGAAACACAAGCACAGGGTGTGTGCCTGTGAGAATTGCCAGTGCCCCGTGCATAGCTGGGAGGCTCTCGAGGCTCAGTGGTATTTGGCTGACTTCATTTGCACTGCCTTAAAGAAAATCTACTGGGAGATGGAGCACAAGAGAGTTGGGGATTTCAGAGGAGGGCTGAGTGGTTACATGAAGACTAGTAAACTTCATTTAGGAAGAAATTCTTTATTTAGGGACAAATTCTCTACGAAGAACTTTAAGAAGAAATTCTTTACTGTGAGGTTGGTGAGGCAGTGGAACAGGTTGCCCAGAGAAGTTGTGGACACCCCATCCCTGGAAGTGTTCAAGGCCAGGCTGGATGGAACTCTGAGCAACCTGGGATAGTGGAAGGTGTCCCTGCCCATGGGAGGGGGCTTGGAATTGGGTGATTTTTAAGGTCCCTTCCAACCCAAACCTTTCTGTGATTCTATGATCCAAGCAGCCTGGGAGCACAGGCGAGGGGGAGCTTCTTGTATCAGACCTCAAGAGGAAAAGGAGGTTGTGACATCCTCAGTGTTCGCTGCCCTTCCTGGGAGGCTTCCCTGCTGGTAGTGAGTGGGATGCCGATCCACCGGCTCCAGGCGTGTGTCCCGCAGGAGCGGGGCGGAAGCCGGGGTGTCAGGGATCTGTCTGGACAGCGGATTTACAGCCGAGCCCGCGGTGCTCGCGGCGGGCAGGCAGCGCAGGAAGCATGTGTGTAGGTGGGCAGGAATGCGGTGCATCGCTCCGCCGCTGCTGCTTCCACGTCTGGGAGAGACAAACAGCCAGGGAAACAGCTGTGGGATACTCTCCCGTCACCCCTCCGTGCACCCTCTCTCGGGCTTCGACTTGAGCTGCCACTGAAATGACCGGGAGATTATCTTTTAGCAGAGGCAAACATTTATAACCCCGGSAGGAGACTGCTGGGGATTTATAATGGGGTCCCCACCGCCACGCAAGGTCAGTGCCAGGATGCCTGTGTGCAGGCCCGGCCCTGAAAAGGGAAAAAGGGAGAGGCAGTCTCCTGACATCTCCGTGCCTCCAGTCCTGTTTGTCGGGTCCTAGGACCTCTGAACGACTTGGAGCTAAGGAAGACAGGAAGATGCCAGCTTTGCTCTGAGCCACCTTTGCAACTGCTGGCCTCAGGATTTGCCTGAAATCAGACCCACCCTTTACACCAGGGGATGAAAAGTTTCATTCACAGCTCGGGGTTTCCAGGGGAGTGGTTGTGGTCGTTTGTTGGTTTTGGTGTTTTTTTAAAGTTAAAATGAATTTCTTTTAAGAGCAAGAAGTCTGTGGGATATTTGGGGATTTTTTGTTAGAAAAGTTGAAGAGAAGGAAATCATTCCCTCCTACCAGCAGTAAAATGTTTTTAGCTTGGTTATCCAAGAGAACAGAAACCCATGTCAGTGTGCCTTTTGAGCACATTTTTCAGTTTTAACTAAGTATTACAGATGTTTAAAGGTTTCAAAGGAGTTAAGGTTTTAGGAATTTCATGAACAGAAGCAAGCAAAGACAACTCTTCGGTAACTCCAGTGAAAGGAAAGAGGAAACAGGACTATGACCCTCACAGGATTTGGAGGATGTACCCAAATGCTGCAATGGTGGGATAAGCCTCCTTAAGAATTCAGATTTTGCCTCCAGCCAATCTGATCCCACTGYTCCAGAAGTGTCAAATTTCTGCCTTTTGGCTCATACAAGCCTTCCCCCCCCACCTTGCATATTAAGAGACAAGGGACAGGAAGAGGAGCAAACTTAAAAAATAAATTGATAAATAAAAATACCACAATTCTATACACAATCCTGCCCATTCCCCTAGCACCTTTTGTCCCTAATGCAAACACAAAGCAGTAAAAAAGGGCACTCATACCTCAGCCACCCCATGCTGGTGCTGCCCTGCCTGGGGAGCACAGAGCTGCTGGTGGGACCTGAGGGGCTGAGCCCAGGCAGCAGCTCCCCGACATCTGTGCAATATCTGTGGTCAAGGTCATGCTTGGTCACTGATGGGCAAGTGTGGGCCCAGGACTGGTGACGATTCAGTGAGCAAGCAGTCCAGCACAACCACATGGGCACATTTAAAGAGAAGATGACAAAGATGTCTTAATGTACCTCTCCCCACATTCTTCTCCTCCATCTAAATCTGAACATCTCAGTGCTAACAATGGTGGACTTTAAAATACACACCAGATTCAAGCTGCCATCTGCATGTGAATACCACACACCTGGGGCCCTGCACAATCCTCATGTTGGCCATCAGCTGCTTAGGCAGAGTTAGGAAGAAACAAAGGAGGTGGCACTGTCCCAGTCCTGCTCAACAGGACAACGTGAACTGCTTTCAGAGCTGCCTGGTTGCCTTTGGTGTCTCCTGTGTCACACCTGTAGTGTCAGAGCCTCGTCCACTCACAGTCAAGGACAGTGCAGTTTGGTGTTTGCCTTTGCAGGCATAGCAAATGGTTTCATGCAACACTAACCACTTCTTGAGTATTTGTCCCCAGCATCTTGTCTCAGCAGGAGCTCAGATGACAGGGACTGTAAGACTGACAACCTCACAGGGGAAAAGCTGAAATCTTCCATGTTCTCGTCCCTCACCATCACCTACTTTGTAGTTTTTTTCAGGACATGCTGTAGTTCTTTTCTTGAACAACCCTGAAATTAATTATTAATACTTTCAAGGCACCCAGAATAGCTACAACAGGAGTTTCCCACTGCTGCTCCAACCCCACACCTTCCAGCAAAGCACTTTTTACTCTTTTCCTGTTCTCCCACATGCTTATGGAGACTTCCAGCTCCCACGGGACACTTAGTGGCATCCCTTGTTTGCTCTAGGCATTCCCATCTTCCAGGTCCCAGAGCAGAGACTGGTTCTAAGAGAAAGCCCACAGCACCCATCTCAGCAGGTTAATTGAGTTGTGCTCTGGGCCTCCCACAACTCCAACCAACTCCTTGAGTTTCCGTGGGATCACAACAAGCCAAAAAGCCTGCCTGAGGCTGGCTTCACTTCTAATCCACCTCTTTATCCCACTGACCCTCCACCAAGATCCTCAGAGTTGTAGCTTCCTATGTCACAGTCTGTTGGTCAAGTCTCAGTCAGCTGTGGATGTCCCCACTTCTGGAGACATTCCCACCACTGAGGGCCACACTGGGTCTTTCTTCTCCAGAAGTGGGGGCAGTAGGAAGTTTTGCCCCTTGTTTTCAAGTAGCTGGAAGGAGATGGTATAAGAGCGGACTTGAAAGCTGAACATGTGTTTTGGAAGCTGCAGTCTCCATTTTCTCACCTTTGAGGAGACAACAAACAAAACTAACAATAAGGGTAATACCATCAGCAAAGAGCAGGTACAAGCACTGGAGAGGTTTCTTTCCACTGTTACTAAAACACAGGTCTCTTCTCTCTATGAAGAGGGAGTGAAAGGAACCAGGTCTGAGAGACCAAAATTGGAATTTTGCTCCATCTCCCTGGCCAAGCCTTATGGTTATTCGCACACATGTGAAGAAGGTAGGACACAGAGCGACGACTACAGTGATCAATCAGAAACAAGGCCAAAAGGAGACTATCTCCCAGCAGTGCTCTGGCTCCGAGAGAGCCTGCCCTGTCCTCGAGAGCTGGCAGGACACTGTGCAACTCCCACGGGAAACTCCCGCCACCCAAGGCGGGGAGGGAGGGAATTTCCCTCCGTGACGTCAGCGCAGCTGCGCCACCGTCTCCAGGCGTTCCCGAGACACAGCGGGGCCACAGCCTGGGCTAAAGCGGGTCTGGAGGCCGGAGCGCCCCAGGACAGGTGGCAGCACCCTGCCGTGGGGTCAGGATTGCATATCAAAGGGGAGGCAGGAGCTGTGTAGGTGGAAGGGTTGGTCTCCCCATACAGCTGCCACACGACATGTCTGGCATTCTGGCAAGAACCGTGCCACAAATACACACGGTGTCATCGCTCCCTGTAGGGTCAAGCCCAGGTTGGAGACAGAAAGCTCAGTGACCACATCCCTGTGGGTGAAGGTCTGCCCCAGCTCTGCTGTGCAGTGGGCTGGGTGGCAGAGGAGGGCAGGACCAGGAGCTCCCTGCAGTTTCCCATCAGTTTTCTAGCACAGGCTCACACTCATCCTCTCGCCACAGACCCATCCCAGAGTTTTCTCACGCTCTGCTCATATCTTCCAGGTGTTCACATCAGAAGCCTCAGAGGTTGGTTCGTGGAATTCCAGGATATCAGCTTCTGAAGGGCTGGTGACAGGCAGCAGCGCCAGCCCAGCAGCAAATGAAAGAAGAGGTTTGCTCTACGTGAAGCAAGGAGAAAGATCTGCTGAATCAAGTTGTCCATGTGGAGAGATTCACTCAGAGAAAAAGTTCCTAACAAGGAGGGAGTTTGGTGTCAGCCTCGACGGAAGACACAGAAATGCAATAAACTGAGGCTATTGCCGCATCACTCATCTTTCACTACCTCTAACTTTTCCTTGTGAGTCAGAGCTGAGCTGAATCGTAGCAATGTCACGTTGCTGCTATCAACCCTGCTGTTCCTGCACTTTCCCATCTCCTGCACACTCTGCAAAAGCAGAAATCTCTCTGCCCTTTTGGCAGCTTCAGAAAATAAATCCTCGATGCAAAAGCATTGGTCTCAAAAGAATTTCTCACTTCCAAACAGGATACAACAAAAATTCACTGCTTGGCTGGCGGAGCTTTGGTTCCCAGCATTAAGACTATGTCTCTCCTGCAATCCAAGGTGCAAGCACAGCTCCTGCAGGCATACCTGAACTAATGGGATTAAAGCCAGTTCAAGAACAGTAGCAATTAAAAGAAAATTCCCTAAAGCATTAACCACTAGTGATGGAAGCCCTGGTTGCAAACCTGCACATCCTCTGCTAAAGCCTGCACTTCCACACCTCCCCAGCCAGCAGTGCCCAGCTCACCATTAAGGTGGGTGTGTTCACAGAGGTAGTAATTTCCCTCCTGTCTGTGCTGGAGATACAGCCCAAGAATGCTTGCGTTTAGGGGCATAGGGGTCCTTTTTCAAGCTTACAGCTAGAAAAACAGTAGAGATGGGACATTCTCAGCCCTGCTAGTCTGTCCATCCTCCTCAGGACTTAATCAGTGGCAGTACAGTACATGGGAATAAAATAAGAGTTTGGTGTCGCTTAAGTTAATAAAGCCTTCTTTCCCCTCTCAGAGCAAAGCTGAGGAAAGCTGAAGAGCCAGTGTTTCATGTCTTTGTGGAGAAGATAACGACTTAAGGAGAGTCTCTTGCATTACCCCCATCCTTGCGCTTTGATGTTAATAGCCATATATTCATCCCTGAAAAAAACCAAACCTCACATGTGATAGGATCAACTCTTCGCACCTCACTTTTTCCAAAGTGAAACAATTTCTGCTGTGACTCAGCCTAAGCACGTCAGACATCGCACCCTTGAAGCAGGCAAAAGATAACTCCCTGTCCCAAGCTCTCAACTCAGCCTTCAGCTTTTCAAACCAGGGTAATTTTCCCACGGCCGCGGGATGGCAGAAGTCAGTATTGCTCATCCTTGGGAAGTGAAGCTGCCAGAAGTGACACCACTGGGTAACACAGCTGAGCAAGAGGTACCCAACACACAAGCAATCCTACAGTTTTAGAAGCCCAGTCCCTCCTTCTGAGGGGATCAAACCTCCCCCAAGCAGCAGCACCGGTACGAAGGGCAGCACACTGTGGGCAGATTGAGAACTGATAGCTGATTTTCAAGAATCAGCCTCTTAAAAACCTCGGCAACGCTGCCTGTTCCGAGGCAGCGCCGTGCAGGAAAGAGGGTTAATTGCGAGTGCGCGTAACACTGCCATCTGGTGATCCCTGTCACCGGGGATCCCTGCCGTCTGGTGATCCCTGTCACCGGGGATCCCTGCCGTCTGGTGATCCCTATCACCGGGCATCCCTGCCGTCTGGTGATCCCTGTCACC